>OZ022215.1:9450136-10700136 GCA_963978815.1 Aleochara curtula | reverse complement strand
TCTGGTTCACAATCTCTTTTTGACATGTCAGTTGGTTCCAGTATATGTGCAATTGATGCGAACCAAACATATATTCGAATGGCGTTTAATGACAGCCGGAAAATTCATGAAATTATTACATTTCAATAAGAAATTAAGCGATTCAGTAAACAGTTACTATCGCAAGATTTGGACAATTCGTGATGGATTCGTTGAAGAACCAGAAATTGTCCAGTTGTTTCCGGCGCAACTCAAAATGGAAATTGCCATGGATTTGTATTATGATATTATGAGGCATTCAATATTATTATCAAACATCAGTGAAGGTTTTATAAAAGAAGCTAGTTTGAGATTCAAAACAGAAATTTGTATTCCTGGCCAACGTATTTTCGAGAAGGGAAAGTTAAAATCAAAAATGGTATACCTTTATTCTGGAATCATTGAAGTAATGTCGACTGAAAACCATGATTCTGCGATTTTATCACTTAGTCCAGGCACGATTTTGGGAGAAATCTCATGCATTTATCCATATTGTGCAGCTTCCGACATTCGTTGCGCAACCACATGCATTGTACATGTTTTACGTACTCGCAGCTTGGTTAATCTTACCGGCCATTTTCCCTATCTGAATGATTTACTACGGAAACGAGTTCATCAACGAATGGTTTACGCAAAGAAGAAAATGCATAAGCTGCCAAAGTTGGAGAAACCAGTTTCACACATTTACTGGATTAAGAATCAATGGCGACGACTAATTAAAGAGGATTCTGGTAAAGCAAAAACGTTAAACAAACTTGCACCATTTTACAGTTCCAAATACCTTAAACTATTGGTTATTAGCACTTTGTATGAGACGAAAGTTCATTCAATTTGTTTAAGAACTGTATGCAGCTTTGTGATGAAGGAGTATTCGAGTTTCCGAAAATTTCTGGATTATGTCTGTCTTATAACAGTGGTAATACACTTTTATATAACATTTTATACTATTGTTTTCGTACAGGATGCAAGTCAATTGTACTATCCAATACTCACAATTATCGACTTAATCTATCTATTGGATATCTATTTCCAAGCCATAACTGCAACCGATGTGAATGGTATACTAATCTCTAGTCCATTAGATATATTGATTTACCGATCGAAACAGTTTCATTTTCTCGTTGACTTTTTTGCCTCATTGCCATACGATTATGGTGCATTGCTTATGAACGCACGAGATGCAATTGTGTGCTTTTGCCGCTTGCCAAAGTATATTAAAATGTACAAGATAGTTGGACTAATCATCAAACAGCAAAGAAGATTGTCAAGAGGCGTTCGAGTTCTCATAATCGTTAAACAAACAGCAATCTTGATTTTGTTCATTGCAGCATGCATTTTTGTTGTTTATATTGCTATTTGTAAAAATGGTTGTAGCCCCGATAGTTGGTAAGTGATATTTTTAATTTTTTAAGTACTAAATTCGCTAACAGTATTTAAATGAGTATTTAAACGCGCGTTTTTCTAAACAGTTTACTGTGTACACGATATTTCGAAAAACATTAATCAGAATTTAAAATTTCAAAAAGATTTTTGTTTGTTTCACTGTTGAACCAAAGATTTACCAAAATTCAAATTAAAAAAAAACGATGAAGGATTAAACACAAAATTTCAGTTATTGTATCTTTTTGCTTTGATTTTATTTCTTTCAATAAAGGTTTTGCAATTAAATTCAAAATCCTTGGTTCAACATCTAGCTGGTCTCAGTATAAATAAATGGTGAAAATTTGGTGTTGATCTGATTGATAGTTTCTGAGTAATCCCGACCACCGAAATTGCAAATTCGGAATAGTGCACTATAAATAGCTAAAAGTCCGGTTTTGTTACATATTGCGTTGTGAAATTTGTTAACGAAATGCATTGTTTCTTTAACGAAATGAATGATTTTAGGATACTACAGGATAATGACATTTTCTGGAAACAATTTGACGCCAACATGACTTCAATGAAAGCATTTGCAATGACCTTTATCTATGCTGGATCGATAGGATTGCAATTGAAGTTGGTTCGAGTAAATCCATTCTATTTAACTGATATCTTTATACGATTTCTTATTGGTGTTGTGGGATTCTACATAGTGAATGTAACTTTGGTCCAACTGGTGGGTGCAGCAGCACTTGATTATTATCCTCGTTCTCAACACCTTGCGGATCACGCCCATATACAAGACCTCATCGATAGACGCCCAATAATTCGTCGGTATCGTCGTGAGATTGACGAATTCATAGCATTGCAATGGTTCTATTCGAACGACTTACGCTTCAGTTCGATCGGCAAACTAATGAAGCACGAGTCTAAATTTATCATGAAAAAGGTTCATAATGAATACATTGTGGAATACTTTAAAATGACAATGCCACTTCAAGTGCTATCCGATGAATTTTTGAAATCGCTCGCCAATCATACCAAAATGTTTGTAATACCACCCGGACACACTTTGCAAAAGTGTAATACTGGTAGTGCCTTTTTCTACCTTATCATCGAAGGCTATTGTATGACGTATTGTACCGTGACACAAAAAACACAATGGTTTTCCAAGCCTTTGGATGCATTTCCAATTGTTGGATTCTTTCATCAACTTAATAGTTTTCTGGAAGTAACTACGTATACAACCGTAAAGCTTTTCTGCTTTTCTCAACACAAGTTTGAATTTACTCGCAAGGCGTATGCCAAAGATAATGCAATTATTAGAGATGCATTGTCTTTGCATATGCATGAATTCGAAGATACCATTTTACATAAGCGTCAATCAGTACGAGATGATGAGTTATTTCTTTATCAAAAAAAGCGACATTCTAAGAGAAGGAGCTTAACGCATTTTAAGCGCTGGATGAAAACAAAAAGATTTATACAACTTATACAACGAACTTATAATCCATGGGGATGGTATCTCTATTACGAAATATTTCGCTGTTGTATAATTATAATGGATGTATTAGCCTCTTACTTAACATTGGATCGTGAAGTATATGAGTCTCAGGCATATGTATATGTTCAATGGATAGCAATTGTATCATTCCTCGTCGATCTATATGTAAGATCACATGTACAATATTATAATAAGATAGGTATGGTTAACATTAATGTAAAAAACAATTAATTGAATGAATGTTATTCTAGGAATAACAGTGAAGAGCGCAAAGAAGACATTTTATTACTACATTCAGCACAGTATGATTCTGGACGTAATATGTAGTGTTGACTTGAGCTGGTTGCACATATCAGCCTTATTCGCTAAGGATTACGAAAATATTATTAATACTCTGCTCTTATTACATTCAAGGTAAGTACCACCATTACTTAGTTACAGTTGCGTAGGAGAAAATTCGTCAATTTTTTATTCATTTCCTTCACATGCATTATTCTATACATTTTTCACTCAAAATTTATTCAAAAAAGTACAAGTATGCTTGATTCGCTAAAATGCGTTCTTCAGACATTTTTAAAAGATGTTGATAGTGCAATAGTGTTTTACATGATTCCTTTGATTGGATTTATAGATCCTGAGGAATCCTTTCAAAATGATGACATTTATAATTTAAAGCAAGTGGCACCATATATTTTGCATTACTTATTAACAATAGCTTCACATTATGTGTTAACTTTTGTAAACTTTCAGGCCCTTCATTCTATACCGCCCGCTTAAATTTCTCGTCTTAATGAGCAAGACTTATGCCAGTAATCATGATAATTTGATATTTATAACTTATCACACTTTTATATTCTTCATATTGACAATCCATCTCACTTGTTACATGATTTTATTATCATGCGAAATGAATAATCAGAGAGACTGGGTTTGCCCTCCAAATTCGTGGTTACGTTACGTGGTAAATTTCAAATATTGGGTAACCAGTGGTCACCTTTTATTGAGAACTGGGTACGAAGTGAGTGCGTCAACTGTAATACGATCTACGAAGATATACATCTTAAAGGATTATTTTATTTTTTTATCATTGATCACGATTCTATTCATAATGAAAATAAATTTGTATACTCTTATTATAGGTTCACAGGTATTCATATTATGGTTACAT
This sequence comes from Aleochara curtula, assembly GCA_963978815.1. Classification (NCBI taxonomy): domain Eukaryota; kingdom Metazoa; phylum Arthropoda; class Insecta; order Coleoptera; family Staphylinidae; genus Aleochara; species Aleochara curtula. The sequence continues at coordinate 10,696,084 of OZ022215.1, read as the reverse complement.
ATATTATCAGTTTAAAATGCCGTTTTGATTGTAGATATTTAAAACAAAAACGTTTGAAAAATACATCGATCAACGTAAAGCGTACTTTCGTTTTGCTAAAAGAAATAAATTACCCAATCAGTTAAAACAATTGATGGAATCTCACTGCAATAGTAGGTATATAAAAGGCCGTCTTTACGAACCGAACTATTTATTGCAAACATTGTACCCATATTTACGTGAAAAGGTGCAAATGGAAATGTACTATCCTATCCTTCAAAAAGTTCAATTATTTAATGATGTACCAGTGGGTTTCTTCAGGTATAACTTTTTTAATTAAAATTAATTACTTGATTGATTGCAATATTTTAGTTTTGTGGTACCGCATGTCACTGAAGAACATTACGCAATTAATGCGCGCATAATAAGTTGCAATGATATTGTCGAGAAACTGTATATTGTAATGGACGGAACTGTCCACATTTCGGTTGCAAATGATGTAATTGGAGTACTTACTACTGGTGGAATATTTGGCTGTTTTCAAGAGGCCGGCGATACGCGAATGACGACAAATGCAATCGCCGTAACTAATACCACTCTTCTTGTCATTAGAACAGAGGCTCTAAACTTATTAGTCAAACCATTCGCTCAATTAACAGCTAAAGTTGCACTGGCAAATTATACTCATTGTCAATACATGGAACCTAGATTCTCATATCAAATGAATGTGCACAAAAGTCTTGCGCATGGTAAAAAGTGGGTTCGTTTTTTTATGCAAACGTTTGATGGAAACAATAAATATGTCAGAAGATATGTTTATATCGTCGAGATGCATATTTCGCCAATAACTAGTATACTTGCTACGGCTGCAGGTCTTATAAAATACCTTCACTCGTCTGGATTGTAAGCTATATTTTATATAGAGCTATATAGTGATTTAGTATTGAGCTATTTAATTTATTTTCTTATTCATAGTTGGCTATGCATTGATGTCTTCTATCTAATGCACCTACATGTGCGCTCTCATATTATTATAAAGAAGAGAGATCCTGTTCATCAATCAGTCTTGCAGCAAATAATTGGAAATATTGAGTACAAGAGTTGGACCTTCTATGCAGATGTTGTTGCATTAATACCCTTTTTTTTAATCCACTCTATTGCATCGTATGTTAAAGCGTAACTTTTTATCTCACAATCATTTATTATCATTTTTTTCCAGGCTCTATGGGTCATTATTTTTACTAAATAAAGCAATACGTATAATTCATATGCATACGTATAGTAAATATTATACACAAGTCAATTACAATGTTTGGCATGTAAATATGACTTGTAACATATACATCTTGCTTTTTGCAATCCAGATTATTTATGTGCCATTATACATATTAAAACTAACTGAAATAGAAGACACCATGACCTACAGTGAAATATTTCAAGGATACTTTTATATTGCAAACGCTTTAACAAACAGCGGAATTCACCCCTTACCCGTGAAAAATGTGATGGATGTATTGGTCTTTCTGCTAGTCATAACTTCAGGATCACTGCTCTTTGTATGGTTCGTTGCTTCATTCGCGCAATTGTCCCTTATGGTTTACTATCGTACGTTGGACTTCCGAAGTGAAACAATTGCTTTTAACCAGTACTGCATCAACGAAAAAATGTCCAATCCGATTATCAATGAAAGCTGGAATTATCTAACATATCTGAATATGTATTTCTCGGGCGAGCAATTTCCATCCCTCATCACAGAAGCTCCAAATTATGTTCGCCAAGCGCATCTCAGCTATGTATTCGGACATTTGGTGCGTTCAAACGACTACTTCAAGGATGCCCATGTTGATTTCCTACGACAATTGCTAATGCATGTAAAGTGCGAATTTATAATGCCTGGTTATACAGTTGTGGACGCCGGTGACCGTAATGGATGTATCTACTTTATAGTGGAAGGCACAGTTATTTCTCGAGGTATTCCAAATACTCGTTCGTAGTTGATTTAACGCGAGCTAATTTTTCATTTAATAGTTGATAAGACAAATGGTAATGAATATATGGTACTCCGGAAAGGTGACAGTTTTGGAGCGAAGGAAGCTTTGCAAAAGTTACCACTCAACCATACGTACAAAGCTCTTACGCGATGCGAAATAATACACTTACATACGAAAGAATGGTGGGATTTACTCAAATGGTTTCCAGCAACACTTGAATCTATTACTAGTAAAATTGAACATGAATAAAGTTTGCTTAGCTTATAATACAAGTTAGACTTGTTCATTGTTTGCTGAAATTCAAGTCTAATAAGGCAGACAGCGCTGGAACAGTATTATCTTGTTCCTCGTCAGGTTGACTTGTTGTGCTTGTTGTTGAGGTATTCTTTACCATCGGACTTAAGGTTATATTTCCAGATCCAAATTCGGACGAATCATGAAAATAGGTTGACTCCGTTTCATTCGAGCTTGTGGAATCGCGAGTGCTTGAAACATGAAGTAAGTTACTCAAATTCGGTAACTGATCAGATGTGGAACTTTCACTATCGATATTTGTTCTTCGAAGAAGATCACTTAATTGCGGAAGTGTAAGGCCGGTATCGCTATTCATACTGAGTGCTTCAGATATCATTTGCGATGAAACTGCATCGGATATTTCACTAGATGATGAGGTAGTTTCTTCAACAGTGTTACTTGTATTTGTTCCAAATTCTCCTAACAAGCCGCTTAAGTCAGGTCGGTTGGATGACTGAATAGAAGCATTATCACCATGTTCATGAGCGTCAGATTCCGGTGGCGATTGTAATATAATAGGAACAGCCCCAATAAATCTTTCTTCGCTATTGTTCAATGATGGTGTTGCGGTCGTATTATCTCCTTCAAACTTTGAAATGTTTTCAGAATCAATTGCCAAGGTTGTAGCTGCATTCGATGCTCCTACTTCTTCGCGTTGAAGAAGTTTTGGTGGGCGTCTTGTATTTTGCGGCTTGCTGTTGTCCAAATTGTTCTCAATTGTTACGTTTGATGGGGTCGATTTAATATTCGTATTGTCGTCATCGCTCAGTTCGGCATCCAATTCACGAATATCAATTTTCGCAGCAGGCCCAGTTGTTGGACGTTCTGGTGCACTTTGATTGAGTATATTAATTGCCAAATAATCAGCCGCACGATACAGTTGGGCTAGCTTCAGTAAAGAAAACAAGTGTCCCAAAGTAGGTCGATCGTGACCCGAATGGCTCCATTCGAATAAAAATATTTCAGCAGGTGTTCGTGAATCCTTCTTACTAGCATTTTCTATAAGTCTACATTAGAAACATAAATAAATAATTGATTATTTAGTGAGTTAATTTCAAATGTTCTAGAGACTCAAAGAAAATATACAAAATACTTACTTGATATGTTCCGCAGTGTACTTTTTTTCAAAATCTTGAGCATGATTGATATCGTAATCATACTTATTCGGTATTAATAACTTTGGTACATTCGACATGAGGAACTTCCATGCATCATTCTGATCAAGAATTTGTATCAGTTTTAATGCATGACTGGGTGACATAGATTTCAAACGACGTAACTCTACATTTATATCCATGCCGCTCATGTTGCTCACTTTCACTGGATTGCTGTTGAATCTAATCTAAACTAAAATGATAAAAATCAAAACTTTACTAACAATTTACGCGCCTATCAGCTGACCATAACAGGTTGTTTAAATGAAACAATATCCCAACGCCAGTCGTTTGTGTACATTATTCCAAAGCCAATAAAAGCTGAGTCACAAGATAACAGAAGCGCTGTTGTCGAGTTTAGTCTTTATTTAGATGGACAAATATTTGTCTACTGCTCTTATGCAGCTATTCACAGCTATTGTGATGTTTGAAAAACTTAGTCGTGGTGTTTGAGATTCATATATAATTAAGTAATTTTAATAGTATATTCTTATAGTTATGGATTTTTTAATAGCTGGTAGCGCAGCAGTGTCTGCCTGCTTCTTTACCAATCCATTAGAAGTGATAAAGACACGAATGCAACTTCAAGGTGAGTTGCAAAAGAGAGGTTCACATGCAGTGCATTATAAAAACATACCGCATGCGATAATGCAAATTATTAAGCATGATGGTGTTTTGGCACTGCAGGCTGGATTGGTGCCAGCTTTGTGGATACAATTTATAATGAATGGAGTACGATTAGGTATAATGTATGATTTAATGATGCTCTTTTAAATTCATCACATTAATGTTTGCATAGGAGGATTTCAGCTTGCTGATAATTATAATCTAGTTAGAGACAATAATGGTGATATTATATTAGGAAAAGCAATGCTAGCTTCAGGAGTTGCAGGGGTTACTGGTCATTATTTATCAAATCCAATGCACATTGTTAGAACACATAAACAATCACTTGCCACCAAAGCAATTGCTGTGGGCTTCCAGCACAAAGAGCAAACATTAAGCCAAGCACTATGGTCAATATACAATACTCAGGGTGTAAGTAGTAAGATAAGTTAGTACAACTGCAGTTTTCTAAGAATCATGTTCAGTTGAAGGGATTTATGAGAGGAGGAGTTGCAATTTTCCCCCGTGCTTTTGTTGCTTCATCATCACAACTTCTTGGATTTACTTATGCAAAGCAATGGCTGAATAAATACAGTTATTTTAAGGATAAAAAGATACTCACCTCATTTGCTGCAAGTTTTGTTGGTGGAACCTGTATTAGTGTTTTAACTGCACCATTTGATTTGATATTAATCAGGATCTATAATCAAGGTAACACTTTAGAATACTATTTGAAAGGCTCACTTAGTTAAGTATTATTTAGGATTGACTGACACTGGTGCAGGCAAGTTGTATAATGGGTATTTTGACTGTGTTGTTAAAGTTTACAAAAAGGAGGGTGCTGTTGCATTCTTTAAGGGTATTGGACCCATGTATTTTCGATTAGGACCGCATTCTGTACTCACGTTAATGTTCTGGGACTGGTTCAAAGAACTGCATGCAAAGTTTTCACTTGGTCAATTAGCAAGCAGATGATTCATTAGCAATGATGGAACAGTATGCAAGGTTATGTTATTGTTTAAAACTTGTTTGTCAAATAGGAATTGACTCAAGGTTGCCGCAAATTCTGTTATTATTTCAAATCACAGCTTTTAAACATTAAAAATACGCAAAATGTCAAAAACCTAAAAACTCTCATTATAGCGCAAGTCTCGTGAATTTTAGAGTTTGATTCTTCGTTTCATGCGCAATGGGATCCCCAATGGTTGTAACTGTGATTGGCACGGCAATGTTTTCCGCACTGATTTTCCCAATAGACATGCTGAAAACTCACATGCAAATGCGGCATGAAATGAACCCGATGCCTCATTTGAAGTGGTGGACTTACCAACGGCGGTCAATTAAAGAAATGCGTCGCGTTATCGGATTGCTGGCAAACCAAAATTACTTTCGACTCTATCGTGTCGGCATGTTTCCGATGTTTATTATTGGTGGATTTAACACCTGGTTTCGTGTTACGTCTTACGAAATTGCTTACAAAAATGAATTACTTTTCATAGACCACTATGACAAACTGCAGTTACCAGCAATTCTATTTTGTGGCAGTATGGGTATTGTGTCACAGTTTGCCATGAACCCACTCACCCTTATCAAAACACAACTGCAGTATATTACTCTCTGTCATGGTAGGAATGATATTCACTTTCTTTCGCGTGTGACTTCATATTATATAGCCAGACGTTTATATAGCAAGTATGGTGTAAGCTGTCCCTAAACTTTGTTTTAACAAATACATAATGTAATTTTATTTTAGTGGCGGGCATTTTTAATTGGCACAGGTGCATGTGTTCCTCGTGGATTTGTCGCATCCGCATCGCAACTGGTGTTTTATGAACAATTTAAAATACATTTTGATACTAACTTCAGCACTGATACATTTAATTCAGAGTATGATCACGTATCTTATGTGAGCGCCATTGGGGGTGGAATTTTAAGTACGATTGTAACATGCCCTTTTGATGTGATCTATACACGAATGCATACGCAACGTAAGTTGATAATTGACTTGCATAAATAGCTCTTTAAAAATTTAGAAAAATTTTAGCATACGTAAGACAACATGGTTTACTCTATGATGATGTCCGCGATGCATTCTCTAAAATTTTGCGCAATGAAGGAGCAATTGGATTGTTCAAAGGCTTGCCACTTTTGTACTGCAAACATGGGCTCTTGGCCACAGTGAGTGTCATCTTCTGGGATATTTGGAAGGATCATCTAAACGGACTCTTTAGGAAAACTGGCTCTTTATTTCAAGAGCAATTAATTCATGAACGTGTATTGCAGGCAAATGATTTATTTTAATCTATAGTTCATACGAAAAGGATTCCTCAAAATTTACGGTACTCGAAATAGTTGCTCAATAAATATTGTTAAGTGTAGATCCGTTATCAAATTGATTACGCACGTCTTATCAGGATAACGCATGCGTTCACGTCATAGATTTCAAAATTGCAAATATTGTTAGATCACATTTAAGTTCCGCTGATATTTGAATAGATTGTGCTCAGCACGTGATTGCATAGCACATAGTTTGAGCAACACGAATAAGTGACTAATTTTGATGGAAAGTTGTTAGTCATTTCAAATCAATCGAGAGAATTATTAACGTGTTTAATTAGTGTGACATTATTTCTATGCTATTATAAAGCGCATATGGTGTATGTAATTGTACGGGAATTCGGCAAATCATGCCGTTCACTAAACGATGCTTATTTTTAGCCCCGCTGATGTGGATCATCTGTTTGTGCGCACAAATAAGAAACTCCGTTCGTCGCCGGCGGCGGCATTCCACTCAGCGTGCCCTTCTAGCTGAAGATGATCGCTGTTTGTTTTCGTGCGCGAAAATCGGCCCAACGGAAAATTTACAAGTAATGTGTCGCATTGTGGGCGTCGCTAGTTGATACAGTATTTGGATTTTGAACAAGTTACGAATTGAAAACATTTGTATTCCAAGTTTTCTTCATTACGGATGGCGTAAACAATAAATTTTCGCCAATGAAACTGAGAATACAATCGAAGATTTAGGTTAGTTCCTAGTAAATATAAACTTAAATATGAGTAAATTTTATTGCGTGCATGAATAACACGAAAAAATAATCTATTTATAATGCATTTAACTAATTGTTTTGTTGCGTTTATAGATTTAGCATTCGACACGAAGTAGGCATCGGTCCAACCATTGAGTTTCGAGAGTGATGCAAACAAGAGGATGAGTTGCAATTGAATTTTAATTTATTAAGGTAAACGTAAAGTTGAAAACGATGGATTTCGCTATTGGTGGATTGTCGGCCGCTGGCGCGTCTATCTTCAGCAATCCATTGGACGTGCTTAAGACGCGAATGCAACTGCAAGGAGAACTAAAAGCGCGAGGACAACACGCCGTACATTATCGTAACGTATTCCACGCAGCAATAGTTGTAGTCCGAAATGATGGGCTAAGAGGACTACAAAAAGGACTTGGAGCAGCTTTGTTTATGCACTTTATACGCAACTCAATACGACTGGGTAGCTATCAGTATTTAATGAAGAATGGAGTGATAACAGACGCACAAGGCCGCACAATATTTTGGCGGAGTGCCCTTGCGTCTGCGACGACTGGTGCTGCTGGCGCATTCTTCGGAAGTCCTTTGTTCCTCATTAAAACACAGCTGCAATCTCAAGCTGCCAAGCAAATTGCTGTAGGTCATCAGCACGGCCATTCCGGTACGCTTGTTGCTCTTAAGCAGATATATTTAAGTCATGGGGTGAGTTATTCTTAAACTTGTGTATTTTCCACTGTTAACTGTAAATAATTTGGTATTATTTTTAAGATTAAAGGACTTTGGCGCGGAACTGGCGGAACAATGCTACGTGCAGTTTTTGGATCATCTGCGCAACTCACTTCATTCGCAATGAGCAAGGATGTGCTCAATCAATATGAATTCTTTAAGAGTGCACCGATAACTACGTCTTTCATAGCAAGCGTATTTGGAGGTGTTTTCCAGACAGCAATGATTACTCCATTTGATTTGGTATCAACGCGGATATATAATCAACGTAAGAATATTGAAACGATTTTTACAGGATTCTAATTTATCCATTTTGTTTTAGCGGTTGATGCAAATGGAAAAGGATTGTTGTATAATGGAATCATGGACTGTTTTGTAAAAATTTGGCGCACTGAAGGAGTGGTTGGATTCTACAAAGGTGTGGGAGCAATTTATATGCGGTTAGCACCACATGGAGCGTTATGTTTAGTATTCTGGGACCTATTAAAAGATACTCAAGCTCGATATCTTACGTAACGTTGACGAACTATAGTATATGTATAACGTCCATGAATCTATAAAATTCAAAAACTATGTGATTCGTATGCTTTTTGTACCTAGTAACAAATATAGTTATACATATAAATTGTAATAAATAAAATTTTACTATTTTTAAATGCGACAGCTGATAATTTGTTGAATGCACAAGCGAGCGTCTCCTTGGCAGCCAGTGGATCCTACAGTTTTATAAACAAATATAAAATGCAATTTTTATGATTTGGTTCCGTTTATTTTTACACGCTCAATGTACGAAGCGAAAATGGCTCTAATAGCTACCCCTTCAAGGACTCAAAGAATTATTCAAAATAACATTTGAAAATGCGTAAATGAAAGGAAGGTCGTAGCGATATTTTTTATCTAAAGTGGATATACAACTAATATTATATTTGGTGAGGTGTAATATTGAAGTAAGTCCGAGTCTATGCGTCAAAGTGACTTAAGAGCTATTAGCACCTTGTAGGCCGCATGGATAAATGTGTTGGCTGAGCCAGCGCTGTATTACGCGATGTTGTGGAGAGTCAGCCGTGCATTGTTGATTGTGTGTGCAGCGACCTGTTGCTTGGCTGGCTGGTGTACTCTGGCGTGCGGTGCGCTTACATCTGTATGAATTTAAAGTTCATTGACATTGTCTTAGACGGCGTTAGAACGCACCAGAAGCAAGCAGCAGCAACAAGTTGGCTATGCCGTACGTGATGCGTTCCTGCTGAACTCAAAATCCTCGCAATTTAGCGTGCAAAATATGTGCTTGCTGGCCGACCGGCATCGGTGACGGATTAGTTACGTTCTAGTGATAACAGTTTTATAGCCAACTTATAAATTTACAAATACGTACATATGGAAGAGTGCGTACGAATATCATGTGAACGAGGGGATTTTCATATCGGGTGCGTGTACTTGGATTCACCCAAATAGAATAAGGTGAGTGCTATCTCTACAAGAGTCACCTCGACCGCCACTCCACACAGAATTGCATTTCTATTTTAGATGACGTCCACATTCTTGAATCTCTTATGCACGAATCGACGAGATCCGAGCGAGTAGGCATTTAGTATAATGCGCCAAAATGCATGAGCTATTTCAGCAAGTCCTTAAGCACCGGGATCTGTCTCGCGCTGGCGACTTATTTTCGGTTCGAGATGCAGTGATTTGTAATGACCTAACTGAAGTTGTAAGTATAATACAATCACTGTGAACATATTGCGCCGCTTTACACGTCAACTTTTGCTTTCAGTTGAAGGAAATTGCAGTTATTACTTCATTGCCAGATTATGCACAGAACAATAATGATCAATCAGTGGTTGAAATATGCATCACAAGAGTTATCTCTTGCATTAGGGAGACTGGCAGCGTGGAGAAACACTGCGATGCGCTTGTAACTTTACTTGAGTCCTGTTTGCATCACAATCTACAAATATCGGCGCGTGGTGAAGATCCACCGCATGCAAAAATATCATCAGACTTGATCTCATGTATATTTTTGGTAAGAGAATGTCTTTGTTGAAATCGTTCAATAATTTTTTTCATATTTTTGCTTTTCATTTGCAGAATTATGGCAAAAAGAGTGTAATGCAACATGCATTACCAATTGCTGTCAAGTTTTTACACAAGGGAAATAAGGAACTATCCAGAAATATGGCTAGTTATTTATCCCTGGCTGCAATTGAGCATGCATCATTGCTCAGTCCACATGTGCAGCCCATTATGGACTCAATAATTTCAGGCAATTACCCATTATGTAGAGTACTCAGTCAAATCTATGAAGTATCTCCGGAACTTCTTCAAGGGCACGCCATGGCATTAGTTTCTCTCTTGCCTCATTGTGATATTCAAGAAAAACTTGCGCTGCTGCATTTATTTTCTCTCATTGCTAAGGACAATCCAACAGTAAGTAGTTAAAAAGTCGATAATTATTCAGTTACTGTAATTATTATAACTGTTTTAAAGTTGTTGGAGGCCAGCATACCACAACTATGTGAATATTTAAACAACCAACAGACTGCAAGTCAAACACTGCAAGTGTTTCTCAATATGGCTGAGAAAAGACCTGCATTGCTTGCGGATCATGTGAATAGCATAAAACAGGTGGCACAACGCCATCCCCAAACGCTATGTTTAGCAGCACAAGTTGTGGGAGCAATAGGAAAACTTAGTAAAGTATGTCAATTCTATCTAATCTTTGTCATAAACAAAATCTAATACGTTTTGAATCAAAGGCAAGGGCGCAAGATGCATTGAACTTCGTTCTTGAATATCTTCCGAAAGCAGACAGAGGCTCCCAAAGCACTTTATTGCGAGAAGCTACACTTTTATGTAGTTCACATCCCGTGCTCTTCACGCTTTTTACGGACAAAGTTCTTGCTGGCGTAAGGAAACAAACAAAGTACGTTTTTTATTTATTAAAATAAGTAACGTTGATCATTGCTTTATTCACAATTAAAACTTTTATCAGTGCAAATCAAATACAGCCCATCACTACAATTGCGACACCCACCACAACCACAACTAATACAAGCCATACAAATCATGTTACTTCTGGGGGTGTTACTATTGTGAAAGTTGGTGGGCAAGCACCCGTTGCAACTCCGCAAGCCGGATATACTCGTCGAGCAAAACTTGGAGATTCTCGAAGTACTGGACGGTTACACACAACCAGCAATTCAAATACTCATCGGAGTATGACGCGCCTGAATATTGCAGGCGGGTCTGTGGGTGGTTTACATAAGAGCATGACTCGTCTAAGTTCATCTCAGCAGATAAATGCTGTACCAACACCATCAGTGGTACCTACAAGCAATGTAACGATCAGTGCACCTAGTAAGTGGAACGTCCCGAAGGTACTCAGTGGAGGAGTGACTGTTACTACTATATCGCAAACGCGCATGCCGCGTCCACTCAGTCAGGGTCCTCTGCTTCATAGCATATCACAAACTCCAAGTAGCCAGGTGACGATTGCCCCTCAAATTGAGAAAAATGGCAATAGTACAATTACTGTAAATTCTGTATACAATGGAGCTCAAGTAAATGTAGTTACAAGCAGCCCACTTGTATCAATTGGACCATCGGAGGCAGTTAATGTTACAGGTCCTAGTACTGTTACACAGAGTCGTAGTAATAATACTACTGTAACACTCCTGAATGCAAATCCAGGAAGTCAACGTATGAGCGTCTTTGAACCCTACCCGATGCGCGATACCATACAACATTTCTGTGAGAAACACTTGGATAAAATTAAGACTTACATGGATGCAGTGTCAATGCGTATTCCACCACCTGCAAAGTGCACGATTGAAGAAAAACGTCAGAAAAAATCTGCGAAATTGCACTTTGCTTGCCAAGCACGCGGACAGCATTGCTTATATTCCAAGACGTTCTTTACAATGCGTACCCGCAATCCTCGTATATGGATTCACTTGATGTTTATCGCTTTGCAATCCAAATCACCACATGCGCTTAGCTCACGTGACGCGAGTGTTACCAGTCTGAAGCATTGTTGGGATATGCTCAAATGCGAGAATAAGACGTTCTTAACTCTGGTAACCAGCGCATTTCCGTGTCCAAAGGACCAAGATACTTTGCTCAATGAACTACGCCACAGCGGTTTCTTTGACGTCTTCCAGCTAACTACTGGTTTGAGCGTTTCGGAGGAACAACTCGCAAGTAGCGATCAACCACTTTGGGGTTGTTTCTTATGTACACACCCAGAACGAGCTGTAGGGTTCTTGCGAGGGGACACACAACCAGTGATTGAAGGTCAATTGAAAGAGAAAAAGGGCAGGTGGCGGCTGTTTCGACGATGGCGCACCAGGTATTTCACCTTAAGTGGCGCTCACTTATCCTGCAGAGGCTCAGTAAGTATGCAAATGAAATATGTTTGTTATTGGATAATATTGTTATACTTTATATTAACAGAGTGGAGGTGAAAGCATTGATGTCAATCAAATAAGATCCGTCAAAGTTTCTAGAGGCGCAAGGAATATACCCAAAGCCTTTGAGATATTCACCGGCAATCAAACCCTGATACTTAAGCCGAAGGACGGAAAAAATGCTGAGGAGTGGGTACAATGCTTAAGTATTGTGGTCGCTCATTCGCATGCGAAGGAGTTGCCCGGGAAGAGCAATTCGCTGCCCGCTCGGGGCATTAGTGCTAGTCGAACGGCCATATGAAAAACAAAAGCAAGCAACACATTTTTTGCTCAACGCAATACAATTCATTATAAGGCAAATTCTCAGTACTTAATAGTTTTATCAATTTTTTGACATATCTTGTTGTATATGATAGTCGACAGTGTACTTAACTCTTAATGTGTTAATCGGTAAAGTACAATAATAGTATAATGACGCTCGTAGATGTACGCGTGGTATTTTTTATATCGATCTTGTTAAAGACGCAACAATATCATAAATCGAATGACAATTCACGCATGTTTCAAAGAACATCTTAGTTCTCGTTTATGTTGTAAATTAATTTATTTTACACATTATTATTACTTAGAAACCATATTGGGCACAAATCACATGAAACATTCCACTAATCTTAACTCCCAATATTGTTTTTTATGACAGATTTACATCTACTTTTTGTATATTCTAACTTTTTTGATTGAAGGAATAGGTGTATAACACGTCCACAATATCCATTCCGTCGTATTATTATATTATTGTTTAAAAAAAGTATAATATATTTATATTAAAAACACTCGTCAGTTTAGATAAATCAGTTAAGAAATCGCCAACAAAACTCGCCTCATTGAAATTTATAACTTACATGATAGAAAATGATTAAACATCAAATCAAAGGACAAAAATTGATAATTACAACAATGTTGCGTAATGGCAAATAGCAATTGTTGCATACGCGTTGAAAATTAATTAATCAGGTAAATAACTGCAGTCCGCCAAATTGCTGCAATTGTTTCACAAATCCATCGTTTGGTCGTATTGAGGGACGCACTGTCTTAACGTGCACATACGCCTCATTGTACTGCATGGTGCAGTATCGAATTAAATAGGCGATCACAATAGATGCTGACCGTGACACACCAGCATTGCAATGCACAAGAATGCTAGCGCCTTTGGAAATCGCCGAATTGATAAATTGATGGCAAGTATCCAGAATGCTAAATAAATTTGAGTCAGGCAAATCCAAAAAGTCAACAAACTTGCAAATAACTTTTTCTGGATGCTCTCCTTGATCGTAAGGATTGATACCAATGCTGAGTACATATTGAATGTCGAATTTTGCCAAGACAGTCGGATCAGCACAATCCTGTGATCCCAGATACAAATGATCAATTACACACGCTGGTGTATTATCTGGTGCTGTATCGATTACGAAACCAGGAGTCGTGCTATTTAAATGTCTGATTGATGAACCATCTTCGATAATTTGTGAGCCATCGGGCAGAGTGACAAGTGTTGTAGCCTTCTTCAATTTGGATTTACTCCGAGTCAGTCGGTCTAAGAAACTCATTGGTTTGGTTTGTGTTCTCTTGTTATATTTAAATACCTTTTATCCTCTATTCGCACAATGCCTATCTACTTAACTCTTATGTGTTTTACTTCATCATCTTGCGTAATGTATAAAAATATGAATAATAATTAAAATGAGTCGGGAAGTTGAACAATTTCCTGGAAAGTGGATGTGTTTGAATGCGTATATCTACGTCGACGCGTCACAGGATGTTAGTCACGAGATCGTGATCGAGAACGCGACGCGGAACGTGACCTGGAACGGGACCGCGAAGGCGATCGGGACTTGGAGCGGCTCTTATCGTCACGATCGCGCTCATGGCTGCGGGAACGCGACCGCGAGCGGCTTTTGCTTCGTCGTTCCTCGCTTTTAGAGCGGCGCTCCTCGGAGTAGCGATCCTCTTTCTTCGATGCGGACCGCGAACGACGCTCATTCTTCTCGATCCTGGAGTTTGAACGGGAGCGACGATCGTCCTTGTTGTTGCGTGAATTTGAACGTGAGCGACGTTCATCCTTAATGTTGCGTGGAGAACTGCGGGAGCGAGACCTTCTGTCATCCTTGTTATTCCTAGAGTTGGAACGTGAACGACGATCTACTGACTTCTTGCGAGACGTGGACCGGGATCGCTTCGGAGACCTTGAACGTGAGCTACTGCGAGACTTCCGTGCTGGGGATCGGCTTCGACTTCTACTACTATACGAGCTAGATCTACTGCTTCGGCGTTTGTCTTCAATAAGCCTAATTTTACGTCCATTAATCTCGGTGTTATCCAGCGTGTCAAGAGCATTTTTCATATCTGCGCTTGAAGCAAACTCTACGACACCTTCATTTCGCTGTTTCTTGTGCGCATCGGCGTATGTGACTTCTCCAGCCTGCCGCATGTAATCCTTGAGATCTTGCCAGCTAATGCGGGATGAAAGGTTTTCCACAATGAGCCGATAGGCGGTTCGTGTCGGAGGTCCATAACGCTCATTTCGTCGGTATTCACCGCCACCGCCGCCACCACCTCGACTCGAGTATTCACGGTCTCGAGAACTATATTGGTCGCGTCCGCGAGGTGTGCCACGCGCCTTTTCAACGGTCACGCGTACACCAAGCAATTTCTTGCCGTTAAGCTCATATACCGCGTCTTCGGCGTCACGACGATCGTCAAACTCGACGAAGCCATAGCCGTTTTTCAGGAGCACCTCCCGCATGCGGCCATATCCACGAAAGAAACGTTCCAGGTCACGTTCATTCGCGTCGCTGGGCAGATTGCCCACAAATACACGCGTGCCTACCATGTCTTAAATGTTGCAACTAGTTCTTCAGGATACGTCACACGAGCCAGATATAAACCATTCGCCGGTACAGTCCTCAATCGTGAATCCCAGCTATTATGCGAGGGAATTGTGAGCATCTGCTGTACGTCCCAATATGTTATTGTACCTTCTGCGGCCGCGATTACAGCAGCTAGCATGCGTCTCACCTGCAAAATTTAAAAGCAAATTAATATGGCAACAGTACTCACGCCAGAAGCTCAAAGACACCAATGCAACACAAGCGATCTCAATTCCCTCCAACCACTTGCGTGTGCTGTCGCGTATAGGTTATGTACGCGAAACGTGTCCTTTACGCTAAATCTTTATCTTCTTCAAGCACAATTGACACAACAACATCAACCAAAGCTAAAAACACTTACAATTAAAATATATTGGTTGGTAACGAGTCACCAAGTCGCTACAAAAACGATGTTAACACGAGAACAATTCGGCACTTAAGCAACTCCAAACTCCGCTCCACTTGCACGCAATATATGCAGCGACGAAAGAAAATGCTATGGAATAATTACATTCCCAGCGCCACCATCTACTTGTGCATATAGTGCTCTTTCTCTTTGTTTAACTTAAGATAATTTCTGTTTTCTTACTTCTGCTAATTCGCGTACCACACATTATTACAATTATAGTAACGCGTGCGACTATTGCGGCGCCACAGAAGTGAAAACATCCGTTTCCGTTTTTAAATTTCATATTATCATTTCATAATATTGTAAATTAATTTACTTTACCTGCCTGTAAAGAAATCCTGACGATCTCACTGTGATATCGTAATAAGCATAACCTTCGTTATTTTCACAGAGTTCATCTGGCCAACTATAGAAAGAATATGTTTTCCTTGATACTTCTTTAATATCAAATTTTGTTATAATACGACGGGTCATCTTGTCTGGCTTTTTTGATCCCTTTGCCATAAATGTGCGAAAATCATGTAATCCCAAAAATAGGTTGGCAGCCTCTTGAAATTTGTTGGCATCAAAGTTTTCTGAACTATAATTGTAACACAAACACTCTTTGAATTTAAAATATATTACACAATAATAATAATCCATACCATCTGTAATAAATTCTGTTAAAGTCTTCTATAGGTATATGATGACACAATGTATTAAGCCCACTGTTAATAATTGCCAAACGATATAAATATGTTCTACTTGTAGCAAATCGACAGTGAAATGAATCTGGTACTTGGAATGTATTTAATACTCTGATTGGTAGAGCATGTTTTACGAAATATTTGTTTAATTTACTTGAAATATTTTGTGTTGGATATGGTTGACCATTCTGTCTTTGCAAATCAACATGCATTGTTGTATGCAATGCATGCACACCTGAGTCAGTTCTTAAAACCAGATATTTGTTACATTTATTATAAATGTATTTTTCAAAACTAACCTGCTAGATGTTACCACACTTATATGTTTATTAACAGGACATAAAGTTTTAAGTGCAATTTCTATATTTCCTTGTATAGTTGTTGAATCATCTGGAATTTTCAATTGCCTCTGAGCACCTCTGCAAAAAATACGTTTGTATACATTTGCAGAATTGATATCAGCTACTTACCGAAATTGTGTTCCAATATAGGACATGTTAATTAAATAGCGGTACATTTCACTTTTTAATGCTTAACGTTCTATAATTTAACTACTCATGCGGTGATAGGTTATGTAAATTATTTACGGTACTAATTTTGTGTTTACTGCTATTAAAGTTATATTCCAAAAAGTCAACCGGAGATACAATCGCTGTGTCTGCTATATCTTCTCGAATTTGTTGAATTAAATCATTTTTATCTCAAATTGTAATAGTGGTTGCCTATAAAATATCCTTGCTGTGCATTTATCCATCGGCCATTTTGACTCTCACTTTACCCCTGATGCGCAAATCACATACATGCAAATTTTGTTTATTTTCAACCAGTGTAATGTATTTTGCAACTTTAGGAATGTACAGTGTCTTGCAATAAGTATTAATAAAGAATATGTTTTAAATTGTAAACTCCATGTACTTTCGCAACGAGCGCAAGCAAGCAGAATATACATATGCACATAGTATGGGAATGTAGAAGCGTGTAGGTTCGTGCATTGAGTACTCGCTGGCCGCGACTCAGTCGTCTCTCGGCCTCGTGAATGTCGCGATCGGCGGTGCAGTAAGCTGTTAACAACACGGTTTTGTCAAAAATAGCGCGCACCGAATAAGTGTGTGCGATTGAAGCGCGAGAATCAAGAATGTTGTGTTGAGCTCGACGAATTCGTGCGTTTGTCAATTCGTACATTGCGCCGAACGAAGGACTTGTAAAGTGCACGCGAGTGCGTGCGAGTGGTGCAAATGGACTCCTCATTTTGCGAATCGGCCGGTTTCTAACTGGATACTTTTTGGATTGATTTCCGCGTCAATCGTACGCAAAACGCATCTTCATGTTGGGTGTACTGAAGCGCCGCCTTAAGCCGAAAAGGTAAGCGACTTTTGAGTACATTTGCATCATGCATCGATTTCTTACAGGCCCTATCCACTGCTGTAACACAGCTGTTTCCCAAGTGGTCCACTGCTTTTATCGATTGTGCACACTTGCGTGTGTGTTGCGTTTGCACTTGACTCTACATACTTATTGACTTTTTGACGGTGAAACATTCGAAAACCTGAAAAGCTATAATACCCAAACCGATATAATTTAAACTGAATATTAATTGTGATAATCAGAATTGTATACATTGCTTTTGTTTTGGTTCAAATTAAGTCAGGATTGGACTGACATTGAACTCGAAACCACAATATTTAAATAACAACATTAATGCGTAAAATTAAGCATCGTTTATGTTGTTGCAACTTTTATTGTAAAATATCTGTCAACCAAGTAATTAACTTAACCTCAATATTTTTATGTTGAAAGTATTCTTTGCTTTGTGATTTAGCAAAAATTGGAAAAAGTCGTGTCATTCATTACTTAAGCAATAAATGAAGAGTAGGTTAATCAAGTCGGCTTGTTAGAATTCTATCAGTATAATAATCCGACCTACTTGGCTATCAAACAATTATCGCCGAATTTTTAATTGTTTGATTGTTCGTTCGTTTGCCTGCTGTCATTAGAATGTAAATAGATGACCTATTTGTATTTACTTATTTTTCGTTTGCTTTGCAGCAAAAAGGAATATATCAATTTTGTCATTTTAGAAATTTAATTAATTATCAGACTTTTTCTTTTGTTTTTCGTTTAATGTCATGTATTCTTCGCTCATCTAATGGCAGCATCATCATGCAAGTCTTTTTTTGGTTTGCGTTGCGCAATGCGTTGGTGGGATGTTGATGTTAATGACGTTATCAATACACAATTCGAATGTTCATTGTTGTCGTATTGTAAATGCATCGTAACTGAAGTTTATAGAAATAGTTTGTGGGCTGGTCAAATAAATGCATTTGAATAAGAGATGCTAATTCGACGCTTTTTTGTTGTTGTTGTTGTTTATATACACGATTTCTGACTTTTGTGATGATGTTTTAATTCAATCACTTGTAATGACTTGAATAATAGCTAAGAACATATAATGAGTTTGGAATGCGTTTAGCATTTACACGGATGATTTGATAGGTTCAGCTGGGCGTGTGTGCATCTTTGTTTGATTTTTATGATTGTTTATTTATTTACTGAATATTCATGATAAGTATTACGTTTTGGATTCAAGCTTTATTTTTAAATTGAAACAATTTTTATTGTTTCATCTTGCTCAAATGGGAAACTTAATTGGATTTTATATATAACGACCTCGGTTGTAACGACACGTGGAACACCTACGTGTATTTAATTTCAAGAGATTGTTTTGGTTATAACGACTTTTGTTGTAGCATTAATTTTGAGTATAATGCGACTGCTCAATGAGTCAATTTCAAATTGCAAGTAGATAGAAATCTCAAGCTTATAATGCTACCTGGTTGACAAATTTCCATTTTGCTTTGTAAATTATGTAATGGGAAAACTGTGCAGAACGACTTCTTAATGAGTAATTTTATTAAATATATGAAATCTCTGATATCAAATCTCTTATTAGTAGTTTATTAGTAAATATCATGATAACAATTTTAAGAAATTTCTGTTTCTTCATAAAATTTTCAATTTTCTTGATCAGCTTCAGCTTAAATATTGCCATCGGAAAAATGTGCTGAAAGTTTGCAATTTGTAATTAAATTTCAATCAATTTTGGCTATAGGTAAGTAGGTAATTAAGCACTTCTTAATGAGTCAATTTTAAAATTGAAATACACTGAACTCTCTAATATGAAACTCTTTTTATTACCTCATTAACATATATTCTTATTATAATTATAATAATAGTTACAACAAATTTTATTTGTTTAGATACTTAATTCTTTCGTACGTTAATTAGGCCATGGAAAATTTGTAAGAAAGTTTTCAATTTGTTATTAAATTTCCATCAATTTGTATGATAACGACAGCTTAATTAGACAATTTTAACAAAACTAAAATTTTATCTAAGATTCATATTATTATCAGATTGACAAATACGTAAACAATTATTTCTTTGGCTATGTACATTTTATCAATGGAAAGTTTTCCGAATGCCTTATAATGAAATAATTCTCTTGTTTTCAATAAAAATCAGAGGAGAAAATGGACTAAAGTAATTATAAAAATAAAGATATCAAAGATCTACTAATTCCCGACTTGGTACATTTCCGGTTGATGGCAATTTAGGATCAAAGTTGTTGCTCGCCAGCCACGCAGTGCTTATAATTTCTCGTAATAATAGAGATAACTAAAGCGAATAAAGTGAATTTAGCATGTATTGCAAAGTGGAAACCAATTCCAACGCCACATAATATGCCAGTGCAATCATACCTATAAATGGTAGACAACGATTATTGTCATTGCCCACACTTGGTTTGTGTTGGAGTTTGATTATTATTGTTGCTGCGGAAATTATATACTCACTAATGGCGATGATGCAATCTAGTATCAATTTTATTTTCTTAAATTCTCTATTATTGATAAAATATTTATTTTACAAATATCATTTCTTTATTATAAGAATTACTATATAACTTACATGGATTATGTAATAAAATTAGCAATTCAGCTGCCATAAAGGAAAAAATTATTCATTAATCATCAACTGGATATTATAAGCAATTAATATCGATGAAAAATGTACTCGTTGACAATAATTATGACAAAGAAAAATCGCCGCATCTGCAATAAGCAATAAATAAAGCTCATTGCGCATGGTCGACTTGCGACTCCATTTTGCATGCAGATGCGCTGGTTACTCAGCTACAGGTGCGCGCTACACACCTGCTCTTTGTCTGCACGCATGCACGCACTGGCTGCACTGACGCGCGAAGAAGACGATGATTTCAATTCAACGCTTTTTCTTTCCCTTTTGCCTGGGATGCATGAGGTTTACATGGTGTACTGCCCAAAAACTCGCAAGTAACCAAGGCGTGAACGACAACGAAGAGGAACGCAGACGATGTGCAGGAAGTGTGTAAATCATTCGTACGTATCGGTTTGTTTTCGATTCAAGAAGAGTTGAATGAAGAAGAAGGTGCATTTTATTAAGTTCGGAAATTTTTACAGTTCATAAATGATTTTGTAAATTTCGGTAAGCCTACTTGGCACAATGGTCCCGATGTGGAAATTATGGAGATTTAATTATTGTTATTTTCACTAATATTAAGAGGTATTTTTTATTAGTATTACGGGTTATAACGGAATTTTGTAGTTATGAACAAAGTCGATAGACAAAGTCGAACTATTCATGGGTTGAGTTTTACTTTTCAAAATTCATTTTTCAAGCTCCTAGTTGTCGTACCTTAAAATTTTTTGGATATGAACAAACTGCAAGGAATAATCTTTAGAATGCTATAAATAACATTTCAATAATATACTTTCAAATTCCGGTTTTTGATAGTAAAATAATAATTTCTCAGCAATTTATTTCTTGAGATCTGGACAAATTTTGAATTTTGGAAACCGGTCAAATTTCAGTCAATTTTCAGTTATAGAGGATTTTCCAAAATTATGGTGTTTTTGTGTTCTTCGTTTGAATTCAGTTACAGATAGCCGACTTAATGTGAAGCGATATCCTTCTTAAATATAGTTTAATGAATAAGTAATTTATTCTTCGGTTATAACGTTAATTTCCGGTATAGTTGTAGCAAGTTTTAAATTTTATAAGTCACCCTGAGAAATTTGCATTGTGTGTTAATATACTTAAGCCAACGAAATAAAAGTAGAAGTAAGAAAAGTTTCACGTGAAATGAAAGGACAGAATAATTAATAGCTTTATTCGTATACATTTTCTGTTTTCTTAATGAATGCATTTGAGAAATGGAACAGAAAACAAGAAATGCAAACAATTCTTTATGTTTCCTTTCATTTCTGTAGTTTTTTTGTTTTCTTTAAATTCTCAGACTTGTTTTCTTCGCCTTTGGTTTTCTTTCAATTCCATTACTCAAGAATTCATTCTATTACTTTTTACATTCTTATATAGACAATGCATAAATTTCGAGTTTTATTTAAGTACAACAAAACGTAATATTAATTTTAAGGTTAAACATGATGAGTAAAATTACTTAATAACCATTAAATCAAAAATTTCAACGTATGGTATGATAAAAACGAAATGCAGTTAAGCGAAGAGAACAATACACTTTAATCTGCGTTTGTGTGCGCATGCGCAACGCGATTATAATTTAAAATTACGTAGCCGCTGAAGCATAATTGCATAATTATTGAAGTTATAAGAGAAGCGCATCGATCCATTGAATAGATGGCTGCAGATGCAATTTGGGGGCAGATGGATGGATGGAGCGCGTACTTGAAATCCTTCAAGTGCATCATCAGCATGATCATCATCGTGGCGAGCAGTGAATGAATGCAACAAGCCGAGTCTTACGCGTACTCACTCAGTATGCATATAAATAAATATAGCATAGCGTGGAGAGTTAACGAACGATTAGAGTTAATTAGAGTGTGCGCGCGCTCTTTGTTGATTACTATTCATCATCGTGCGTTTAGCATTCGTTGCATATGCAATGTTGATTCAATATTAAATTGCAATGCTGCAACAATGTTAGGAAAAAAGTGCATTGAACGACGATCGGGACGTAGAACTCAAACTCAAGGCGCGTTCTCAAGGTGTATGACTATGAATTATGTGCGAGAGGAGACGAGACTTTCTTACGACTCGGTAATTTCAATTTGCATTTTATTCTTATTACTAATTTCTTAACTTTAAAGTCAGTTTTATTTTATTGCTTTAAAATGGAATATTTAACTTATCGACTGAAAACGTTTTTGTGTGGAAAGTTTAATGAATGTTTAGTTTTTAGGGGTTATATACAGTTAGGATTGTTGCAATATAGCAGATATAGCAGGTAACATATTCTATTAGTTTACTTATGATGTAAAATCACTAAACTTGATGCTAAAACATTTTTTTTTCGAATTTGCAATTTCGGTGGTCAGGAATGTTTAAAAACTGATTCTAATCAGCACCTGATTCCCAGTATCGATTGAACAAGTGGACAATGGGTGACAATGGGCATCTCCAGCCCTTACGCGTCCCCGTCTTGTATGAAATAGGGTATTATTTGAAATCTTGTTTTGGTGACTTCTATTACCCCATTCTCCGCTACTGTATTTTTTACTTGATTTTTAAACATTCTATATTATTTCGTTTAAAATGATTAAAACGTTCGTAATAATACTTGTCTCTATTTTTCGATTTTTTCTTTCGGAAACTGATTATGAATAAAATAATTAATTGTTACTAAAATGTAAAAAACACGGTGCATACTAACACACACTTATGTTTTTGAATATTTACTGTAATACAATTCCATAAAGAATCAATTTTATTTCAATTAATTTAAAAAGTGGAGAAATAGAAATTATGAGACCATAAATTAAATGGAATTGTATTACAATAGCGTCGGAGCTAAGTCTGAAAATCATTTACGAGCACGGAATCGCATTAAATTCAAGCGCACAAATCGCATTGGTAAATGCATTTTGTGGGTTACGTAAATAGTTTGGAGAACAACGCGTAGGATGCGCAAATGCAGCGTGAACTCAATCTGCGTGCTATAAATTCACCATTTTATTATTATGCATTCTCTACAATTTAACTTTTGAATCTTATCGGATAATTTATAAACACGCTGTATAAAAATATAAATTATTTCGCTCATTAGTACTTAGTCATGTTAACTATATAGTAATTAACATGTATACATAAATTAATTGTAAGTACATCTAAATGTATAATATTTGACTTGGCAGTATAAAAATGGGTTAAATATTACTTACATTACAATAGATTATGCGTTGAATGATTAAGTACTAATCCGGAAGTGAAACAAACACATTTTTAAAAAGTTGAAATGTTCTTAAAAAACTAATTGCTGCGAATATTAGGTAAATTAGGTAAATTCGAACCATTTTAAAGTGTTTAATAAATTAATAATTAGTAAATTAATCGTTAATAAAATTTAATAATTAGTATTTAAAACATTTGTTTGAAAATGTGATATTTACTTAGCTAAACTATTAATAATAAAGATATGAAATATTAATCTAATGAATGTATTAAATTAAAAAGAATATAAAATTTATTACACAAACATTAAGTTTAAGTAATTACTTTAGAAATTTTCGGTGTGTATTCTCATTTGGTATGCACCGTGGAGGCGTCACGCTGTCTGTCTGTCTGGAGCGCAAACGCAGTCAGCCGTCCATTTAATAAATATGCAATCTTGAATGAGTTTATTCGTGGCCCACCTTGTTCATTCGAATGGCTTTAAGAAGCATTGTCCGCGCGCGCATGCGTACATGTACATGGCAAGTACAACTTTTCCACATTGCACATTACTGCATTTTTTATAACTTACCCACCTCGGTGCGCGTTTGTGCGATGTGTTTCTTCTGCTTTTTCTTCGCCTGCTTACTTGCTTGCTTGCTTAATGCTGCTGCTTTAATGCAAGTAAATGAAATGTCAGTCGCGTGTTTGCTTTGCTGCGCGCGCAACTGAGCAAATATGTAAGTAAAGAGTGCGCTGCTTCTTGCGTTTGCGTTCGCATGGTTCACCGACCTGAATATACGTGCGCTGCTGTTCTTTCTTGCGCTAAGGC
This sequence comes from Aleochara curtula, assembly GCA_963978815.1. NCBI lineage: Eukaryota > Metazoa > Arthropoda > Insecta > Coleoptera > Staphylinidae > Aleochara > Aleochara curtula. The sequence goes on along the minus strand of OZ022215.1, from coordinate 10,671,815 downwards.
TTAAGTGCTTTTAAAAAAATGCAAAATGAGAGACATTTTGCTTTTATTTACATCTTTCACGCACTTTACTGATATTTATCATTGAATTAATCCGCGTATGTCTAATTATTTATTACCTCAATAATTAACTTAAGTACTCGACGGAAATTATTGCTGACGTAGGCAAGTGAGAGATCATGTTGGTGCACTCCTGATGTGGTTTTGATCGATAGTTGATGAGAGAGGATATACTTTTGGTAAATGTCGACGTCTATTCGTGTATTCTAAAAATAATTTTTATGACATTTTTGGCTAAAGCTACTAGTTGTTTGGTTTCAATGCCGAGTAATCGATTAATTTAAATTCCATGCTCATATAACGACTGGGTCGGGGAGAAATAGACAATGGGAGTCACCTAAGCGAGATTTCAAATAACATCCTGTTTTAAAATGATATCTTTCTGGAAACTCTTTATTACTAGACTTTAGTTATTGAATTGAGATCACTTTTAATTATTTAGAGCCTAAACCTGAACTCTAAGCGATCAACTTTTTTGGGTCGATCAAGTTTAAAAAAATTGATAAAAAAAATCTATACTTACCTCAGTCTGAATAAATTATTATTTAATTTTCTCGTTAAATTGGTCAGTTGTTTCTCTATAGACTAATGAAAAGAAAATTTAAAAATTATTTATAATTATTGATAAATTTAAAACTTATTGATAATTTATATATATTGTCCAGTAAAGTTGAAAGTAAACAATTATTTTGATAAATAAAGTTACTTTTCTGATTTTTTTATTTTATTTCTTAAAGTGACGAAACAATTTATCTGTCCAGAACAAGCAAGTAATAAAATGATTGAACCGAATTCGTAAAGTTATTTCGAGTACTCAATGAAACTGGGACACGTAAATCTCTACAAGATTATACAAAAAGCTGAACGCACATGCAGCATGCATGCCAAAAATGAAGATGCGCAACATGCTTTTCGAATTAAGAACTGTCGCCTTCTTTCGCGCGCTTCCGCAATGCGCCTGAAATAAATGCGCAAACCCGCATCTAATAAACGAAAGCATCGAATGCACTAACAGTATTTTTCTCAATACATTGGGAAAACTTCTGTCGTTCAAGTTGCATTCAGTTTTACAGTTAAAACGAGAGACAGACGTAGATATCGTTTCGCTACAAATGAGGAAAAGCTGTCTGTTTTCAAATGCATTATTTGCGATTGAATTACCAAGGACCAAAATCAGCAACTCGGTGCAGAGTGCAGTTGCAGCGCATTTGGTAAGTGCACGTTCGATTAATGATGCTAACTAACTTCGTTAACTCGATGGACGAGAGTCACTTGCGTCCAAGAAAAAATCTACTTCTACTGAACTCGTCATAGAATGTCATGTCTTTTGCCTTTTGTGATCAAGAATTTTTCTCAGTTAGTGGTTCTTTCATTTTTTATCGCGTTAAAATGGTAAAGAATAAAATAACAAACTAAACTTTATTTTCTTGATAATTTAACTTGAAATCATTTGCAATTTAAAATCATATTTTTAATTACATCAAATACTACACAAAATTAGTTTTTGAGAAAGCATTTCTACTGCGACATGCTGCATTTTTTTGGTTTCTTATTCATCTTATTCAAGTTTATGCGTTAAACATGCTTAAGTAGATTTTCTGGGAAATTTTGCTTTATTTACAAGACAAACGACGACCACCACTTCGCCGCTCTTTACGCAAGCGTTTACTGCACTTCCAGCAGGCATTGTTTGGCATTGATATTCAGCCAAACAAATCTAGGAAACGCGATTAAAACATATAAACAATGCCCACACAAAAGAAACATCGACGGCGGTGGCAGCAAAGCGGACGCAGATAAAGGAAAAACCGCAAAAATAATAAACAAGTTGACGCGTTTGCTGCGAGAAAGAGTTGAAGATCAACTGCTGTTTGAATAAAAGAGTCTTGCAAATAACGTTCGAGATTTTCATAAGAAATAATTGGTTTGTTTTTTTGTTACAATCCATATTTTATTATCACAAGTGATTTAATTAATATATACTTATGTAAATTATGTAAAAAGGCAATAGACGTGTAAATATAGTTTGACTATTTTCCAAATGTAAAATTATTGACTCGTTATTGGCACCTTTCGACGGGAGATACCGAATGTTACCTAAATTTGGAATTATATTTAATCTTATAATTATATTACATTTCATTCTTAAAATACGGTTTATTCTAATCTCTGTTAATATTAATTATAATTATAAAAAGGGGGGTTAAGAATCAATATGAAAATGTGGTTTTGAATTTTTGGCATTTTTTCCCTGTTTAGAAATGTATTTTCTAAAAGCACTAAACTACTATTTCTTTCGACTGGCAATAGTTTCGTGTATAAAATATTTTTTTTCAGAAAGATCTAAGAAAATGTCGTTTGCGAATGCGCATACGAAGAACACATCAGAGACACTTTTCAGAAACGCCTGAGTGCATATAATGTGCGCAAATAAATTAAGGAATTTGTATTACCAGACAATAGCATGGTGCTTACCTTTAAATTCTTACAACTACACCTTACAACTTACAACTTTTTTTCTTACGTTTTATTTTATGTCATACTCGTATGTGCATGCATTGTTGCGAGTGTACCTGGTAATAGTAATAAACACACAGCTAGGCAAAACATTTTATTGTTTGATTGTATCTTACGAAATATTTTTACGTCGCGTCGCGTTGTGTTAAGATTTAAGCAAGAGTGTAAATCAGAACTCGGCTCACGAGCGGGTGTGTAATTCACTGTCATAATAATGCGTGTTAAACATGCTTCCAACGCGATGTAAGCATACAGTTAACTTCATTTGCTTCTATTGTTTTAATGCATCTTGATAAGACTTAAGCGACTTTTCCTTATTTTCTTTTACTTTATGACTACTTTTTCTGGTCTAATTAAATATTGCCTGATGCTTGTTTAGTTAAAGTACTGTATTTTTTTACTATTTAAATTAAATTCAAACGCACCTAAATCTTGCAAGATATTGCAACATATTCTTTAAGGAAAAGTACTCGGAACACGAAGCATAGGTAGAAGGCAATCTTGGTTAAATAACCTAAGAACATGGTATTCACCATTCTGACCGCAGAATGATTTAGAACAGCTACATATAAATAAAGTGAAAAGTTTGATTAAAAAAATTATAAATTACCTATTGTAAATATCACAACAGAAATAAAAGAAGTTTTAACGTAAGGGAACAAGAGTGCTTGAATCGAGTTCTTGAGAGTGCTTCAATCGACAGAAAATTATGGAATATCAAGCGCAATCAGGGAACAGGGAACTGCTCAGTGGAAAGGGCGGCAGGATCGAAATGAATGAATAATTTGTGGAAGGCTAAAAAACTTTCGATCTATTGGTATTTGCACGGTCCAAGAGGTCTGTTCGACAATAAAAACAACAATTAAATTTTACTATTAATTTGCTATGAACGACAATTATAAATAATTGTATGCAATTTTAATATTTCATTCGGTGGTAAAATTATAATAATTGCAATTTGCCGATATAATTATGCTAATTTTGGGATTTATCGTATCTATTAGAGAAGGGGAGGGGGTTGTGGTCTAGTATATAAGGATGTTGAAAGTGGTCTTTAGGGTCAGTCAAAATGTAGATTCAATAGTGTTGTGTGTAGCGCAAGTCATCGTGTGTGAAATCTCCATTATAACGACTCAATGGATCCACCGGCTCTCTAACAATGTTCTTCGTTGGATATCACGAAGAACATAAGATTATAAAATAAGATTATAAAAAAGATTAAAAACCAAAACATAAGATTTGGTTTGAGGACTTTTGATTATAAAATCGGTAACTTCATAATTTATCAGTATCTAACTGATATCTAAGGAAAGAAAATGACTGTTTTGAGCATTTTTGTTATTAGTATCATGATATTCAAACATGTAGGTGATCAAGTAAGTGATTGAATATTTATGATTTTCCGAGAAATCTTTTGGGTTCGAAAACTATTCAAGCGCGTGAGTGATCGCGCTATTGAATGTGAATATTTATTAATTTCCCAGAAATCTCGAACATTTTCTTGGTAGATGTCCTTGTCACATGATTGTATCGGTTGAAAGGAAATAATTACACTTACACTATTGCACTTGATATTCTATAACGTAGGTGCTCATAAAGTAATTGAATGTCTATGATTTCTTGATAAATCGCGATTTTCTCTCTTCTGAATGTTGGCATCAGAGTTATTTTGACGTAAGAACTGATGTGCCGAGGTGGTCCCATTTCTGAGATCAACTAAATTCATCTTTTTTGTATCACATTTTGTCACTTTGGCATGATATTCAATCACGTAGGTGCTCATAAAGTAATTGAATGTCTATGATTTCTTGATAAATCGCGTAGGTGGTCCTATTTTTGAGATCAACTAAATTGATCCTTTTTGTATCACATTTTGTCACTTTGGCATGATATTCAGTCACGTAGGTGATCATAAAGTAATTGAATGTCTATGATTTCTTGATAAATCGCGATTTTCTCTCTTCTGAATGTTGGCATCAGAGTTATTTTGACGTAAGAACTGATGTGCCGAGGTGGTCCTATTTCTGAGATCAACTAAATTGATCTTTTTTGTATCACATTTTGTCATTTTGGCATGATATTCAATCACGTAGGTGTTCATAAAGTAATTGAATGTCTATGATTTCTTGATAAATCGCGTAGGTGGTCCTATTTTTGAGATCAACTAAATTGATCCTTTTTGTATCACATTTTGTCACTTTGGCATGATATTCAATCACGTAGGTGCTCATAAAGTAATTGAATGTCTATGATTTCTTGATAAATCGCGTAGGTGGTCCTATTTTTGAGATCAACTAAATTGATCCTTTTTGTATCACATTTTGTCACTTTGGCATGATATTCAGTCACGTAGGTGATCATAAAGTAATTGAATGTCTATGATTTCTTGATAAATCGCGATTTTCTCTCTTCTGAATGTTGGCATCAGAGTTATTTTGACGTAAGAACTGATGTGCGGAGGTGGTCCTATTTTTGAGATCAACTAAATTGATCCTTTTTGTATCACATTTTGTCACTTTGGCATGATATTCAATCACGTAGGTGCTCATAAAGTAATTGAATGTCTATGATTTCTTGATAAATCGCGATTTTCTCTCTTCTGAATGTTGGCATCAGAGTTATTTTGACGTAAGAACTGATGTGCCGAGGTGGTCCCATTTCTGAGATCAACTAAATTCATCTTTTTTGTATCACATTTTGTCACTTTGGCATGATATTCAATCACGTAGGTGCTCATAAAGTAATTGAATGTCTATGATTTCTTGATAAATCGCGTAGGTGGTCCTATTTTTGAGATCAACTAAATTGATCCTTTTTGTATCACATTTTGTCACTTTGGCATGATATTCAGTCACGTAGGTGATCATAAAGTAATTGAATGTCTATGATTTCTTGATAAATCGCGATTTTCTCTCTTCTGAATGTTGGCATCAGAGTTATTTTGACGTAAGAACTGATGTGCCGAGGTGGTCCTATTTCTGAGATCAACTAAATTGATCTTTTTTGTATCACATTTTGTCATTTTGGCATGATATTCAATCACGTAGGTGTTCATAAAGTAATTGAATGTCTATGATTTCTTGATAAATCGCGTAGGTGGTCCTATTTTTGAGATCAACTAAATTGATCCTTTTTGTATCACATTTTGTCACTTTGGCATGATATTCAGTCACGTAGGTGATCATAAAGTAATTGAATGTCTATGATTTCTTGATAAATCGCGATTTTCTCTCTTCTGAATGTTGGCATCAGAGTTATTTTGACGTAAGAACTGATGTGCCGAGGTGGTCCTATTTCTGAGATCAACTAAATTGATCCTTTTTGTATCACATTTTGTCACTTTGGCATGATATTCAGTCACGTAGGTGATCATAAAGTAATTGAATGTCTATGATTTCTTGATAAATCGCGATTTTCTCTCTTCTGAATGTTGGCATCAGAGTTATTTTGACGTAAGAACTGATGTGCCGAGGTGGTCCTATTTTTGAGATCAACTAAATTGATCCTTTTTGTATCACATTTTGTCACTTTGGCATGATATTCAGTCACGTAGGTGATCATAAAGTAATTGAATGTCTATGATTTCTTGATAAATCGCGATTTTCTCTCTTCTGAATGTTGGCATCAGAGTTATTTTGACGTAAGAACTGATGTGCCGAGGTGGTCCTATTTCTGAGATCAACTAAATTGATCTTTTTTGTATCACATTTTGTCATTTTGGCATGATATTCAATCACGTAGGTGTTCATAAAGTAATTGAATGTCTATGATTTCTTGATAAATCGCGTAGGTGGTCCTATTTTTGAGATCAACTAAATTGATCCTTTTTGTATCACATTTTGTCACTTTGGCATGATATTCAGTCACGTAGGTGATCATAAAGTAATTGAATGTCTATGATTTCTTGATAAATCGCGATTTTCTCTCTTCTGAATGTTGGCATCAGAGTTATTTTGACGTAAGAACTGATGTGCCGAGGTGGTCCTATTTTTGAGATCAACTAAATTGATCCTTTTTGTATCACATTTTGTCACTTTGGCATGATATTCAGTCACGTAGGTGATCATAAAGTAATTGAATGTCTATGATTTCTTGATAAATCGCGATTTTCTCTCTTCTGAATGTTGGCATCAGAGTTATTTTGACGTAAGAACTGATGTGCCGAGGTGGTCCTATTTCTGAGATCAACTAAATTGATCCTTTTTGTATCACATTTTGTCACTTTGGCATGATATTCAGTCACGTAGGTGATCATAAAGTAATTGAATGTCTATGATTTCTTGATAAATCGCGATTTTCTCTCTTCTGAATGTTGGCATCAGAGTTATTTTGACGTAAGAACTGATGTGCCGAGGTGGTCCTATTTTTGAGATCAACTAAATTGATCCTTTTTGTATCACATTTTGTCACTTTGGCATGATATTCAGTCACGTAGGTGATCATAAAGTAATTGAATGTCTATGATTTCTTGATAAATCGCGATTTTCTCTCTTCTGAATGTTGGCATCAGAGTTATTTTGACGTAAGAACTGATGTGCCGAGGTGGTCCTATTTCTGAGATCAACTAAATTGATCTTTTTTGTATCACATTTTGTCATTTTGGCATGATATTCAATCACGTAGGTGTTCATAAAGTAATTGAATGTCTATGATTTCTTGATAAATCGCGTAGGTGGTCCTATTTTTGAGATCAACTAAATTGATCCTTTTTGTATCACATTTTGTCACTTTGGCATGATATTCAGTCACGTAGGTGATCATAAAGTAATTGAATGTCTATGATTTCTTGATAAATCGCGATTTTCTCTCTTCTGAATGTTGGCATCAGAGTTATTTTGACGTAAGAACTGATGTGCCGAGGTGGTCCCATTTCTGAGATCAACTAAATTGATCTTTTTTGTATCACATTTTGTCACTTTGGCATGATATTCAATACGTAGGTGATCATAAAGTAATTGAATGTCTATGATTTCTTGATAAATCGCGATTTTCTCTCTTCTGAATGTTGGCATCAGAGTTATTTTGACGTAAGAACTGATGTGCCGAGGTGGTCCTATTGACTGGGGGATGCCGACGAAAGTATTCGGAACAAATGTCCCGACAAAAATTGGTCCAATCGGTGTAGGTGTTCCTGCCCTTCATACCGCCATTTCGCCGGGTTGCGTCAATGGTATAGCCCTGTGCAAACGCGGCCATAAAGTTTGCGAGAGCATTAATTGACATCCGGGACCGGGAGAAGAAGGACCCGTTCCTTACACTACGTTTGGTCTTGCATACCCTGCAAGACCAACGAAACCGGTCGCCGGCTGTGTATTTGTGCAATACCATGCACCCACCACACGGGCAAACATTTGTGTTTGCGATGAGGCGGTGTCTTGCTGCCCATTTTAATCCCTCCATGGGAGTATCAAATTTGAACGTTAATTCAACAGGCAGCACTTCGTTAAGAATTTCCTCGTCATTCATTATTTCGACTGCTAATAGTTAATATTGTTTAAATACAAAATAAAATTTTGTTTAAGTAACATTTACCAGGCACAATATACGTAGGTGGAGGAGCCATCGTAAAACAAATTTTTAAAAAATAAAAGTTAAACCACAACACAAGCCAAAGAAAATCGCAAACTTAGCGCCTAACGTGAACTGAACGTTACTTGTAAAATGTCCGGCTTTCTTATAACCGCGACTTATATACCCACTAAGGGAATAAACATGGGGAATTCCAAAAGATCAGAGTTATTTTGACGTAAGAACTGATGTGCCGAGGTGGTCCTATTTTTGAGATCAACTAAATTGATCCTTTTTGTATCACATTTTGTCACTTTGGCATGATATTCAATCACGTAGGTGATCATAAAGTAATTGAATGTCTATGATTTCTTGATAAATCGCGATTTTCTCTCTTCTGAATGTTGGCATTAGAGTTATTTTGACGTAAGAACTGATGTGCCGAGGTGGTCCTATTTCTGAGATCAACTAAATTGATCTTTTTTGTATCACATTTTGTCACTTTGGCATGATATTCAATCACGTAGGTGATCATAAAGTAATTGAATGTCTATGATTTCTTGATAAATCGCGTTTTTGTCTCTTCTGAATGTTGGCATCAGAGTTATTTTGACGTAAGAACTGATGTGCCGAGGTGGTCCTATTTTTGAGATCAACTAAATTGATCCTTTTTGTATCACATTTTGTCACTTTGGCATGATATTCAATCACGTAGGTGATCATAAAGTAATTGAATGTCTATGATTTCTTGATAAATCGCGATTTTCTCTCTTCTGAATGTTGGCATCAGAGTTATTTTGACGTAAGAACTGATGTGCCGAGGTGGTCCTATTTCTGAGATCAACTAAATTGATCTTTTTTGTATCACATTTTGTCACTTTGGCATGATATTCAATCACGTAGGTGCTCATAAAAGAATTGAATGTCTATGATTTCTTGATAAATCGCGATTTTCTCTCTTCTGAATGTTGGCATCAGAGTTATTTTGACGTAAGAACTGATGTGCCGAGGTGGTCCCATTTCTGAGATCAACTAAGTTGGTCCTTTTAGTATCACATTTTGTCACTTTGGCATGATATTCAATCACGTAGGTGATCATAAAGTAATTGAATGTCTATGATTTCTTGATAAATCGCGATTTTCTCTCTTCTGAATGTTGGCATCAGAGTTATTTTGACGTAAGAACTGATGTGCCGAGGTGGTCCCATTTCTGAGATCAACTAAGTTGGTCCTTTTAGTATCACATTTTGTCACTTTGGCATGATATTCAATCACGTAGGTGATCATAAAGTAATTGAATGTCTATGATTTCTTGATAAATCGCGATTTTCTCTCTTCTGAATGTTGGCATCAGAGTTATTTTGACGTAAGAACTGATGTGCGGAGGTGGTCCTATTTTTGAGATCAACTAAATTGATCCTTTTTGTATCACATTTTGTCACTTTGGCATGATATTCAATCACGTAGGTGCTCATAAAGTAATTGAATGTCTATGATTTCTTGATAAATCGCGATTTTCTCTCTTCTGAATGTTGGCATCAGAGTTATTTTGACGTAAGAACTGATGTGCGGAGGTGGTCCTATTTTTGAGATCAACTAAATTGATCCTTTTTGTATCACATTTTGTCACTTTGGCATGATATTCAATCACGTAGGTGCTCATAAAGTAATTGAATGTCTATGATTTCTTGATAAATCGCGATTTTCTCTCTTCTGAATGTTGGCATCAGAGTTATTTTGACGTAAGAACTGATGTGCGGAGGTGGTCCTATTTTTGAGATCAACTAAATTGATCCTTTTTGTATCACATTTTGTCACTTTGGCATGATATTCAATCACGTAGGTGATCATAAAGTAATTGAATGTCTATGATTTCTTGATAAATCGCGTAGGTGGTCCTATTTTTGAGATCAACTAAATTGATCCTTTTTGTATCACATTTTGTCACTTTGGCATGATATTCAGTCACGTAGGTGATCATAAAGTAATTGAATGTCTATGATTTCTTGATAAATCGCGTAGGTGGTCCTATTTTTGAGATCAACTAAATTGATCCTTTTTGTATCACATTTTGTCACTTTGGCATGATATTCAGTCACGTAGGTGATCATAAAGTAATTGAATGTCTATGATTTCTTGATAAATCGCGATTTTCTCTCTTCTGAATGTTGGCATCAGAGTTATTTTGACGTAAGAACTGATGTGCCGAGGTGGTCCCATTTCTGAGATCAACTAAATTGATCTTTTTTGTATCACATTTTGTCACTTTGGCATGATATTCAATCACGTAGGTGCTCATAAAGTAATTGAATGTCTATGATTTCTTGATAAATCGCGATTTTCTCTCTTCTGAATGTTGGCATCAGAGTTATTTTGACGTAAGAACTGATGTGCCGAGGTGGTCCTATTTCTGAGATCAACTAAATTGATCTTTTTTGTATCACATTTTGTCACTTTGGCATGATATTCAATACGTAGGTGATCATAAAGTAATTGAATGTCTATGATTTCTTGATAAATCGCGATTTTCTCTCTTCTGAATGTTGGCATCAGAGTTATTTTGACGTAAGAACTGATGTGCCGAGGTGGTCCTATTTCTGAGATCAACTAAATTGATCTTTTTTGTATCACATTTTGTCATTTTGGCATGATATTCAATCACGTAGGTGTTCATAAAGTAATTGAATGTCTATGATTTCTTGATAAATCGCCATTTTCTCTCTTCTGAATGTTGGCATCAGAGTTATTTTGACGTAAGAACTGATGTGCCGAGGTGGTCCCATTTCTGAGATCAACTAAGTTGGTCCTTTTAGTATCACATTTTGTCACTTTGGCATGATATTCAATACGTAGGTGATCATAAAGTAATTGAATGTCTATGATTTCTTGATAAATCGCGATTTTCTCTCTTCTGAATGTTGGTATCAGAGTTATTTTGACGTAAGAACTGATGTGCCGAGGTGGTCCTATTTCTGAGATCAACTAAATTGATCTTTTTTGTATCACATTTTGTCACTTTGGCATGATATTCAATCACGTAGGTGCTCATAAAGTAATTGAATGTCTATGATTTCTTGATAAATCGCGATTTTCTCTCTTCTGAATGTTGGTATCAGAGTTATTTTGACGTAAGAACTGATGTGCCGAGGTGGTCCCATTTCTGAGATCAACTAAATTGATCTTTTTTGTATCACATTTTGTCACTTTGGCATGATATTCAGTACGTAGGTGATCATAAAGTAATTGAATGTCTATGATTTCTTGATAAATCGCGTAGGTGGTCCTATTTTTGAGATCAACTAAATTGATCCTTTTTGTATCACATTTTGTCACTTTGGCATGATATTCAATCACGTATGTGATCATAAAGTAATTGAATGTCTATGATTTCTTGATAAATCGCGTAGGTGGTCCTATTTTTGAGATCAACTAAATTGATCCTTTTTGTATCACATTTTGTCACTTTGGCATGATATTCAGTCACGTAGGTGATCATAAAGTAATTGAATGTCTATGATTTCTTGATAAATCGCGATTTTCTCTCTTCTGAATGTTGGTATCAGAGTTATTTTGACGTAAGAACTGATGTGCCGAGGTGGTCCTATTTCTGAGATCAACTAAATTGATCTTTTTTGTATCACATTTTGTCACTTTGGCATGATATTCAATCACGTAGGTGCTCATAAAGTAATTGAATGTCTATGATTTCTTGATAAATCGCGATTTTCTCTCTTCTGAATGTTGGTATCAGAGTTATTTTGACGTAAGAACTGATGTGCCGAGGTGGTCCCATTTCTGAGATCAACTAAGTTGGTCCTTTTAGTATCACATTTTGTCACTTTGGCATGATATTCAATCACGTAGGTGCTCATAAAGTAATTGAATGTCTATGATTTCTTGATAAATCGCGATTTTCTCTCTTCTGAATGTTGGTATCAGAGTTATTTTGACGTAAGAACTGATGTGCCGAGGTGGTCCCATTTCTGAGATCAACTAAGTTGGTCCTTTTAGTATCACATTTTGTCACTTTGGCATGATATTCAATACGTAGGTCATCATAAAGTAATTGAATGTCTATGATTTCTTGATAAATCGCGATTTTCTCTCTTCTGAATGTTGGCATCAGAGTTATTTTGACGTAAGAACTGATGTGCCGAGGTGGTCCCATTTCTGAGATCAACTAAGTTGGTCCTTTTAGTATCACATTTTGTCACTTTGGCATGATATTCAATACGTAGGTGATCATAAAGTAATTGAATGTCTATGATTTCTTGATAAACCGCGATTTTCTCTCTTCTGAATGTTGGTATCAGAGTTATTTTGACGTAAGAACTGATGTGCCGAGGTGGTCCCATTTCTGAGATCAACTAAGTTGGTCCTTTTAGTATCACATTTTGTCACTTTGGCATGATATTCAATACGTAGGTGATCATAAAGTAATTGAATGTCTATGATTTCTTGATAAATCGCGATTTTCTCTCTTCTGAATGTTGGCATCAGAGTTATTTTGACGTAAGAACTGATGTGCCGAGGTGGTCCTATTTCTGAGATCAACTAAATTGATCTTTTTTGTATCACATTTTGTCATTTTGGCATGATATTCAATCACGTAGGTGTTCATAAAGTAATTGAATGTCTATGATTTCTTGATAAATCGCCATTTTCTCTCTTCTGAATGTTGGCATCAGAGTTATTTTGACGTAAGAACTGATGTGCCGAGGTGGTCCCATTTCTGAGATCAACTAAGTTGGTCCTTTTAGTATCACATTTTGTCACTTTGGCATGATATTCAATACGTAGGTGATCATAAAGTAATTGAATGTCTATGATTTCTTGATAAATCGCGATTTTCTCTCTTCTGAATGTTGGTATCAGAGTTATTTTGACGTAAGAACTGATGTGCCGAGGTGGTCCTATTTCTGAGATCAACTAAATTGATCTTTTTTGTATCACATTTTGTCACTTTGGCATGATATTCAATCACGTAGGTGCTCATAAAGTAATTGAATGTCTATGATTTCTTGATAAATCGCGATTTTCTCTCTTCTGAATGTTGGTATCAGAGTTATTTTGACGTAAGAACTGATGTGCCGAGGTGGTCCCATTTCTGAGATCAACTAAATTGATCTTTTTTGTATCACATTTTGTCACTTTGGCATGATATTCAGTACGTAGGTGATCATAAAGTAATTGAATGTCTATGATTTCTTGATAAATCGCGTAGGTGGTCCTATTTTTGAGATCAACTAAATTGATCCTTTTTGTATCACATTTTGTCACTTTGGCATGATATTCAATCACGTAGGTGATCATAAAGTAATTGAATGTCTATGATTTCTTGATAAATCGCGTAGGTGGTCCTATTTTTGAGATCAACTAAATTGATCCTTTTTGTATCACATTTTGTCACTTTGGCATGATATTCAGTCACGTAGGTGATCATAAAGTAATTGAATGTCTATTATTTCTTGATAAATCGCGATTTTCTCTCTTCTGAATGTTGGCATAAGAGTTATTTTGACGTAAGAACTGATGTGCCGAGGTGGTCCCATTTCTGAGATCAACTAAATTGATCTTTTTTGTATCACATTTTGTCACTTTGGCATGATATTCAATACGTAGGTGATCATAAAGTAATTGAATGTCTATGATTTCTTGATAAATCGCGATTTTCTCTCTTCTGAATGTTGGCATCAGAGTTATTTTGACGTAAGAACTGATGTGCCGAGGTGGTCCTATTGACTGGGGGATGCCGACGAAAGTATTCGGAACAAATGTCCCGACAAAAATTGGTCCAATCGGTGTAGGTGTTCCTGCCCTTCATACCGCCATTTCGCCGGGTTGCGTCAATGGTATAGCCCTGTGCAAACGCGGCCATAAAGTTTGCGAGAGCATTAATTGACATCCGGGACCGGGAGAAGAAGGACCCGTTCCTTACACTACGTTTGGTCTTGCATACCCTGCAAGACCAACGAAACCGGTCGCCGGCTGTGTATTTGTGCAATACCATGCACCCACCACACGGGCAAACATTTGTGTTTGCGATGAGGCGGTGTCTTGCTGCCCATTTTAATCCCTCCATGGGAGTATCAAATTTGAACGTTAATTCAACAGGCAGCACTTCGTTAAGAATTTCCTCGTCATTCATTATTTCGACTGCTAATAGTTAATATTGTTTAAATACAAAATAAAATTTTGTTTAAGTAACATTTACCAGGCACAATATACGTAGGTGGAGGAGCCATCGTAAAACAAATTTTTAAAAAATAAAAGTTAAACCACAACACAAGCCAAAGAAAATCGCAAACTTAGCGCCTAACGTGAACTGAACGTTACTTGTAAAATGTCCGGCTTTCTTATAACCGCGACTTATATACCCACTAAGGGAATAAACATGGGGAATTCCAAAAGATCAGAGTTATTTTGACGTAAGAACTGATGTGCCGAGGTGGTCCTATTTTTGAGATCAACTAAATTGATCCTTTTTGTATCACATTTTGTCACTTTGGCATGATATTCAATCACGTAGGTGATCATAAAGTAATTGAATGTCTATGATTTCTTGATAAATCGCGATTTTCTCTCTTCTGAATGTTGGCATTAGAGTTATTTTGACGTAAGAACTGATGTGCCGAGGTGGTCCTATTTCTGAGATCAACTAAATTGATCTTTTTTGTATCACATTTTGTCACTTTGGCATGATATTCAATCACGTAGGTGATCATAAAGTAATTGAATGTCTATGATTTCTTGATAAATCGCGTTTTTGTCTCTTCTGAATGTTGGCATCAGAGTTATTTTGACGTAAGAACTGATGTGCCGAGGTGGTCCTATTTCTGAGATCAACTAAATTGATCTTTTTTGTATCACATTTTGTCACTTTGGCATGATATTCAATCACGTAGGTGATCATAAAGTAATTGAATGTCTATGATTTCTTGATAAATCGCGTTTTTGTCTCTTCTGAATGTTGGCATCAGAGTTATTTTGACGTAAGAACTGATGTGCCGAGGTGGTCCTATTTTTGAGATCAACTAAATTGATCCTTTTTGTATCACATTTTGTCACTTTGGCATGATATTCAATCACGTAGGTGATCATAAAGTAATTGAATGTCTATGATTTCTTGATAAATCGCGATTTTCTCTCTTCTGAATGTTGGCATCAGAGTTATTTTGACGTAAGAACTGATGTGCCGAGGTGGTCCTATTTCTGAGATCAACTAAATTGATCTTTTTTGTATCACATTTTGTCACTTTGGCATGATATTCAATCACGTAGGTGATCATAAAGTAATTGAATGTCTATGATTTCTTGATAAATCGCGATTTTCTCTCTTCTGAATGTTGGCATTAGAGTTATTTTGACGTAAGAACTGATGTGCCGAGGTGGTCCTATTTCTGAGATCAACTAAATTGATCTTTTTTGTATCACATTTTGTCACTTTGGCATGATATTCAATCACGTAGGTGATCATAAAGTAATTGAATGTCTATGATTTCTTGATAAATCGCGTTTTTGTCTCTTCTGAATGTT
The DNA here is from genome assembly GCA_963978815.1 of Aleochara curtula. Classification (NCBI taxonomy): domain Eukaryota; kingdom Metazoa; phylum Arthropoda; class Insecta; order Coleoptera; family Staphylinidae; genus Aleochara; species Aleochara curtula. Next base: position 10,656,197 of record OZ022215.1, on the reverse strand, counting down.
GGCATCAGAGTTATTTTGACGTAAGAACTGATGTGCCGAGGTGGTCCCATTTCTGAGATCAACTAAGTTGGTCCTTTTAGTATCACATTTTGTCACTTTGGCATGATATTCAATCACGTAGGTGATCATAAAGTAATTGAATGTCTATGATTTCTTGATAAATCGCGTTTTTGTCTCTTCTGAATGTTGGCATTAGAGTTATTTTGACGTAAGAACTGATGTGCCGAGGTGGTCCTATTTCTGAGATCAACTAAATTGATCTTTTTTGTATCAGATTTTGTCACTTTGGCATGATATTCAATCACGCTGGTCAGGCAATATCGGTTCCCCTCGGAGTATGGCATCATGATGAGGTCGATGTGGATGTGTTCGAAACGCCTCGATGGGGGTACAAACGTACTCGCTGGCACTGAACACAGGCGCTGGCCCAGGAGCGGCAGTCTGCATCGATGGATGGCCAGACGTATCAACTTGGCTGTTGCCTTGATCCCGGGGTGTGAAAATCCGTAGACAGAAGCGTATCTCGTCGGCCTGTCCAAAGATACAGGCCAAGTAAGTGGATGTCTATGATTTCTTGATAAATCGCGATTTTCTCTCTTCTGAATGTTGGCATCAGAGTTATTTTGACGTAAGAACTGATGTGCCGAGGTGGTCCTATTTTTGAGATCAACTAAATTGATCCTTTTTGTATCACATTTTGTCACTTTGGCATGATATTCAATCACGTAGGTGATCATAAAGTAATTGAATGTCTATGATTTCTTGATAAATCGCGATTTTCTCTCTTCTGAATGTTGGCATCAGAGTTATTTTGACGTAAGAACTGATGTGCCGAGGTGGTCCCATTTCTGAGATCAACTAAATTGATCTTTTTTGTATCACATTTTGTCACTTTGGCATGATATGCAATCACGCAGGTCAGGCAATATCGGTTCCCCTCGGAGTATGGCATCATGATGAGGTCGATGTGGATGTGTTCGAAACGCCTCGATGGGGGTACAAACGTACTGGCTGGCACTGAACACAGGCGCGGGCCCAGGAGCGGCAGTCTGCATCGATGGATGGCCAGACGTATCAACTTGGCTGTTGCCTTGATCCCGAGGTGTGACAATCCGTGGAGAGAAGCGTATCTCGTCGGCCTGTCCAAAGATACAGGCCAAGTAATCGAATGTCTATGATTTCTTGATAAATCGCGATTTCATCTCTTCTGAATCCGTGCTAAATTTGATTAATTGTTTTCTAATGTAATTTTCTAATTTCTAATGCTTCTAATGTAACTAACTAAGCTACCCACAATCATTATGGTTATGGAAAATAAACAAATTGTCTATCAGAAAATTATTTAAGAGTTGTATTGTTTATGTTATTATTTAAATTAGAAAAATAGTTCAACACCGTATAACATCCTTAATCCTTCGATCATATTTATTAAAACAAAATTGTTACCAAATGAATTCCTTCCTAAATACGAAATATTTCATTTCTATATTTCGGTAATGACACTTTCTATAAGTAGGTATAATGCACTTACCTGTGCATTATTCTTGATTTAGCCCAACGCGATGCATCGTCTTGACAAAATATTGCATTTCAAAGGTTTTCAATGCATTTCAACTTACTTATTTACAAGATGCGGCACGTGACTATAGTTTTGGATATTGCATTATTGTGCAAAAGTGCATTATCTGCTGCTCAGTTGATTAGGGTTAAACCAGGGTCATGGCTAAACCACAGACATTGAACGATCTTTATGTGAACAGCCCGGGCTAGTAGATTTAAGGGTTATTTGCAAATAATCCTTATGTGTATATTATACATGTAGTGCGTACCCTAGACTTAAACGAGAGTGGCTTATCATCCGGAATTTGTTGTGACATTTAGGAGATACAAAATATTTGTGACAAGTTTAGTTAAAGAATCTATAATATTCTTGTGAGCTTACATTTTGATTTGGTACACTTTGACATCAAGAGGATCAAGGGGAATTCTCCTCATATTATAATCCACATTTTATATGAGTGGCTGCGGAGGGCGGTGTGTGCCTATAAAGTATTCTCCTGACAAGTTTTGGGCACAAAATTTATATAACAAAAGAACAAAAACCTTAAACGTCGAAGCGTGGCAAGGACCACATAGCTCCAGGAAGTAGCTAGAGGGGGAGTCGACTAACGAGCCGCATGTGGCTCTTTTAATATCATCAAGTTGCGGATCTTCTGTTTTAATATACCTAACCTTGAACGAAGGCAATAGTAATGAAATAAATATGTTAGTGGCTCTTTAGAATCTGGGTAGTTTTGTAAATTGCTAATTTTTGGCTCTTACATCTCAAAAGGTTGCCGAATTTGGAACTATGGGGTACTAGTAAGTACCAACATTTACAAACAAAAGAGATGGCGATAAGTTAATGCGACTTTTGTCGAGAAATTATGTAAACTTATTACTTTTTATATGCCACATTTCTTAAATGCTTATCATCTCATCATTCAATTTCTCAAAACAGATTTGCTCCATTTATAGCATTTCCTCTATCAACCATTTTTAACAAATGCTTGAAACAATAGGCCTATGTCACTAAGTATATAAACATTTAAGTCAACTATGGATTGATTTTAGATTAACTATTGAATTGTTTCTGACTATATTCGGACTACTTCTAAAGGTACTTTGTACTTTGAAGGTATTTTAAGTTTGTACAAATTAAAAAATAACATTCAGAATGAGTTGAAAGTTTGTGACCACACGCACATCATCTTTTTCACTTCAAGTTGTTGTTTTGATCTTGTTGCATCTTACATTAGATGCACATATTTCTGTACAAAGGAAGCACTTAACAATCTTATTTCGAAGCACATCATGTCTGTCAACATTTGTCTTCTACCACTGCGACTCTAAGAATAGCGTACGCGCATTGAGATGGAGAGATAAAGTAGAGTAGTGCATATGCGTTGATGATGAAGTGACTCAACTTGTGAGTCCTCAGCACATGCATAAAGTTGTTGTTGAATTGTCTAATTAAATAGTATTCGTGTAATTGGGAAATTTGTGGAACGCAGGCAGCGTTTATTACTAAACACGTAATCAACTTAAATTGAGTAGGTATGTTAGTTGTATGCGTTACTAAACATGGCGTGATTCACTTGATCAGTTACTGATCATTATGTTATCTATTTGTCTGACGTATGAGTCATAATGAGTGTTGAATTGCTATTATTAACCAATTATACTTAAATTACTACTTAATGCATTTTGTTTATTTAAGGAGTTGAAAACAAAGAGGAAACATAATGCAGCATTTATTACTTTATTGTTTTAAAATGCCGTTAAAATATTTACGTAGGGTTTAAGAAGGTGTTTGCTTCATCCAACGTCCTCCCGGGTGCCCGGATTGGGCTATAAACTGGTTGAAACGAATTGAGAATCATGGGTTAGAATTCCTGAACATGATATTAATACCTACTATTGACTTGTCCATCCGGAATCGGGTGTGACACTTATCATCAAGATACGGCTCTATGCTACCTTTACCTATCACTTAATAAGAATAGTCATCATGAATTGAGGAAACCATCATTTGTGAATATTTGCATAGAACAAAACTTTCGGAGAACAAAATAGAAAAGATATCAGGATGACAGGCTCAAAGTGGAGGACCCAAATTGGCAAGGTTACGGTGTAGTTCAAGTACCATGTATCCACAAACCTTTTACCTTGTCCAATCTCGCGAAGGCGTATCTCCAGGACTCTATATCTCGAAGACATCAGAAATATAGGAATTGCTAATATTTTATTGTGTTTTATGTTAGAGTAAATAATTGTTCTTACGTGACTTTAAGAATGCTTACTGCTTCGTTCAGTATACTCGGGAAGCGTAGGTCCATCCCAGTAGTACGACATAATTTTTTCTTCTTCTTTGCGCCTGCCCGCCTCCGCGTTGGCAGTCCAAATAATGTTTAAGGGGTATCCTTTTTTCCTCCTTGAAGATCCTTGAACATTTCTTTTCCGGTGGTTATGGCCAGTACAATGAAAAAATTTAGCGATATTCTCAGGAATTTCCACGCAATGTATATTTCCCACACTTTTACATTTTCTAACAATAAATTATGAATTATGAATCTAACATGTTATTATTTTGTTACAGGTGAGTTTCTTTTACGAATTTCGAATGGCTAAACCGCAAGTCATTCTGATACAACTTAAGAATATAAAACTGCTATTATATTGGCATATTCCATGTAAGTACCTACTTCTTTAATGTGCACAATGAATGCGTTCGTGCACTTTTCTGATCATCTCAAGAATTATTATTGGTGGTCACGTCCAATATTTCAAGCAATTTGGACTTTTGAATTACCTACATAGGTGTAATGGCTGTGTTCTTCTGTCGAAAAGAAGTTACACTTATTATTGATGATTCCCATGACCTTTTCACCGCGTATTACACACTTGCACGTCGTTCGCCACTTTGCATTCGCTTTTTGTTCTCACAATGCGTATGTTTCCTTCGTGCATCTAACAAGCACTTAATGGTCATGTTTTCTTGTTATTCATTCTCTTGTTTATTGCTTCCTAAGAAATTCTAACAGTTGTTTTTAAGTTTTTTGCTAATGTTTTAAATTTCCCTTATTACTTTTAAGAATTTAAATTTTCACCTCACGTATGAACAGATTGTATTGATTTTTACGCTTACTCATAAAATTCAATATTTTGCCATTTTCCCATAAAAATTAATTAAAATTCTCATTCTTGGCAATGATTGGAAAGTGTTAATTATAAATTATGAATAGTCTAAATATTTTATTGTCGTAAAAGTCAATTTATTAAGCATAAAAACTGGTGGATCCGCAAAAACTAATTAAAAGCCTAAATAGCGGAATAAGAAATCCACGTTGCGCATCTCTTTGATTTTAATTAAATCAAAAATGCGAATGCCGCGGTTGCATTCGAATGGCATGCAAACCATTTCAGTTGGTTCGATGCGCGTTCGTCCTATATTTTCGCATCGCATGCTTAAACCATTAAAGCCTTGCATGCGCGCGCGCATCTCGTTTGCATTATATTTATAGCTCTGGTTTCTGTGAGCGGTTCGCAGCGCAGTTTTAAGAGCTGAAAACTCGACGGAGCGCACATAATTCAGTCGGCGATCCGCTGCGATTTTGATGCGCAGGTAAAGTGCATCCAGATATTATTTTCGCGTTCGAATAAAACCACGACGCGCGTGCTGTCGTCCGCCCGATGAAAAGCGGAATGACGACCGTAGAGTGCAGTCGTCTTTAATTGCTCGTTGCATAACTTTCTAAGCGTTCTCCAACTCGAACCAGACGTTTGATGATTCATTCATATTTTCAACTTTATTCCTTTTCTCTCACTCCTTTACTTGTTTTGATTCAATCTTTTCAAATTTGTGGCTTTTTGCTTAAATAGTTTTGACTTAAGTTTAGACTTAAATTCTTTACTTAGACTGTGGACTCAAATAACTTTCGTATTTTAAAAGTTAAATACATTTTTCTTTAGACGGTTTTAATTTCAAGTATTTAACCTTTTTATTATTTTATAGACTTGGATGAATGTCGTTATTCGAAAAGACTTTTTAAGATTATATTTTTGAAATAAGGCATTTCCGTTTTTAAATCTTAATTTTTGAATTGTTTAAAATTCTTTTTTTCCGGTTTTCCCGGTTTTTCTCATATGGAGGTTTTGCAAAATTATTAAATTTTTGAGCGAATCGTTAGGAACTTTGCAAATATCTTCTCAAAATCTAATCGCACATATTAGAGTTAGCTGTACCGATTTTTCACTATATTATCTACGGCCCAGTATTAAATTCAATATGAATTCGAAAAAGTCAGTTATTTTTCTATCGATTGAGCTGTTGCAGTTACCTAACATTGATGGTTTGGGTAAATTGTTTGTTAATTAGTTAACTAATTGATTTTGGCATCTCATCTTGTGCAAATCGGTTCATGATACGAGGGTACTCTAAGCAGAGAAAGTACGTAGTTCCTACAACTGTTGTTATTACTATTACAGTAACCTTTCTTTTGCTTCGAATCACACGATTATTAAATTTCTATTCTATTCATAATTTCTCTTAACATCTCAACTTACCAAATAATTTTTCTTTATTAACCTATTAAATTTAACAGCTAATATTTGAGAACTTGTATTATTATTTATTGAATTAATTACACCTTACGCGATGGATGCGATAGAAATCATTCAACATTGAGATAGAAACATACAGTAGTCGATTACTTCTGCTTAGTTCATTCTTTGTCATGTCTCTTTTAGTTGGCACACTTGTTAGTTATTTATTTTATTTCCAAGCAGACATTGCTTTGAGCACTCACACGTTATGAAAGCAATGCATGCGCATGTAGGTTTTTCGTAGGTGTCTTAAATTTCAGTCATTCATTCACAGGCAGGCAGTCAATCGATTTGTGTGCTTTCTAATATGCACGCTTTCATTGGAGAAGTAAATACACATGAGAAGAAAGAACTCATTCGTCGTTGATCGCACTTACATTCAGATTGCGATTGCATTTCAAGATTTAACAATTTCATGTTGTTTGCTCATTACTCATTGTGCTCGTGGGGTGTCTCCTTCGTGTTTTGTGACGTATATGTGGAAAGTATATTTATGAAGATTATTCTACAGGATAAGTCAACAATTTATTAATCAAACTTAACATACTATTAAATAATCAGAATTGCTGTGTTTGACGAATATTTTTTTATTTAGTAAATGTAAAAGAATTTGCTAATAAAATTATTAGCAACAAATTAACTTATAAATTCAACCAAAAAATAAATTTCTCATAATTTACTTTTTTATTATTACTTACAGTTTTAGGGGTATTTACTAAATAGCTTTTAGTTCATAAATAGTAAATATTTATGTCAATTATTTCACTTAACATATACCTAGTTCATACAAATAATTTGTTTATAAGATGTTTTGTAAGACCCTGTATATTAAGATATTTCGATCAAACTATTAAATCAGAAACTATTACGTCATCGTAAATGAAGTAAGGGTTGAAATACAAAGTGTAAATGAATATTCATTTTGTAAGTATGTGTTTAATGACTCACTTCTATTCATGATTGAAAATCCGTCATCAAAGGGAAGGTTCATATACAGCCGACTAACTTTTCATCCCTTCATTAAGGGCTACATTGTTGTATTTTGTATATGAGGGATAAGCTTCACTAACATAATAGACAACAGTTTTAGAGAAAATCGTAAAAATTTGTATTTAAAAAAATATTAATACTTATGTCGTTTCATGAAAAGGGGAATGCTAGCGTATAAATGCTTTAAAAAGGAAGAACATTAAAACAAGAGTTATTTTTGGATATTTTTTGAGTTTAAAGAAGATTAGAAAGGTTTTTAATTAAAAATCTCTATTATAAAATGCTCGTGATATAGATCTATTTTTTATCATGATGACTACTTTTAACAACACCTACACATTATTAAAGTACATTAAACTCTATAGTTGTTATACTTATTACACGAACGGGTATTATTAATAATAAAAAGCGCACGAGTGTAAAATTATTAACGGACTATTATACTCGATTCCAGCTGTGCTATAATAATAACATGGCAAATATATTGAATAAACTTTCTAAACCTAAATCTGAATTTGAAACTTGTATTGAATCTAATTATAATTCTCATTTCGAGTGCGTAAAAGTATAAAAGTTTTTAATGCAAAAGTTAGCGATGAATGCAAATTTAATTGAAACGCAGTGAATAAGTTCTCATCTTTGACGCGGCGCGCTTAATATTCACGCTCCATTAGGCGTACTTTATTAATAGCTAATAAATTCCAAAGCTTAGCTAAGAGCATTCATCATCATCGTCAGATGAAATGCGTTTCGGTGCACTTGAGAGCCATACGAATTAGAATTATCTCCGTTGTAGCAATTACACCAACTCGACCGGATGCGCAACGAGCAGACGAGGAGTTGATACAAATTTTTCGATTCGAAATAGATGCGCGCATTTCTTAGTGCACGCGGGAGTGAAAAGTGTTGAGCAAACACAAGCGTAAAGAGATAAATCACATGGACGAGAAGATTTTCTCAGCGCTAGGGTTGTGCGCACCTGCCTCATGAAGGTACAATTTATTTACGTGCTGAATGAATTATTACTATTCTGTTAACTGTATTCACTCTTTTCACATTTAAAAATACTTTGCCTTTATTCTCCAAGTATCAAGTTTTAGCCGAACTAATCTTATTAAATTTAGTGGTATTATGTATTGTTAACAGATGGCAATACCTGTGTTAAACATTTATTTAATGACTTAAACTTTCCTTACAATTAGAAGTTTTGAGAATTAATTTATTCTCCTCGATTCTGGATAAAATTTTGATCAGTTCTATGAAATTCAAAAAATATTATTACCCAAAACTAGTAATAGCTAAATATAGCTTTAAACGTTATTATAAAACCAGTGTACATTAAAGAAATTTATAGAAATCTTTGCAAATCTTATAAAAGGTATGCTCAAATATAGTTTTTCATAATAAAAAAAGAATATATAGAAATTTCAAGGACATTTTATGGAACTAACTACTTATTAAGGTCACTTAAATTGGACCAAACGCATAAATGTGATAGCGCAAATGTCAAATTATTTTATAGTCAAACTTGATCATCTTTTATACGGTTTGTGGACGTTAACATTTTTCAAATGACTCTGCAGACCTTTTACTAATTTCACCTGTGCAAATGTTTCTTCTGACCTACTCTAACACAATCTGTAATAAAATGCTTATAGGCTGCAATATTTTTATAGTTGACATTGTCCCATATTTGGCAAACTTTCCGCTTTTTTGGCAAAATATTATTCCTCGTGATTTATGCTGGGTATGAATGATTTCTTTTGTAAGCTTTCACATCTTAATAATTCACTTTTTTCTATATAAGTATTTTAATTTACTTTACGCATTTACAACGCCTTTAAAGCGACTACATAAAAAGTTTAAATCTCTTAATAAAATAATCTAGTCAATTTAATTTCTCTACAAATTTTATAATGCTTTCAAAAACTAAATAAGGGCGGTAGGCAGTTTTTCGATTTTTCCTTGTTTTATTAGCCTGCATTGTTATGCTCCACGAACATGAAAGGATATCCCATCATGAAACGTCTCCTGCTTTTTTCTTCGGTTCATTCCATGCATGCGACACTAATCCACATCCATCGGGCACACACACAATACGCGTGCATTTTCAATAGTTGGTGCTTCGTCCCTTTGTGAAATGCGACTATGATGCATGCTTTTTATGCGTGACTCATCCATCCATCAAGTCTGGCAAAGCAAAGAAGTAAGCGGGGCCAATCAACCGCATGCAGCCGGCATGTGATTTGATCTCTGATGTAATGCTAATAAAAGCGTGTTGCGTACGACTTCCTTCCCTAATGATTTTTTATTCCTATGTTGCATTCGTTGCATTCCGTTAAACATATCCAGGTCTTGAAATTTCAATTACACGTTTTTAAGTGCATATTACTTGAATTCCTTCTAATTAAGAACATGTCTATTAAAATACCCATTTCAAAATATCTAATTTTGTCTAAATCTAAATAAAATGATATTTTATATCAATTATTTTAGATTTTCAAAATTATTACAAAAATATTTTAACGCAAGCACTTTTTATGATTTTTTCATATTAAGTCTTGGAATATTTCTAGAATATTTTGTGTCACCCTGACAAAAGATCCAATTACTTCTTGTGCAAATTGGATTAGAATACACTTTGCCAATCCAATAATGGCCGAGTAAAAAGAGAGGAAACTTCTAGTGTTTGCTTGCATGACATGAAATTGAAGGGCAGCATTTCGCTTGCAGAAATGACAGGAGCTAGTTATCTCTGCTCGAATAAGACGACGAACGCCATCGGCCTAAATTGATAATTACACTCGTGTGGGTGGATGACGACGCACATGCGCATAAAGCGAGCAGGCCCAAAGGGTGCTAATTGTAATTACAACTCGTTTTGCGTGTGACTGCTTCAAACACGAACTGAAGCCATTTTTGCCTTAACCAGCTATGCAATTGAATGCAAAGCACAAGTTGGTTATTAGCGAGGAACGCTCGACAGAAGAAACTTGAATGTCTCGGCAATGTCCACCTGAAGTGCATGTCTCCTTGCGAGTGGCGAATCGCTATAAGCATTGCACCGTAATTGCCATCTTCAACTCTTGAGTGAACGGCCAGCGTATTACTATACTTAAGTGTCGTCCTTTTTTCTTCTTGCTTTATTGCAACTGCGCACCAGCCAATCATGGGCGAAACAACTGAACGAATAGTTTTTGTTATTTAAATTGGTCAATTGTTCTTTGAAACACAAATTTGAATAGGCTAATAGAAAGTTTACCAAGAAAGCTTGCTTAGTAAAGCAGTTTTCCGTACTGTTTAAAATTAGCAATAAATTTAAACAGGTATTGTTGACTAATTAAGTAAGATTTCTTATTAAATTTTGATCTGTTTCATGGTACTTGCACATTTTAGATAATCTTTACTTTGTCTTCTGTTGTTTGAAATAATTCACTGGTGTATAGCGTAAACCTCGTTCTAAGATTATTTAACCAAGATATTCTCGGTAACCCATGCACAGCGGAACCTCGCATAACGAATCTAATTTGTCTCGAGTCTTACTTGTCATAGTGAGTGTTCGTTAAGCGAAGCAATTTTTGCCATATAAATCCATGTTAAATACATTTACGCGTTCCATACTGAAAAGTACATTGTGCTAGATTTGCTTTTTGCAATAATGTCTGATTAAATTCGTAAGAACATTTTTAGTCTCTTCGAGCTGCTTTCTTGCGGATTGGATTCTTCTTCGGCGACATAGAACACATAAACATTTAGAAAAAAGCGCGCGGCACGTCGTTTAAACTTGAAATCTGGTTCTTACTGAATTTGCACTTTTCTGTATACTAAGAGGTCCTAACATTACTGTAATACAAATTAGTATAAGCTAGGTTTGTACTAAATACGATAATAACAAGATAGAAAGAGTTCTATCGCAGAGTTCGGGGATTACGCGTAGATACAGGAATCACCGAATTCGTTCGTAATGCGATAAGACGTTAGTTAACTGAGTCAATATTTCACGATTTATGTTATTCGTTAAGCGAAACAAACGTTATGTGAGGTATTCGTTACGCGGGGTTCCAATGTTTTAATATTTTTCCATGGAAAATATTCTAAAGGAGCTGGCACTTATCCTGTTCTTATAAAAATTATTGCTTTTTAGCACTACATTGTGTTTATATATCATGTAGAGTACTCCAGGACATTTGTTTAATGAATTCGAATATTATTTATTTATTTTATTATATTCTTTGCTCTGCCTATAAGATAAGTGAATAATATTTATTTGATTAAATGGTGACGGTTATGAAATACCAAGAGATTAAATATAAATCTATTTTGGGCAATTAGCCTTGATATATTAGTAGCTTAAAATATAATAAATTGTATCCTTAATTTCCCGGAAAAAAAAAAGAATAAAGGTTGTAACTTTAAAATAAAAAATATTGAATACTAAGTTGACTCGTTTAAAAGATTGGTATACGTATTATGTGATAATACTTAGTACAAATCATTGCGACGCAAATGCGGAACACAAACGAACAACGAAATGAATTGAATATTTCGAGTGATTGGGCATGTCAACAGGTGGGCGGTGGGTCAATTACGAGAAACGTGCAAACGAGAAGAATGAAACGCACGATTATTGTGCATGTCTCTTTGTGATGCGCGATTTAAATTGAACGGAATTGGCCGCCGCCTCCCACAATAAAAATGAGTTCGATCCAAATATGTATGCCACATTGTTGTGTGCGCTTGCTCTTAGGTGTGTCATTTTCCTCCAGTCATGACTCATGCTAAACTTTCCATTTTCCACCCGGGGAATTACAAATGCGGACAGACCGAGTGACCTCATCGCACAACTTACATACTTCCCTTACTATTTATTGATTTTTAAGAGCAAACTGTGGGAAAATTTAAATAAATTTCCATTACACACGAATGACAGAGTAATTAATTAATGTGTTCTTGGAAAGGATTGCTGTTAATTTATGAAAATAATTTTGTTTAGCTGTTTTAAGACAATTATGGTAGAAAAATTTAATAATTTTGCACTGGATCATAATAAACATGCCCTATTACGAATAAGGGAAAAACTGTAATCAAATTTTCCAACATCCCTAATCGCAGCAACATGAAAGAAAATAAATGATAAATTACAAGTTCACATGGCTATTAGGAGTTAATGGACATGCACAACTCTAAGAAAAATGTCTTCATTGTTGCTTGCTGTGTGTGATTACACGTCGAGTCGCCGCGATTGAGATGTAGATGTGAATTCATCGGGTTGCATCGAGCAAGAGCTGAGAGCTGTTCAACACGAAGCGAAGCTTTCGTTCGTTCCTTCGTTGGTGCACTCTGTGTTTATCAATTCGTGCGGCTCGCTCAATGATTATGTTGCATTGCATACGTGCGTGTTCGCTGCGTCCGATAACATAGTGCGCATAGTAATTCAGCGCGCACGACGACGACGACCAATTCAAGTTCAACGTCGTGCACGCCGCAACCTGACGCGCGGTTTTGTTCTTTTGCTCTTCAACTTGACTTTGTGTTATTATGGTTATTACGCCTTTTGTACTTGCATGCAATCCAATGAAATCCATTGCAATGCATTCTAATGAAATGCTTTATGAGCCAAAGTATATGGGACAGTTATATAAAAACCTATCAGAATAACTGTTTGCAAAAGGTATTAAATTTTTTTATAAATTCACAAAATTATTAACCTTGTTTGATAATATTTTTTGCATTTGAATATTACAAAAGAAAATGCAGATTGTTTAATTATTCAAATATCTGTTTTTTATTTAACTGATCAATTAGTATTCTATGTGCTATTCCAGAAAAAACAGGAAATATTGTTTTCAAAACATGTTTTAAGAATTTGTATGCTTCATTTAGAATGAGAAAAGTAGTGCATACAATTTAAATTGACATTTGAACACAATAAAAGATGAAACTTTATTCGAAAAATAAATAAATAATATAAATCATTTTAAAAATGGTTTAACAATTAATTTAATTAATCGGCTATGCAGGTAAATGTCAGAGAAATATTTTGAAGCATTTAAAAGAAATATTTGAATCATATCTTTTAGATCTATTTTTAATGCCCTTTTTAACCCACATCCTCAATTAGGTTAGTTTTTATCTTTGCTTTGTCACAAGCATAAACAATTAGATAAAGTAGAAGGAAACATCCCTAACATCATGTTAGTTATGATACACACTAATTGAATAAAACTGGAAACATTCCAAGCGTTCAAGACATTCGTGCGAGTAATAAGCTTGGTGTATGTCGTCAAAGTCGTCATCACGTGCGCTCGTGCTGCACATGAAGGAAGAGTAATCAAAGCTGCTTGCTGTTGGTACGAGACGTGTTAGGCTCGCTTTCGTCCAACTGCGAGTGAAGCCCCAGGCAAGGCAGAAAAGTCAGTCAGTGCCGCTAATTGTTTTAATTAAATTAAACGCGTTGTCACATCAATTTGTTGCCCAGCGTCTTCACAAATTGGATTTCCTGCTGCGAATCGCGTTTCGTCTTATCTTGCCGTCTCTCTTCAAAGTGACACAAAAATATCTTTTACCACTTTATGCACCGTCTTTCTCAAATGAAAATTACTGAAAAGTCTTTTATTTGTTAGAAAATCATTTGTACAATTTTAATTACATTTCATCCTTTTTAAACTACTTTTTTACAATTAGGATAATTAAGCTTTATTTTTGTAAGACGGAAAATGCTTTCAGAATCATATTTCAGTTTTTTTTTAGTTCTTTAGCAACTTACGAGTTCAGGGAATATTTATTAATGAATATATTTTCTTTGTTTAACAGGGCTGCCCAAAATGACAACAACAATCCCTTATTACTGGATGAGAAAACGCGTTCAACGAATCATCAGGTGCATCCGACATGCGACGAAAAAAACCAATTGCTCGTCGGATACGAGCATCACAACAACCACGCAATAATTACGAATAATCAGCACAATCATCATAATGGCAAACGGTCGCAATCGCCCGAATTGAATGCGAGTCCACCCCCGTACCCAAAGCGCGCCAGTTTGGAGTCCTGCACGAGTCCCACATACCCTCTGGCGCCGAACATTTGCGTCGAGGGTGGACGGATTGAGTTCATCAAGTTGAGCCCAGATGGCGACTCGTGCACCACTGCCAACATGATACACGCAACGCCGCCAACCACCCCCGTGTTGAATTCACGTATCACTGTCACACGGGGTCTGCAAACCGACATCGAACCATCATATCACAATCACACCATTGAAAATGAGTTGCCGCAAGTAAAGGTAGGTGTCGCGTCTATCTCCGTCGTCCTCTTGACAAAAAACACAACCCTTACAAGTTAATTAAGTAGGATAATTGTACAAAGTCACGCGATTCTTAGCTGATTGAACGTGAACTTAAACCACTTAACAATCTCTTGTTTGTTTCGTGTTAATGCCTTTTCTTCATTATCCTGTTAACAGCCGGATTTCGTGCTAATGACTTTATTTTCTCATTCTTATTTCTTAAAAAATTACATTTTCTTAAATGTGCAGTAGTTTCCCGTCATAAAAATAAAAGAAGGACGCACATACAATTTTTATTAGTATTTCTGGAAGACAGAAAAGATTGTTGGAATTAATTAATGTACTATCATCCATTTTCCTAGGCATGTAAGTGTTAAAGAAGATAATTAATCAATAATAATTTACTCTCGAATAAATGCCAATAACGTATTATTAGGAGCTCGTAAATTTTAATTAAGGATGATGGAACTTGCAAAAACGACATTAATTAGTTTTCCTCTCTTATAATTTCTTTATATTAACGTTCATTGCAAGCAGCGTCCAATGTCATTGAAAGACATTTTCATCAATTAGGTCTTTGAGGTTGTTTCCCGAGAAAAGAAGGGTTGTAAGTTTTCGTCCTTTCAGAAAGAGCGATCTGCACTTTAAGTGCTTCCTTTTCGTCAGCTTAATTGGTTTCTCAAACATTCTCTTTGACGTCTTTTTAATTTTATTTCCTAGTTCATTTTGTACGTTTTAACGATTAGTCCTTTATCCTTTTTTTAATTAATAGAAAATTAATTTTGTTTTTGCCTATTCGTTAAATTATTTATTTAGTATTATCCTTTTTAATTTCGTAAATCTCTTAAAATTTTAGGAAAATTTGGTGTTTTTATATTTTTTCTTCCTTCTCTGTCGAAATTGTATTGCTATTTTTGGTATTATTATGCCTAACTTGTCTTCTATGCTCCTCAATTAATTTTCAGGATTATTTTCGAGCTTATTTATCATTATCCTTAGTTTATGATTTAAGTTGGTTTAGCAAAAATATTAAAGTATTAGGATAATCCATTCATAAAATATTTGACCAAAAACAAGGATTAAACATATTTGGAGTCAACAGCATTCAATTAAATTTGCATTAATTTAATTACTTAATGCGGTTTAAGTCCAGTGCGGCATACATCCATCCTGTCGAGTGTGTAATACGCACATCCACCCCCAGGAAACACAAATATATTCTATGGCTTTGGGCAAAGTTTGGCAGCAGCGCAGAAAAAAAAAGCCACCCTCTTCCTAATGCCGCGGCGTACAAGTACACTGCCCCTCATTGCACAGCCCCCGTATTAAGCATTACAATTCGGCGGTGCGTATTGTTCCGTTGTTTGGGCAATACACCTTTTTCACCAGGGGCGGCTACCATGCTGTTGCCGCCGGTAAAAGACCTTAACGTATTGCCTTCATACATAGTCGAACAAATTCAATACGAGCCTAGGATATGTATTCACTCAAATCCGTTTTCGTCCCTTTTTTATAGGGTGTTTTAAATTTTCAACCTCTAAATACAATTAAATGTTGCATAATTGCAAGCATACCAATTAAAACTTTGCGGCGAAAATCAATATTTTGCAATTTTGAAAATAATTTATAAGTAAAACATTTTGAATGCTTTTAAAGTTAACATTGTAGGAAAACAAACTATTTCAATAATTAACAAGTTAATGCACTAGATACATAATAAAACAAAAAATGTTCTAAAGAATGGTAAAATGCTACAATAATTAGATACTCCTTGTTACACATCAAAGCAAATAGTTTCGTGTTAATTAAAATAGGACTATTTGTGAGGGGTTTTATTTAATTAATAGAAACATTCAGTATATGAGTGCATAACCAAGCTGAGCATCAACCGCTATTCTAATAGCAGTCTAAATATATGTGCGTACGAAATAGCGAAGAGAAACGCAAAGGTTTCACTTCACTTCATTGTCCCACGCATAGCTCAGAACGCAATGTGAATAACGCCGAGTGGAGTAGTACATTAGTTCGATGCACACACGGGTTTTGCCCTTGATTAGAATGCTGGGGCACGGCTCAGCAATAAACTAGCGATATCTGTGCGGTTGCTTCGTGCACACTCACTGAAGGGCAAAAAGCCTAATAATGCTCATTCCAACTTTATACATATTACCAAAAGCGACATTCTTTAGCAAAAAATTTAAAACATTGACCCCAATTAATTTGAATTTGAATGCAAGCAAGTTACGAACGAAATAAATTTAGAGAGAGGAATGAATGAAACGCAGGAAAATTTAAATCCATTGTCCTGGCTTTTTCCACATTTCTAAATGGTCAAAGGATGGGGAGAGTGGAGATATTCTGGGGTCTGTCCTGTTTCGAACAATCCACTTTACTATCCGGGTGCGAAACGCGTTGTTATCATTGTTCGTTAGTCAGGAAGGGCGCACAGGATTTCTGCTCCATTACATACAGATAAAAGGGATAATGCAAGTGCGAGACGCGCAGGAAAAAAGACTTAAAAGACAAGTGGACTTATTTCCCTGCCTGACTGGTTGACTGCCCACCCTACGTGTGTGCTCTTCATGTTTTGAAGGGACATTAGTTTTTTTCCTACTCAATACGTCAGCTTAAATCAGCAGTCCTTAGATGTTTTTTGCCGAAGAAGAGAAGATCCTTTCTGATTTTGAAGAAATACTCACCTTTATGGCCATCGTAAATTAAGTTCTTTTTGTGCTCAAAGAGGGGAGAAAATAGATGAAGTGTATTGATGAAGACAGCATATTTAAGACACTGCACACTAGTTTCCCTTTGTCCTGATTTTTTTTGCCAATCAATAGATTAATTGTTGTACTTTATGAATATATAAATTTTATTTTAATATATGATCACTTGTTTGGCAATAATTTGCCTCAAAATTTATTATGTAATTTTGACATCTCACACAAGGGTAAATGTTTGAAAACTAATGAGGAAAACCAATTATATATTTGTATATTCATTTAATAATCGAATAATTAATAGTATGGCTAATTAGCGTTCGTTATTTTCCAAATTATTCGTGAGAAAATAATTGTTAAATTGAGTTTTAGTTGGTTTTGCTGTTCTACAGTTTACTCTATTAGTTAAAAAATGATAGAGAATCGAGTGTACTAGATTTATATTCCTTATTTACTGTATTTATAAATTTATTGTAACTTATTTATTGTACAAGGATAAACGGGGTTTACACTATGCAGGACTATACATATATATTTATTGTTGTTTCAGAATCGACTGGAAAATAAAATTCACGAACTCGAAACGGCCTTGTTGCAAGCACAGAAGACTGAACGAAGAGATAAACAAGAAATTAACAAACTTCAGAAACAACTTGCTAAGGTAAGTGTTAAAAAATTTCGTATATTGTTTATGAAGGATATTTCGATATGCTATTATTTTATACAACTTTTGTAACACAATTTATAAAACTAAAATTTTATTCGACACATTCGAATTTTGTTGAAAGACTATTAAGTCGGATTTAAAACTTTCGCAAGTTCCACAAAGAAAGGTATCATCTTCCTTTCTTCGCCGGTTGCTTCCTTAGCACTGGGGGATCCTCAGGGGAAATTCATCCCCTACGCGGTGATCTTGTTACGCGACGAGCCAAACACATTCATTTATCTTCTGTTTAAAATGCGCCGAATTGCTCACTGCTTTTGTGCGTTCGTATTCGTTTTCTTAATTTTTTCCTCCTCGCTGGGATTAAAGAAAAAAGGGAGGAAAAGCGCTACGTAATGAGTGAGTGGCGATAAAAGCAAATGCCGTGAATACGTATACACCTACAATTTTGGTGCGGATGAAAGGAAATTTAAAGTCGCATTTAAAAGTTCATTAATAATCGGAAAACTTGGGGTGAACTTTTCAGTTTTGCTTGGTTTGCAATCGGATGAGAAGAATAAAATTGAGTATAAAGTTAATTGGAAAGTTACTTGAAAGAAATGCAATTAAAATTTGCAATTTTTATTTCATAAATAAAGGAATTTAACAAATTATCCTTCTTGGGGATGAAAATAGCACGGTGTTAAATTAATTTTAGAGCACCATCTCTTGTCAGTTTTATTACAATCTTTATTTCGTCTTTGACTGCTTGCAAGGACATTCAAGACTTCATTTCTTGTCGTAACTTGAGAAGAACGACTTGTTTGCTTCATTCTCAGGATTTTCAGCTACCAAATGAAGGAATTTTGTCAGTTGTTGTCCTTGTTTTTTTGCTTTATTTGTTTACGTTTTTCTTTATGTTCGTCATGAAATTCCAATGCAAATCCATTTAGTACTAAAGCCATGCACTTCCTGCTAAAATAGGCGGTAAAAAACGATAGAAAAAGTTGGCTATTGCAAGTCGTCAGAAGAAGGACAAAGGACGAATGTATTGGATGCGCGCCAAACGAGATTTCCCATCGAGCGAATTGTTTGTAATAAAAACAAAACAAAGATGCATTTCGCGATTGAGTGAAACAAAACACGCTTTGTGTTCTCGTATTAAGCGCGCAATTAAACAGTCAATTAGTTAATTGGTGCAAAAACTTCCTTGTCCTTGCAGAAAGGAGGCAATGGTCTGATTATTTAGAAGAAGGACGAGTATAAAGGACGCGAGGACAAAGTCGAAGATTTTACGATTAGGCGCACTGCGAAATTATTGCCAAACTTTTCTTTTCGTTGACGCGGGACCAGTTTAATAAAAGTTTCGCTTTTATTGAAGTCGGCTAAGTTTTTCCTCAATTTCGTTTCAATTTTACATTCGACAGCTTGCCAAAGCGGTCGGAAAACAAAGGAAGCGAGCAAATCAAGTTAATAGAAATTGCTGACAGCTTTTTTCCTGCTCGTTTAGTTGAAGTTTTATAACCTTTAAAAATAACTTTTTATTACATGATTAGAGACCAACTTTTTTGCCAAATTTTAATAATTAAATTTATTAGTGTTGAATCTAAAACGTATTTTAAGGTACATATTATTAAGCTTTTGAATAGAGAGATTTTTTAGAAGACCTGCTATAACCTAACCATTTTATTAACATTTCATTAGACATGAACTTTGCGTAGCCTACTCCTGCTTTTATAGCAAGGGAGAAGTATACAGACAATCAAGTATACAATAAACATTTATTAAAAGTGCGTTTGGAATATGAAATTCAATTAGTTCGCTTATTTATTGCAGTCTGTAAAAGAAAAGTGAAGCTGGCAACATATTTACTACGAGATTTATAAATTAAACCACAGTTTATTCGTCAACACTTTTTACACAATATTTACAACACATTATTACAATCTTATTACATTATTACAAGCCATTTTTATCCTTTTTGGTGGATTGTCCAAAACACTATCTTCATCGTTTCGTTTTCTCTTGGACGTCTTAATCGTTGGATTTTCACTCGTCAAGAATTCGTCATCATTCGTAAAATCCCAATTAAGTAACAAATTTGAATCAACATTTTCTATCAAGTCATCTATTAATTCAATCCCATTATTGGATATACACTCATCTAGATAATCATATAAGTCGAGATCATATCTGGTCTTAATTTCTTCTTCCATTTCACTCTTACATTTGGTTGCTTCTGTGATTTTCTTATTGGGAGTGCCCATAATTAATCGTTTAGCTAATTCGTGAACAGTTTGTGGACTATCAGTCGAGGTTTCATCCGTTTCTTCGTTGCATAATTCATCATCAGTTTCCTCATCGTCTGTTTCATCGCTATCATCATTGTGGTAATGTCCTTTTCCTAGAAACACACTATTATTATGCAGAGAATATACTTTCGTTGAATCAATTGTTGTATTTAAATCTAAGAATTTGGTCTGTGTTTCCTCGTTCTCTGTAAGAAAATTAATTATGTCGATGGCTTGTAAGCTCTCTTCAAATAAATTTCCTTCAAGTGTTTTCAATACATCACAGCAATATAGTAAAGAAATTGGCAATTCCATTGTTTTACAGTCAATAAGAGTATTCTCCATGATAAACTTTCAATAAAATCTTTGTAAGATTAAAAATAGTTGTTAGCTGTTGTTGACTTGAGATTTGTCAAGCGAATGATTCAATCATTACCCGTAGGTCAATTTATATTTTTGGTGCACCATAATTAAAATATAATTACCACCCTAAGTGTCGCAATTATCTCACAGGTAGTTTACATAATTAGCATAGTAGGTAATTAATTATAACTCGTAAAAGTCTGTTTGTTGCACAATTATTAACCATCGAAATCTACGACAATGAAAACGTGATGCATTATTTCTAGCAATAGATGTAATTAAAATTTCTTGTATTTTATAACATAAATAATAACTGCCCGAATTACCCTGTAGGATTTGTCGAAAAGATTCTTTTAAAGCAGATTTTGCGATGGGCTGGATAATTAGAGAACGTTACCGTATAAAATATATGATGTAAATTGAAAATAAAGTAATATAATAAATTTTATTATTATATAAATTTTATAGGGTGGGGAGAAGAGACAGGTGTTGAAGATCATCTCGCACAGGCGCGTGTCTTTAGACACTATCAACTTAGATAGCACGATTCTTCATTGTAGTATTTTCCAGTAGTTACCTGTAGTATACTTATTAGTTCGTCAATTATTAAGAGATAAGATCTTATTTGACTACGGAAAACATACAAAATTTAAAAATCTAACTAATAGCCTCATCAACATTAGCTCGCAAGGGAAATCATACTTAATTTCATTAATAAACTAAATTTTCATTACACACTTATTATTAATAAAGTAACTCCATTGCAGATCAATGAAATTAGGGAGTCATTTACAAACATTTACTACTTAAAAATAGATTTACAATATGAAATTTTTTTTTTGCCATTATTAATATTTAACACGTTTTACAAATTATATTAATAGCAAACATGCAGGACTATTTTCGATTATATTCTGGTTTATGTAGTCCATTGCAAATCATTAAAATTAGATTCAGTTCTTTAAAATAATAAATTATTTTAAAAAGGTTTGTTTACGATATTATTAGCTATGAACGAAGGGGGGTAAGGTGGAAATCCTAAAGCACTTATTTACAAAGATTTACAATTTAAAATATATTTTATTCTTGAATATTAATATTTAACACGTTTTACAAATTATTTACAATAAATTAATACAATAGTCAACAAGCAATTTTTCTTCTTTTGGGTGGATTTTCCAAAACACCAGCTTCATCGTTACGTTTTCTTTTGGTCATCGGCGTCATAATCATTTCAACCTCTTCATGTGGCAAAAATTTGTCTTCGTCCGTAAAGTCCCAATGAAGTAATAATTTAGGAATACACTATTATTATGCAGAGAATATACTTTTGTTGAATCAATTGTTGTATTTAAATCTAAGAATTCGGTTTTCGTTTCCTCGTTTTCTTTAAAAAAATTAATTATGTCGATAGCATGTAAGCTCTCTTCAAATAGATTTTCTTCAAGCGTATTTTCCATGTTAAACTTTTAATATAATTTTCGTAAGATTAAAAATAATTGTTAGCTGCTATTGACTTCAGATTTGTCAAGCAAGCGTATGATTCAAATATTACTCTCAGATCAATTTATATTTTTGCTGCACCATAATTAGAATATAATTAAGACCCTACGTGTCATAATTATCTCACAGGTAGTTTACATAATTAACATAGTAATTATGTTAAAACTCGTGAAACCCTATTTGTTACACAATTAATAAATATCGAAATTAGCGACAATGAAACCGTTAAATATTATTTCATTGCAAAATAAATCGTTTCTGTATGTTTTTATGTAATTAATATTTCTTGTATTTTATCACTTTTAAGTAGGTGTTGCGATGGGCACTATAATTAGAGAACATTACCATACAAAATATATCAATTCATCAATAAATAATTCTTTAATTGCGGATAATTAAAGATTCAGTTCTTCAGTTCTCTATTTATCCATTGCGGATAAATAAAGTTAGATTCAGTTCTTTTTTAAATAATTTATATTAGGCTATGAAGGAATGCTGGCAAAGAAAGGTGAAACGACAAATATTGGTAAATAAGTTATTTACACAGATTTATAGTTTAATATATTTTTTATTCGTCAATAATAATATTTAACACATTTTACAAATTATTTACAATAAATTATTAATAGTCAACAAGCAATGTTCCTCCTTTTGTATGGATTTTCCAAATTATTTTCATTGTTACGTTTCCTTTTGGTTTTTTCTTCATCTGGCAAAAATTTGCCTTCATCCAAGCAATAATTTAGGTATTTTGTGTTTCCCCTTTTGGCTAAATGTTTCAATCGTTTCGTTTTCGTTTGTACATTCTTTAAACCTCTGCACCCCTCAACATTTAGACAAATTGAGTAACAATTTACGACCAACATATATATCCTATTGTCCAGTTGGTAATCATATTAATCGAGATCATTTCTGTGTTGATTTCATCTTGAGTCTCACCCGGAACTTTATTTTTTGACAGATTTGTTAATTATCTACTAGTTTAACATATTTTACAATTTATTCGTTTTTCTCTTTTTGGGTGTATTTTCCAATATACAATCATCATTATTGGTGCGTTTTCTTTTTAGCGACGCAATCGTTTGAAGATCTTCTTTAGTTGTTGATAATTCTTCATCCAGAAAGTTCCAATCAAATAATAATTTGGGATCAACATTTTCTATCAAGTTATCTATTAATTCAATGTCATTATTAGATATACATTCGTCTAGGTAATCGCACAAATCGAGATCACATCTGATGTTGATTTCTTTTTCCATTTCACTCTGGCATTTAGCTGCTGCCGCGCTTTGATCCTTGGGAATACCCGTAATTAATCGTCTAGCTAAATCGTAAACACTTTCTGAATCATCTATTGAAGTTTCTTCAGATTCTTCGGCGCATACTTCTTCATCGGATTCTTCATCATCTGTATCTACACTATCACAAGTGTGATAATGTCCTTTACCTAAAAATACACTATTATTATGCAAGGAATATACTTTTGTCGAATCAGTTGTATTTAAGTCTGTATTCAAGAATTCCGTCCGTATATCCTCATTTGTTGAGGAATTGAGAAAATTAATTGTATCAAAATTTTCAAAGTCGTCTTCAAAAAGATTTCCTTCCAGTACATTCAATGCATCACACAAATATCGCAAGGAAATTGGTAATTGTTCCATTGCTTTAGAATCAATAAAACTATTTTCCATGGTAACCTTCGAAAGTAATATATGTAAAAAATAAAATATTTGTTAGCTGCTGTTGACTTGAGATTTGTCGAGCGAATGATTATCAATCATCACTCTATGCTTAATTTATACCTGAGAGATGGTACCTCTTGGGGTAATTATAATTAGGTATGTTCCAGGTAGCGTATGAAGTAATTAATTATGTCGCACTCGGAAGCAACAGTTTGAGCATATTTAATTTTTTAATATTATATTTATTTTTTAAATATACACATTTTTAAATAATTTTAAAGATTCCTTTAAGCAGGTGTTGCGATGGGCACTATAATTAGAGAACACTACCATATCTATCTATTATTTTATTTATATATATAAAAATGCTGCGATGTTTGTGTTGGTCGCCAAATAAAAAACAAAACAAAATAGCAAAAAACATAATTAAATTTGACATATATTAAATGATTTAACAATATAATTAAGTTTATTCTATGTTAGTTAGATTGACAATGGGATAGTATCAATCATACAGTAAAATATTAATCGGTATTGTTTCACAATAATAGAAAAATTGAATAATATAACGAACAAAGATTTCAGCTACCAGCGCATTGGAACGGGACAATTAATAAAACCGACAAACAGCGGGAAGGAAGGCTTGAAAGAAATCGGCAAACACAGAAATCGGCAAGCGGGGTCAGCTAGTTTATAAAAATGTCAATTTTTGTTGGAATATTGTTATACAAAATTTAAAATCGCAACATATAGTCTCATCCACGTCAGCTGGCAACAGAAGAGAATTTTCATTTTACGTTTATTAATTCATGAATAAATAATTTTTTAATTCCATTGCGGACAAATAAATTTCAATTCAGTTATTTTTAAGATAATTTATATTATGCTAAGAAGGAATGCTGGCAAAGAAAGCTGAAACGAGAAATATTGCTAAATAAGTTATTTACAAAGATTTATAATTTAAAATATTTTTTATTAATTAATATTAATATTTAACACATTTTACAAATTATTTACAATAAATTATTAATACATAGTCGATAAGCAATGCTTCACCTTTTGGACGAATTTTCCAATAAATTATCTTGATTGATAATTCCATTAAATTATCTACCGTCCTCGTTACAAAAATATGTACTTAGCACCGGGAAAAGTTGTAAATTTGAAATATTTAACTTGTTCAATGCACTCACTGATGTAAAGGATTAATTAATGGGGTGTAAAGTTATTTTTGGACTTTGGAAGTTTTGTGACTGACTCATTATACATTATGTGATTAAAAATTCATAGCATGACCCGGTAAGTAACGTTACATAGTAAATTTTACTATGAGAAAAGGAATGAGATTCAACTACTAAGGATTGCAATAGAACTGAACATTTTTACAACCTTATTGCACAAATTGTTTAATCTTGGATTCGGCTCTTCTTAAATAATCTGTAGTTAATACAGATATACCTACTTAATGTATTAGCGGCTGTTAACGCAAATCAAAACTAAAAGTGTAATTGAGGGAAGAAATTGCAAGTTCAATGAAAAGGCAAAAACAAACATTTTTAACGTTTAAACATTTATTGGTCGTGATTACTATTTTAACATTATTAAGAATATAAAATAAAATACTAAGTACAATCTTCACGTATGGACCTTTAAAGATAGGGGGATTTTCTTTAATTTGCGTGTTTCTCCTTTTGGCTAAATGTTCCAATCGTTGCGGTTTCGTTTGTAGATTCTTCAAACCTCATATTAATCGACACGATTTCTGGTGTTGATTGGTTAGTTTAGGATTTAGCCAAATTCGTAGCCAAAATAATTGGGCCTTTAAAATAAAATTTTATGATAAACTACAACAAAAATACTGAACAAAAGTAGGTTGCGACAGGATTTCTTCTTGGTTAATAATAAAATTTATAACATAAAGTATATTAATTTGTCCATATTATCTACTAATTTAATTTTACAATTCATTTACAACAAATAAAAATTATTACGATATGTAATTCGTCATTTTTCTCCTTTTGGGAGCATTTTCCAAAATACACTCATCATTATTGGTGCGTTTTCTTTTGAACGACGAAATCGTTTGAAGATCTTCTTTCGTTGTCAATAATTTATCTTCATCTACAAAGTTCCAATCAAATAATAATTTGGGATCAACATTTTCTATCAGGTCATCTATTAATTCAATTTCATTATTAGATATACATTCGTCTAGGTAATCGCATAAATCGAGATCATATCTGGTGTTGATTTCTTCTTCCATTTCATCCTTACATTTAGCTGCTTCCATGCTTTGATCCTTGGGAATGCCCATAATTAATCGTCTAGCTAAATCGTAAACACTTTCTGAATCATCTATTGAAGTTTCTTCAGATTCTTCGGCGCATACTTCTTCATCGGATTCTTCATCATCTGTATCTACACTATCACAAGTGTGATAATGTCCTTTACCTAAAAATACACTATTATTATGCAAGGAATATACTTTTGTCGAATCAGTTGTATTTAAGTCTGTATTCAAGAATTCCATCCGTATTTCCTCATTTGTTTGATTAGGAAAATTAATTGTATCTAAATTTTCAAAGTCGTCTTCAAAAAGATTTCCTTCAAGTACATTCAATGCATCACACAAATATCGCAATGAAATTGGTAATTGTTCCATTGCTTTAGAATCAATCAAACTATTTTCCATGGTATGCTTCGCAAGTAATATTTGTAAAATTTAAAATATTTGTTAGCTGCTGTTGACTTGAGATTTGTCAAGCGAATGATTCAATCATCACTCTGTGCTTCATTTATACCTTAGAGAGATGGTACCTCTTGGGGTAATTATAATTAGGTATGTTCCAGGTAGCGTATGAAGTAATTAATTATTTCGCACCCAGAAGCAAGATTAAACAGTTTGAACATATTTAATTTTTTTAAATTATATTTATTTTTTAAATATATACTATTTTTAAATAATTTAAATTTTTTGAACTCCTTCAAATTTGAAAGTTTTTTTATTCAGCAGACATGGTTTATTCTATATATGCATCAAATCATAAATTTAAATGTATTTTCCCGTAAGTTGCGAAGCGAATCGTTTCGATATTTGCAAATTGTCTCAAAGTTACTAAAACAACGCCAAAATTTGACCCTTCAATAATTTGATTACGTTCTCGCGGTTCTCGCGGTCAAACTTCATTCTTCTGCTGCATTCTTCATAATATTGTTTATAACGTATACAATAGCACACCGTATAGAATTCCTCTGGAAAAAACTTTTTCGCCAAAAAGTGATTTTCCTATTAAATTTTATCACGTAATTAGTCTGATTTGAACCATATTTTCGATTCAATAGATTGGAGTTATTATTCTTATTTATGTTATTGATGTTGTACAATGAAATCACTTTTTGGCACAGCATTAAGTATGTATATACAGGATGTCTGATTGTTGACGGGCCATGGAAAAGTTAAAATTGGCCATAAGTTGAAGTAGAAGAGTTAAAATCCGCGTCTTCGACTATATGCATGGCACGTAGCGCTCAGCCACTTGAAACTTTGTAGCGTATGGGACAGACAGAGCTTGAAGCATGTGTATGATTTTTAAATCAAATTTAACAACATTATCAACAACTTTTTTATGCACATAACAAAACAAAAACAAAAATTATTACAAAGTTTAGGATTGATTAGTTTTCTGATAAAGCATAGGAAATTCATGTCCATTAATGCCCCGAGTAATTCTTGTCATGCACAAAGCAAGTGGCTGCGCAATGCGAGCTATTAGGGGCTGGAACATTGAGCTTGCTATGTACATACATAGAGCAGCTACGCATGGCTAAGCGTGGACTGCGGTGGTCAACCATGGCGCGCGGCATCAGCGGACTTGAATTTGCGCACCATGGCAATTTGCGCGGGTTGCATCCAAGATTTACTTAGTGAAGATAATTGGAGACATAGAGGTTATAATATTTTATATTGTTATTACGATTGCTAAAAATAGGTGTCATTTTCTTGATTTGAATGAATTAAACAATAATTCATTTGGTGCTTAAGCTATATTGTAGAACATATCTGAGTTGCACTTGCAGTAAGCTTTAAAACGTACGGTAAAAATGAATTAATAATTTCGAAAAGTGTTTTCTAGAATTTGCAATTGTGGTAGTATTACTCAGTGTTCAAATCATGAGGAGCACCACTAAGGGCATTTAGAAATCGCGCTTGGAATTAAAAAAGATTCATAACACAACTGAAAATATTTAAAAAGTGGGGTCAATATTTCACACAGGGACTGTGACCTCTTAAATTAACAATTTTACTATAATGTTACGCTACCGACCGCTGCGTATTTGCTACCTGGACTACCACCGCGCACCGTATTCTCTTGAATACAATGCTATACATAGTAAGTACATATTTAGGAATAGATATTGGATTAGTGTGGCTAATCACTCAATTAATAAGTCTGAGTTTAACATTAACAGTTACGACAAGGAATTTTAAAATATTTACATATCAAAATTTACATATACCGGTTTTTTTTAAACAACAGTTAATACCCTTTAATTTGTACTGAAAAAAAAAACACCGATGTTAATACAGCAAATTGTAACGAAATGTACCCAATGCGATCTTGCTGCTAATGAATGACAATGTAAAACCAATTGAAATGTATCTATCTTATTGATTTTCTGGGGCAAAATGTGAACAATTCATAAAATATACAGAATGCCATTTATTGCATTAAAATTTGTTTAAAAGTTAGGAGCCTATATTTGTTGCATTGTGCTCGAGACGTTGGAGATTAAGAAGGTTATTCTGAGTTGATATAAACTTCGGTGGCAAAAATTTCACAAACAACAGAACCAATTTCTAGTTAAAAACTTGAGCCCTTGTAGGTTAGAAGGGCTTCGATGTGTTGCGAGTGTGTTAGAGGAAGAATATACAAATTTTGTTTATAATCACAAGAACGTTCTTATTATGTAAGACTAAGAAGTATTTGCTATTATATTCTGGTTTATGCAAGAATAAACGATCTTGCCCTTTTACAATCCAAAGGGCAACTAAAATGTTTTTTAAGATTTAGAATGCAAGAAAAACGTCCGAATTGGTTCACCGAAAATCCTCACTTTATTTATTAACGCTTGTGAATGAAAGGTAAAACTAGGAACCACAGCAAATTACAACTTATCAAAAACATGAAAAAATTAAATAATTAAAAATATATTAATTGGTCAATAGTTACATCATTTACCTTATTTACAATATATACATGAAACAAAATATCACATAAGTTCTTAACTCGCAATTCTTCTTCTTTTCGCTGGATTTTCCAATGAACTAACTTCATTGCTTTGTTTTCTTTTGTGCGTCACAATTGTTTGAGCATTTTCACTCGTTGTAAATGATTTGTCTTCATCGGCAAAGTCCCAATCAAGTAGCAATTTAGGATTGACATTTTCTATCAAGTCATCGAATTCAATCTCATTATTGGATATACAATCCTCCAGGTAATCATACAGATCGAGATCATATCTGGTGTTGATTATTTCATCAGTTTCACTCTGAGATTTGGCTACTTCTGCGGATTCGGTCTTGGGATTGTTCATAATTAAACGTTTAGCAAATTGGTACACAGTTTGTGAACAATCTGTTGAGGTTTCATTAGTTCCATCGTTGCACATTTCATCATCGGATTCTTCATCGTCAGCATCATCATCTACTTGACTGTGGTAATGTCCTTTACCAAGAAACGCACTATTATTATGCAGGGAAAATACTTTCGTTGGCTGTGTTGTTGCATCTTCAGTTATATCAAAGAGATCGATCATATCCTCGTTTGTTTGATTTAGAAAATTGAAGTCCATTTCATCTTGAGGAGTTTCAAATAAGTTTCCTTCGAGTATTGTTAATGTATCATGAAAATAATGTTCAGAAATGTGTACTTGTTCCATTGTTTTATTGTCAATAGTATTTTTCACTCTATATCAGATTCAAAATCTTCTTAAGATTCTTGATAATTGTTAGCTGCGGTCGACTTCAGAATTGTCAAGCGAATGATTCAAACATGATACCCCAGTCAATTTATATTCCAGGTATAACAGGTATACCGCAGCGCCGTGTAATTCTGTCAAACGTGCAATTATCAGAATATTTATAAAATGAAATTAGTTTAATATTAATATCGTTTATTCAGCTATCCACGTCCCATTATACTAGTAATATTTATTTAAATTGGCAACTTTCAAATAATAAAAACATTCTTTCAAAATGTTTTTAATATTGTACAATTAAAATTGTATGCGAAATGTATTAAAATAATAAATAAGAATGATACAAATCATTTCAGTTACTTTGTTATTAATAATAAAATTTATTATTGTTGTGGGTAAAACTGGGTGCTAAATGCGCAGTTTACTTTAAACTGATGAATTTTTTATTCCTCAGTGTATGCTACTAAAACCTATTAATTTGAGTGTCATTATTTAGGGCATGGTTTTTGCTTTAAATTGCATTAATTTGGATTAAAGATATCTTGGAAAACATTATGATTTTCTTAATAAATTAAAGTCAATGCTGCTAGAGCGAAATTGGCCCGGATGGGAACAAAACTGACCAAACCTATTTAAAAAATGATTGAATCTTATATACTTATACTTAATTTCGTTGACAAAGCTATTTTATCAAAAATAAAAAACTATGAAGTAAACCTAGCTCAAATTGTGCCTATTGAAAATAAGCACATTTGTAAACATGCTTTTCTGTGCATCTAAAATCATCTTGCACTTTCTCGCATTAAACGCGAAAATCGTGGAATATATAGCAACAATCTTTGATCATTGAATACTAACGAATGGAAAATTTCTTTACACAAGCTAAAAATGGAATTATATGAAGTATTAGAATGACATTTGCTATAATCTAAAAGACAAACATTAGATGGTAATGTTGTCAAGTGTTTAAACTTCATGCTATTTGAACACGTGAAATGAAGCGGAATCGATGATAGATAAATAACACTATCAGTCGAAGCGAAATAAATATATAAAGTATCCATCGTTCACGGCACGCGCAAACGTCATGCATAAATGTATGATATCGACGCCAAGAGAAGAAAAACCGTGAGGAGTAAAAAGGACAGTCGGAAGAAGTGGAATGTGTTGAAGGCGAGTAGCAAGTTTATTTATTTACGTCTTGTCAGTTTTATTTATTACACTGATACTCTACTGTGCTGCTACTATATAGTATGTATCGCACTATGCTGCATCGAATAGTGTGCTAAAAGGAAAAAACCGAATCAAGGGAAAAGGGAAACGCGCTTTTGTTTGCCCAGAAAAAGGTTAATGCTGTTCAATGGCGATTTATCAGAATACATTAAACCGAAAGGGATATTTCGCGTTCGCAATTTATCATTTGACATTTCGGACAAATTTTTCATATTTCTTTCATGTTCCTATAGTTTTGTGATTTATATTTTCTTATTATTTCAATTTACATGATAGATAATGTTCTTGTGAAAATGCATGTTGTACGTAATGCAATATTATTTTCCATAAAGTTATTAACATATAACAGACTTTAAGCCAATTATTTTGGCGAGGGATAAAATAAAGTCTTGGGAAATCACACCTTTTTAAAGTATTTGCTTATTCATCTAATTCAATATTAAAGAGGATTAATGATAGACCGCATGTGGAGAGAAGCTCTATGCACAATGCGTTTTATAGTTGTTTTGAAGTTTTGAACCGGGTAATTAATATTAATCGTCGATGCTCATGCGTACATGCGCACTTTGTCTACGCAGATTATGCATTGTACTTTCGTCTCCTCCGGGTAATGCGGTGCGCCAAGTGTGCAAACGCATTAGTCGTTAGTCATTAGCGCCCCTTTCTTAGTGTCTGCTATTTGCTGTTTAATATTCATACAGATAATATAGATATTCTCAAATTTCCTTCAAACTTTCCGAGACTTATGCAAGTACTTATCTTGTCTTTAGTATCAAAGATTTTCATATTTTACTTGCTTTTTAGCGTTACATTTTTTAGTAAATAAATAAAATATAGGTATAATTGTCATATTAATTATTAAATATCTGTTATGAAACACTAGATGGCAATATTAAATGAGATTTAAGTACTTAAATTTAGTAATGAAATACATTGAGCAAATATTAACAATAAATTATATAAATTTATTTTATTAATTTTTTTAATTTGTTTTTATTAATGAGTTTTAATAATTTGTTGCATAGAAAATGCAGGAAAAACAAACAAAAATAACAATCAAGTGAATTTAATTAATGTCATTTCCTCCTAAACAAATATTTGTAAACTATGATTAATTGTGTTTACACACAAATAATTGTTTATTTATTTGCAAAATGAAATGCAACCAGTTTAAAATATTCAGCACATTTGGGGTGCATTCGAATGCAGTAATAATTAAAAGTTGCATCCACCCTTACATTAGCAACCCTACCGTAACATAGAACACTGCAGCGCAGTCGACGAAATGCACATGCACATTATAGCACTTTTGTGTAACATCATGCGATGCGCCCATTCAAATTTCGCGCACAAAAGACGGCCAGGAAAGACGGAAACAAAAAGGGAATAAAAAGAGCGACATCCTGTTGTGCATGCAGGAAACTTTGTTGTTTGCCAGCTAGTCACCCAGCCATCTCGTCCTTGTTCTCTTCCATGTAATTATCTTCTTTCTTTGCGCACGAAAAACATAATCATTATCATCATTATCGTATTTAATGTTAGCATAAAGTTTCCTAAAGTTCCACTGTAAATGGAATTTTAATGTTAAAAACTTCTCCTGCAAATGAACGAAATAATTTATTGCTTTATTAATGTGTTAATTAAATGTCAAAAATTAGCAGACTTAAAATATAAATTTTGTTGTTCCATAACAAAGCAAGTAAAATTGTTCACCCGTACAAAATGTTATTTTCTATTTTGTATTTATCACTGAAATCTGCTATAATTTAATAATTTTATGACGAGTTTGATGCCAATATAGTTATGTTGTTGTGATTTATTTCGTCCTACTTTCGAATTTTTCGCAGCACAACAATAACAACTAGGAAGATACTGAAAATGTAAGAAAAACATAGTTTGGCAGCATGACATTTACGTAAATGTGTTGCAAGCAATGCAGAATATGAGATCATAAAATCCCTTACGTAAATCCCGTTTGTGCGAAGAAATATTGCTGAAACTAAAGCTGCGCGCCATGCATTGATTCGAGGAGTTTGGCAGGACGTTTAGAAAGTGATTGTGACGCTTTTTTTCGTGCGCGCTTGTTAAACTCGAATGCTGCTGGCGAGTGCATAAAAAGCCCATGGCAGTTTTTCCGCTGCTATTCGAGCTTTCGATCAAATTCGATATCGCCGGAGCGTTTTCTCATTTATGAAATATAAAAAAGTTTTTACGACTGCTACTTGCTGCAAGATAGGCATGCATCAGACGATGGAGTGGAATAAATTGGCGCCGTCGGAATCAATTCGTATTCAGGCATTCGAGACTTATATGAACAGAAAAGACGAAGGGGCGGTAAAGGCAAGGGGGTGGCTCGTGGAGGCTTTATTAAAATTAAATTATGTTCTTCAATCTATACAAATTTTCATCCAATTTTTCATTTGGCTTATGTAAATTTATACATTTTCAACTTTGTATGTATATTACAAATAGAATTTAATAATTGTCCTGAGCTTAATATTTATCCTGTCACTACTTGTAATATAATATGAATCACATGAAAAAGTAACATGATAGATTTTTTATTCTTATACCTATTTCATTTTAATCAAGTTTCCGAATTTGATCATATGAAATGAGGTGGTATAAAGAACTCCCTAAGGGTGGTAGATGTATTAATTTAAAATCGGATCAGTTTGTTAATCGATAAAAATCAGATATCGCAATCTTCTCTTACTTGGCTTAATTTAAAATATTAATTCAAACTAATAAAAGTAGCTGTAAGAAAGTATATTATTCTTCCCTAGGCTTTCAGAAATTAATATTATTATCGATACCCCTATATTATCCTTTCATTGCTTAAATCATTTTTTATTCAAAATCGTGGAAATGTATGATTATTCCTAATAGTCATATCGGATTCTAATCAAGTACAATCATATAATCATAAGATGAGGGATGAATGAAATGGTTAGGGGGAGCTTGTAATTGAAAATAGATTCGTGAATATGTAAATTTCTTATTAAATTCCATTGAAATAAAAAATTAACTTCAAATTTTGCTTTGCTCATATGAATTACAATATTTCATGGTAATATGAAATTCTTTCTTTGATTTTTAATTCTAATGAAATTTTATTAAATAAGGGAGAAAATGTAATTTTTAAAATATGGGGACAATAGGGGTGCGTTTAGTAGAGTACGAATTCGGTGAGCATCGGACACACTCGGGTGTATCCTGCAAGAACACGAACAACCAGAGCGGCGGCGAGGACGGCAACGACCACCATTTGCAGGCAGCAGACTGGCAGTTCTGCTGCTGCTCTCTCCTCTTGCTGCCGCTTATTTGTTGTGCCTCTTGCGTGTGTGTCTGCCTGCCTGCCTGCTGCTCTATGTGCTCTCTTGTGCATTGTGCATTGTGTTGTTCTTCCCGCTTTTCTCCGCTTTTGCAACAAAACATTCTTCATCACTTTGCAAAACAAAATGAGTAAACAATTCAGTGACATTTGCTCGACCTCAAAAGGAACAAGATTTGTGCGCTTATGATAAAAACATTATTATTAAAATAAAAGGACAATAATAAAATCCACGCAGTGCCTAACAAATTAACGTGTTGTGCTCTTATTCGTTCACCAGTGCGATTCAATGATTTCTCTTTAGTTGATAGAAAACAGTTTCTGGGATTTCTTTTCTCGTCGTATTCAACAATAGAATATTGTGTTCACATTCTGTGCTGTTTGTTGATTGTTTTTTTATTGCGGATTTGCTCCCTCCTCTTACGGCTGCCCACATGAATGGGAACCAATCTTACCAAGACGAGTCGTGTAAGTGTCTTTCTTGTTAATACATCTATTTGTCACAAATTATTATCAATTGTCGATAAGTAATTGAATTTTACTAGATATATCGAAAAATTATTACAAATTATAAGTATTTGAAATACGAAATTCACAGAATAATAAATGAAGTATTAAGGGAGCAAATTTTTTTTGCATATATGTCAGTCAATTCATTACCGATTATGAAGGATAAATATAATTAAAAACTATATTAATTATGGATTAGACTTAAATAATTTATTTTTATTTGCATTATTTCATTTGCATCACTAAAACTAAAATTCAAGCGAAGGAACTAATAAAACATTTCCACCCCTTGGAACTTTTAAGGGTTCATTCGCATTGAGTATCGTTTGTTGCACTACCCTTAATTAATTCACAACACGTCGTCGTCGCTGCAGAAATTGCCATTTCATGCATTAGGGTAGAATTCTTCATTTTTGGTTGAATACTACGCATAAATAATAAATAGTTATTAATTAAACATTTAAAACATTCAATTATATGCACGAATTTAAAAATATGTTCCACATGAATTTGCAATTATTCCAATTGTGGCATCACCCGAAAAGTCTGTTTTAATTAAACAACACGACAAGCAATTTCATTGCAGCAAGAATGCGATTTGCAAAACTCGCATCAATTACATTCATTGTTTAATGAATTTTATTTCGCGCGTTTTGCCTGTCCGTTCGGTCCGTTCGCCGCACATCGTAAATATGTTTGCGCGAATTTTTGTTCTCTATTTCACATTTTGCGCATTAATTCGGCGGTCGTTCTCCTTCTACGCCGCACGCACACCTACCCCCCAAACACATCAACATCCCTTTTATGTTTGCACGCGATCGATTTCCCCCGCGGCGCGCGTATTCTGACGTCTATTGCATTGCATCCTCCCGCGCAGCTCGCTCTGCCGGCTGACTCGCTGCTAAATATACAACGGCGGCGTTTTGATCATTAGCATCAAAACCAAAACTCCGGGAGACGTGCAATCAACCCACCGGAGACCAGCGTGCAAAATGAAACCGCACCAAGTCCTTGCTTTGTTTGCACGCTTTGCGAGTTATCCTTCACCGATGCGCTTTGTCCTCGTCCTTGTCCTTGTTCCTGTCTACTGCTGTTGCCAGACTTTCCTTCCTGTTACGTTTGTTATTGTTATCGTCTCACTAAAATTTGCTTTCTCATTGTCGTTTGATGTAGTAGTGCCATCTATGACATGAAACAAAATAATTATGAAACACTAATGATACAAATCATATACATATTTGGCTTTGCGATTGGTAACAACATTGTTGTATATCTGAGTACCCGCATTAAAGCAAGAAATTGAGGGTTGCTTGCGCACGTAGGTGTGGGACGAGAGGGAGCAGCGGGTGTTATTGGCAGCACACACTCGTAAAAAGTGGTGCGATAAGAACTCTCCGATAACAAAAGCAAACGTGGCCCCGTTTAGTTCACCGAGCGTACATTTTTCATATTGTATTCTGTCCGGCACGACTCTCCATTTCATTTTAAGGACTCTTTGACCAACCACGTTTTAATATAAATAATTTATTTCTGCTGCGTCTGTCCTGGAATTGAGAGCGTGTTCGGTTGAGGGTTTCATTGCTCCTCCTTTGTTCAGCTGGTTGATTGTTACACGTTATCCTTCACGCCTGGACTTGATTGTTATCCGGTCATAGGTAAGGGAGTGTAATTTATGGTTTTTGTTTAATTAAACATTAATTAATCCGGTACATTCGAGTTCAATTCATACCATATATTATAATTAAATATGGTCGCTATAAATAAATATCCTTATGGCATTTTATTGAATTAGGCGACTAATATAACATTAACTTGTATTTGTTACTTTGTAATAAACAAACAGTCACAACATCATACATTTAACAACTTTACATTTATATATTTTAGTTTAAGTTTATACTTTTGTATTTTTAGATACTTGATAGGAATAATATTTGTAAAAAAAGGATCAAAGAAAAAGTTAAGGAAAACATGGAATAAAAATTATTTAGTTTTTCAACAGTAGCATAATAATAATGGTCATAATAGTAAAATAAAGCAATAATAAAAGGCATTATGCGAGTACGTTTTGTGCAAATAGAGAGTTTACTGAACTATTATTATTATTCCTCGACGGCATAGTTGGTGGCGGGTCGCATGGTTGGTGGTAGCACGGAAGGCAGTGTGTTTGGTTCAGGTCAGGCCCGGTCGTTCCGAAACGGAATCGTTTTAGTCGCACGAGCGCTCAATTCGCTGTTGAAGCGTTACAAACGGGCTTCTAACCAAAATCCATTTCATTCACTGTCCTTAACACCGCACTCGTCCTTGTGCTTTGTCCTTTAAATTAGTCCCACACTGCGTAACTAAATAATCTCCTTCGAAGAAATGTAAAAGTCGATTTTTCTTAACAAAGGACACTTATTTTGAGCAAAAGAATTAGAAAATAAAAAAGCCGAAGGAGAAGTGGAGTAGTAGAAACCCCTTGAATATGTATCAATCATGTAGTTGTGGTTGTGCACCCCTTAGAATGTTACCCCCCAAATGCGGAAATGGATGACGTTGAAGAGTCTTGCGTATGACTAAGAAACGTTTCCGCTTCCTTTTCCCTTTCTCGACTTTCCATTGCACAGATGGAAAATGACCTTTCTTCGAAGGAATGTTCTTGGCCCTTTAGGTGGAGTACGCGTTTGCACCTATCTTAAATAAAACGCATTGTGCGCTTTTGCGCCTGGGGAGCTTTAAATCCGAAAACAAACCAACTCACTGTATTTTAGAAAAGGGGGGTGCGTAGCCATAATGCCTATGAGGCTCCCCTAGTTTAAAGGTACTTACTTAAAACTTACCAACCATTTATACAAAGGGTTTCGAAAAACAGACTATTACTTTTCAGCCATTTGATGAAGCGTAAGGAATATTCTTCTCCTGGCAGATGTTATTTTTTCTATTTGAACACTCTGTATTTGTTGCTAATGTTTATCCAGTACGTTTGCTCTCTAAAGTATTTCAAAGAAAAATGTTATAATTTATTACATAAATACATTTCTCCCTTCTGCGTTGACACTGTCGGTGCAAGGGGGGATACAGGGATACAAGGGAGGATAAACGTGTTATATTGACACAAACGTCACTCCACTGGTGCAAGAAGCCTGATACCTTATCAGATTAATTCGTGGTTTTCCTTTGGTGTGCAGCATCGTGTTTGAGTTGTGTATCTTCTCCCGCGTTAAACCATTACCGTTACGAGAGGAATAACGAGTGAGTGTTGTTTCCCCAAAAACGAGCTAAACTTTCATAGGGGCAAGTTAAATGTGTTCAATGTGTTAGAAATTGTTATCAATATATTTGTTTCCTAATTTTATTCAATATACGTCTATTTTAATCAATTTCTTGTTTAGTGCCTAAATTATGATCATCTATTCATTGAAAAGAGATAGGTACATGAATTTTAGAAAGTTTAGAAATTTGAACAAATCGCGGTATTCAGGGGTTATTTAAAAGGCTTTTATGAAATTCGAATTATTTTTAAAGTTCTCATGTTTTAATCAGCCTATTCTCTTTGGCATGAATATTCTTTATATATCTCTATCTGGTAGAAACCAACAAAATCTTGAAATTTAAAATTTTTGCTACATTAAAAATTCTGTAAAGTTACAAATTGAGTGAACAAATGAACTTTTCTTTGAGTAGTTGCCACTTTGCGAGATAATTGTGTATTGCAAATTCTCTTGGCTCAGATCACCAAAAGGGCAGGAATCGTTAAAAGATGGATGTGGTGTTTTTCCGGTTTCCTATTTCAAAAATACTGAGAAACAAATTTATCTTGAGCATCTGTTAACTTCATATCAAAAATAATTATAAGAAACTTATTTATTGGATTTCATAAGTAATTAAATACTGAAGTCTGTTTAAAAGCAGTACAATCAAATATGTAATGAAATCGACGTAAAACGTCGAATACCCTCGCAAACTTTTCATATTGTGCGAAACTGCATTCTTCACATAGACTTGGCGCCGCCGACAACAATGGCAGACGACTTTGTGGCGGCGACGGCGGCACCCCTGTGTAAGCTACGTGCTACGCATAGCAAATGCCAAAAATTCTCCGACACGAAAATATTTTCGTTTTTCTGCTTTGTATACAAATAAAATAAAAATATTTTTAATACCGGAATATAAAAACAAATGATAAAATATTGAAAATAAAAACCAGAGGGGAATGAATATTCGCATTCAAAGCTTCATTAAAAAATAAAAAAATGCTTTAATAATCCTGTGCGCAATAATACTAAAAAATATTTATGAAATATTAAACAATTCAATAAAATCATAAAATACTGAAAACTGGTGGAAATACATAAATATAAATTGGTGGAAATAAAATTGTATTTGCTTCATGGAATATTTTGTGCAGCATTTATTTTGTATTGATATACAACTGTTTTTTACGTGTCATGATTGTAAAGTTGATAAATGTAGTGGAAAACTTGTGAAATGTGCTCGGTTTTTGTTCATTTTC
The DNA here is from genome assembly GCA_963978815.1 of Aleochara curtula. Taxonomy (NCBI): domain Eukaryota; kingdom Metazoa; phylum Arthropoda; class Insecta; order Coleoptera; family Staphylinidae; genus Aleochara; species Aleochara curtula. Next base: position 10,617,025 of record OZ022215.1, on the reverse strand, counting down.
TTAGCACTTTATCATCGAATTACATCCTGTGGAAAGTAAGTAAGAAAAACGTTTAAAAAGTCGACACAAGCCCCAAAGCAGCAAGTATTCTTCACGTCGTTGAATTAATGCGCAATTCATGATATTTATGTCCACACAACGTCGGGGGCGCTATTGCTGCTAAATGGCTTGTAAATTGCTGGCAAGTTAATATACTATGTCTGGCCAGGATCGACTAATAAAAGTGTTCGGGAAACCACCTTTCTTCTCATTTTTCTCACCAGTTGATCGTTTTTTCATTTAAAAGAAACGACAAATCACGTTAATGTGAGGCCGTTACAGGTTACTTTTAACGACTTACCCGCTACTAAGAAAGTTCATAGTATTCTAATGGCTTTTCATGAGGTTTCAAGGTCAAAAATAGCTTTGAATTCCAAATATTCTCTATTTTACAAATAACACATTATATGTACTTATAGTTCAATACTATTCTGATCTACCTGAATAATAAATGACTATTATAGGTAACATTTTTGAAGAGTTGTCCTAATACCAATAATTTTATAGCATTAAAAATGATGTTTTCATTTCGTTTTTTACGTAGAGCCATTAAAATAATATTCACGAAACAGACGCATAAATCAAGGCTGCATGTATTTAGTAACGAGTGGTCATTCATCAAGGGGTTGTGTTTAATGTTCAATGTGGCTTTGCTTCGACCGGCCGATCCCCATCGTTTGCCCGGAGAGTTGTGTGATCCCCCCCAAAATATGCACATCAGTGGGGACATGTAGTCTGCTCAGTGTTTTGTTCAGGTCATGCATTTGTATTTGCTTATGTATTTAGTTCGCTTTCCGGTTGGGGGGAAATATGACAATGTTTGAAAAAGTAGTCAAAACCATCCGTCCAGATTAGTAACTCACCCTTTTAAGGGTTACCCTTTAAAACTTTAGGAATTCGTCTAAAATACATGAATTTTGTTCGACCATTATACAAAAAGTGTAAAATATTTCGAATTTCTCAAAATAATTCAAGTTCGAAGTTATTTCAAACATTTATCATGCTAGAAAAATCATGAATTGCTTAAATCATCTTACGTCATCAAATTGCGTGTCATAATGGCTTAAGTTAAATTGAATTAAAGCGAAATATAAAACACTAAAACTAAACGTAACGTAAAGACAAGAGATTATATCGTGGAACACATGTGTAACGATCTGTACGTAGAGTCTGGTGCGTTAACGAATGTAACAAATGATTATTACGAGTAGAGCAACGCAGTCACACTCGTGAAACGTGCAAAAGGACAACGCAACAACGCAATGCGTCGGTGTAACGGTTGGATGAACGCTGATTCCCTCTCGAGCAAGCCGGGAAATTGCGAGCGCGCAAAACGGCATCGTTACCTCGATTGCGTTTACCTACGTGTAAACGCACACTAATTACTTTCACGCGAAACACGCCATGTTTTTGCGAGAGAACGCTCGCTAGCTTTATTATGTTTACGTTTCCATTTCAAGTGCACCCTGCGTCCCTTTAGCTAGCGCGCACCACATGCCAAATGCTTTCAATCCATATGCATACTGCCCAACCCTTGTGGTCTGCGCACCCTCTACCCGCCAAGGGTATGTTAATCGCCGTTTAATTTCCGTCCAACGTGTATCGATTTTTCCCACAGCAAGGTGCTAATTGTACTTTAATAACTTTACGAGTAAACTTTAATATCAAAAGGAAAGAAAATGTCGCAGGTAAATCATAAGAAATATTTTAACCCCGAATATTTTCTTGAAAAATAATTATTACTTATACCCAAAATGTTCAAAATATCATGAAAATTTTTAAATTAGAATTAATATGTATATGCAGAACTTATTATAATCTTAATGAAAACTTTTTATAATCTTAATCACTTTTTCAATTATTCATTTTTCTGATTCATACATAAATAATTATGTATGAATCTATGAAATTCTCTATAATACTGGTAAATTTCAAATATCATGTAAAACTACGTAAACAGAAACCATATATAAAATGAGGAATAAGTATATTTACATTCGTAATATTCCTGCTTAAAATAGGAAAAACACTCATTCCTGGTTAAGACATCAAGCACAATAATCACCGAGCTTTTCATATTCACTGCTTGGCTGGTTGTCTGGCTTCTTCATCCATTCCGAAATGAAATGAATTATTCAACAACAACAACACTGCGCCCGCGCTGATATCAAGCTCAAGCCGTCGTATATGACATAATAATGCGCGCTGCAGTACTGAATTAAACGCGACAAAAGCCCAACGAAATGCACCAACAAAAACGCAAAACGAAAAGCGAGCAAAAACAAGTCGGCCACTATGAAAAACACAAACTCTGAGCATTATGCGGCTGCAATGGAAAAAGTTGATTAATTAAATTCTCACATGTATGCGCGTCGTATTTCACGCTGTGTCCCATCATCATCGTAAACTCACGCTCTTATCTTGTTTACTTTTTTACCAGGCCTTAAATTTACTCTAATTTTTTTCCTACTTTACTCGAATTAGTTGTGGTGCGTTGCTTTTTCATGCCCAGCAATTAGCATATTTCTAATTAGATAGTTGCTAAAGTTGCTTTGTGTATGGTATTTGTTATTGTGACAGGATAATTAGTCAAACTGTTCATTTAAAAATTTATCATGAACTTTCTTTCATCAGAAACTAAGTAAGTTAAAGTTGTCATTCATTATTAACATGATAATTTCATGTACTTATTACTTATTAACATTGAAGAGTAATTTAAATGAAGAGTAGCACACACATGTCAATAAAATAGAAAATAACTCTTAATACTAGGAGTTTAACCCTTTTCAATATTACATCTAGCATTATCTTAATAACAGCTGGTGTTCTTCTATTAATTGATGAATACGTTACTTAAACACTCAATATAATTGCGTAAATGTTTGTATAACAGGAGCAACAGAAGTATAAGAGCAACACTCAATTGAACTTAATTGAAAGCACGCGTCCGTTGTGCGTTTGAGCAATATCTCTCGTAATATTACAGTGCTGATTAAATTCTGCTCCAAGATGCTGCTGCTTCACTGTTTCTCTATGCATTCGGTGCTAGTCCGTCTTGCGAATAGCAAGCTTAAACTCCATCTAGGAAAAGTTTAAAGTTGCCAATAACTAAAAGAAGAGAAAGAACTAAAGTGTTAATAACAGTTGGGCGGATTTTGCTCGATCAGCACTTCTTAACAACATAGAAAAGCCATTTGTGCTTTTTTGCTTCTTTTGTCACGTGCTTCAGGCGAATAGTAAGACTAAAAGTGTGAAAAGTGCTGAGTTTGATATTCGTGTATTACAAAAACGGGATACAACTCTAAAGTGGATTTTAAAATATTCTTAAATTGATTTACTTACTCAATTATGTTTTAAGATTAGTGTGTTTATTGATGTAGTAATAGAAAATGTTTCTGTCAAATTCGAAATATGGATTTAATTATGACCTAAGGCAAAAATATTCTTCATCGTATACTGATTGTTCAATGGTAAAATAATAAATTTATGTTGTTGTTATGGTAATTATGAGTATTTAATTGTGGTTTGATTGTTTCAGAGGGAAGCAACCCAGCGGGATGCTGACCGCGAACGTCGCCTACGCGCGGACAGCGAGTCCAAGACGAAGCAGGCGGTGCAGGAAGCTGCGCGGTGTCGCTCGAGGCTCAAGCTACTCACCAGCGAGTTTTCAAGGTAGGAGACTTTCCATACTAGGATTGCCACCCATAATGAAGTTTAATTAATACGTAATTTGTGGTTAAATATAATATTTTCAATAAGAAAACAATTATTTTCCTAAAAATTGGAGTGGCTTAGTTCAATGAACTCCGCACATTAATAAATATTACGCATTCTTTCATTTTAAATTTACTGTATAACCTCGCATAACGAGTCTAATTCATTCTGAGCCGTAGGTACTCGTTAAAGGAAACGTTCGTTAAGCGAAGCAATTTTTACAATATACATATTCTTAACAAATTATCCGAAATTTGAGTAAGATTTGCGACCAAGTAGATACAGATTTCTTCTTAGCATTTGATTAAATTTTAAGGTTATTTAGAATCTCAAAATAAATAGATGATACAGACGTATAGAAAATCATTATTTCCTCCCGAATAGTCAAAAAATAGGTGAACAATTTTAAAGAATATTTGTATGCAGTCAGTGCTGAGATTTTGTAATTTGGAATAATTCGCAATTTTATTAAGATTATTTAATTTGTAGAAATTATGTTCTATAAGCAATCATTTTTATATTGTTTAATTTTAAAAGAAGTGAAATCTTTAGGTTCAGTGAATATGATATTAGAATTATGACATAAGTAAGGGAAAAGTAAACCAGGAAGTTTAGTTGGATTATTGAGGAAAGCATCACGCTCCTGGACATTGCAGGATTTCGCTGTGCTTAGAGTTTGAGATTGGCGTGCAGAAAATATTTGCTCATGCGTATGAAACGCTGTAAGCTTCTTAAGAAGCCGAAGAAGGTGGGTGCGGACGAAATTGGAGATGCTAAGGCTGATGGAAGCAGCTATTAGAAGTCCTGCTGCTTAGAAGCACCCATCGCAAGAAGAGACGGGCGCAAATGAAACGTTGCTTTATATCGTGGGGTTGTTCAACGGGAAACGAAGGGAAGGTACATATAAACTAAAAACGTCTAAGGACGCGCTCACCCCTTGTTGATAACGTTACAATGCGCCCGCGTTAGACGCGCGGATATGAGCGAAGTGAAACGTTAAAGCCGGAAATTAGTTTTTCCACTTGCTAAACTTGTCAATTATTCACTTAATGCAAGCTTCGTATTTCAAAGGAAATGAAAATTTTTATATTTAAATTATATATTTCTTATATGGCAAATATTATATTATTCTCCAATACGATTTTCCGATATTTTTCTCGTGTTACTACATATTGCACTTTTAATATTCAGTTGCTTTTTCGTTTTGAATTAAACAAAAATATATTTTTTTATTGATAATGTTTCTATCTTCGAAAATAATTTCTCAATTTTCCAAGATTTTCTTAATATAATATAATGTGATAAGCAAATATTAGCACTGCTTGAAAAAACGTTTTTCCTTTCAGGTCGGTAAATAAACTTATCTGATATCTGCGTACGGGAAAGCTTCTCAAGGTTGTTCGCAAACATGAAAAGCTTTCACTATTTCGACGTAATATGCGCAAGGAGGAAATCCTACAACATATCGCATCTCCCAAGTAAATATTTGCGACAGCGTTCTTTAGCAGTAAATAAACTCAATTAAAATGTTCTAACTGTCTGCTAAATCTATATAAAAAACGAACGTTTTGATCTTTTTATAAGTGCTTAAATATTTTTGCAAGTTAAGTGTACCTAAAAATAAGTTGGTTTAACAAGCAAACAAAAACACTGCCAAGTATTTCGTTTTCAGTGCATAGCGTGAAAAAAATTTCTGCGCTTGAAATTCTTGATGCTTTTCTTAATACGTCAAAATATTTTCTGATACAGATTTTCACGATTTTTGTCCAATCAAGAGCCTTTGGAGAAAAATTTGTTTTATGGGATTTCTTTATTCTTGTTCTTTGTACAAAAAAAGAGATTACTTCTATACGGGAAAAAAGGAAACAAAAGAAAACTTGACAAAAAGCTCGAAATTGCGTTTACTTGAACGATTAATTTTCTTTTTGCCATACTACTTAGTTTTTTCTAAGGACTTCTAGTTAAACAGACATCAGCAAATAATTCCCGTTTGATCGCAATTTATCACATCAGTTTATTTGCTTTCTTCACACGTTATTCGCAATTATTCTCCCATTAATGAGCCAAGCTCCTTGAATGGCTTCAGTAATATCAGCAATTTCTTCTTTTTTCTTTATTATCATTCAATTATTGATTTATCTTTATGGGTACAGTGAACTCTACCGTTTCTTTCATGTCTAATTAACGAGAAATTCTTTACAAATAAAGAGTTATTTGTAACGAGTTTTGTATTATTTACCTTGGAAAATCTTGGGGAAATATCTAAAACCCAAATTCATTTTCATTTATACGAAAACCAAATTCACAAATATTTCCTGGCTAGTTGCCAAAATGCATTCAATCGTATAAATACGTTGCAAGTAACAAAGAAAAAAAAGGAAAAACCGCTGAATAACGCAATTCCTCTGATGATTTCACTACTGGTTTTCTTTCATGAGGTCATTCTGCGCCGTTAAACCTGATTAAATGCTTGCAAAATTTGGATTGCATTGACATCTCAAAAGATTTACTAGTTCTGATATTTACCTAATAAATTTATTTTTAACTCACCCTTCCAAAAAACGCCAATTCTAGCAAAAGAAACATTATGCCGTGATAATAATTTATCAGAGATAAACAATAAAAGATAATTAGATATAACTCTTTATAAATATGCAATTTGCGTGCATAGTTAACGTAATAACATTAAAAAAAGTCCGATTTATTATCACAAATTAACATGCTAATCGCTATTTTTGTAGACGACGTCGTCGTTTGGTATGAGTTATGTATTTATAAGGAGACAAGAAAGAATGGTGCAGAGAAATATGAATGGGGAAAATTTTCGGTGTTTCATTTCCCGGGAAAAATACGGGGGGTGAAATTTTCCGAGCATTTCTTTGTTTTACATCGATCGCAGAAATTCAGCGTCTGAATATCATTTTTCATAGGACTAATGATATTTTTCTGTTGACATGTGCATAATTTGAGATCACTTGTATCATTTGTCCTCTTGTTGTCTAAATGTCTATTTATTCATGAAGTGTATATAATAAGTAGGTACATCTATTCCGATTATAACGACGGTTAAATTATAGTCTATTAGATTGGTCGTTATACATGAAACTCGTAATGATGTGTTGTGAATTTCACTTCTTTTGAATATCGTGTTGAAATCTTTTGGGAATGATTTTGATTGATACTTGTTCTTCTGTTTTTGATCAGAAAGTCATCATTATCACACTACCCCTGATAAATGCAAATTGCAATTCCTGCTGTGTTGGTTTTTCAAATGAGGCAAATATTGTCTCAACATAAAAGATTCGCGTTTCGCTCCATTCTATTTGCATTTTATTTGCTCGAATTTCGCATTTTTCATCGGCTTTACACGCTCGAGGAGTTCCTCGCTGGTTGCTGCTTCATGCTTTTTGGTTTTGCACTGAATGGACTTGATAGACGCGCAGACGTTTCATTCACTTAAGACTCGAGCAATTCATGCAGATGATGGGGAAAGTGAAAGTAGACACGTTCAGTTTGCGACTACTACGAAATATGTTTGAAGGGAATGGCGTTGAATGAACGACGACGGTCGTTGTTCCCAGGGAATTCTCCCGAGGAATTCCGTGCATTTCGGGCTAGACGCTCGAAAATACTTCGCTAACGATGCGATTCACTCGACATAACTCGCGCGCATTGTTCGCGTTATTATTCTTTTTTCTCCATTTTTTTTTACTTCTTCAAATATGATAAAGTTTACGAAAACTGCAGTTTGCATTCTTTTTTATTATGTCATTATTTATCGATTAATTCTGGATTTTCTTTATAAAAGGTTTTTCGGAACGCATACTAAATCAGGGAAAGTTACAAAATAATTTGAATTTTTATTTTAAACCCTAATAGAAAAAAATGGATTCCTATCCTTTTTTGCTATATAAAAGGATTCACATTATTTTTTGGTCTAGTAAGTTTGGCTGTTATAAATGGATTTTTATTTTATTTCTTTGAATATGAACTATAAATAACAAATAGATGATAAATAAAAAGATAAACACTTTAACATGAATAGCTAATCAAATTATCACCCTTCAAGGATCAAACAAATTAGATTCGTTAACATATGAATTCTATGAAATCATATCATATTTATACACGTCGGATACGTTCGAACTGATTGGATGTTAAGTGAGTTGAATACATTGATTTTCCTTTGGAGGCATCATGGTATATTTAGATATATTCAAGGCCGTTAATCAAGGATGCAAAATGGCATTAAAGCCATTAATTAGTAAACAGTTTATTTTAAAGTGCATTCTTTATATATTTAATTATTTTGACAGCGTTAACAAAAAATACGAATGTAGTTTGTTTATAAAAATTCACTCCTGGATTATGGAGTATTAGAATTATTTCATTAAAGTTTAATTTACCTATAATAACCATAATTCTCGTTGTTATAAAATGATATTGAGAGAAGTACTTTGCGGTTTTCATTATTCTGCATTTATAAGCTAATAACGTCCTAATATCTATTAGAAAGGACAAGTAGTCAAAATCAATTTTCTTACAATTTATCCGAAATATTCTTTAGTTATATTTTACTCATATTCGTAGGGTACAAAGAATATAGGAATGTGGTAATAAAAGGACGAAAATCGAATATTCTGCAATTTTTGCACCCAACATAAAACGAATGAATATGCACGTAATACGTTAAGGAATTTACCCTCTATCGCCGGTGCGTTTAGGAACTTTTCGCAATAATCTCAAGTGGCAACTTGCAGGCTGCATGCAGGAAAGTTGCAAATGGGGGAGAGCAAAATGCAGATGCGCGCCAGTTGGCAGCCAATGCGCACAAAGACGCAGCAACTGTGCGCTTGTCAAGTGCGCGCAAACTGTGAAACTTATAATTTCTCAATTGCGTTCGATAAACTGTATTTGCATGCTGCCACCAGGCGCACGCAGCCCGCCGCCTCTCCTCACTAATATTCGCAACAAATGCACCAGCTGTTGAGTTCCCCATTTCTTAAGGGTGCTCAATTCAATTAACGATTCGTCTTACACTTTAACCATGTTTCTTGTTTCCTAACATTAATCTAATTATTTAATCCCTGAGGATATTTCATATTAGGACTGTGTACATATTTGGCAATGAATTCTGCTACCAGTATTATGAATGTAAAGAATCGTAAGAAAAAGAAGAAGAAATATTCAGATTTATTACACACATAATATCTTTATGACTTTGCGCTGTTCTTCTTTTGCTTATTCTTCTCCTACTTGATTATTGTAACACGCATAAATCTTGTCAATATTTTTTTGCTTGGCATGTAAGTGCATATGAATAAAATCTCTTATCCTTGCTGCAATTTGTTCAAAAAGAAAGAGAGATTAAAAAGAAGAAATCTGTAACTATGCGGTATGCACTCGTGTATGAGTTGCAGCCATAAATACATTTGTAAAGTATGCGCAAGTTATGAACTGGCAATGGTCCAAGGGGCATTCGCCAATCGCCAATCGCGCATCTTACTATCCATCTACTGAGTGTTTTCAACAATCACAACATTACCTCTACGAAGGTATCAATGAATTGCATGTGACAATTTATAAACAGATGACGCTTGGTATTACATACCTACATATGCAATGCCCCTGTTTGTGGAGATGCCAAACGCTGACTAATTTAAAATTAGTACACAAACATTTGTGATGTGTCCGACCTTTCTATTTAGGATGGCAAAATATTTATAAAAATCAAACACTTTCTTGCATCGCATCGCCAACATTTTAAATACGCTGTAATCGATATGAATTTGATTGGAATGTCGTCCTTTTCATTTCTTTTATTTTATTTTTTTGCTTGCTCTTGTATGCTGGCCGAATAAAAGTGTTTCCAATCACATAAAGTTCGAGGCGACAGCACGCGGTGACAATGTAAATTGATGAGGATATACGAAGACAGACGTCGCGTTACTTGAAGCATTTGTGTTTTCTTGCTACCAAGACAACGACGACGACAATGATGATGACGATGATGATGATGCCGATTGTGCTGCCACACTGACGATGAAACCTCCCCGGCTGGCTGAATATGTGTAATAATACGGACGACGCCAGCAATAAAAATGCCTTTTTACGACGACGTCGCCGGGATTCTTATCAAGCAATGCGTGTGCCGCGTGCGATGCACTTAAATCTATATCAGTGTGTGCCGCTGCCGAAACGAAAAAAACGCTCGCGTTGCGTACACTATTTTCATGCATGGCCGCGCTTGCGTTTAACTCTGTAATAAACTTCCAGCTAAACGTAAACGCACTTATAAATCTGTCATAAAACGCTAAAAGTTTCATTAAAAATGACTGAAATGAATGCATTTTTTTATTATCTGCATATTAAGACAATTTTATTGTCTTACAAAGTGACTCAGACGATGAGGTGCTGCTGTCGTACAACAAAACACCATTCTAATAATGCTCCGTTGTATTGTTTACAGAATGGAAGAGACGGTTCGCTCGATGCTGGTCTACAAGAAGCAAGCGGAGCAACTGAAGCAAGAAAAGTCAGCATTAACGATTGCGTTTGAGGTAAGATTAATATTATACGGTTGTATGCATACGTTCATCGTTTAACACGTTCCAAGGTTTATGTTTATAAAAACCATCACGATTTTTCATGAATGAAATGAAAACCTGCCGAAATTCTTTGCACCGCATTTTGCATAATCGTTTATAGCTTCAAGCCTGTGCTCACGGCAGAAGCGGTCCATAAACTTGACGCTTTATTCGGTAGGAGGATGGCCATAATGGCAAATGAAGGCGAAAAAACTGCAAACTGGCATTTTTTATTACGTTTGGTTGGACGATGAACACACACGTCGTTTGGAAGTAAACTTTTGATTTGATTTTTCATATTCTATCTTATTTGAAATGTTCGAACCAATAACAGCAAACAAACATTCATTGATTAGATTTAGCGCACTTGAGTAATGATAGTACATCCTTTCTTGAAAGGGCATCATCAATATTGAACCGCTGGACGTTTCAATTATACGCCGACACGATTACCACTTCAGTTATTGTTACATTCTGTTGTACCTTCATGCTATTAGCCAGGTTTAACATTTTCACGTAGTTACGATTGGGAGTGTTGCGTGTGTGAACTCATTTCCCATCAACAAACCCATACTCGTTCCGCCACAGATTGATTAGTACAAATTACCTGCTGGTCTCACTCTGAAAGCACTGAAATTAATTAAGAGCTTCCTCGCCGTACTTTCCAACAACTAATTATGATGGGCAGGGATAAAGTTAATTATAGTTTGTTGTTTAATCAAATAATTAATTATGCGTATGTTTTGTTTGCAGAGTCGTTGCCAACAATATCAAGCTACAATTCAGCGTCTCAACCAAGAAGTATATACTTTAAGACAACAACTTGAAGCCGCTGCTTGTTTCAACACTGAAAGTACCCAAGCACTTCTTTTGCAAAAACATGCCGAGGAGTCTCGCAAACAGTACGAACGATGTTTGGACGATGTTGCAAATCAGGTGGTGCGAGCGCTGGTCACTCAAAAAGTCAGTAAAACAATATTTGATAGGGAATTTGAGTTATTATAATTATATCTATTGATTTCTTTAGGGTTTAAAAGAAGAGGTTGCCTCATTAAATACGCGAATCAAAGAACTGGAAGCACAAAACGGCACCTTGACAACGATGCTCGTTCAGCAGTTGCAACACACTGATAAGACCATGACGGATGCGGAGGAATCCCAGTCTAGACTAGATTTCGAACCACTTTCCCTTTCATCCTTGACACCCAAGGGAGAGGAGGACAACACCTCGGCAGACGTGTCACCTCTTATGAAGAGTTCCGTCTCTTTGAAACATTGCAATTCGTTCAACTCGGAAGTGCTCGACGAAACGAATCCGCTAAGTAGTGAAACGATTTCACCGGCCCCAACTTTATCTCCTTGCGATGTAAAGAAAAATAATAAGACGCTAAACCTCGAAAGGCATTTATCTGAGCCGGCAGATGTTCTCGGTAAATTATTCATTTTTTACTATGCCATAAATAATATAAAAACATGATGTGATATTTATATACCACGTTATTACCTTTTAGATGCGCGATTGTCTTTCAAGGATAAAAAGCGTCATCAGGTGCTAACAAAATTATGGACCGAATTGAAGGGTTCTGAAGTAACACCGAAACGTTTGATTGAAGCACTCAGTGCAGTTGATTCAGCGTTATGCGTGCCGCCTCAGCGACCCGTATCCCTAAACCTCCAATTGCCCATCTTGCAAGCGGCAAAGTATCGACGGACGCGACCGGTACTTGTGCAAACTGCTTCAAAGAGCGAGGAGGAAACTGGGAATGAGTCTCCTGAAAGTGGTAACCGCGATGAGGGGTATTCAACAATGTCTTCTGATGTGCAAGCCGAAGTTTCTCGGACCGCGCAAGGTGATTCGTCAGCACAGCGCGCACCTGCACCATTAGAAGAACTAAAAGAAGCTACTGACGAGACTGATTTCGAAACGCGAATTATAGACAATAAAGAACCTGACATATTTTATATCCCTATTAATTTACTTAATTTAAAACCAAGGTTAGTAGTATTAATGATGCAACTTTTGAAAAACTATCTTACATGTAAATTTTATACTTTCAGAAATAGTTTTCCGCCCGGCAAAGATTTCTTGCCTTTTCAACACATAATGCGTAGTTTCAGCGATTCACACCTTTGCATAAAGATTACAACAGCACCGAGTCCTTGCTACAGTTTTAGCTCACCCATATCTAGCAGTCCTAGCATTCTTCTACTTGACATAACTGATCGGAATTTGAATCCACTCCGGCGCACCAAAGCTACGGCAAGCCTGGTCGGAAACACTATTGCCGAAGATACTGCTAATAAACCATCACCCCAATCTTGGTCCAGCATTGAAGAAAGAGTTGAATGCTCCACCTGGGATGCCGAATATATTCAACATTGGTTACGCTTGGACGAGACACGATCATCCTTACAACAACGTGACTTATTTGAGTTAGAATATGATAAGACCGAGTTGGAGGATTGGAGTCTGAGTCTTTCAATGGAAGACATCCGAGATCATTCATGGAAAAAAGAGGCAATGACGCCAGGCCAATATTCGTTATCAACATTACCTAGCATTCAAGAAAATAACGCGTTGGAATTAGAAGAAGATTCAAATGAGTGTCTTTGGAATAGTTCGAGTTACATGATGGATCATGAAGGTCACGAAATTGTTACATTGTTAATGGATGCTTCGCCAGAGTGTCAAAAATGGCCCTATGCAGTTAACTATAAATTAAGCGTTAATACGTCTCCCGATAACAGTTGGTCGAGTGGTGCTAGTGATTTTTGCCACGAACCGGAAACATGCTCAAAGCGCTCGTCGGCGGCGTTGAGCGGATGTAGTGATGACACGGGTGAATTGCCAGTTGTCGGAACAGATTTTACACGAGATTTCTATAGGTTAGTATATTCATTAATTCTTATTTAAAGGATTTGTAAATTCGACTAATGGGTCCTTTCTTTTATTTCTCAGGTTAGTTAAGTTTGAGAGTACAAAAAGTTTGGCTTCCACATCATCCCGCAGTGTTGGCGGCGGCTTGTCCGAAAACGGGGAACGCGAAGCGGCACTTCAGAATGTGCTTACCTTCATTGCCGAACAGCAAAAGTACGTTCATAGCCGTGAGTCCCCAAATGGGACAGTCGCATCAGACATTACGAAGGAGTTCAATATTGAAGCCCCACCGCAAATTATAGATGAAAGTAATACATCGCTAGAATCAAAAATTGCGAGCGATGCCGAATCAGCGTCCTCAACTAATAGTTTTGAACATAAAATTGCTTATGCCGATGAAGTTTGTCTTGTCACACCACTGGACATTGAAACAGAAAGTTGCAGCAACATTACTGAAATGCCCGTGGACATTTGCGCCAGCGAAGTAACAACCGTCGAGGATGTAAAGTCTTTAAGCGAATCCTTCACGTCGAGTGTAAGCACGCCCGATACAGTCGTTTCAAAAATTCCATTACGACGCAAGCAAGGAAAACTGCCTATTAGTCCAGCAAAAAGCCAAAATGCAACCAAGCTTCCGAAATCCAAAATCCCTCACCGGACAAATGGAAAAGTAAATGGCAGTAACACAAATATATCACGGTCTACACCCGAACGAGCTTCAAGTGTTGGGGTAATCAATATTATTGACGGTCCTCCTCATAGAGCAATGAGTTTTCATGAGCGTGCAACAAGCAAGGATGTTATTGATGAATTGAATCGAATTATTCGAAATGGAGATGAGAACAGTCAAGATAGTCAAGAAAGTTTGACAACGACCACAGCAGCTTCTTCCCACTTAGACGAAGGCTGTATGTCCACTGGGTGGGTCCATGTTGAGCGCAATGTCGATTTAAATGATCCTAAGGTAGGAGACACCAACTTAAATATATGCACATAGCGTAACCGTACATTATTTGTAGGCACGTGCCAGTCTTCTCGATGTTATGATGGCATCTGCATCATCCGATTCATCGCCATCAAGCTCTTGTGGAGGTAGCGTTAGTAGTGAATCAACAGAAGGACCCCTTGATTATGGACAACTTCACAAAATTCATCGATATCATCGGCAAAAGAAAGGTAACTTACATTGTGGCACGATGTCATTCGCTTTGCATGTTTAACCCATCTGAATCTCATACTCGTTCGTTGCAAGTAGCCAAGTAGGAACTTAGTTGAGTAGTAAAATCAAACATTGTGTCAAATCGTTCAGCCTATTGTAGGAAGACTAGTAATGTGAAGCCTAGCTCAAAAATTATTGGCCTTATATGTACCTAGTGAGCCAGTAGTACCTTGTACATCTTTGGTGATTGGAGTTGATGAGCGGTCAATCTCGTTATTCATTCAAATTAACTAATTAATCTTGTGGATGGTAAATATTCTGTTTGTTATATTACAATGTACTGTATCGTGACGTATATTCAACATTGGTGGCAGTTATCTTTATAATAACTATAGCTGAACTGATTTGTTATACAATGATTGGTTTTTTAAGCTTCTTCATCCACCGCCAAAACATCATCAGCGTCGGCACCCTGTACGCCAATCACTGAAACAACGGTGTAAACCGTCGCATCTGGCAGTCTTCCTCATTCACATTCATCACGCTTAAAATCTCATGCGCTAAAAATAATATGCGTGCTTACAGCACACGCAACTCGACCCGAATTGGCGGTGGTGCGCGCAAGTCCGCCCCAATACCGACCGTCCATTATAGGTCGACAGGACTTCTTCGTTCGGTACGGCGAAAAGGAAAAGGAGGCAGTTGCCAGCTTCGACTTTCTCGACGATCTTTGCACCACTTCGAGCGGCAGCTCACATAATTGTTCGATTGAAGACGAATGCGATTAAACTGTACAAATTGAGTAACAATAACTATCGACTTCAATAATGTATACTTTGTAATTAGCGGTTATTTAGAAATTCTACCCCGTATTGCCGGCTTATAATTTATTTTTTAGTATTATTATCTTGTACATACGCGCTTTTTGCGATGAAAAGGGAGAAAACAACTGATTCGATAAGTGAAAGACTGTACATATGTAAGATTTTATTTCAATGGTTACTGATTAATGCTTTGATTTTCAAACGCAAGTAATTCGAAATAATAAGATTGTTACATTTTATGAAATTGACGTGCAGTCTGGACTAATGTCATATATAATCATATTGTTGATAAAAATTCTTTGTGGTTAAGAGTAGTCACTCCTTTTGTGATATTCTGATTCTGATGTTTATTCTGATGAAACAGAAAACATACATATAAACACTATTCTAATCGTACTTATATTATATAATTTATATCTTAAATACTTCTTAATAAGAAAATACTAGCGAGACACCCAGATTTTAGATGACGAGCGTGTACTCCTTATGTCTTGTTTCATTATTGAAGAAATTAAAATTCGAAATTATAATAATGATAGTGCAACTTGATGCATGTTTTGTGATAAAAGCAAATTCAAAACACGTACACTACTCTCATAATGTAGTCAATTTGGCAGACTATTACAATAATTCACAATTCATGTAACTATCTATACAATTTCCACATGATTTCAGTATTTCACCCATGTCTTCTATATTCACTATAAACAGTTTATACAGGAGCGAAATTTTAATTAAACGAAATGCATTCAGATAAATAGAAATCAACAAACGCTAAATTTCTTTTGTGAATGTACATTAGGTGTGTAGAGTGTATTTTTATATAGGCTTACCACTTATATAAATATATATTATATATATATGAATAAATATATTTAGTACAAAATAGAATATGTTTTGTAATAATTTATTAATCCAACTCACCCTAGTTTGATGATTACAGTGATATCTACTTCAATCGATTTAGGAATTTAAAAATACCATACATATTTCTATGCGAATTATGATCACAATTGAATTATTGATGATGATATATTATTATTGTAATATAATTGAATTAATCATAATAAAATATACCAGTAAGAGAAATAGCTTACATTATTCAAATTACAAAATAATAACTATATTGGAGGAAAAGGCTTCACTTTCTAAATGTGTTTTTAAACCATTTGCAATTGAAGGAAGTATTCAATTAGTCGCGTAATTCTCTGTAAAATTATAAGCAGAGAATCCAGCCAGCATAATGCGTAAAATATTACTTTTCCTGTTAATATTTGTTTTATTTAGAGTTGCGCTTGTCCAAAATATATTCATGAATAGCACCGCTTTAAAAGAATATTTCTACAAGGACTGCTTCGTATCAAAAAGTTGCTTTGGAATACCTGAAGGGTGTATTCTGAAAAAGTCCTGCCAAGTTGCTGCTACTGTTTCCATACACAATGACAAGTATCATTTTGATATTATTGCTCCTCCGCCTGCGCAATATGCTGCTGTTGGATTATCTTTCGATCAGAAAATGGGTGAAGATTCAGTAAATTATTGTACTTACTTTTACAAAGAAATGTTGTCCGATGTTGCGGTAACAATAGCTGGGCCGAAAAAGGGTGTGCGTACATTTGCCGCATCAATTGACTTATTAAATACGAGCCGCGCGAACGACTATATTTATTGCAGTGTTACTCGAGAAAACGTTATTGAACATGGTGACAACGTTTTCGACTTGAAAAATAAAAAATACTATGTTCTTCTCGCAGCTGGTACCGTCTCGCCACTTGTATCCAAATATGAACGACATAACATTGCTTATGGAGTTGTGAGCATTAAAAAATACTTAGCAGATGTAAATCCTATGTCTGCTCGTTCGAAATCCAGTTATCGCCTTCATGGCGGACTCATGATGATTGCTTGGTTTATTATAGAACCTATTAGCGTCTTTATTGCTAAAATCAGTAAGCAAGTGTGGAAAGTTAAAAATTTGGGAGAGACACCGATTTCTTATAGGGTATGCATACTTACACATATTGGCACAGCTTTGAAAATAATAATTATGATATCCAATTTAGTTTCATCAATTGTTAATGGTATTTGCGCTTACTTTTCACGTGGCCGGCTTGGTGTTCATTTTCTTGGAATTAAAAGGATGGACAACTAAATATGCTCTACATGCTACTATCGGAGTTATATCATCTTTTGGATATGTTTTTCAACTGTTGTTCGCATTCGTTAACATGCAGGGCATCTGTGAAATTAAATGTTTTCATATAATTCATCAATTTATTGGTCATATTATCTACTTTATTGCATGTAGGAACATGAATTATTAACAGGTGAATTAATAATATTTAACAATGATTTTAGTGACCGCAGTTTTCCTATCGGTTGAAATGACAAATACCCAATTACCAGATATATTCCGTTGGATAGTAGTGGGTTATGGAATTCTGTATATAATCATTAACGGTGGTCTAGCGGTAAAATAAATAAGCGAAATTACAATCATTTACTTTATTGTAGAATTTCTAGCTAATTGATGCAGCTGATAAACATGATCGATCTGATGAAGTTACTTCTGATGAGGGCACGATTAAAACATTTATTGAAATTGATGGCAAGGTATTGGACTTAATACAAATTTAATGCTCTATTTTAATTTGATTTAATATTAATTTCAGATTATTTGCATGAAAAAAGCAAGTTTTATAGTTTGCGTCATTATCCAATTTCTATATGGAGGTGGAATCTTTTATATGGTTGCCTTTGCGCCAATTTATAATTTATGGCACCAGTGAATCATCCTGTAAAGTTCTTAAAAGATTAAGGCAGAACTAAATTGTTTAATGGGTGTGCAAGTTTCCTTCACAAATGGTTTCAATGCAATAAAGAACACAGACAACATTTTTTGCAAGATAATATTCAAAAATGTCATTAAATAATTATTATCAAAATACATAATTACCGCAATCTGTTCTTTCACTTTGGCCTAGATTAATGCAATATATATGGTGAAAACATCTTTATAGTGAAAACCGATTGAATCTTTTCAGGAGTTTTTAAGATTAAGATTAATTTGGTACTTTTCTTTGTATATAAATAGGTTTCTCAATCGATTTTTAAAATATATCAATACATCAGTTAATTTTATTAACTTTAAGTTTACATCCATAAAATATCAATATCTGTGTTTAATTACTTTTTAATAATACAAACTAATGCTATCCAAACCGCAATTACTTTATTCGCATATTGCGTTACATTGATGGCCGAAGCAAACTCCGCTGATGGATCTACTATCTGATGAAGTTTTGTCCTCGCAATGGCACTAACGATATCATTAACACTTGTAAAAGGAACATATTGCAAATAACCAAATACATAATGTGATTTGTTAAATTCAATCATTTCTTGTGTTTGATGTACAAATGCCTTATTATGCATGAAGTTTACCTCAGCTTTTTTGACAATCTTACTTAACATTCTGGATATGTGGTGATTCCATGGAGTTATATCATGCGAGCGTAATTTCGCAAACTTATGCTGAACTTTCTTTTCAAATATGCTATGCAAATGCATGGAATTTCTAGTATGCACGTATCTTAAAACTTTTTGCGCCGAATTTGTGGGCGCTGTTACTTTATTATTGAATAGTGGTGACCAATCAAACCGTTTTGCAACATCGAAGCGTACCGTTGATATGTCATCTCCCATTTGTAAATTTGCCCATATCTAAAAATATTTGCATTAGTGTTATATGAATTCGTTATAGATCTTAAATACTTAATTACATTTGACTGAGACACAATACAGTGTACTTTCTTTAATGGGCAATTTACATCTGTTTGATTGTATTTTAATCCACTTCCAGCATCAATTATAACATAGTTAGGCAAAGCGCGTAGTTCCACAGGTGGTTCTTTTAGGAGAACATATGCACTTTGACCTTTCGGGATACCAAAGCCAAGTAACAACCATACTTCATAGTTGAGAGACATTAAAAAGCATGTTAGTAGTACAGCGTGATCAACCATTGACCCTATTCCAAGTTTTAGCATTTGCTAAAATTATAAAAATAATAAACGTGTTTATAATATGACCCATAATTGTTATAAATAATTTACCTCTGCCGTAAGCCAAATATTCTGATAAACATGATTATTATTGGTGGATGGTATCAGTGATACATAACGTAAGCACTGCTCCAGTGTCACTTCAAACCCATCTAGATTCAATTGTGGTGGTTCAAGAGGCTTTAAAAATCTAGTCAAGCATACGGATTTGCAATTTGTATCAATTGCAAATGCACAAAACTTTCGAGTTACATGATCCAAATTGAATTTGTTATTCCATCCAAGGATATGATCCCGCATATATGGGGATTCATTTGATTCGATTGTGGAAGCGTCCAAGTGTAATCTTGGAACAGTGGATGATGCACGAAAACTCAATTCTATTGTGGACTCATTCTTAGCCGGTAAACTTCTAGAAGCGCTACGCACATTTGTTGTTTCTTGATGTTTTTCAAATCCAAATACCTTTGGTAATGTATTCCAAGTAAACACACCCTCGAACTGTAAAATATCAATACCATTGATACAGTAATTACAGCATTTCTAATCAATTACCGTTCCATTTGTGATAATCGCAGAAATTGGAATTTCTAAAACCGCGAGCAATATGTTAATTCTTTTATCTTCTTCGCCATCGCCAGGTTTTTCGATACCCATAATGCAGAATAAGTCTACCAGCAGCGTTCCACTTAATGCGTCGGAATTCAAATAATCTATCCCAATCGTACTAAAACGAGTTAATAATAATTACGATGTAAAAATATTTACCACACAAAATATTTACTTCATTGGAATTCGAATTATTTCATTCCATACAGCACTTTGACTAGTTATTCCACTAACGCAAGATGATTTAGCAGTAAAATCCCGAAAAGTGACATGAATATAGTAACCGTATATTGCATCACCTTCAGAATCAGACACTTCCTCTACAGAATTTTTCGTTTTTATGGCTGCTGATTGAATTGGAAGATGGTGAGCTCCTTTTATATGTAAAAATATATAAACTGATGACGAGTTTAAGTTTCCACTAGATTCAGTGTTTGGTAAGGGCATTGATGGTAATTCCTTGTTGATATTTGGTTTCCATCTAAACCAATTTGAAATATTCGCCATTAAAGTCTTTAAATAGCTCCTAAAATTTAAATAATTCAAAAGAATGAAGACACTGTGAAAGTTTCACTTACTGAATCCAGGGTATCATTTTTTCATCAACTATATCCTCAAAAGTCAAATGATTTTCACTATTTCTACATGCTTGATATAATTTTAGGCATATCTGTCTGTAATATTTTCTTCCTAAAGACCTATGTGAGATGACACTGCTTGCTTCATCAGAATTTTCTTCATATTCAAAGTATTCATTGTAACGCTCTTCAGCCACCCGCCGTTTATAAGCCGCAAACACATTGGTTGGTATTTCATTTAATCGATTTGGTATGATCATATCAGCAAATTCAGGCTCATTGCGATCACGTAACTGCAACAATTGTATTCGTATATTTTCATTGATAGTCTTAGCATCACATATAGTAAAGCATTCTGTGAATGGATCACATTGAAACGACTTGTCCCCGGAATTTGAAATGATATCATTCATTTGACTAATTGTAATGTCACATTTGCCACCCAAATAAGAAAGTATTTCAGAACAACGTGGATCCTCAGGATCTATATCTTCATCTTTATCAATAATTCCAAATATATCATTTCTTTTAGTATTGGAAATTAACTTGTTTCGCTTTTTATTCGTTGCAGTTTCCAAATGATGACCCCACCCAGCATAAATCGTAACGAATCCGGTAGTTGAATTGTTTGTATCAGAATTGTTCGAAAAACGTAGTTCTTCGTAATTATTCTTATCAGTACTGAGGGAATGTTGTGGCACCTTAAATTTTAGTGTACATAGATGCTTGAATCTCCAATTTTGTAATTGCATAATTTTTAATTCGAGGCTTTGTTCTTGATCCACTCGCGATAATTGCAGATTAATTGTTGCATCAATTATGGCTGTAAAACAATCTTCCAATACAACCGATTTTGTCTTACAAATGTAGATATCTCCCCAATATAATTCTAAACAAAATTTTTGCTTGTTTATCTCTATTCGTCGATCCTTCTCCATCGGATCAGTTATCGCTTCTAATTGTGTAACTGGATGTAAATAATTAATATTTAATAATATTTCGGGTTCATTTAATGGTCCAAATGCCTGATCAAATAACCGCTCAAATTGTGCGCGAGTTCGTTTGACTACTTTCTTATTACTTTTATTATAATTTTCTTGTTCCAAAGTGTATTCATCCCATGCAATTTCTAAATCGTCACGCAATATTTGATCACGCTTTGTAATCACAAGCTTGATAGACGTGTTAGAGAACTTTTGTTCCTCGCGAAGTTTTTTGATCTTTTTCCAAATGACGAGAATATTTTTCACATTTTCTCTATATGAAATACATCTCTCGTATAATTCTGTTCGAATATTATGAATACGTTTATTAAGTTCCTCATGTATTGGTTCACCTTGGTCACTGCCTTCCGCCATATCTCCATTACCCCCCTTTGTTTTTGTGTATTGTTCCTTTGCAAGACGCAAATCTCTAAGTTGTCTAAGAAGCGTTTCTCGTTTTATTGATTTGATTATCTTCGTGTGTTGAGACACGTAATCAATCAGTTGTGCTTGCAAAACATGTTCCTTGCTAAATAAAGGATGGGTTTGAAAAGTAATTCTATGTATAAATATTTCCAATAAATATTTCTCTGCTTCAACAGATATTGATTCAGGATCATTGAAGAAATCACTCTTTGCAGGTAGTTGATAGCTAGCACCAAAACTCTTCTTATCTAAGTATCCATCCGGTCTGTATGCTTTGTTTAAATAATTTGTTTCTTCAAATTTAATGTTTCCAGATGAATCAAACCAAATTCTAATGTATAAATATAAAAAGAATATGACAGTTTAATCAAATATATGGCAAACTTACTTTTCTTCTGCTAAAAGTAATCTCTGTTGTAATACGTGTAACGCTTGATTACTCATTGTTGGAGGTTTTAAAGAAATGAAGATTCCTTCATCTTCTAAATCTCTTCCAGATGAACTCGTTTCATATTCTAGGTGATTACTAAATATAGAAAATTAATTATTACATATATTAATATTTGCCACATATTTTGTACCTTTTTGGAATGCAAATCATTTTTTCGTAACTTTCTACTAATTGCTCCTTCACACTTTGAGGTTTTTTGTAAATTACAATATCGCTACTACATTTTGTATCAATTTCAGCTGTGGGTTCAGATTGTTGCTCCACCTCGGGTAGCTCTACACTGTTTGGAACAAGAGACTCGCAAAAGAATAAGTACTTTTCAGTGGCGGAACCTTCATAATGTTTACTTTTGTATTGATATGGATTATGCGTCTGCAGTAATTCCATAATATTGGAATCTTCTTCTTTCAACACCTTTATTGATTTAATTAAATTTATCTTTTCATTCACTTTTGATCGCAGGGTTTTATTTCGAGAAGGTGGTTTTGATGACCTGTCCATTGATGTCTCAGTTATAGATTCATTAGAACTACTTATGTCAGATGTATAATCGGATATTGTAGCATCCTCACTAATTGATGACTGATATGATTGTTTGGGAAACATATTTATGATGTTTCAAAACTATTTGATTTGTAAATACTATATACTATAACTAGAATAACTCCATGGAAGCTCAATGTTGGTATTGAATGTTTTCAATGTTTTGATTCATCACCATGGTTTTATTTCAGGGCTGACTACAATTGGTTCATTACCCGATGCGCGAGCACGTAATCCCACCGATTGCCCGCGATTTAAATTTCGTATGAAATATAAAATAACCGGGGCCAAGGGCTTCATTTGATATCGGTTCTGTAGATTGTGAAAGTTTTGGTTCTTTTGACTCGCGCACTCTAGACGTGTTTGTTGTGAAATTATTAAGTAAAGCATTAAATCTTAAAATTTGTGTGCAATAGAAAAGGCACACAAAAACACGCGGAGGCTCTTTAATAAAGCACGCAAAAGAAACACGTCTGAAACCTGGGAGGAGGTAAAACTCTCCCAGCTAAGATATAAGGAACATAAGGAGGAAAAACTGATCAGAACGACTGTTCAGGGTTTCCTTATCGTACGGAAATGCAGGGGCCGGAGTAAGTGGAAGAAAACCTAGAACGGAAACCAGCATCCCTCCAGACAAATACCTATCAGTATTCTAAGCAGAAATGGTGGGAGAACAAAGAAAGAATCATGGGCAAACCAACCATTGATCATGACGTGCTAAGGAAGAATTCCTCAAACAAAATCATCCTCCTGAGGAGATGGAGTTAGGGGAAAGTTAGCTCTTGCAAGAGGGTTAAGTACAATGGGCCCTAGTAAACTTAAGTGCTGCCAGAAAGGTGCTCCCCCATGAAAAAGTAGAAGACACACCCAACTTACCCTTTATATTTGAGAGTAAGCCGTTTAGAATTTAATGGACAAGTTTTATGTAGAAATCCATCTTACAATAGTAAAAATGCAATACATTACTTAGTGCTGACGTGTTATTCCTTGTTGACGTCTTTATGAAGTCGGATGGCTATCATCTTGCTTTATACTTAGGGCATAACTACAAAATTTAATGAAGTGTATGACAACTCTGCCATCGTCTTTCGTGTTACGTCCGAAAACATGCCACTCCTATAATTCAAATATTCATGTTCACATACACTATTGTTAATTATTCAAGAGTGCTATGCTCAGCGACTAATTGTACGATTAATTCTCAACCGACTAGTTTTCCGACAGGTTCCACATTTTATTTTTTCATACGTGTAATTAATTCCATAATTCTATAGCTCATATTTTTTAATATCATATGTTCTTCAACTTTGAACATAATTAAACAACGATAAACTGCATGTTTTCAAACACTACATACAATATATTGAAAAAATTCGCCTGCGGCACAGCAGGGTACAAAGACAAGATTTGATCGTGTTTGAAAATTCTCTGAACACAACATTCTTTAGTATCGCATATTTGTGGCTAATGATGTCTCGATACGATTGTTGCGAATTAGCAACTATAAACGTAATTAATAAAAAACTCGGTGATTGCGTCGTTGCCGGTACCGCACTTGTAATTATTTACACACACCTTTCAACGTTAGTTTTTCACTTGCTTTGGTTCATCAGTCACGTCCATGACAAAGGCGCAAAGTTGAGTTTTTTTCGCATTTTCATGCATAGCTATGCTTCATGTGCGTGAAAATCGTGCATAAAACATTCTTGCAAAACTCTACAGAAGCTTCTGCACAATTTATTTCAAACAATAATATTGCCTGAAACTTGAACGAAGTTTGTAAAACTTAGTTATAAAAAGCGGTATTTGTGCATTAATTAAATAAAGCGGTCAATCTTAAAATGTGTGTTACAAGACTTTTAGAAATTGTAATTTTTGTCGGATATGTATGTGGTGCTCATGCGGATGAATCATGTTCGGGTATTCGTACTTTGCACAAGAAAGATTGTGGTTTTGAAGTGATCCTCGATATTCCAACCGATCACTCAGGAGTTTATAATTTTGTTTTAAATGCATCAATGCAAATATATTCTAATACGGTAAGCAATTCAAATTGTTCTTGGTTATTTACAGTATATTTTAAGAGATATGAATCAAATTATAGGATATGGATGTCGTGCTTGAAAACGAAGCAGCAGTTCGTGATGGAACAGCTAACTTTTTAACATATGTAGTTACTCATCCAACTTGTTCTAGTTATCCGAGAGTAACACGTTTAGTATTTAACAAACATGTTTTATGTACAAATCCACCATATGATGGTAATAATCATTTATGATAATTGCGTACATTTTATAGATATTTGAATCAATTTTCAGTTAGTGTTGGTTTGCCTGCAACTCAGCTATTCTTCGAAAGCACTCATTATGGAAAAACACGTTCAGAAGATAATAAAAGAAAGCATCAAACGTATACAACAAATAACTACCATGAAAAGGGTTCTTATTCCGATGCTGTGAGTCAACAACAACGTCACGACAAGTAAGTGTGATCAATAAATTGTTATATTCATGGAAATACCATAGAAGCCACCGCAAATAGCAATTGGCTTTCTTGATTATCATCTGATGATGCGCCTTGGGAATCCAAGTGTGACTACTTATTCAAATCTCTCTCGTTCCTGAATTGTCGAAAACTACTGTGCGCCAAAGCTTTGGTGGTCATGTTTCCTGTAAAGATAATGTCTGTATTATTTTCGTGGAATGAAAAGCTTTATGATCAATTCTGATCTACAATATAGCAACTTGTTGTTTTGCGTTTCTCAATGCGTTTTGTACCGTCTTCTAGTGGAGATGAGACATGTTCTGGTATCCGTTCCCTCCAAAAAACGTATTGCTCTCACGCTGTAGTTTTAACAATCCCCTCAGACGGATCAGGAACATATATTTTTAAATTAAATGCATCTATGCAAATATACTCTCATGACGTAAGTACTTAATATGCGGGCATTCAATAGTTTGCTAACATTTATTTTCAAGCGTATCAAAGTTGTTTTGGAAAATGAAGATGCAGTCAAATATGACTTAGCAGACGTTTTGAGATATGTCATAACGCATCCTTCTTGTGATAAATATCCTCTGGTTACAAGACTCGAATTTAATGGAAAAGTTATCTGCACAAACAAAGAATATGACGGTAAACAGAAGTTCTACATATTCTCAAATAGTTGAAATCATTTATTATTTTTTAGTACTAGGTGGCGAACCAACGACACAGTTTTACGTGGAAAGTATTGTTTATGGCCAAAAACGTAACAAACGTTCATTCAATTTTAATATCAACCAGATGCCCATAATACATTCTAAGCCTATTATTAATGGGGAGGAGAACATATATCAAAATAATCCATTTTTAAAATCTACTGCCGGCAAGATAGTCGGTAATATTCGAATCCCTTCAAATCCCGACTCACCTTCAGAAAGTGAAATTAAATCTGGGTTTTCTGGTTTTCTGAACACTAAGTATCCGCATTCATTTAAAAATAATCCATTTCTCGCTGGAAAGTATAACGGCAATAATAGCCATAATTTGAAGAATATAAATAATTCCTCAAGGCAAATTAGCCCTCAATACAATAACAATTTACCTCATATGCAGGTCAGTAATAAAGAATGTGGGTTTTTAATACATCCATTGATTCAAGGGGGCGACAATGTACTCCCTGGCGAATACCCTTGGCTTGGCGCTCTTTTTAAGGTGGGACGCAATGAATCAAATTATAAATGTACTGTGAATTTAATAAGCAAACGGCAAGTACTTACCGCAGCACATTGCGTGGACGGGAACATAAAAGCACCCTACATCTTTTGGGTCGTTTTTGGCTTCATGAATAATCCTGCGAATAATTATATATATGTGCATAGTATACGAATTCATCCAGAATACCAACGCGGACAAGCCACCCATGATGTTGCTGTTCTGATTCTTAAAGAAACCAACAGAATCAGCCTACCACAACCAATTTGTGTGTGGCAGGATAATAACAAATTGCCAGATGCCGGTATCGTTGCTGGTTTTGGTCCGGATTATACATCATTTCGTATGCTAACGATGCCAGTTGTCACACAAGAAGAATGCCGAGGTAGTCATCCTCACTTTCATCAGGTAACTTCTGAATTTACGTTCTGTGCGGGGAGTCGGGATAATCGAGGTCCCTGCCGAGGTGACTCCGGAGCAGGATTCATGCAATGGGTATCAAACCGATATTACCTTCGTGGCCTGGTCTCACTCAGCTTAAGCGCAAATAATGATTGCAATCTCTCTGAGTATTTGATCTTCAGTGATTTATCAAAGGAAACAGAGTGGATCCAGGAAGTGTTAACATCATCTTCTAACTAAATTACCAGTTGGTAGTTGAAGGACTTTTCTTCACATTTAATAGTAATTACAGCCTTTAGATTTTCGGTTGCGTGCAATGTCCCCGTCCACCTCTTTTGGGGGCATTAGAATAGTTTTGTAGTATCAATAAGATAATTCTTGTTTACTTTTGTATATCTTACTTAAATAAATAGAAATTGTATACCTACGCATTGGTATATTTTACATCTGTATTTTTATGATCTGCATCTTGCATTGCAAGTTTAGCACAGGCATTGTAGGTATCACTTTTGGTATGTAAAATGAGAATCATGAACAGATGATCTTTTTCTGACAAACCCAACAGAGTTAAGGAACGACAAGATCATTGCAAATGGTAAGAGGCACCCCCATACTAAAAAAATGCTGAAATAAGTTCTATTAAATATTTTTGGGAACTATTTTTGGATACTAAAGCGTAATCTCAGACTGCAATGATATTATGCCTCTTGATAACACTAACACTAACGTTTACCTAAGCCTATAAGCCTATTAACATTATTTGACTTCTTTAGCTAATCATGGTGAAGGTGTTTAAAAAATTTGCAATCCCCTAATTTAAAATAAGTTCTTGAATTACTAATGTTTAATTGAAGCATTAGCGGTATCCTGCTGTAACCGTATATCGGTAACCATCGGTAACCTTACTAAAACATATGTAATGCTATAAATAGCCATTTTTCGATACTGTTGTTACTTAATTTAAGGCATGCCAGTTCTACTTCATTCATAGTGTATTGCTAACATTTTTTATACGCGTAATTTACATAATTAGTAGATCATCTAATGTGTTTGATTTCATGGCAAAACTAAAAGCTATCTACAAAAAGCCACAATTTATCAATGATGGTGACTTAAGTCAAAGAATCCACTTCAATTTGGGAAAAGCAACTAGAAGAGGCATTAAAAAGTGTCCAGGTTGTGGATACATAAATGGCTCACGGTGTTACATTTGTAAGAATCCTTTGTGCAACAAGGTACTGAAAGATGCAAACAAGCTTAAGATTCACATTGATTCAGTCAAATTGGTAA
Organism: Aleochara curtula; assembly: GCA_963978815.1. NCBI lineage: Eukaryota > Metazoa > Arthropoda > Insecta > Coleoptera > Staphylinidae > Aleochara > Aleochara curtula. Next base: position 10,588,782 of record OZ022215.1, on the reverse strand, counting down.
CTGGTACTATTCGACAAATATATTCTGTAAGGATAAGAGATAAGGGCCCAGATCAGAGAGGATTTGTGCAATTGGCTCATAATCAGTACTTCACAAAATATCCAACTGCCTTCCTGAATGTATCACTTTGTTTTGTGAGTAATTGCAAACAGTTTGATAATTCAATACTAAAATGCCATGAGGAGTATGAAAATTACAATACTAACTGTATTCATATTGAATCAGCTTTAAAAAGCCTATCTATAACTCATGTTATTGACTTCAAACATGACCTAATTAACCACTTGAAAGTAGCAGACAGTATTAAAAAGAATTTATGTTCTTTGGCTAATCATGGTGAAGGTCCATTGGTGCAAAGAATTTCTAAGAATGTCATGGTAATCAAATGTTTTGTAAACTCAAAAAATCCTCTTGGATTTTTACACTTTACATTACACTTCAAGAAGAATACAACTACAAATGAAGATGAAATTGAATCATTTAATTGTGTTTGCAGTCCTTCCAATAATGCAAATCCAGTTAAATGTTTACATTATTATGCTTGCATTTGTGCATTTGCAAGTGATAAGAAATTAGTGCAAGATTATGCATCATTTATGCAAAATGATTTTGGTAAGTAACTTATTATATAATGCGTGCGCACTAATTAAATATTATCAGTTGCAGACTCTCTCATTTCTTATCACAATTTACAAGATGTGAATTTGAATATACTACCATTGAATCAGGCATCAGTTGCTTTACATTCAGCTGAAAATGATTCTGAGGTAGCATCTCAACTCAAACAAAATGATTGCATTGAACCCATTGAAATACTACACAATGAATTAATTGATAAGATTATTAATGATAGTGTGGAATCAGAACATGCCTCAGAAACAAATGATAGCTTAAGTTTTGATGACTGGATGACTTCAGTCATTGAGAAAATCAATGATGATTACTTATCCACAAAGAAAGAAAGTGCTTTGGTTGAAACTGAAGTGCCATGCAATATTGAAGAATCTACCATTAATTTTAGGTATATTCAAGAAAGTTTGAATTTCTATATTCCTGATGTAAGTAGCACATATGAGCTAAATTAAAATATTAAAGCAAGCATGATTTCAGCAATTTTTTAAACTGTTTCGGAACAAAATTGAACAAATAACCAAGAAATATATTCCAGATGAAGTGAACACTTTGGATGAAGCCACATCTTCCTCAAATGTTACAATCGTGTATAAACTTAGTGACTTGTCACTGGTTACTCAACTATTTAAAACATTTGCAATTAATATGTCTGGTGTGAATCATTTAACTGTTAGTTGTGATAAACCATTTATTATTAAATGGACAGCAAACGTTTACAAGATTAGTAACTTTGGAGAATTGAAATTTAGTTTTACCAGGTCATATTAAGTGCCATTATTTATCTAATAACGCATTATTTTTGAGTATTTAAATGTTTATCTAAACAATAAGGTGACATATATATATTGTTTATGAATTATCATATTTATATGATAAAAGTTTGTCTGAATAACCTAGTCCAATTACCTATTATATTTATTTATGTTCATTGTTACAATAAAAGTTACTAATTTATGAGTAAAATAAAGTTTAATCGAACTTTTTGATGTATGTACACGTTCCAATTGTCCTTCATATTACTAACTGTTTAAACGACCTTTGTGCGCGTTTTGCACAAAACATCATAACACGCTCTTTAATGCGTATTACTGGCACCGGTACAATATGTTTGCTCGACACGTTCGCATTTAGTACGTTAGCAGTGATCATGACGGACGATACTTCGCGTTATCGAAATGTACTCGATGCCGACGCGATTGAATTTGCGCGTGAACAATTAAATGAAACATCGGATAATCGTGAGAATTGCATACAACGTCTTAGAAAACATTTTGAATCAAATGAGCCTAATATTAAATTAAGCACCGAAGATGAACTACTTATTGCCTTTCTGCGGGGGTGTAAATACAATTTGGAGCGCGCTATAAAGAAACTTCGAAACTATTATACTATGCGCACTAAAACGCCGAATATATTCGGTCAGCGAGACCCACAACAAGAACGAATGCAAAAGCTCCTTGAGCTTGGATGTTTCGTCCCACTGCGAAAATTATCTAACGGTAAATTGATAGTGATTATTCGGCCTGCAGCCTACAATCCCAAGGAGTACACATTTGAGGAGGCGCTCAAGGTCGGCTATGTTATCTTGGATGTGTGTAGTAAACTATGCCCACATATGCAAGTATATGGCGTCAGTGCAATATTTGACATGAAGAATATTAGCATAGGCCATGCAAGACAAATGACTCCAAAGATCATCAAGCATTTGGTTAGTTCATGGGAGAACTATCATTGTCGACCGAAACACTTGGAGTTTATTAACGCACCGGTTTATGTTAATGTCGTAATCAATGTGTTCAAAAGTTTCATGAGCCAGAAACTGAAAAATCGTGTGCGTGTTCATTATAATGGCTTCTCAAATTTATATTCTCTAGTTGATAAAGACGTCCTACCCGAGGAATATGAAGGACATGATGGCGCAATACAAGAGCATATAAACTTTTGGACCAAACAAGTTACTGAGTACCGTGATTGGATTATCTATGATGAACAATTTAAACTTATAAAATCTTAGCAACAATTTTTATTCAATAAAACTTGCCTCCCAGGCATATTTAAGTTACATCTTGTAATATTATAATTTTAACTACGTTTAAACTTTAATATTAAAAAGACCAGTGTTAGAAAGAATATAATCCAAACAAATGATGATAGTATGCCAAGGTACACATGACGGTGAGTGATACCCCAACCCCGAGACATTATGTTTCGTATAGCTGATATCGAAAACGTTAAGGGAGTAAAATATGAAATGTACCTCATAATTGTATGCATGCCTTCGACGGGCCAAATAACCCCGCTTAATAAAATACAGGGATAAAAGCTGCCAAGTGCAATTTGTATGGCAGTACGTTCCACATCGCAAGCTGCTGATATAACATACCCAAAGCACATGCCACAAACACCTTGCAGTAATACGAAGCCCACTACGAGCACAATTGATCCTTCGCAGGGTACGGAAAACACCTCCAATGTGAAAAAGAGAACAAGGGCAGTTTGACAGGAAAGTATGGTAAACTGGAATATGACGTGACTCATTAATAGTTGAACTGATGTAACACCTGTAATTATATATTTTAGATTTTGAATAGGAACTATAAATAGTTATATCGCAATACCAGCTATTTGTGTTCGGACAAGCATTCCTTCAACCTGCTCACTGATTAGAACAATGGCTGTTTGCCCAACCGATAGAAAGAAAACGATCCTAGCAAAAGTGAACAGAACTATAAATAAATATAGCCCTGAAATAAATGTAAGTACTTACGTTATTATAATACCAGGGGCAGAAAAATGTTTAAATGATGGCTTACTACTTCCATAAATCGGTTCTTCAATAGTTATGGGTGTATCTATGGTATCAGTACTTTGGTTGCAATCCTGTAGCAACTTCTTGTTAAATTGATAGTATGCTTCATGAATATCTCTTTGAATCATAAAATTAAGTTGTTGATTGGACGTATCTAGATTAACTATGATGCGACTATTCTTTATATTTTTGTCGTTTGGAAATGCTTGTTTCTTTAGTAAAGATTCGGAAAACTTCTCATTAAAGTACATCATACCCCATGCACTTCCATTTTCAACCGCTTTACGAGCATCTTCACGAATAGAATAGTAATCTATATCGCAAACAGTTTTGTCTAGCTCGTATAAATACCGACAACTCAAGTTAGTTGTACTACATCCTTCCTCATACGTGCAGTCCTCAGTCCGCGTTACATTTGGCATCTCATGGTTAACAACTGCTATTTTCAAATTATTGGGTTCGCCACCAATTGCCGTGCAAAATAATATGACTTGCACCACGGGCAATGCCAAGAAGAATAGAATAATACCAGGATTGCGCCAAAGCTGAAGAAAATTCTTGTGAAGTAATGCGCCCATTTGCCTAAATTTTAACGTGCATTGCTTTTTAGGAATAGTATATTTCGTTGACTAAAGAAATTACCTGTTAATTATATAGCTAGAAAATGAAATTAATATCACATACCCTTCTCATCATTTCCTTTGAACTCGGATCTGAAAAATGTCTAGGTACACTACTTTGAGTGTACGCTAACTTCAAAAATACACCTTCTAGTGTTGGCTGCTTATAAATCTCTAATAATTTATCAGGTGTATCTTCAGCTAACATTTCGCCACCGCGCATTAAACCAATCTAAAAAAGGATGAAATTATCCCGTGCATTATGCCATAAATGTAATTTATACTCTATCAGCTCCTCTTGCTTCCTCAATGTAATGCGTTGTTATCACAACAGTAGTCTTTTCCTTTTTTACTAAACTTTCTAAATGTTTCCAGATTACTTCTCTGAGAACTGGATCAACTCCAACTGTAGGTTCATCAAGAATAAGTAGCTCTGGATTGTGCACCAGAGCTACAGCCAAAGAAATTCGTCTTTGTTGACCACCGCTTAAATTTTTAACTTTGCGTGATTTTGATTTTAAGTCAAGCAGTTCCATTAGAAATTTCATCCTTGCCCCGATCTCAGAACTACGCATTCCATAAAGCTTTCCAAAGTAAAACAACATGTCGTGTAAACTGAATTCTCTGTACAGAGCTAATTCTTGAGGCATGTAACCAACACATTTTCCAGGAACACATGATTCTTTCGTTCCCGGCTTCCCACCCAATACCCAAATCTCGCCAATTTTTAATTTCTTGTGGCCAATTATTGAAGACAGCAGTGTAGTTTTACCGGCACCCGATGGACCTAGCAAACCATAACTAACGTATAGATTAAGGGAAACAACGTTAATAAAAGGTAGGATTGTACGCACATAGTTCCTTTCCGCACAATCATGTTAAAATTAGCGAGTGCATAAAAACGCTTCTTTCTCTTGCCATAGCGCTTATATGCATTCCTCACGAGAATAGCATTGTTGTCTTCTGACTCTTCTTCATTTTTTGATTGATTTGGATCTTTCATATTGACAATTCAGTGACAACTAAACAAACAATGTTTACATGCCCTACGATCATTTAAAAAAAATGCAAAAAAAGATTGTTTATTTTGCTCATGGTTTTACGCAATTTTCCATATTCAATTTTCCATACCTCACATTTAAATTAGTATGAGCACATACGAATCCAATTATATTATGTTACAAGCATAAATTATTCGATTTGTTTATAAACACAGGTCCAAATATTTAAGTAGACTTAGTTATCGTGCACACTTTATCAGATAAGAGCACTCATCGTGTGGAGTTACTGATTAAATTTCCTTTGTTTTGACATTGACTATATGAACTCTGACCACTCATCCATTGCGTGTAATGTGTAATATGAAAAACTAAATAAACTAGCACACAAGGTTGTCTGCCAATTGAGCAAAACGTTATTTCATCGTTAGTAGCGATGTTGTGCGGTGCATCTCGTTATCCCAGTGCGCTTGATGCTACTGCGATCGAATATGCACGCAACTACTTGAATGAAACTCCTGAAAAACAACACGAATACATGGTACGCCTTAGGGAATATTTCAGTATCCACGAACCTGAAGTGAGACTAAGTCCTGACGATGATATTCTCATTGCATTTTTGCGATGCTCCAAATACGATTTCGAAAGATGTGTGTTTAAATTGAAGAATTACTATGCGATGCGAATGGAACTACCTGGAATATTTAGCAACCGTGATCCATTAAAGAATCCTCTGCATAAAGCATTTCAACTTGGATTTTTCGTCCCATTGCGCAAACTTCAGGATGGTCGACTTGTGATTATAATACGCCCGGCTGCGTACAATCCCAGAAAGTTTACACTTGAGGAGGTTCTTAAAGCAGGATATGTGATATTGGATGTATGCAGTAAAATTTGCCCGATGATGCAGGTTTATGGTGTTTGTGCGATATTCGATATGCAGGATATATCTCTAGGACATGTGCGACCTATCACCCCATCAATAATTAAGCATATGGTTAATTCGTGGGAGAATTATTATTGCAGACCGAAACAGTTGGAATTTATTAATGCACCGTTATACATTAATGTCATCTTAAATGTTTTTAAGAGCTTTATGAGCGGGAAGTTAAAAGAACGCGTAAAGGTACACTATGGAGGCAGTGCCGCTTTACATGAGTTTATAGATCCAGAGATTTTGCCTCAAGAGTACGGTGGGACGGATGGTCATTTACAAAATCATACTGATTATTGGATTGAAGAAGTTGCAGCGTGGAGAGATTGGTTAATATGTGATGAAGTATTCAAACTTTCCGAATAGTATTATCGTTGACTACCCTATACCTGAACAGGTAGAAGGGATATCGTTGTATATATACCGTATATATATATATACATATATATATATATATTATTGACGTCCATTGTTTGTTTTTGGCAATAACTTTAAAAAATTTAAATATTTATATATATAATATTTGTAATATTATTAGCCTGTGTATACTTTCGATATATAAGTACCAATTTGTTAAAGTAAAATTTAACACTGTGTATTTTTGTTAATCTATTTAATATTCTATATATTTAAAGAAGGTCTGGTTATTTATGATCTCTGAATTTTTGGCCCCGAATACCAGAACTAATACTGTTTTTGTTTTGTTTTATCGACAAGAGGAAATGCGTTAACGCACACCCATCCATGTTAAAATTGGCTGCTCTCGCACACTTAGCTCGCCATGAGCCCGTTGGAAGTTAATACCCCAGCAACTTCGGCAGTGTCATCTGCGAATACCATTAGTTTTATATTCGACTTACCGGCCTTGGAATATCCCCGACAAGGACTTTGAACATGGTAGGCAACAAGCACGAACTTTGGGGGAGGCATGTGTCGATAGTCTTGCGAGAGCCAAGACGGCTCCTCCCGAGAAATGTTCGCCGCACCGGATTCTGAATTTACAACTATCCAAGAAGGAACGAAGCATCCATATGATATGCATTGGAACCTCAAGCTGAAGCAGCATGTGTAGCACTGTGTCATACGCCTTTTGCAAATCCAATGCAACGAGGGTCTTTTTCTCATGCCAATGGAACTGCACGAGCGTTAGATCCAGATTAAGGGCCAGAGCTGTATCTGACAGCTAGTTCTGGAAACCAAACTGCTGTGGTGGGATGCAATTGTTAACAGCTAGGTATTTGCGAAGTTCATCTAGAAAAATTAGTTCAAGACTTTGTCCAAGGATATTCAGAAGACTTATGGATTCTTCGGGATGGTAATGATCTTGGCAATTTTCCACGCCTTCGGAAAGCAGTACAGTCTCAAACATGCATGGAGAATCGCGACGATCCTCTCTAAACAATAAGTCTTAGTAATTAATATCAATTGTTCTGCATACATTGAATAAATTCATTTTATTTTCGTATAAAATTTACATTTATATGCATATTTCACATTCATCACAAGCTATCATAACAATCCTGCTTCATTGCAAATTTAGAACTAACACACAATCTAACTTACTAAAAACTAATATTTATTGAGCACTTGATTCTTCGTTTCCATTGGATTTTGTCTACATACTACGTATTGCTATACTATACCCACAATAACACTGTTTTGCATTTTAAGTTTTACATAATTTATAGCTTTCCTGTCCTTGTGGCAGGAAGTACAATCTATTAAATCAAATTTATGTAAACAAAATCACAATATATAGTATATAAAAATAACATTTACAAAGTACATGGTTGTTAATATAGAGAAACTGTAGAAAAATTAGAAAAATACAAACAACGCCAATTTGAGTTCCGCCAATGTGATCAAGTAAGGATCATGTAATAATAAACAAATCTAGTCCGTTTATAAATAAAGTCAACACCAAAAGAAATTAAGAATTTACACAAATACGCTTCAATCATAATAGCAGCAATAACCATTTTTTTGGAGTACGTTTACAACAAAAGTAGTCATTATTTTTTGTTCCGTTGTGCTAACACTCTTTGACAATAACATCTAAATAAATTTCAACATTTGTCTTTTTGTCACTTATTACGTGTAAACTAATCTATATACAACATTTAACATCAAATGATTTTTAGCTTTTAAATTTCTACGGTCAAATAGTTAAATAAGTTGTTTGCAATTTGCACAGAAAGTGTAGTGATTCTCAACCCCTCTTGAATTTCAACACCAGGAAACTGATTGTTAAGAAGAGAACGATCCAACTAATCGTCGATACGAAACCCATGTAGACATCCTTTTCGACGATTTCCCATCCTCGAGTTAGCATTGCACGCAACGCTGTCGTGGCCATCGTAAGTGGTAAAAAGGTAGCTATCGCCCTCAATACCGTAGGCATACCCTCAATTGGCCAAATAACACCACTCAGCAATAATGTTGGATAAAAGCTACCCAACGCTAATTGAATGGCATTACGTTCCAATTCGCAAACCGCGGAGATGACAAATCCAAAACACATTCCACAAAGTCCTTGAAGAATGGTTAAGCAGATAACCCAGCCAATGTCACCCTTGCATTGCACACCAAACACTATGATCATGAATATAAGGACGAGGGCTGTTTGGCCGCACATCACAACGAATTGTGTGATAACATGTGAAAATAGAATTTCGCCAGGAGAGACGCCTAAAAGTTTTAAATATGTATTAATTTGCGTTGGTTACTATGGAATTCGTTTTACCTGCAACCCATGAACGATCCAGCAGACCTTCAGTTCGTTCAACTATGAGCGCTGAAGATGTAAGTGCGACGGCCAAAAAGAAAACAATTCTGAAAAAATATAAACCATTATTATGTAAAGTTCAGAAACTTGTTAATCAGTATTACGTTAGAATAACACCAGGGGCAACAAAATCCGTAAATGAAGGCTTTGAAGTACCGTAGATAGGCTCCTTGAAACTAATTGGCACATCAGCTATGGCTTCATTCTGGTCGCAATCTTTCAGTAAGTTCTTTGCAAATGTTTGGTAGGATAACTGTAGATCTCTTTGCAATATTATGCCAATTTGTTGATCTGTAATTTTACATTGAAATATGTGATCACGCTTAAATTATTGTTGAATTAAACTTACTAGACATATCAAGCCAAACTCGAACTTCACTCTGGTCAAGGGTTTCTTCATCGGCATCCTTGGCCAAAGCCATTCTAGCAACTAGAGCGTCGGTAAAATTCTCTGTGAAATAAAGAGCTCCCCATGCTTCACCCGATCGTACCGCATTAACAGCCGATTCGGGATCCGGATAGTATTCTTTTATTATCGTTGTATTTTTTAGATTATCCAAGTATCGACAGCTTAAACTAGTAAACTTGCATCCGTATTCGTAAGAGCATCGCTGATATGTGAGATTCGTGTAGTTAGATTCGTGATTAACAATAGCTAGTTTTAATCCTGTGGGGTCACGTCCAATGGCCAAACAGAACAATATAACTTGCATTACGGGTAGTGCAAAAATAAATAACATGACGCCGACATTACGCCACATACGTAAGAAGTTCTTTTGTAAAAGCGCTTTTATCTTTCCAACAGTTGTAATATCGGAACAGCTACAATCGTCACACATGCTTGTGTCTTCTTTTGAACTCATCTTACCCAATTTCTGTAAAATTGAGATTAAATTAGACACTTAATAATGCTATGAGCCCAATAAATATATTACATCTAGATGTCCATTCTGACTCTCATGAATCAATACTTCTTTGCTCTGGTGAAAATTCAAACCAACAACGCCACTTTCTTCAGTAACATAAACGGACTCGTTCTTTTTATCCCAATTTAACGCAGCCATGCTGATGTTATTTGAAATGTTGTGATTCTCTGGAGCTGCGTTAACTTGTCCTTGTTTACGTGACAATTTTAGAAATACTTCCTCCAGCGACAAACAATTATACAGACTTAAAAGTCGTTGTGGTGATTCTTCAGCTAACAGTTTACCACTACGCATCAGGCCAATCTAAAATGTTACAAATTATAAGTATTATGGTTAATTTGAATTTCAAGCAAATACTTACAGTGTGTGCCTGACGAGCTTCCTCAATGTAATGCGTTGTAATGATAACAGTTTTGTTACCATCTTTGGTGATCTGCACTAAGTGATTCCAAATACTCTGTCTTAATAGTGGATCTACACCAACGGTAGGTTCATCCAGGATGAGTAATTCTGGGTCGTGCATCAATGCAACCGCAAAGGATACTCTGCGTTGTTGACCTCCACTACAAAATTCCAAACACGAAAATGTATAGAATTCCAATTTTAATTAATTAGCATTTCTAAGAAAATTTACCTAAGATTTTTTACCATACGGTTCTGACTTGGCAAATCGAGGAAATTCAGTAAAAACTGCAGCCGTTCATTTATTTCCTCAGTCTTCATACCAAAAATCCAACCAAAGTACATCATAGTTTCCTTGATGGTGAACTCACCATACAGGGCAATTTCTTGCGGCATGTATCCTACACGTTTACCTGGTACCCCAGATCCTTTCGTACCAGGTCGACCACCAAGTACCCAAATTTCTCCTTCATTAAGCCGCCTTCGTCCAACTATACAAGATAGCAAAGTTGTTTTACCGCATCCAGACGCCCCCAACAAACCATATCTAAAAGTTAAAAAAAATAAGAATACGACTGCAAATTTAATCGCTTCTATTCATACATGGTGCCTTTTTGAACGGTCATATTCAGATCGTTCAATACATGATTGGGATTCTTTTTGGAGCCATAATGTTTGAATGCATGACGAACACAAACGGCCTGTGAACGACGTGTCCATATTGTTGATTGTTGATTTATCAATGGAGGTGGTTGTGCTGGTGGCACCTCAACGCCAACGCCAACGAGATCCGGCCCCGAGTTGACTGTTTCGACGCGATCACCCATTCCTGAATCTCTATAATTAAAAAGCAAACAATTTTGGTTCAATGCTAAATCAATAAGTAGATAAGTATAATAACAACATGTAAAATTACGCACTACGATTGAAAATATAAAGAAATATCCTCTTATGTAATGGATACACGAACAAACCAGTTAAGTATCAAAAAAGTAAATGTTTGCATATGATGATAATTCATTAGTTAATTTATTGGCCTTGTCTTTAAATAATATAATAATATAATTAGTACTAAGTGCTAACCAATCAACAAGTTAAAGAAATATAAAACAGCTATACACTTTAAGAAAATTGCATAAGATAATGGAAAGCAGTTAGTGTCCTTGCATCAATTAACTGTCGTTTAATGCTGTAAGCGATTTAATAGCTCATTATTATCCGTCGATGCATTCTAAATTAGCAACTTGCGCTTGCACTTCATTCAAATATGTCGTGGAGAAGTATTCATAATAAGGTAATTCATTCGCTATTCTATTTCAATATGCGAACAACGTTGCTGAGTGCATTTTCGCTAAGAAACCACAAATATGCTGAGTGCATTTTATATATGTATTTTGTACGTGGTACGTGACATCGAAATGTATTTGATTTGTTTTGTACGCATGCAAGTTGTTCATAAAATTAGAGGTGATTTGACCTTGACAATATGCAATTGCCTTCTGCTTTCAATACGTGAAGCGAAAAATTTTTTATTGGTTGTTGATTTTTCACATCAATCGTGCGTGATTGTTAAATCTGCCAAACATGATTCGCCACTGCTTATGAATTATGCATATATTGGTGCAATAGATTGTTCGGAGGTGTATACTTTTAAAGGAAATCGATTCATCATTTAAATTTTAATATGGAATGAATTACCAACATAAACTAAAGAAGTTTTAATATGTATCACCGCAATTGCGTCGCACAATAATAGAATTAAGGAAAGTTCTTACTGTATACTTGAAGGCACTTGGATAATGGTTGTTGACATTTTTAAATTGTTTGCAAACTTTGATACGAACAATGAACAATGTAATGTAATAATAGAAGTATTAGTATACTTCGGTTAAGGCTCAACTTTTTACTGACGCAAAACTAAAATTCTATTGATTATAATGCTACATAAAAAGTTTTCTTGTCCGATGGGAATACACATCTGTTGGCATGCTTTAACCAATATGTTTATTAAATTAAATGTACACAGTGTTTAAAGTATACGTAGTTATTCCGGAAAAAAAGTAATTTTAATCCATTTATGAAGAACAAGCTGTAGTTAGATACCAATGTATATTAATTACGTTTCGATATATTGATTCCCTCAAGACATTGTAATCATGAAATATACTCCAGTCAGGTTCATACACGTATTCACCCTCGTTTATTAGCTGAATAATAGTATAGAAATGCTTTCATTAGAATAATAGAAATAAAATTAATAATGTAGCTTGATAAGTACCTCAAAATACCTCAAAATGTACAATAAATTGTAGGAGATTTAATGGCATTAATTATCAAGCATAATAATTAATAATATAATTAATTCCTCAAGTGTAAATTAAATTAACAATAAAATTTAGCAGTACAGATCCAAAATAAAATCAACTATCATATGAAAACAAATTATAAATAAGCTTTTGTGATAATTTAAAGTTGATACACCTACGTCGACATATGGCGTCTATCGATTAATAAGAACAATTAAATAATGTTATGAATTAAGTTAAGTTATTATTAATCGATAGTTGATAACAGTTTTAACAATCAAATTGATGATTATGATGATGATGACGAACAATTAACAACAGGTAGTTAATTAATTTGAAACTTAGTTATCACCATGACCAATTGAGATCATTGAACTATATATCAATTTAATTCTATAATAAGTGTAAAAATATGCAATTTTATAAGCCAAGGCACGCAAAGTGAAGTAAGATCTAACATCGAAACAATAGATTAATTACAATCAAAGATATGAGTAATGCAATTCAGCCTTGCACAAAGTGAATTACAAAATGCGATTACAATGTATTCCATTAAGTAGCGGCTTTAAAGTTAACAAACACCGACATAATAATCCAATAATGATTAATCTGTAAAATAGAATGACAATGTGATGAATCCGCATATTACAAGATGCAATCTTTTATTTTATTAATAACGCAAATCATTTGCTTGATTTACTTATAATGTTTGCTCACGTATTGTAATAACTAACTGAGTCATTTTCCTCTTACTTTTATTTTATTCAGATCTAAATGATTTGAAATCAAATATTCATACACCTATTTGGATTTTATTTATCATTTATTCGATCAGAATCTAATCTATAATGTGATATGCAATTAGATCCACTGAGATTAAGAATAATGATGAATTTTTAAATTTTAGAAATTATAAGATTTTGATATGTGATAAATTTTACAAATGGGTCGTAAATTGAAAACAAAATTAAAAATTTTGACGAATGCTCATATTCCTTGCAAATCTGAATATTAACACATGTTTTCTAAAAGTATTAGCTAATTATAACATATCAAACAGAATAATTTTTGTCCTTGAAAGTATAACTGCTAATAGAAACTATAAAACCAATGAAGATTAAGAATGTACAACTAGAATTTTATTCTTCAATCAATCGATTATTCACCATCATGAAAAGTTTAAATTTCACATTTTCTAGAATAAATCGAAAACATTAAACGATCCATTCATACTTGACTCAACAATCCATACTTGAGTCAACAATTTTGATAATATATGCGGTAGTTTCCATACGATAGTTTTACCAACATTAGTTTAATTTGTAAACAACATGATTACATAAAAGTAATCGGTTTAATGACAAATACACAAACTTCCAGAAAACTACCAAAGTTGCGTGTAAAATACAATTAATAGGTCCTTTTGGATAAATTAAATGCTTTGTGTAGTAATTTAATAAATTGATGACCTCGTTAAAAGTAATTCAGAATATTCTGGAATATATTCTACTAACCTAGCAAACGAGGCAAACTTCTTGATAATCTTTAGTGCTACAGTTCAATTGCAAAACTGGTAATTGCTGTTTGCAACCCTAGAATACGTGGTACCCTTGAAATTGTGCATTCGTATGCATATGTGCGTGGTATGCAAAATAAACTCGTTTTAGCAATAAGGTCTTTGGATCTTACTCTACGTTTTTCAACGATTTCAAGGTAAACCGTGTATCGTTTAATATGCACTTACAGCCTAATAAATGACGCTCTAGTTAATAAGTGCGTGCGTCGTAATTAATTTCCTTCCATAAACTTTCTTATTTCAATGTTAACAAAACTAAAACCTTTCATATTAATAGAACATACTTAAGAAATTTATTTCAGATAATTCCTGCATTGCCTTACTTAATGATTAATTACCTTTGTTCTATTTATAAACTATATAAGTATTATACTTTCCCCCTTCATAAAACTTCAACTAACTCTAATAAACATTCCACAGAAATTCAATTTCAATAAAAGAAAGTGAATTTAATCATCAGCAATAAGCAATCTACTAAAAGTAATATAATATAATCATTTTCTTGGAAATACCAAGTTATATACTCGTTTAAAATATTTTATTATAAATCCGCAATATGGAAAATATAGAAAATTGTAATGGCACGAAGCCAGCTGGTTCATTATTAATTTAAGCAAATTATAAACCTTTAACAGTCGTACAACTGTTGTGCGAAAATGAATAACCGCAAAGTAGTAGAGTGCTGAGAAGTGCTCGAGGCGCACAAATATTCTTAGAGGCAGTGCACACTTCAATTTCATTTTAACTTTCGCCATTACTTAATGACGACAACGCGTTGCCTGCCACGCTGCGCAGAAACGCAAACTCAAACGAGTTAATTGCTACTAACCCAGATCTCAATTGTTGTATAACAAAACTCCAAGAGACGCTTACCAGTACACCGAACAATAAGAAATCCACTGACTAATCAGAAATTTATTTCACTTTGCACTTAAACCAGGTAGAATTATGGCATTCCGGTCAGTTATCAACAGAATTTGCACTTGCATTGAACTCGTTATCAACCAGAATGGTGTGTAATTGTTTAATTAATTTCTGTCATAGGCACCTACAGCAAATTAAAGCAACGGTTGATTTATAGGCATAGGTGGCAAATGGAAAAATTCCAATCTTAGTTTGATTAACATCCTGTATAATTCGTATTCAGTCAAGTTTGATTAACACTTGTTTGTTTGATTTTGTTGCGTTCTTGCGTAACGATTACATAGTTACTCATCTTCCGCAATGCTTTTTTTCTTTTACACTTTGATTTCTTCATAGGCTCTGTCGTATCAACGCACACAGATGTAAGGTAACACATATACATGCTTGTGTTCTTACTTATTTTGGTAATGCATAATACCATATTTGCTCTTTGATTTCTGTTTCTTTGTTGTATTTGTGTTTGTCTATTTGCGTCTGTATATATGCTTGAATGGTTACATAAAGTGCGAAAAAAAGAAAACATTCAGCCTCAGCAATACAAATCAAGCTATATCTTTTAAGGCTTTGTTTCATAGTGCTTTGTGTTAATATTTAGTATTAGTACTGAAAACTTGATTAAACTGATACTACTATAATATTATAATAACCAATGAAATAATTAAATATTTAAAACATTTTACCATTTTGAAAAATAATCCTCAGCTTCACCCACGCAAACCTTGTAAAGAAAGTAGTAAACCTTCTATATTCGTAAATATTCTCGATCATGTTCCGAACAGTTTTTATTCATTATAGATTATTCTCTTCTACAAATATTTTCACAACTTATGGTATTAAAAAGTCTATTCCAACAGCGAAATAATAATAAGTGCACTGAGATTGACGACTTAAAGGCTGGTAAGTCAAGTTATAGGTCACATCTGCAGTAAGTTTTAGTCCTTAACGTAGCCTTTGTACGTTTTTAAAACAGACAATTCGCTTAAGAAGTTTATAGAATATAAATATATTCATGTTTTATCTTCTTTACGTTGAGAATTTAAATCAAATATCATCTGAACTGCATTGAAAAGTAAGAGTTATATGAAGGAAAAACAAAAACCTTAGTCAATAGCACATTTTCTGAGTGAGGCCAAGAACGAAACGAGTTTCTGATGATTACAACCCATCATTATTCGACCTGCCTGCCTTCTTGTGAAGTTAAGAAGACAAGTTTTTCTGCCCGCTCCATACTCATTACCAGTCCCAATGCGCAACTTCAATTCCCTTAGTGGCTTTACTTCTTATTTTACGCTTTTTACACGTGAATGTAATATTGAACAAGATATTTTGCTTCCTTCTCAACTCAAAATAAATGCAACTAGCTACACGATCAAGGAAGTAATCAAAAGTCAATTGTCGTTTTTATTTACTTCTTTACCCTACGCAAGGTTGACCAACAAAAACAAAATATTGGAGAAGAAGAGCTGATTACATTGCAATGTGAGGTTAAAAAAATTATGAACACGTACATGAAACCAGTTTGGCAAAGAACTACAAATTCATGCGCAAATGCTTGTGACGTCAATGAGTTGTAACTGTGCGTAGTTAAAAATAAAATAATTTTATAATGTGTTAAAATCTGCTTGATTGATCAAATTAATAACACATTTCAAGATGAGAAATGCCCTTGTAGATCTTGAATTACTTGAATTGTTGTGTTCTTGAATTGTTGATGTTAAGGTTAACAAGAAAGTAGGTATTTAAACTGACTTCATTAGTAAAAGGATTAAGCGTTAATTATCTTATCCTCAAATTGATTATGTATGTCTTAATCACATTAACTATTAAAGAACTAAACTTAATATTCCAAGTTTATCAGGCAAATAGAAATTTACAAAATAAAATTACAAAATTGTTGATTTTATTGACATGAATATTGAGGACGAGATGAAGGTAAAACGACTATTTTCAAAAGAATTCCACTGAATCACGCACAAATAACAAACAAATGTAATAATTTGCATTTTAGCACATTCGTGGCATAATTTTCTAAACATCAAATGCGAATAACTCAATCAATTAGCACTGATTTTCAATGTTACTTTACGCAAATTGCAAATATTTCAATTGATTTTATATTCTCGTCTAAAGTATGAACAACAATAGTAAAAAATAATGAAATTATGAAATTAAGCAAATAGCTCATTAGGTATCAAAATTTAAGAAACATAGTGTTCAATAAAGTACCAAAACTTGACGATTTATAATTTTATAATTTTTAAACAAAATTTATAATTTGCATTTTACTAATATTAACTTTTTATAAAAATTTGTTATAGTATTATCATAAATCATTTCCTTTTTAGTATACTGCAATCCATTTCATTTTATTTTAATTCATATCAAATTTAACCCCAAAATATTTCTGAATTATTATAATAAAATGTACAAGCAAATTCCATCAAAAATACAGTGAATTATTATGAATGAATCAATAATAATATTCATGCATTGTGGTAAATTGTTTAGCCGCTTAGTAGGTACATACCAGAGTGCATTACCGTGTATTACTGTGTATTACCGTGACCCATATATGCGCTAATTGCAAGAGTTGCGGCTGTTGACAAAAACGAAAAAAGCGACAAACGAAAGCGAAAACGTAGGTATATGATGCGTCAACAGAAAACTGATGCAATTTGTGCATTCGTCTAGCACGTTATGGGTGGTATTCATAATCATCGGCGCATATTTAGTGTGAGCGAGTTCGTTAGTTGGCATACGCGCAGAATACAAATGTCCGAACAATATGGAACGCAGCGTCAGATTAGTAATAAGCACATAAAGAGCTGGAGTATTTATTATTAACCAATGCCAATGGCAACGACGGTGTTCAAATCATTATGAAATTGTATTCTTCGTCAGTTTCAACACTCGAAATTTCTTATATAATTGCAGCATTTTTGTTTGGTATGCGATAAACACACGCAAAGAATACAGAAGCGCCTGAAGGTGATTCGCGCTTACATAATCTCGAATCCTTTTTTTGCTTGCTTTTGTATTAAGTTATTTCGATTTTTTTGTAATGCAATACAAAAAATGTGGAGCAAGAGTGTAAATTGACATTTGAAACATTTCCGATGATATAATAATATTCTAGCAGGCTTATTCCAACGTTTCTTTGACTTGCAACTCGCGAACGTCTAATGAAACAAAGAGTGAAAGTAATGAACACTTTATACGTGCTGAATAAACATACTCTAAGTAAGTACGTAAGTAAGTAATAATTATTTGAGTATTTCGACAATGTGAATGCAATTTTTAAGTGGTTTATTAGATAGTAACTGTTAATTTGTTATTAATCTTGCAATAGTTTTTTAATAAGCCTATATATTTCTTTAATTATCTAATCAACACAAATTACAGTTTCATTTTAAACATGAAGTAATGCAATATTGTTAAAGCAAATCAAAACAATATTTGTAATCTTTTAATTGTGTACTTATCTAACCAAGGAGTACAACAAAAAACAAAAGTTTTGTAGAATAAAAAAAGAAATACTCGCGAGTGGAATACAAGATGTTAAATGCCAAACCCGCTAATACAGGAAATGAATATTTACTAGAGAAAAATACGCGTAGATGAATAATAATTTAAGCATATTGGTAAATTCAATTATCATCCGCATCATCGTGACTAGAAGAATAGGAAATCATGAGCGATCTTCGTGATTCGCGCAAAATAAGGTTAGGTTATCCGCCAATGACCTTACGAAACTTTCTTCAAATCTCCTCAAATTATTCACGCTTCAAGCAATGCAATTCAGGCAATAGAAAACTAATATTTCGTAAAATTTTCCTAAGCAAAATATGATTAGAAATACCCTTGAAAATAATATAAACTAATCAAATAATTTCATAGTGAGTATAAAAAAATTGCGCGTTAAATTTGTTATGTCTTCCTCGAACATGTTAAACAAATTGAATAAAAATTGTTTTGTGCTCATGAGTGAGTTAAGTACGCAAAACAGTTTACATTTTTGCATAGCAGCTATTCATGCGCGATGTCATTTTCTCGTTTCTCGTTTCTATTAAACAGTTTCAAATCGTGTGGAACGTTTACGAGCGGCAGTAGTGCAAAGTGATTAATACTGCAAAGACAAAGTCCAAGGTGATCACTGCCAGTAATTGTCTTACTTACTCTTACCATTTGCATAAGTAATTTGCTATTTGAAAAGGCAAAATTGGCAAAATCGTTGAATATTCTCGAAACTCAACGCAATTGCGTTTTGCTGCAATTTGAAAAACTACTGTCTAACAATGTTATATTCTTTAGTGAAGCAATGGTTGTGTTCTTGAAACATAAAAAAAAATATTCGTTTGCAATACGCGCAATGTAAACATATGAATGAATATTACCCAGCATTCAATTAATAAATGAAGGAAGGAAATCCGATTTCATTATTTCCTATCAAAGAGCTATTAATTAAATCTTACTAATAACGATTATTCTATGCCGTTTTATTATGTAATATTAAAGGTTAAATTGCAAGTTTAATTATTTGTTATTACTTGTATTTATTAAAATATCGATTATTTTTTAATACTTATCAGAATAGAAGAGAGAAATACAGAAAATATGTTTGCGTTTTACTGCAAGTCAATTAAAATTAGCTTGAGAAAAACGTGAGTATAAAGTTTAAGGAAGTAAACCAAGAATGAAGAAACGAAGAAGAAGAACAGGAATTGAATTTATTGTAACAATTTCTAACTAGCATAATTACATTTCAACTTTTTTCTCATCTTTATTCATCATTTCAAATATGAAATATGAGATTATGTCAAGCAATACTAATTTATTAATTTCTTGAATCCTTCTTATGTAATAAATATGTAAAAAGTGCTTAATGAATATTTATTTCGACCCCTTTTTATTCACACATCGTGTATGGTCAATGACACCTTTTTACTTAAACATAGCTAAACATCCTAGAAATCCTCGTAGAGAAGGCCGAATAAAAAATTCATAAACATGTCATTATACGAAAAAATTCTTCATTGACGTGTATTTAAAGATGTATTTCGTGAATGCGAAATGCGACAAGGATTTATTATCTATCTGCGTAATTTATTAATTTGTTCCTTCAAGTAAATTACTCAAGTGAAAAAATGTTTAATAAATAATTCAAGGCCTGCGACATATCAAAAATATTAACTGATTAATAAACTTGTACAACTAGGTACCGGATTTCATAAAACGAAATCGATAAATAAGAAGAGGTATTTGCGGAGTGGAAATATTTTTTGTTGTATTTTAATTCAAGTAATTTGCGTAAAGTGCAAGCTAGAAGTGCAACATTCATTGCAAGGTTAACAAGGCCATTTGCATTTAAATATCACGGGTAGCTTTACTCCCAATGCGCAGACGTCATCCAATAAATTAACGAATAATGGTAATGATCATGAAAGTGCGTCATGCGTGTACGTTAAGTAGACTTGAAATTTTAAAATAATAAATTAATACTTTTTGCTTGCAAACTAATGATATTTTGACTGGTTAAAAATATATATAAAAATTGTTTATTAACCGAATAATATTTTGATGTCTAGGTTTGCCTAATTATAATGTTAATTATGATTGTAATACTGTTAATTGGTTGGACAAATTAAATTTTTAATTTAAGATTATTTTCATCATCCTCTTAATAAAATCCTCATTGTCATTTAAACCAAATATCAATTAATATTAAAATAATTAAACAATAACTATTTAATTATTTTTAATATTAATTTTGGAATAATTAAACAATTAATTTATTTAATTAATTGTTACAATTCATTAAGTCAATTATTTCAGCATGAAATAAAATTTTTTGCAAATAATTTCCATTGATGTGAAATTAATTCATATTCTCTCACCAAAAAAAAAACAACTCACAAGTTCAAAGTTTTACGTGAAATGTAATGCAAAATTTGCCAGTCATGATGTGTTAATAATTTTCTCGTTAGAAGAATTCATTTGAAACAATCATATTTTATGTCAAATGCATATGCTCAGAGTAAACAATACAAAAAGTTTTACAAACCGAAAAAGTCTAAATGCAAAATAATTGAATAATTACATAATTGCATGCTGATTTTGCTATAAATTACGCACGCGCATCAATTTTTGAAAAAGCTGGATGGACATCTCATATTACTTTACAAATTAATTAATTACTCGTGTCAAAATCAATTTACATGCATATAACAATGCAATTACAAAAAGCTATTTTTAAATATTATATTCACCACTTTGCTAAATTATGATGAAAATGACATTAACGACAGAAGACAATAGAAAAAAATAGGCGTAATAAAGCATGTTATTGCGCACACTAAAATTTGAAGACACAAGAGACGGCAAAAACTTACGTTATTAACATATTTCCTTCGTGTTATTGTTAGAAGCGTCGTTGTTCAATTAATATACAATTAGAAAACTGGTCGTCGTAGTTGTGCTGTTTATTTGTTGCCGTGTGTGGCTCGTTTTCTGCCCAGCAGGCTGTCGTCGTCGTCGTCTAACAACAACACACACATTCAAGCAATTAATTTCAGTCGAAACGAACGACGCGTGTTTCGGCACATTTGCACAAATTAATATATTTTGCAAAACCAAATATTTCAATAATGCTGTCGCGCTTTCTCATTCCGGCTCTTAATTAGAAAATAATTCAACTTTTCAATCAAATACAAAAATTACTTGTCATTATCACCGTCACCCTAAAAGGGTAAAAGGCTTACTCATCATTTTCACTATCTTAATTTTCTTCAAGGATTCCCTGATATTGGCAAAATAAATAAAATAAAAATTTTATATCTATAAAGATTCGGAAAAACATTTGAAAACGCTATAAATAAAATTTTCCTGTGACTTTATCAATACATATACTAAAAAAACTCCTGAAAATTGAAAAATCACTAATTTTGGTAGAACAAACACGGAATTTTTGGTTTGTCACTTTAAATAAAAAACGGAATATTGAGTATATGCAACGGTTTATTCAACTTGTATGCAAAAAAGAAGTCTTCGTCGTGTGCACACAAAAAAATCCCACTTAATTCCAATTCCGAGCACACAAAAAGAATTGGCTATTTTTACCTCATCTACCTAATACCCACTAAAAATATATTGTTTAAGTGCACTAATAATAGCTTTTTTAACTAAACAAAATAATATCAAACACGATCACGAAATTACGGCATTATAAGCAATAATAAAATGGCAAACAACAACAAACAACAAGACGCAGAGACTGGACTTTAGTTTTGTGGAAAAAATCGTTGCTTCATGATGATGAAAGAGAAGCCAAGAAGCGAGCGAACGAATAAGCAAGCAGGTTGAACGAGAGCAGCACAAAAACTTTTACTTTTCAATATAATAAGATATTAAAGCTAAAAAGAATCCTATAGCACACATGACTTAAGTATGTTTTTATGCACATGTGTGTATCATGTAAGAGGTTATGTGCGAAGTAAATAAATTAATAATTAGGCACTGTGTGTTAAGTAGACCAATATTGCATAATGGTCTGTGTGCGTATGAAAAGTATTGCGGCAAGAAGTGCAGGTATTCTAAGTCACTTTTGTGAAACCACTGGACAATTGTATAACTAGCGATTGTGCAACCATCAACTAAAATTGATTGTGATTGCAATAGTAATGTTGATTCGTCAATAATATTTTACATAGGAATGTTTTGCTATTTTTTCTAGCAACTTTAATTACACGTTTTTCTGTGTTTTTGCCAAACTCAATGAAATCCTTGAAGAGTATTTGTATTTGTATTTGTTTGTTAATTCTGGAATTATTTGAAATTGATTGATAATGAAATAACACACACCCTTTGAAAATACTCCTTGATAACACTTTTGAATAATTTGCTTGCTTAATCCGTGTGGCTTTGGATTGCTTTTTGATATTAAACCAATTGACTTGTTAGAAAAACACTTCACTACACCTCCAGCTCAAGAAGTTCGGACAACGGCGCGCCGGTGGTCGCGACAACGACGAGAACCGCACTGAGCGCAACGCGGTAGTGTGGCGGATGGTCAGCTCGCCGAAACGTTTTACTTTTTTTTCGTTCGTCGCGGTTGCGTTTGTTTCGTTTTGGTCGCGTCGTACACGCGCACGTCTTTCGGGTGGACTTCGCCTTCGCGTTTGCTGAGCAGGTTCGCTGCTTGACTCTGCGCCAAAGTCGCCTGCGCCTTCCATTCGCGCGCGCGACCTTCCCTTTCTACTTGTGCGTCTCTTGCTTTTTTATCCTTTTCTGCGGTATGGACGAAACTTTTGCATTTTCAACGTCTGAATCACATGTTCTCACAGTACAGGTTCTTTTATCCTTTTAAAACATAAATTCCAGTTCAAGGTACCTTTTATCCTTGAAATAAACATACCCGCTCAATCAAGGAACTAAGTTACTTGTCTCATTACTTATCTGTCATTGATATTCGTAAGACATAAAAGGTAATAAAATTCTCGACACTAAAAAACAGGAATTTTAAATATCAGTAAGTACAACTTTTCCAAATTGAAGGGCGGGCGTACGCACTTCCTGAGATTTAAATCAGCTTGCATAAACAGTTTAAAAAGTAAATTTAGTGTAGTTATGAATAGATTTAAATATTTAACTTAAAATATAAGTAATTATAATACGTCAAGTAAAAAAGAAGCCATTATTTTTGCGTGAAATTGAAATTTTAATCAACATAATTATAATGAACCGATTTAGATCAAATATGCGCAGTTTTCTTCGATAACTAATTTCATTATATCTATCTCATTTTGGAAAATAGAGCCTTCGTCTCAGATGGTAATCACTTTGTGCAAGATCCAAACTATAAGGTGGATGTATAAAAACTTCCGGACCAAGCTCCCGGAGCATCCGGCGCGTCTCTAAAAGCGTGTGTGGTCTGACGTTATCCTGAAGGCAAACAATTGCTCTCCTCTTGGGCAATTGTTTCCATCAAATCCAGAAAATCCTTTCTAGCTGTCAATCCTTATTTTTTCCTTGCACGTGTCGATGTTTGATATGCGCTTAAACAACACTGAGTCAACTAATCTCAAAACTACCAAGCAACTCTTTGTAGTCGCCATTTAGTCGAATTTAATCGGATTCATACAATTCGAGATGCAGACATCTAAATCTGGCAATTGGAGAAATAATGAATTTCTTTTTGCTTGACCTAATATTTTTAGGCCTAATACAAACAATTTATTTCTTTATTTTTTACATTGTAATAAATACAGCAACGGCTTATTATTAATAACATGCGTACTGTTTTTATTTGTTTTATTCTTTTATAAACTTTGTCTTGTTTATTTCATTGAGTTGTCTTATTAGTTTTTCCGGGTATAAAATAGCACCAAATTTAATTTTAATACAAGAACTGTTTTTTTAAATTTTATCACATTATTTACCACATGATTGATGTTTTTATACCATTTTTTTCAGATTGACTACAGCATAAATGTAATTGAAATAATGAGAAGCTCTTTAGTATTTGGTAATATTAAGATACCACATACTATTATTTTAGTAACATTCATCATTAAATATACGCCTTAGGAAACATTGTTTGAAATGTCCTTGTAGTTTTCGTATTTGTACGCAATTTTTGACATGCTCATATTTTTAAAGATAACGCAGTAATTTGAATTTCGCACAAAAAGGTCCAAAGTTGTGTCAACACGTCATTCGACTGAATAACTTCTTTGTTATTTCTAATGATCATTTGTGTACGTCATATTTTATTTGATGACGATATTAGACACCAACCTGAGTGTAAAGTTTAAATGTCTAAACAAAGTACATCGTAAAAATAAATTCAAGACAGGTATGAAAATATTTTTAATAATAGTTTTAAACAATACAATCGAAAAATTATTGTCGAGACTACTGTCGAAATTGAGCTTAATGTTTATCTTAGAAAATTATCTTTATTGAACAAATAGTGACAGAAATGAGTATAAAATTCAGCATAACCTATTTTTTCTTAAACTTTCTCCTTGTGCAAAACAACTAATTCTAGCAAAATATTGAATTAATTTTTAGCTGGATTTGTCGTATTATATAAAAATTCGCGAAATTTGCGATTCGAAATTACTCGAAATTATTCTACAATTTTTATATTACATAACTTAACCAACTCATTTGTCTTAATATTTTAAAATATGTTCTAGAATTTTCATATCATTACTCTAAACATAAATTTCCCATTCGTGAATTTCGTATCATATTTAATTTAATCCCATTAGTGATTAAAATAGTGATAGTTGAATGAATATTAGCTGTTAAATTATAACCAAATAAAAAGTCAACTCTCTTCTATTCATTAATTAAATTTTATGCGTTTTTGCACCAAGCAGCAACAAAGAATTTCGAATTTCTTTCAAAACACGAATCGAACATACGAGAGATAGTATTATGCAACTTGTGCGGCTGTTGCTGTGCACAAATCAACATCAAAACGAATCCTGCGCGTACCGAACCAGCTTGCGCTGCTATTAAGTAAAGCGGGCAAGAAGTGACTTTAATGCCAATACCGCGAGCGCAAAGAACGAGCAGCAGAGGTGAAAGTTATTGGCATAGTGTTGTGTTTTGTCGGCCTGGGCTTTCCATACGTATTGCGCATATTTTCATATACCTATGTACGTATGTGTTACAAATGCACATATGAAATGCGCTCGTTATAAAATGAAGTAAGAATCTCTCATGGCTTATGAAAGTTGGTCGCAGCCAATTTGACTATTTGCTCTCAAATATACGTTTCGTCTGCATATTATGATTAATCGCAATTAGTCTGGTAGGCAGCTTGCAGCTGAAAAGCTAAAATATGGATGATACTTGAATAATTCATGCGTTGCAGCGTGCCTTGCCGCGTGTGCGCACCAAGAGTGGCCTTGGCACGATTCCCGGCGCGCGCGCGAAAGAATTGTGAAGCGCGCACGTACGAATCGCCATCGCTCAGTCAAACTTGACGTAACAACTGCATGTGTCGTCGTCGTAGTCGTATGATTCGACGCAATTCGCATTTGATGCCATCACAGCACGCAATTTCCATACATGCATATCGGATTGTGACATCAATCTCGAAAAATCTTACTCAATCTAACTATTAACACAGCTACAAATTTTAAGGTGACCATTTCAATTGGTTAGTTTCTGTATTCATAATTATGCGGTAATGCATTTACACTTTTCACTCTTTCATGATATTATGCTTAAAACAACATCTAAACAAAGAATGAATTGAAGTACAAAATGTTATTATCTTATTGTTTAATTTATGAGTCATGACGAACATTTAATTTCGAGTGTTTTAATTTTAATTAAGCATTACTTATCAATAGTACTTAATAAAAATTAATGAGTGTGTAGTAAAACAAATTAATTTAAATTTACACCTCCTTTATTCATTTTGCCATAAATTTATTTATTAAAATAGTATTCTAAACAAACAAAAAATTCTAAATAATTGAATGCCAATAATTGGTAATATTCCCGAATATTCATCAAAATAGCTGTAGAAAAGCTAATTCGAACTTAATGAATGCTTTTCTTAATGCTTAATTTCAATTAAGATTAAAAGTAATTGAGCAAAACCACACGAATAAATCATTTTTAAGTAGGTTTGCAAGCCAAAAGCTCATAAACTTTTTTATGGGTGTTGTGCGAAAATGATAATTAATTCCAATCGATGTTATGAAATAGATATCCGCATATTACTGCAACCAAATCAACAACTTTTTGATGATATAACATCCCGTAATCGACATACTTCTTGCAAGGTGTATTCATTCATTCATTTTAACTTATTACTTTCTTTGGTATGTTTGATTTAAATTTGCATTACTTTGTATTCAATAAAAGTTTATATTACCTCAATCCATCTTAAGTACACAATTCCAAAAGGGAAATGAAATCGTATTGTTTTGAGTTATATTAGAACAAATTTACTTAAAAAGAATACAAAATGTAGGTGAATAATAAAAAGTACACGTTATATAAATATTTATAAAAAGAATTACTAGGTGCTAATCACATATGGATGTATTTTATAATAAATTGACTATGAGGAGTTGTTATTACGCTCGCTGAATATCGGTCAAATATTGTATAACATTTCTAACTAATTACGGACGAAATCCGAGTGTTAATAAATACTAAGTGCGCACTGATATTTTCACATACTTACAATTTATTATTATAGTGTAATAAAACTTAGGATGGAATTTAATTGAAAATGTTACTGAATAAAGATGTATTTCACCTTAAACGGCAGTATATCTAATATAAAATATTGAGGTTATCTTAGACTTGGATATAAACAAATATCAAGAAAATTTTCATTATAACATCTTATTATTCAATTTATTACCTAAATATATAAAATGATAGACCAATAAGTATTATACAGTGGAACACCTCACATAACGTGTGTTTCGCTTAACGAACAACATCGTTTCGCATTACAAACGAATTCAGCGATTCCTATATCTGCGCGGAATCGCCTAACTCGATAGCAGTTTTTATCTTGTTATTGTCGTATTTAATACAAACCTAGCTTATACTAATTTTATTATAGTAAGGTTGGGATCTCCTAGTATACAAAAACGTTGAATATTAAGCGACGTACCGCGCGCTCTTTTCTTAATGTTTATAATTGTTCTAAAAATGTCGCCGAAGAAGAATCCTCAAGAAAGCAGCTCGAAAAGACTAAAAATTTCCGCACAAAGAGCTAAGTCAGCACAATGTACTTTTTTCAGCATGGTATGCATTAATGTATTTTACATGAATTTATATAGTAAAAATTGCTTCGCTTAGCGAATGTTTCCTTTAATGAGTAAGGCTCGGAATGAATTAGATTCGTTATGCGAGGTTTCACTATATTCTGATCGAGTAATCGGAGTTAGGTACTTACTATATGTAGAATACATATGTAGAATATCAATTTTTGATAACAAGAACATCATATACGGTGTTCATGCCCGGCCACCTACTAACGAGATAACCACTATTTAAATACTTATATAAATTAATAATTAATGTACCACTTTAAATAGGCACATGATAATTAATAATTTGCATGAGAATATAGAAATTGTAATTGCAAATTGAAATATACCTGCATTATACTATTAAATCATTTTTTCTAATTTACGTTTTGTTTGAAATTAATGTAATTTGAAGCACATCAATTACATGTCACGCCTGCTGTTCGTGTGTTCATTTATTCATAATTAATTAATTAATTAATGAAATACAGATTGGCGACCTTCATATATGATATTAGACATTCGTTCATTTGATAGTTCGTCATCGTACTATTATTATACTTATTAGTATCATGATACTTATCAAATTTTATTCGTATTCAAGCAACGTTAAATAACTCCTAATTGGAAGCAAATAAATGTTTAATGTGCTTGTTATCCATTAGGTCTCTACGAAAACTTTTTTTATCTATGTAATTATATCCAATATTTGAATATTTATAATTAAAAATCTATAATATATCATTTATAATTAAAAATCTGATAATAATTTATAATAATTCGTTATTAAATTTAACCTACAACCTACATCTTAAGAGATTCGCTTACGAGTAATAATAAATATCATTTAACAACGTGATTTTAAAAAATTTCCCATATTTGAATTTTTAAATTCCCAACGCACGTGTAACGCATACGCAATTAGCTAATTGACAAACCAAACACAAATCAGAAAATCATTAAAATAAATAATGGCGCCGATTCATTGAACATATAAAATACGCAAGGCACACTCAAATGAACACCGGAAAATAAAGAATATTTACGGTCAAGAAATAAACAGTAAAAGAAAATCGAAATAAATGATACAAACTAATTTAAATTTGCGCACGCGTGCACACACATCAGCCAAGCCTAATATGTTTTTAACGATTTTTTTCAATTGTTTGTTAACGTAATTACATAATTATCAACATTTTACTATTATTATTACTCAACCGAGCAAGTTGGACATTTATAACAAATGGGCATGTTACGACCGACAGAATATAAAAACTTATCAGCGAGTTTTTCATTTAGTGTGTTACAATTCAAACCTTGAGGCAGGTAACATATTTTTCTTAATAAGTTTTAATATTCTTCCGAATTAAACACATATATCTTTTAACCGATGAAATCATATTGACATAGGAAACTATCAATCCCAATCATAAATTATTAAAATTATCTGAAAAATATCAGTGTTGACGGATTTGTAGATTTTTGGTAAGAAATCTTTAGATTTCATTACTTTAAACCAGTGATTTCTAGACTAGTACTTCTTTCTTCTTCTTTTTCTTCTTAATAGGTAGTTTTGCCTGTTCTTGTAAATCAAGATTGAGCTTTGTCTTGTGATTGTGATGACCATGAGTCGGCCCATCGTTTCGGCGGTCTTTCCAGAATATTATTTTAAAATTCACATTCTCTAAGGGGGCAGTTTGGGCTGGAAACTCGAATTTCGAGTATTTTTCTACGATCGATAAAAGCAAAGCTATTGATATTTTACTATATTTTTTAGACTTGTTTCTTCATATTTCAAAAATACATTCCAAAACTTTATTTAAAAAATTAAATTTACGCAAGTTATACGTCGTTGAAATAGAGGGGAAAAACACCACGTCGATCTTGAGACGATTCCTGCCCTTCTGGTTATCCGAAAAAAAGCGGGATAGATTCTTGTTTAGTACCAATGTCATTATGTAGGAACCGAGAAAACTCGCATTACACAATTTTCTCGCAAACGGCAACTACTCAAATAAAAGTTAATTTTTTCACTCAATTTATAGACAGATAAATAAGGAATATTCAAACCAAATTTCAAGAGAATCGGGTGATTAAAAATTGAAATTTTATGATAAACGTTTCGAAAAAAGTATATAGTTTAAAGTTTTCGTGTTTCTCCAACCACTCGAGTTGCCACTGCACTAAAATGGCTATCACTTTTAAAATAATTCGAATTTCATAAAATCCTTAGCAGAACAAGTGAACAAGTGAAAAATTGAATGCCATAAAACTCACTTTTAATGTAGCAATAATCCAGATGCGATTATATGAATCATTGAAAACTAAAGCAAAATATAACTACTTCGTGTTTATTCTTAATTCTAATTTCGCTCATAACGAACAGTTTTAAATTGTGTAGATATTGCAACTGGGTCAAATCATTTGTAAAATTAACAAATTGTTCCTATTATTTTGGTACAATCATATATGGTACAATCATATTATTGTAAAAAAATTGTAAGTAAATCTTCTAGCGAAATATCTGATTTAAAAATATTACACCCAAAACGTAACGCTAGGCGCAAGATCAGAGAACCCTTCAGTCGTATACAAAATTTGCCCACTTGATTTCAGTTATCCGACATTAAGTTGTCATCTTTGTTTAATTCTATTTCACTCTTATAATAGACTGAGTGTACTAAGCAGTCACGTGATAACATCAGAATTTGTCCATATTACCAATAATGATGAAATTAAATATTAAAGCAAAATTGTAATTTGCACAAGATATTCTAATAAGATAGACACTAAAACATTGAATATCTAATTTTATTTATCATAAATCCATGATAATACGTTTAAAACAGAATCTAAACTAATAAATCAGGAATACATTTTTTGTTTATTCATAATTTAAAGACTTTCGCGTATAACGACAAAATATTTAAATCTGCCCAATATGATGACGTTGTAAGCAAGGTTGATCTTTGGTTAACGAGTTTAATGATAGAGTGAGTATTAAAAAAACTGACATCTAAATATTACATAAGACTAATGGATATGAAATTAGTAATTAGTTTTTTAAACTACAATTTTCCAAACATTCATCCTATAAATAAATTTTGTTAAATTGGGTAGATTGGTATACAGACACCAAACAAGTTATTATTGTAACATCGAATGCACAATAAATTATTATTATTACGAAATTACGCAATTATAACTTGATGAATGATTAATAAATATTGTATAATTAATTGCGTAGTTTATTGTAGACGGCTATCAATGTCCATCTTGATGTACACGGTCTTGATGTGTGCGTGAGTATGCAATACGTTTTTGTTACTTCTTGCGTCTGACACTTTTTTCGCGTTGTGCGTGTAATTACATGCCATTGTAAATTGCGCCACAACCATCAGCAAAATAAGTTTTTATTGTGATGACACAAAATTATCATTACGTTTCGCGAGTTAATTTAGAGTCGTATCATCATTTTTTCGGTTGTTGATTGATTCATGATTTGTTAAATTTACTAAAACACAATAGGTATGTACTTTATAATTTAACTAAGTATCTATTCAAATCCAAAAATCTAACGATTGAACATGATTTGTTCATCAAGCACTTCTACTTTAGTAATTAATTAGTTACGAGTGAAGCCAATGACTTGTTCGAGGACTCGCAACGCTTGCATAATTTATCAAAGACAGAAATCAATTTGCGATGATTTAATTAATTGTTACATTTCTAGTTTACATGCCGTATTTGAATAATAGCAATTAATACCTGAAAGGGAAAGCGATTAGTTGGATTTTTAGTAATCATTTATTTATTTCTTGTTATTCTATTGGTTAACTACCTATGATTATTTCCCTACCATATGCTTATTATGATTTTGTCAAATTATTGACTTTTAGTTCTCTTCTGCTAATCGCCACATCGATTCGTGTTTATGACAATTCCGTTGACGTTTGCTTTCGCGGATATGCCGCAGGGTGAGAGAAAGTTATGATGCGATTTTCAAAGATGACGAGACGTTATGTCTCTCTTCCAATCGATTACGAGATAGATTTGTCAGTTTATAGAATTTCTTAAACTTATTTCGTGATAATTGGACATAACCGTCGAGTTGAAATGTTTTCTAATATTATACATATTTTCATAAATTGAAGTTGTTCAACTCAATTGATGATTTTGTTTGCCAACAATTTATTCTTGCAAAGCAAAACCATGCATAATTTTAATTTAACATGTCTAATTTAAAATAAACATGCAGTTACAATTGCAAACATTTCGACAATCTATTAAATTTTTCATTTAGTTCGGCGTAATATCCTACACAAACTTGTTATGACTTTGTACTTGTGTACAAATCAAAAGATTTTATGGAATTGTACGTAAAGTATGAAACGTGTTACTTAAAATTGGTTACAATAATAACGGAATTCTCCATTCTCTTCATCAACAACCTTTAATTCGTTTTCCTTGCTTATTCATAACAAACATATTCCATCAAAACGAACATATTCCATCCAACAAACATATTCCAATGTAATCGAACATGTTTCAAATATATGGAGAAGATGAATCTCATGTTCTAGAAGCATTCGATTAATTCGCAATGTAATTATAGCAATTTGCATGCATCAAATTACAGATACGACCTAGTCATAGGAAGCTAAGCTACACAATGATGAAATGAAAGTCGCATTGGTATTTCTTGTTTATGTAATGATATTGTAAATGTCCAACAAAACACAGTTGGCAAATATCTTTACAATACCTCAAAAAGAGACGCCATCTTGTCCAGGAACACATAAATTTGTCGTCTTAAAAATTACAGAGGAGGGTAAAGTATGCATGCAATGTTGGTTGCATAAGGTGGATGCCTATACATGAAAAATTCAAAATTCCTATTGCTCACTCACCTGATCGCATTGCTGCTCCAGCTAAACATGCGTCGAATGCGTTCCTCCTTTGCGGAATCGACCGACTCCAACGTCAAGATGCTGTTTCCGGAAGCAATGCGCCCCGACTGGTTGGCAGACGCACTCATTGCTTGCGCGTTCACTTCCGTGGCCCAAAAACACGATGATCGTTCCAAACGAATACGTGCCTGCTGCTCTCAAGCTCTTTCTCTCTAATTGCGCGAATGTCTCGAATGTGTCGTATCCATTAATTGAATGGGCGCGTAATACAATCCTCGCACGAAATTCAAACGCACACCGCCCGGAGACAAACAGCAAAAACTCGAAATAAACAAAGCACGAAAAAGAGCGACAATCAACCGAAGTTCGCACAAACTTTCCCGACTCGGCCAACTCTTCGACGCGCACACGGCCAAAGAACGCACCAGTCTTGGAATTCGAAGCGAACGAAGCGAAGCAGTCGCACTCTCCGCGCGTTCGTCTCACCGAATCCGATAGAAAGTGGATATCACACTCGCTTTTCTTGCGCCTTAGTGCATTTCGTCGATGCGGTGCGCTCGCCTTGCATTTGCCTCCTTCGCCGTCTTTGTCCAGCCGCCTCGCAACAATCTTCTGCCTCCTTCTCACATTTAGTAATTAGACTCGATCGTGGAAGAGGTTTTCGGTGTGTTGCATTCCCAAATGCATTATCATTACCGATCGACTCAAACCATCCGAACGCACTGCAACGAAACGTACAACAATTCCTTAAACTAAATCAAACAATGAAACGTATATGCGAATATCGCGTATGTCTACTATGCATGCGTCGGATTATGCACTAGGTGAGTGACTTGCGAATGAAAAAGAAAACTTACAACTTGTTACTTGAAACGACAAACAACTGACAAACATCAAGCACACAGCTCGTTTAATTTTGAAAGCGAAAACGCAATAAATGCACACCGTAACCGTCGTCTTGTTATACATGCACTGACGATCCTCACATAGGCAGATAATTGCAACTATTGCTTTTACAGTATTAGTCAAACCAACTCATATTGCATGTCGACTTACGCAATTATTTAGGACTCATTGAAAGTATTTTCAAACTTGAGGTTAAAATGGCTTTACTAATTTGATTTCTCACACAAGAAACATATTAGTAATCTACATATTAAGATGCGCTAGAGACTTAATTCGCAAATTAAGAATAATTTAAACGTTTGTAAAACTCATTAGTTTTTGATGGAATGATGAATAATAAAATGCTGAAACGATTCAAAATATACATTGGTTTGCACTAAATATAACCCGTTAAATAAAACATTGTGAGTCAATCGTGTACACTTTTATGTGCACAACTATTTCGTGAACTGATCATTTTCTTTTACTGACCGACCCCTGATTACTTCTCTGTATGACATTGCTCTTCATGAAATATTTAAGACAGATTCGATATTGATAATGTTTCTTCGAATGTCAATGACAAATTCTTAATCTGTAAATCATTTGTGAATATATTAGGATATCCGAAATGTATGCTTTCTACATTATTAAACTAATATGTATGCCCCCATTTGTCGTATTTATTCATATATACTACATATTATAATTTGAAAATACTAAAATAAACCAACGACGTAAGCTACAAAAACTTATTAATCATTTTTAAATATAATGTAACGACCTAATTGAACAAAAGCCGAGAAAAGGAAAAACCGCTCCTTACGATTTTCCATTTTTTTTATTATCACAAGTTAAGCAACTTGGGAAAGATTTTAAATACAACCAACTATATTGATTCAGTCATTGATCGATCTTAATCATTAATTAAATATACTGCAAGAATACTGTAATAATATTAAATGATAGTCCCAGCAATGGTCAACTACATTGTTTAATTATGCTATATTGAGAAAGAATTCAAATCATAAATATTAGGTTATTTACCTTTATATGTTACGATATTAATTTTTGTTAGTGGATCTGCACCAATCTGCACGTTTTCAAACATTAGTCTCAGAATCATTGATATATAGTGCACCCGCAATGCACACATATACTGCAAAAGGAGTAGTAATAAAACTATAAACCCGTCTCTTGTCTAACTAAATGTTTCATAAAGTGTGAGCATTTTTGCATATATTTTGATTTTATTGATTTTATTTTATTATAGATTATTTAAATTACCCATTCCAGATTATGTGTGATATTGAAGAGGGCGTATAGTACGTAATAAGGCAGCTGATTATTGCTAATCTGTGTATTTACTAGAGTGATGCGACGTTTTGTGTACAATCCATTTCCGATGATGTGAAACCCATGTGAATCACAGTCTCAAACAAAATCAGTGTTTCTTTTAAAATGGTAGAGAATTCTAATAGCGCAATGTTAAACGATTCTCTTGATGAGACCGATATCGCACTGCATGAAAAATCTGTTATAGTGAAAGTATTTTTCTCAAAGTTATGCGTTTGGGTGCAATTATTTGTGATATGTTCTCTGATACTATTTATAATATATTTAGTAATTCACTTTGTAGTGCACGATGAGGCACAACGTGAGTGCAAAAACGCATTAAATGTGAAAACGGAAGATCATAAATTACTTAAAATGAATTTGGAAGGTAATAATGTATATCATTTTCTGATATAATGCAAGTCCTAATGTTTTTGGCTTGAAGATGCGCTTCAAATGAATAGTGTTTTAAAATACCAAATATCAACTTTAAATAAAACGTTAATACAGCTTGAGGTATGCAAAAGGTGCTTTTATATCATCTTCTAACATGAATCATATTTTAGGAAGAAATGAAAATGAATCAAATCCTGATTCCAACAATTCCATCAAGTGCCACCGTAAAAGTCACCTGTATTTATTTGAGACCAGTGCTTATTTCATCACTTTATACATGGAGGATATTAGTATTATAAGTTACATTTTATATATGCATATGATATTCATAGGGGGAATTATTTATTTGTTACTAAAAATTTTTAAAATCAAAAGTGCACACAATGAAGCTTGAAACAATAATTATCTCTCAGTATATAAAAATATCATTTCTATTCAAATCATTATTTGTCGCAGGTAGCACTGTGTATCCAAGTAGCCAACGCTTTGTGCCTGCATTTTTCAAAATAAAACTTTGTCCTAAAAGATATAGATAAAAACCACGTCGTTTTATAATTTTTCAAGTTTCTTACCCTTAGACACTAAGAATGGCTCATACTGGAAGAATTGTTTTACTTGTACATCACTTACATCACACAAGTAGCCAGTGCCTTCAAAGACAGTAAAAAACTGAAATAGATTAATGATACAAAATTGTTTGTTTTTGCAATTGAATAACTTACAATATTTGAGGAGGCTTCCATGGGTCCCTCCATTTTCCCAACAATTTGAATACCATTCATGCAATTGTGCCCAATCTTAAATGCACATATTGTTTGAGAACGAGTAAAACCCCTATTGATGTGAGAACGACATTTGGCGACACCTATTATAGGGCCATCCTCTTGAGCATTCTTATTGCTAGGATTTATTTGCACTTCTTGAGTATCTGTGCTGCTACACGGCTCCATAAATGTATTGCTTTGAGGCTCAACAACCACTGACTCTTTTCTTGATACTATTATTTTCTTACTAAATGTTGTTGAGGTTTTACTGGATCTCACAGAAGCAGTTCTAGACATTTTTCGTGTAGATAGTATTTTGAACTCTGCCATATCAGGTTTCGTAATTCGTGTTCGACAACGTCTTGCGGTTCTGCGAACTTGATTCATATCTATGTTTGACTTGTTTGGTACTTTAGAATTGTTTGAAGCAGTAGAGCATGACTGTTGCATTCCTTTATCATTTGATGATTTATTAGAAATATCTACTGATTTTGGAATCAGGATTTCCCGTTCGTTGGCGGTGTCTAAGTTAAATAGGGATGGCGCCCTATGGCAATTTATCATATCACTCTGAGAATTATTCACATCCATCATGACCTCAGGAACTTGTATTTCAACGGGCCCTGTGCAATTCCTATTAACAATTATCGACGGTTTCAGATTATTATCATGAAGTGTTTTTTCTTTGATACTCAACGAACCGTCCGATGTTTCTAAGTTCGCTTCGTATTCCGAATTTAAAGTATCTTGTTCATGCACAATTTTCTTTCTGAGAATATAGGCTCCTACATTACCCCGCTTGGAGGCAATTGCTGGGATATCTGTCGCGGCAGTTGGAGCTTGGCAGTCCACATTTGAAGCTTTCGTTTGAAGCATACTTTCATCTTTGCGAACATCGGAGTCTATATTATCCCGTTTGGATACATTTACTTCTTCAATTATTTGATTCCCATTGCTTTTGCGATTATTATTACCGTGTGTTTTCGAATGTCTCTGGTTATCACCAAAAACTGATTTTTCTTGAACGCTAAACGATCTGCCAGATTCTCGTAAGTTATAATTCCGAATTATTTTAGAGTTCTCTGTCGCAGTCATTGCCACTTCGTATTCCGAATTCAATGCATCAATTTTAAGCATAATTTCATCCCTCTCAATATCGGAACCCAAATCATCCTGTACATCATCTACATCTTCAATGATTAAATTCTCAAGGCTTTTGCTCCTTCTTTTATTTTCATTATTAAGTGTTCGTGGAACGGCATTTCTCTCAATGTTGTTAATTGTTCTGTTAGCGTTTCTTTTCCGCCACTTCAATTTACTTCTTACATGGCTTCGAAATACACTGTGTTTCAACCAATTTAATCTAGACTTCATCAATCGAACTTCTTTGTTGAGGTGTACAACCAGATTAGTTATAGGAATAATATTGTCATTTGCCGTATTTAATTTCAAAACTGGACTTGACTTGGAAAGAGATTCTGGTGGTTCTAAATTTGGTTGTTGTGTTTTTAAAACTGCTTCTTGTGATTCTCTAATTTGTGCATGGGATTCTGGATTTGGGACCAGAATTGCAACAGATGGATCTTCTTGAACTTCAGTCAATTTTGGTACTTCCAAATCACAGATATTTGAATTACATTCTGGTGATTTCTAAAAATCTTCTTAGTGACCTTAGATCATAAACTTTACTTCCTACTTACTTCTATAATTGATGATATATCACCGTATTTTTGATCAGCTCCTACTTTATGATTGCCAAAAGGTGTACTTGTAATTAATTGCCTTCTTCTCCTTCTGGTATTACTATGTTGCAAAGGCGTTGTATCTGAAATATTGAAACAGTTAGGTGGACTAGTAATGTATGTAGTTCCACCTGATACACATACCTTCCAAAGGTTGTTCTTGAATGGGTCCATCACTTTTTAATTTTACACCTAAGAATTTGAAAATTCCAGACTTCCTGGCATTTATTCTCACATCTGGTGCATGCGCTAAATTCTTGTAAAGTAAAACAAATAGTAATAATTCAATTACAGTAAAGAATATTTACTTACTTCATATGGCGTTAGCGTTGAATGTGAATCTGAATCATCTCCTGATGTCTGCTCAGAAATACTGTGAGGCTCAAAACCACACAACTGTGGACCTTTTTTTCTATTTTAAAAACAATTGGATAAACACTACATTACAAACTAGGATAGAACAAATTCATAGAAACAAAATATAATTATAAAACAAGGATAGCAAAGCTCGACGGCTAGCTTGTATGTTTTGTTTAGTCAAATTGCTACAAGATAACTCGTAGCTGGCGTACTAGCCCAAGATGCAGAGTTCTGGAGGAACTGTCACTGCCACCACAATTTTCTGAATTCTGGCCAAAAACGCCAATTTCAAATAGAAATCACATTTTATATGATTTATGATAATAACCATGTATTACAATTGGATTTTTTGAAATTGGCGTATTTGGCCAGAATTAGGAAAATTGCCGTAGCAGTCAACAAGTTAAAGTAATAGGTCAAAATTTCATACAGAATGGAAAGCATGGACCTCATAACATTAGTTGTTTGACGTGCCTGATGTAAAAACTTTTACATTGTGTTACTGTATCAATTATATTAGTAAAGAACATGAAAACCATTATACCTTCCTCGTAATTTTAGATTATTTTCCATAATGAAGAACGACCAGGTACTGTTTCAACACTGTACATAAACTAACCCCAAAATGCATGGATTTGACTTCACCGTAGACAAGGGAAACTAAGCGATACTATCTTGTAAATGAAATGATAACAGTATAATCGTATGAATATTATATGCACGACTATCTTCCTGCACTGACACCAATTGACAACGCACTGACGGTTATCGTCAGTTTGGTTTGAGCTGGTTTGAGCGTTATTCTTAGTTAGTCAGCGTTATTACAGATTTTTGTTTAAATCGGTAGAGGGCGCAACGATTTTGGTGGCATCTGTCTATCATTGTCGTTATCAACATTGTAGAAGTATGTAGTTTGCTTACCAAGTTGCGTCAAATGTGTGAAACGAAGCATCATGAAACATTCAATGAAGGATTCAATGCAGTTTAATGTACGAGGGCAATAAAAGGGTGTATTTTAATGAAAATCTAATTAAATTCACTCCAAGTTCAAATCTCATCAAAAATAATGAATTACTACTGATAACTATTCACTCCAATGCACCACAATGCACTTCACAGAATAAGTGATAGATTTTTCAGAATCGGAAACACAGCCTTGAATAGATCATGTAAACCATTCAGATTGAATGATATTTGAAGAGATTCTTGATAATTCAAATAACATAGTTTAAAAAAGTAACTAATATCACAATAGTTGTGATTAAGCATGACACAGCCCTGGTGAGCCACAGTAAGTCACAGTTTTATGTATTATGCCACTTTTATATACTACTTTTCATGACTCGACTGCAAGTGATTATTTTTACGTAACGTTCAGTGCTAGTTGGCGCTAGTCAGTCCTAGTCTTGGCTAGTCTAGTACCATTAAATAACCTTAGTTTAGTAAAATGAACCTAGTCGATGTCGATGTGCTCTTTTTCGCCAAAGCTCGTGAAATCGTTGGCAAAAATACATCTGTGCTTCGAATTTGCAACAGTTTAACCTACAAAGAGCTTGCTGCACAAGTTGTTGAAGAATTTCATTTGAATCTGATTAGTAATACTTTAATAATTGCTATTAACGAAGAATTCTTGCCGGAAGACTCAGTAATACAGTTGAAAGTTGGTGATAAGATAGCAGTAATACCTCCACTGAGTGGCGGCTAAATAATGGATCATTTAAAGTTGATGAACGATAAACTTAAAGTTGATGAAATATGTGCTCTGGTAACATCACCCATTTGTGGCGCAATTTCATCTTTTATTGGAACTACCCGTGACAATTTTGAAAATAAGAAAGTGGTGAAGCTTGAATATGAAGCTTATGAAACAATGGCAATCAAAGCTATGCAGGGTATTTGTTCAGATATAAGGAAGGAATGGCCTGCTGTTAAGCATATTGCTATCTATCATCGGTAAGAAATTCCATTAATTGTAAAATGGATTTTATTCTTACAATTTCAGACTTGGTTGTGTGCCAGTACAGGAAGCCAGCATTGTAATAGCAATATCATCACCACATCGTGCTGATGCTATTAAAGCAACTGAGTATTGTATAGACCAATTCAAAAAAGGTGTACCAATCTGGAAGAAGGAAGTTTATGATGATATGGACTCTGCATGGAAGGAAAACAAAGAGTGTTTGTGGTCTACAAAATAAACAATATGTTGATTTTAAACAAATGCTTTTGATTTTTAGTTCCTAATTCCTATATTGCACAATCACACATTGACACTATTGAGCAAGAGCTTTACTTGCCTCCCATTGCACAGCATTTAATACAGATACAAGCAAACAGTGATGAGATTAATCAAAGAATTGTGCATTTTATGGAGCGAAAGCGGACTGAAGTAAATAAAGCAAATGTGCGTGATTTTTGCCAACGTGATCCATTTCTTGAGGAAGAATTTTCATGTGCACGAATTGATTCTATCCTGAAAAAACGAAAAGATTCAAAGAGTCATCTTCAAGGTATTTTGTATTACTACATTATTAGTAGATAAAGCACGAATGTTTTGCAGTGAATAAAATCTACAACAAACAAAGCTATGTGGATCAAACAAACACTCAATATTTGCATTGTCATATACCACAGAATGGTATTAATGAACGTGTAAGGAATCTAGAATTTCAATTATCGTTGAATGTTGCAACTCCCAAGGATATTTACAAACGCCTTAAACGTTTGGAGGAACGTTTACTACATTTGGAAAGTATTTCACCTGAATATATACAATTTTGGGTATGCATATACAATGATGAACAGTTTTGTTTTTGATAATAATATTTTATTCACAGGATAAGACGCATTTACAACATTTTAATGCACCCAAGAAAAAGAAAAAGGTGTATTCAATTCAAGAAATTGATAATTTGATTTCTCAAGTGCAGAAACGTCGCAAAACTTAGACCAACCATAGGTCGTGTTCAAGACAAACAGTTGTTAAAGACGGAAGTCAAGTAATACTAGCGAACTTGAGGATATTGTTAAATTATATATTAAAAGACTGACAAAGTATCATTTTCATTTTATTACTTATATATTATTTAATGATTTTTTATTGAATAAATACCCATTTGTACTCCAAAGTTATTTACCCGTCGAGATGGGTTTTGAATATTATCTATTCGTTATGTGATTGCCTAAATGTAAAAGAAAACTATATTATACAATATAGTTGTAATTAGTAATTTCGATAAGCCCAAAAGGTAATGTTTCTAAAATTTCGGTTGTGAAAATTTCATATAACAGTGATAAAGTTATTTTGATTCTCCGTTTAAAAAACCTTAATCAACGAATGTAAAATTCCCTACAAGTCATTTGTATAATTTATGAAATATTATAGCATACTTACTAAGTTAAGCTGAAAATATGTAGTATAAAAATCATGGGTGGCACAGAGTTTAACAAAATTGATTTTAATAAAGGATATATCCCGATTAAGAATATTAACCCAAAAGAATATTAACACACCTATAGCAAGTGATGACATAATAAAATGTTGTATGATTATATATCGACTAAAAACATCAGAATCATTCAAATCACTTTTAACGGAAAACAATCCGAGGCGAGATTTCTTAAATAAAAACGAAGGAAATTACTACATATTTTAATCTGCAAAGTACTTGAAAACTACCAACGGAATATCAAATGGTGTTCACAATTAAGGTAGGATTTTTACTCTATAGAGTAAGGAGTAAAATTTGCGCAAAGAGCATTAGTCTACTAATTGTAAGTGAAGACATGTAGTGAATTTGATTCTTTCAAAAGTTTTAAAACAAAATTTTAAACACCGTCGAAGCGAAGCTTGAATAGAAACCCATGTTTCCCAAAGTTGTGGTTGGACAAACTATTAGTTCAGCGTGCTATCCGTAGTGGCGCTAGATGGCGCTATTTGAAAACTACCATGTCATTTCTTGGGTATATATTAATTTCATACCTTATCTACGCCCACACCTACCCCTAAAATTGCAACCATCAGCTAGAGTGAGCCATTTTAATTTATTTGCTTGGGTTTATACGTGATGGACAGTGCAAACGTGGATAAGGTTTGAAGATTTTTATAAAATTCGTGTAATTTGCGGATCTAATTCTACTTATTTAGGTGTTTGACAATCTCAATAAAATAAAACGAAAACAGCAAATGTCATTCACAAATACTGAGAATAACATTAGAGAATTGAAAGAACAATCTGAAATCTATACAAAATACTGTGCTGAATTAGCGGAGGAATCACTAACTTGGGGGAATAGTGAAATTACGCTGGACCTATTAAAACGTCAGTTGTCCATTTTGAATAAGGATGATTGAAATAATTTTTGAATATTTTTAGATGAATTTGATGTATTATCAGACAAGTATAAAACTATAAGCAAAAGGTGCAATGAACTAGAAATGGAGGTAATAGCTCAAAAAATGGAGGCAGAAAACCATAATT
The DNA here is from genome assembly GCA_963978815.1 of Aleochara curtula. NCBI lineage: Eukaryota > Metazoa > Arthropoda > Insecta > Coleoptera > Staphylinidae > Aleochara > Aleochara curtula. Next base: position 10,546,205 of record OZ022215.1, on the reverse strand, counting down.
CTACAGCAGAAAATAATATAGATGAAGTTGTATTAAATATGCAATGTGACTTAAAACAGAAGGGTTTGTATATATTCCTCTTCCTATAATATATATTTATGAAGGAAACAATCTGAAAAGATATAATGGATAACATCATATCTATAGACACATAGTATATATCTCTTTTTTTAGAACTAACACACAGCACTTCTGAGAAAGAATTAATAGAAGAACAAAACACAGAATTAAACAAGTTTGAAGCAGACTATAAAAGCATGCTTCGAGATTACAATGAGAAATTGAAGAATGCTATGACAAAAAATCTTCAATTAAATACTAAAATAGCTGCCATGAGACATAAATTACAATAAAAAAATATTATTTCTTACAGTAAATTTGATTATTAAAGAACTATAAACTAACAAAAGAAGAATATTAATTTTATCTTTTATTGAATTTCATCTATACATAAAATTTCATTTTCACATAAATTAGGTGGTGTTTCAACATTGCATTTACTTTTCAAGACAAGTTGACAAGTTTTAATTTTCCAATTATCATCACTTTGAGGATCCTGTGCTAGTCCAAACATCTGTTCAAAAACTCCTGTTATATTATTATCAATATGTAGTGTACCACAGCACATTACTATCACTAAACCATAATTATCCATTTTTGCCCTTCTTCCATTATTGAGTAAATTTGGTTTGAAATATAAATTGTGGTCTTGCTTTAATCTTTTTAATAATTTTATAACTTCTGCAGCATTGGTTGCTTCCTCAATTACTGTCATTTCTTGATTGATTAAATGTACCTTAATTTTAGCATCTGGGTAGAAATGTTCTTCACCAATAGTTGGTTGTGTATTCAACAAATTATAAAACCATTCTGCGAATTTTAGGCTCATTAATTCTAATTCATTTGCATTCAAAGTTTCCTTTTCGACAACCTGAAGATTTTCTTTTGATAGATTTGACTTATCAGTGTTAGCATCATCTCTGTCATCAGGTAGTAATGTTTGTGAATTATTTTCCCAATGTTCTAATATCCTATCAGTCAGTTCATCTTTGGTTGCTGGTAATGTGATACTAATTCCTGATTCAACCAAATAGTCAAATAAGTGTTGTTTTGTGATAATTTTTCGTTTCAGAAAACTAGTAGGATCTGAAGAATATCTAATAATCACATCAACTGCAGCTGAAAACATAATTGATTAGAAATTTACAATATATAATTAAGAAAAATACATACTTGAAACAGATGATATCTTTTTTTTTAAGAGTCCTTGTGTTATTGTTCCAGATAATGTAAACACTTCATAATCTGTTAATTTCATTAAAATTTTCTTTATTCCCCTTACAGCATTTATGTTGTCAATCATTTCAAGTACTTAAATTTTAACCCAAACAGTCCAAATCAATCCAAAAGTAACAGAAAACAACTATTACCTAAAATTGCAAGGTTATATTATGATACTGACGAAATAAGCTTGGTTGCATACGGTAATAGGGAACAAAATGCACGTGAGAAATACAAAAAAAAAGTGCAACCCTCTGACCAACGCGGCGGGATCCATATTAAAAAACATTTTTTTAACAAATCAGTGATAATTTTGATAAAGTGATAATTTGTTGTTTAGCTATTGCATTCTTTATTTCGGTATCAGCTTCAGAGTTGAAAATACCGATAAAATATAAAATATAACAATTTAAATAAAATTAATGTTTATATTGAAAGAGCATAATTACATTGTAAGTGTAGTATTAAAAACTATCCCTTCTTTGCGCACTAATATCATCTTCTTAAAATCCATAAGGCCCCAGACCAGATAAAATAAATGTAACTCCTCTGGGAGTCCTCCCAGGCTCCCACGGTACAAGCCGAGATATTACCATTCCGAAAAACGGCAAAAGTGCCCGATCAGCGTTTTCAATATAAAAGGAAAACTATTCGAAAGATTTATTCTTGACGATCTTACAGAGTTTCTGGTTGCAAATAACTTCGTAGCTTTCCCTTTTTGAAACGAAAATCGCAGTTTGGACCAGTTTGGACTGTGTTTTATCGCTCACTTGGACCTCGAAAAAGCTTACAACACAGTTTGGAGGCAGGCAGCTCTATTTAAACTCGCAAAGATAAATATCTCAGGTCATCTTCAAAAAATTCTCTAATCATTCCTAGAAAACTACACAGTTTCCGATTTTCATTCGGCTCAGTTCATTCGACTTCCATAAGCCTCTTGCCTTTCTCCACTAATATTTTTATAATTAACGGCATTCCAACTTTTCCAGGAAACCAAAACCAAGTTCTTTAATTTACTGACGAAACTGTCTAGCCTATTGGTCCAAACACTGTTTTTGTTGTCTTAATATCGCAAAGCTGTATTCTCTGTTGCATTTTCCATATTTGCCTTCTTGGTATTTTCTGTTACCTCTGTAAGGTGTCTTCCAAAAGTCAGGTTCTTGTCGATAGTAAATCCTATGAGTCTGATGTGATCTTGGATGTTAATATGCATCTTGATAAAGTGGATATTTAACTCATCAAACTTCTTTGTGCCTGATAGCATAACAGCTTCTTGTGTGGTGCTATTTTTAGGCCCCTTTGTTCCAGCTATTCGTTGATCCGTTCAAGACTATCTTCGGTCGTTTCTTTGATGTCGAGATATGTTTTATACTTAGCAACCCTAGGTTAGTGACTCAGAAATTATTTAAGGTGCATGGTAAAGTAAAAATTATATGACTATGTTCAGTTGTGCATAAGTCCCAGTGAGTCTAAGTACTGCGAAGGGCTACACCACTACTCCTAAGGGAGTAGTCATTTGTTTTGTTGCATGAAAGGACACATAAATCTAGAAATATGCTAATATTAATTAATAATTCTGTTTAAAATTACCAATCTGTAATATATTTGAGTTATTAATCTTTTATTATTACTTAAAAATAATTAATTTTGTCATAACTTTGGCTTTGCCGTTGTGTATTAGGAATAAGAATTATTATTTGATACTTACCCTACACCACGAAGTGGTGAAAGAAAATTGATAAATATATATATGTGTATATAATACCTTCAGAAAGTTATTGCTGATGTTAATCGACAAAGCAGAATATAATGTTTTTCTAATAAGTAACTATATTATAATGTTGCCAATTAATTTTATTTGGATATTGCTAAGGACTACATTATATATATTCATCAATTGATTAAAATCCATATGTCAACGATAATTATAAACAATAACGATTGTACCATAATTTTATCTTTGTTCTGGATCATGTTAGCATAGATAAGATGGTCGATACCACAGTAGTTGGCATTTTATGATATTTACGATCGTTGATCGTTTTCGCTAACAACAATATGATGGTCCTCCACAGCATCCATTATTGCAGGCGTATGGATATCCACTGCATGGATAACCCGTTGAAAATTGTTTTCCAAAACTGTACGTATAAGTTATCGGTGTTGCGGTTGGTATTGGAGCATAATACGATACAGGTACGTATGCACATGATGGCAAGCAGTACGTGTAGGAATAGGCTCCGCAGCACGACATTGTTCTAATTTGTGAGGCTTAACGTTTGGACTTCAGCAGGTGATGACTGTTTATGTTACTTCTTCATTTATTATAGAAATTTTAGCAAATTGGATAGAAATTGATTACAGAAATTTTGAATAATGTTTTGACAAACTAAACGAAACGTCAATAGTGTAATATTCGCATGGCAACGATAAGTAATCTAAAATATTCAAATTTATTTCAAGCATAGATATCTGTTGAAAATTCAATAGGGTTAGATACTTACACAACTTTTAGTGACAAACATTAAAAACCAAATAAATTGAATTAATGGTTTTGAAATTAATGAAGACTTTGAATGAACTATTCTATCAAGGATGCACACTTTATGAAAGCTTAAATAAATTCAGAACTTCAGAAAGAGTTAATAGCTTGTAGAGTATCTCGAGTATCTAGCCTTTCTCTGGCTTTATATTTATAAGAATTCTGATAAGATTATGAAGAAATCTCATTAATTTTTTTAAAATAAATTTATTATAAAGATTTTGTTACACGTAGTACATTGTATTATTCGCCAACTTTATGCTGGATTTTCCTTGTAGAATTACTCCAAGGATATTTTCATAGTCCAAGCATATGGAATGCTTCATGTATTACGGTTATTAATTAATACATGTACTTCTGAATTTTGTTAATAGCTTTCTCCTCTAATATCAGCAGCCTCCTGAACAGCAGCCAGCTCCACACATTGCAGCCGTGGCATAGCAGCAGTTACATAGGGGCGATCCGGTAACAAATGGCCTTCCATAGCTGATTGTACATGTGACTGGCGTTTGAGTGCTCATCGCCGAATAGTGGTTCACAGGAACGTAATTTAGGGAAGGTGCATAGCACGTGCAACAGTAATCCCCGTTATACATGATGATTTTATATTACTGGCAACTTATAACTAGAGGACAAGCCGAAAAGACGACAAGAAATTTAGAGATGCGTTTGATGCAATTCAACCGAAATAAATAATTATTTATAAATTAAAACAATAAGTCACATTCTATATCACAGCCAACTCATAATTAACGCTCGTCGTCATAGTATAACTGATCTAGAAATAATCATAGTTATTGAAAAGCTTCATGGAAATACCAGCTCCAGCAAAACTGGCATACACCAAGCCTGCCTTCTCTTCGAACACCGGGAGAACATTAAACTAGAAAGGACGTCAGCTCCTAACATGCATAACCTGGCATGGATATCACTATCAAGTATGTAAGAATGGAAAAGACTTAGTTTGAATAAGAGATGTACATGTCGCCTGAGGTCGCCTATGTGATGAAACGTCAGAGAAATACCACATCATGACATGTGCAGTACAAACTGCTATAAAGTGCATACGAAGATTTTATGATATGTTGAAAAACAATTATTTATTAAAATGAACCAACACTTTATTTCATTATGATGTTGCGTCCCTCGTTGAATACAACCTATTTATCCATTTTTCCAGAATCTTTATTCTGAACCATAAAACCCGCATGTAACTACAACTACGGGCAAAGACGCTATCAGAGAGAAATTTTCCCCAGCTACTCAACTCTTCTCTGAGCACCTTCGTAAATGTAGTTATTATCAGGAATACCTACATTTGAAATAACTCAATGCATCGAATTATTACGTGCAATTTAATTTAAAACGATTTAAACGACAGTTATATCTTGAATTAAATATCTTGAATTAAAAGTTTAACATTCATTTCATGTATTAATTAATCTATTGTCTATTATTTTTTTTCAACCAAAATTAAGTTATGAAATGGTGCGAAAGAAAATGGCATATAACGAGGTAACGCACAGTTATGATCTTGTAAACCAGTACATTGTGAATTATTGTGATAATCTTTTAGCAATTCACATAAACATTTTACATTCGTTTTATGCTTTTCTTCTGTTTCGGTTTGTCTATGTTTAACAGAATGCTTCGACTTATCACTGTTGACCGTTGTAGAAACATCCTTTATACCGTCATTTTGTTTCTGCATCCGAAATTCTTTGCAACAGTTAATTTTGCATAAACCATCTTTTTGTTTAGATAGCACCGGACGAGCTTGATGTTTTATGTGGCTTGAATCCTTCCTATCTATGATCGTGGCATCATTTAATGATTGTTCAGGAGAATCACTTTGTTGATAATATTTCTTCCAACGTTCCTTCCAACATTTGTCTTTGCATTCCATTGGATCTCGTTTATGTCCACGCGGATACTTGTTTTTGAAATTATTTCTTTCGTCCGATGAACTAGTAGAAACGATGGATTTCTTTGAATACGTTTTGTTTTTCTTAGCCATGCGTTGTTCTGAATATTGTGTACCTGTAGTTTCAAGAGTTTTAGCGGAAAGGGCAGCAGCATTTTCTGGTGGAATTGTTTGCGTAGTTGTTGAATTTCTCTCTTTATCAATTTTTTTGTCTTTGCACTCACATTCTCCCAGTGACTTGGCACTCTGCACAGGTGCGACCTGGACCTGCGTTTCTGTGCTAGGATATTCCGGAATATGAAAATCGATGGCCATTTTTTGTTGCATACAATGACAGGAATTACGCAGTTTTAATAAACCATATGGATCCCCCTCATATAGAGAAGAACAACAATCTTTTCTAATTTTTTTTCGGCGACGACAACAACAACCCGTATCTGTTACCGATGGATCAGTGCGCACAGATCGATTCTCATACTGAATTTTGTTGATGGTTTCATGGTACGATTTTTTCGAACCTATATGTGATGGACAAACTTGCACTCCCTCATGTCTTGGACCCAAATTGTTTCCTTTACTATCACACGCGTTAGCGTTGCAAGTTTTACATTCGTTCATTCGTGATTTTGTTTATCTTTTATCTTCCTGAACACAAATAATTTAAACTTTTAGATTTAACGACTACTAGCGTTCCGACATTATACTCTTGGAATTCTAATTGTATCATCTTATGACGCAATGGGCATGTTGAAAATGAAAATAGAAATGTTAATAGAAATTTAATGAATAGAAAATCTGCCAAAACTGACAAGTAATAGAGTATTTAACATTTAAGGATGACACATGCAGTATATTATTGTCCTCTTTATTGATATCAATGAATTGGCAGCCATAAGTTCAAACATTCGTCATCCCTTTGTTTTTCTCTTCTCAGTACATTGCTTCACCATGGCTTTCATGTACTGCGGGCATTTAGTGGCGATCGGAACCTTTTTAATTAGTTTCTCACAATCCAAGCGGCCACAACATCGACGCCTTTGACAAAGTGGTTGGCAGCAAATGTTTTTGCACCAAGGCGTGACATATCTGCTAATTGATGGGATTGGGGATGTAGGCGGTCTCGATACGCATTCATCATTAGAGGTACAACAGTTTTTTGCTGGTTGCAAACAAGGTTGCGGGCAACAAGGTTGTGGGCAGCACATATAACAGACCATGATGAATGTTATGTGATGATTATGATTACACTGAGGATTTTGATGATAGCCGTTTGACTGTGACTACATGACGTTGACGCATAATAATCAATATACTGTCAATATGTTATGATATATAAACAAAGTAAGACAAAATAATGAGATTCAAATGACTTTATTATCTTTCATTGCGTTGGTGTGCACACAATTATATGTATTGCTCAGCAGTCCCAATCTTCGTATAGTCAATATTCCTAATCGGCGCATCTTGAAAATGCGATTCGTTAACAACATGGACGACAAGGAGAGCAGCAACAGGGCAAACCAGTGACGATGGGTTTACCATAAGTGACTTTAGTCGTCACCGGAGTCACCGTAGGCACTGGCACGTAATAGGAAACCGGTGCATAAGCACAGCCTTGTTGGTAGGTGGTATAGCAATAATCGCAACATGAACAACAACTCATATTGAATCAGGTTTTCTTTACTTTTGGTGAAATATGATTTTATGAATTATGATAATGGTACGGTAAATTTTTGATGAATATAATGGAGCTCGAATGATTTGAGACGCGATCTTATTAATGATTGATACAAAATAATTATTTTTATCTACACAACACAATCGTTTGTTTTTACGCTTTCTATGATTTTAATTAATTTAAATCTTGAATTCTTTTTCACATATAATACAATCATTTTTGTTTGAATTTATTGAGAAATGCAGTACTTAATTATGTTTTCTTCCCAAATATTAAGACACACAACTGCAATATACAGTGTATTTCACGAATTTCTTCGATTTATTCACTTATAAAATGTGTTTTACTCCCAAACAAAACAACAAACAGTGGAACCTCGCATAACGAAGACGTCACACAACATGTGTTTTGCTTAACGAACAAAATACATCGTAAAATAATGACTCACTTAACGAACGTCGCTTGGCATTACGAACAGAATTGGCGATTCCTATATCTGGACGGAATCCCCGAATTCTGCGATAGAACTTTTTTTAACTTGTTATTATAGTAAAAACAAAAATCTAGCTTATACTAATTTTATTATAGTAATATTAAGACCTCCTAATATACAAACTCGTTCAAGTTAAGTAAGAACCAGATTTCCAGCTTAACGACGTGCGGCGCGCTCTTTTCTAAATATTTGTGTTCTAAAAATGTCGCCGAAGAAGAATCCGCAAGAAAGCGGAATTTCTTTACTAAATAGTAATGTCTAGTCTTTTTTTTTAAAATAAAATAAATACAACCCAACCCATATATTATTTCAAAATAAGTATTACATTTTAATAACATTACAAATATTTAAAAAAATTTGAATCCCAGCAAGTCTATTCAGGATTATCACAAGAGTATGATTTATTCAAAACCGGACTTGAATTGAATCGCAAGTACGAATCTCCAACATCGCATGATCGAAAAGATTTTGGGCAATGGCATATATTTAGGTAATGCACCACCCGATCGGCTGTACTTTTTAATTTGCCACACATGCAACATCGAATTCGGCTGCAAGTGCAAATGATTTTCTTTGCGCAAAATTCACATATACTTTTATAACATGTACAGAAATCCGAAGTAATATCAATGCAGCATTGAACCTCACGATCTACTCTTAGTGGTGAACGACTATGCCTATCGGCAGTTTTTACAAACATGAAACAACTATCCGGAGGTGTAAATTTTACTTTTGTTCCAATATTGTTAACATATTTCCGTGATGCACTTTCAGGTGCAGATGCAGATATTACATCTGAAGCTTGAGAAGCTACGAAATTTGCAATTTCGTATTTTCGATCACAATGACTACATTCTTCTACAAATGAATCATTTGACGGAACATTGGAATTTGTGAGGGCTGTTAATGGTTTCAATGTTTTACGTCGCTCTTGTAGTATTTCTTCGCTGTCTTGCAGAGTGTTGCATTGAAAATCCTCACAATCATGTGCAGTGCATGTTACATCCGCCGCAGACTTTCTCATCGAAGAAGAATCCATGTGACAGCAGATGCGTAATGGCTGGTTGACCATTGTCATTAATCGATTAATATTGCAAGTCTGTGGAGCGAAGTTCCGCGATTGCGATTGACAACAACAATATTCTTCCGCATCGTGATGGCGGGTTTTTCTAGAAGTTGAACTACAGCAGAAGGATGATGATTTGTTACCATTACAGTTATAATCGGAACCACCTCTTCCACGCGACGCAAATAATTTATTCGCCAATTCAGTGCTGCCCTTGTGTTTGCTGTCTCCGCATGAATCAAAATCTAAGGTTGAGGTCGATTGCGATTTATTTAACTTGTTCTTTTGTACGTTGCGAGTTTGTTTATTGCAATTTGAAGCTCCTCCTCTTTCCCATTTCTTCTCTTTTGATCTCTGACTATCAGTATTACACATGCATTGATTTTGTGAGCAATGATAGCAATGTGGCTGGTAACAGCAACAAGAACCATTATTGTTACATTGCTGACAATTACCATAGCAAAAATTTGATTTCATACAATAATTATAAGCCATTGTTCTACTTTATCTAACCGAAATATCCGCGTTTACTTCTACCATTGATCACTAAATTTTCATTTACATAAAATGTACTGCGAATTTTAGAATTATAATTTTTGTTTGACAATTATAGAAACTAAGTTGTCATTTTACCACCTCATTCCATACAAGTTTAATATCCAGCATATTCAATGTGATTCTTATTAGAATTTTAGAAACATGTTTTCCAAATGTATTAATTGCACTAATTTTGCAATTTTCCAAAAAATGGATTTGACCAGTGATCCAATTATACGAAATGTTAAGTAATTGGTTAGTCAAATCCAAGTATACTATGAAAATGAAATAGACATTAAATATTGTTATTAGATAATCGGTATGCATTAATCATTAGGTAAATCTTTAAATTTTTCGTAAAAATTCAAAATTTAGTGTGAAATATCCAATTAAAGAAAGTAACATGGCAAAGCATATAGCAAGGATGAACTACATCGCCAAATTGAGAGGTCAAACTCTGGACGGCAGACATGCACTTTGTAAATGTTATTGCGAAAAGCCACCCGGCTTTTTCATGATTAAGTATCCACGTGATAAAACACCATGCCGTGTACAACGAAGGAAGATATGCAAAATTGAACCAAGACCGGGTTGTTACTGGGCTCCTAGACCAAAAAATTTTATAAATAGAGTATACCCATGCAAATACTGCCCAGAAAAGTGCTGTACTAGACCATGCTGCTTACATAAAAAGCCAAAAGAATGCTGCTGTAAATATGATGATCCGTGTGAGGCTGCTTGTCTAGACCACCCCTTCGGAATGAAACCTTCAGGAAGATATCCTCCGCAATATTGGCGCGGACCTATGCGACGAAGAATTTGTTGTTGACTATTTGGAAAATCTGTATACACGTATAATTTGTTTTCTGTTTGTGAGAAAGGGAATGTTTATATATTCGTAATAGTTTTGATCTTGCCTGTACTGCAAAATATATATCTGAATACCTATGATGATGTTTTATTTAAACTTATAATATTTATTTAAAGCAATAATATTTTTTAAATGAATAATATTAATGTACTAGCATAAGTGTTATTTAAAAGGTAACTATACTTTGAAATAATACTTTTTGATGTCATATAAAATAAATATTCATTTATATACATTTCTAGTAAATAAATAAGAAATAATACATAATAGTCACTCATTGGCTTTGAGATAATAGCTTCCATTACACAATTCACTTAAAAACAAATACGGCTGATCTATAATATGAATTTATGGAAGATTTAACAATTTAAATTATATTACGTTTTCGTTTAAATATTTCGAGGATATATTTCTTTTCAATAAAATCTCAATGTTAATTATACTATTCACAAAAATTGTGAAGAATTGGCAACTAAGTTATAATTATAACTGTCACGGATGTTTGCTGTTTTAACTAATACCCCAGTAAGGACTCAGAGCCTTACTTTTTAAAGGTAAAAAATTTTTGATTTATGATGTAAATTATTTGTATTAACATCATTCAAATTATTGCTATAATTGTTGTTAAAATGTGTATGGGGTTCTGAATTATTGATACTATTGCCATTTATGGGTCTATTTTGAAGACCATTTACATCACTCCTTGAATTGTAACCATGATGGAGCCCTTGATTTGAATTACGCCATAACTTTTGAGTATACGGTAAAATTGTTTCACTTTGCTGTTCAATTTTCGCATCGTATTTAGCCTGCAAATCAACTATAAGTTAGTCATGTAACAACAATTATTTATACCAGCAGTCGGCAACTTACGGCCCTTTGCAACTTTTTGCGCGGCCCGCCAAAGCACCAACAAAATTTTAGGAAAAATCAGAGCCATGGCTCGTATTCGATGAGGAGCATTTTCTATGCTGAAGAATATATAAAAACTTTTATTTTGAAAATGACCCGCCGTCCGGTTGCCGACCACTGATTTATACAATTAGTTGCAGAAAATAGACATTTTTAGAATTATAAAGACTAACTCACCTTATTATAATATAACACCCCTAAAATTGCAAGAAACATACCAAATACATTTGTATATGTTACTGGGTTTCCCATAATAAATAATGAGATACCTATTACAAATATTCGTTTGCTTGCATTTGCCACAGCGTATGTTAAAGGTGTAACAAATGATAAAACACTGAAAGCAATAATATTTTGTAAGAAGTTCAGCATTCCATCAACTATCAGAAGCAGAATAATATTTGAGTCAGACAATGCCTACAACAGAAATATACAACAAAATCATGTTTCATGTGAAGGAAAAATATATGTAAGAAAATGTACCCACCTGAGATGCATGATTAACAAGATTATAAATGTCAAACAATAACCATATGGGAAAGAACATAATTAAAGCAAGTCTACCCAATATATGCAATAGTCGTAAATGGTGTACACCTGTATCATGTAACACCTTCTTAGAAAATATATGCTGCAATGAAAAACCCATTGTAGCACACAGTGCACTTACTAGTCCTATCATATCAAAACTTATTTCAGTCACTGTGGCAATTGCAACCCCCATAATAATTGGTATGAGACTCAAGTATACTTTTAGCGTTTGCTTTTCTTTCATTATTATTCTAGCTAAGATCACAGTAAAAAGTGGCATTGTTGCTTTAACTACAAAAAAGAAACAAAGATAGTTATGGCATCAATGCATATTAAGAACATGTAGACTACCTGTATGAGCATATGAGACTGGGACTTTCCAGATGCTTACATGTGAAAACACTGAAGCAAAAAATTTGCCAAAGGCAAGTGGCACAATTAATTTAAAATAATAATTCCATGATATGGACACATATCTATGAACGCCCCACAAATTAAAGAGAGGCCCACTATAAACAGTTATGGAAAGCAACTGGACCATTGTCATCGTCATGGGATAAGGAAATTCGCTAAGCACCATTTTTCCAATAACATTATTACTAGAGCTGACTATGTACCACAATAAACACAAGATAAGCACTGAAATAACTTCCTTTGATTGTTTACTACTTCTTGGAAGTGGTGACATGCTGGCAAATTTGGATCTCCGAAGATGCCAAGGTGTCCGTGTTGGTAATACGTCCCGTGCACTACATTCAGCCCGCCACTTGTATTAGGTATGCTTAATATGTTAAGTACTAATGCTAAGAACACTTCATTTTAATTCTGCGATGAGTGAAAGTGGTATAACCAGGCATTGGTTATGTATGAACAAGAACACTTCCAACGCATGCGTACACTCTGCACGATATCGCTCAACGTAGCGCATACGTGGTAATCACCTTGAAATATTTAAACGGAAAGACGGCTAAAATTATGCACTGTTTGGTGAAAACAGATACGATGTTTAATAGATAGTCCGTATACAATATTATCACACCTTTTATTGCACTTGAATTTTTTATCAAACTCGTTTATTAACATAATTCATTCATTGCAACATAAAATTAACACTAATATACCTCTGTTCTCAACTATCATATTCAATAAGGTGTTCTACTTTTGTGACCAATTAACATTCTCGTCAATTGCCACTCAGTGACTTCACAACTATACCGACTAGCAGAACCATTTCATATTCAATCATTGTTAACATATTTCAAGAAACCGTTGAATCTCTCAACCAAACTATGCGGAACATAAGTCGGCAAAACAATTTCATATAAAATAAATTTTCTACAGTTCACTAACGCCAACAGCCGCGTTAAAGAAACGCATCATTTAATTGTCTTGCTTAAGTTTTGTAATATAAATTACGGAGTAAAATTCATAGACATAGGACAACTTACACTCAATAATGAGTAAGCGACTTTTCACATATCCTTATCATCTACCATGTGTAAATATAATTATATTAATACAGCCGCGTTATATCCGTTTGCTTGTATTAAATAAACATGATGATATAACAATAATTAAATAATATATAGAAAATGGTTTCATTGGTGATGTGCCTTCAAGTAGGCATCATCAAACAAGTCTAGTTCATGAGTCAAATAATTCGCTTTGTTTCGTAACACCTTTGCGCGATTACCGGCCATTTCCAATGAATTAATCTGCAGCTCAAGTTCTTTCAATTGTTTATCCATATCGGTGGTAGATTCATCAACCAGGTGGCATAGACGCGCAAATGTGCCAGACAATTCCTGTTGCACTTGATGACTGCAGTTCGCCGAAGTTAAATCGACGATCATGCGTAATTTTCGCGTTGCATGCGTTACGTATTGTCGTTTGAAACATTTCTCCTTTGCCTTATTGGTCCAAGTGAGTCTCTCATACATATATAAGCACGAATATACAGCACCCGTGATTGCAATTATTCGCCAGCCAATAGTTTTCATCAGGAAACCAGCAACCAATAACCCTCCCATCGTTCCCTGCGAACTAACCCCTGCGAGAGCGATACGACTCAACATTGACCAATCCTCCGCGCGAATTCCGGACGTCGGTACTGGGTAATAAACTGGCCCATCTAGTTCCGCAGTAGGAGTAGACGGCATTAGTGCATGATTTGGTGGGCTATCACGTTTGCCTTTCAATGCGAGAAGACTATTTCCGGGCCCTGCGAATCGCTGTATAAGTGCAGTTATGCCCCAAGAGAAACGAAACTCTAGATCTTCGTGAAAATCTGCGCATAGATTGTCGCAATTTAGTCTGTATAGAATTTCAAATGGCTGCCTACGCGGCAAAATAAAATTGGAAGCTGATTTCTTCTCTTTCGGTATGAGGGTGTCCATGCGGTCAGTCATTTCACGCTGGCTCGATTCCATGTTCAGCGCCAGCGCTGTGGACAAGCGTGCGCGCAAATTAGATCCAAGACCAGTCTCCACGTGAAGATGAAGTTCTTTTTTGTAAACGTTAAGTACAAGTGGTTCGGGATGAAACGGCAGATTGAATTCGTCTACCAAATTGCTCAAACGACGAATTTCTTCACTTAGCGCCTTGGATACTCGTTGTTCGACATCCTCAACCATATGATGGATTTTCTGCTTCATTTCCTGTGTGATAACCATCAATTGTTGTTCAGTGTAGTTGATTCTATCCTGCAATTCCCTTCGATTTTTGAGCTTATCCTCCTTTAACGCTTGTGCGCTCTTATATAAATTATCCAAAATATCCCGCAATTCGCTGGCTATCAACTTGCCACGCTGTGAATGTTGCTCAAATTTGGTCTTAACGGCAGACTTAGAGATACATTCTTCAAACTTCTTCTCAAAATCTTGAAATTCCAAGTATCTATTCATATAGCCTTCCGCGTGAACTGTTGTAGGACTCTGTCCTTGTTCGGATAGACGGGTGATGAGTGCTTCCTTAGCGGATATGAAGAATATGCGTTGGGTTGCTTCTTCCATTGTGCATACTTTAAGCTCATTTACTAAGAAATCCACACCCCGCTCATGATGTTGTTTTCTGACCTAAATGAAGATTATGTTTATAAATGTGCAGTATGTACGCGCGTTAAATATAACATATTTAAAATCTCAAATAAATCTATCATAACTCACCTCAGCTTGTTCATCACATTGCTAAGCAGTAACAAAAAAACAATAATCAAGTCTCTGCTGCACATGGTATGAAAAGCTGCGCGGTTTTGCAAGAATAATATATTAATGCTTAGATAGTTGTACTCACTTGTTCTAAAAATTCTGGTTCATTTGCAGACGCATCCCATCGATTGTTTAATATAAATATGTTCGGTTTCGATAATCGTGTCGACACTTTATGAAAAAAGTTCTTTTCCTAAAATATTTAATTCAAGCGATTAATACAGTTGCAAATACTCTTATAAATCATATAATTGTAAACTTACGGTAACCATCAATGTAGACTCCGCATTGGCAACTAGAACAAAGACATCGGCGTCAAGGCAGTGTTTATCAATCCATTCATCAAGATTTGGAGTAACATCCACTCCAGGGGAATCAACAAAAACTACATCATCGCGTAAGAGTAAACAGCGATTCCGTGGCCAATAAACATGTACCATTTCGCTTTCTTTCAACTTTTCTTTACATAAAGCATGAGCCAATTGTGCGACAGATTCAACATTATGACGCTCATCAGATCCATCAAGTACCAAGTATGCTTCATCATTAGGTGAACCTTCCACCTACAAGAACACATAAAAAATAATAATGTATCTCATTGAAAATTTATTTAGCGTCATTTACCTGCAGAAAGCAATTGGTGGTATGACCAATACCACTTGGCAGAATCTTATCTCTAAGCATAGCATTAATTACAGAGCTCTTGCCATTAGATGTTCTTCCAAAGAATGCAACTTTCATATGATCCCTAGTTAGGACATCACGAATGCCACTAACTTTAGAAACAAATTCTTGACATTGCTTCACCTTGCCCTCTCCAATAATCTGCTGCTCCTTTTCAGTTTCTGTAGAATTCACAAATTAAGATTAATAACTATCAACCATCTTGAACAAAGCTATTTACCTTGCATGTAATGGACTGTATCCTTGACATAGTCTTCAATCTCAACAAATATGTCATTGATCTTCTTTTTTGCTCTCACAAATATCTGCAATGGTGAATTCTCAGCAGATGAACGCATAACATTATTATCTGCCAATGACATGGGTGGCCAATTATGTGGACCATCACCTGACATCATTGACATGGTGCGATTGAGGTAGGCTGCCATCATGCACAATGGCTTGCAGCAAGGATCACAGAACTAACGTGCAGCCGGCAACTGAAACAAACAAAAATAAAAATAGGTTGGTGCACTAGGTTGATTACACATTTAATAACATAATTTGACAAAAACTTAATATCAATAACTCAGCAACGCACCACATGGACCAAAGTGCATTCATCACAAATCTTACAGAAAAAGCAACAGCAATCTAATACCACTTATTATCTACAATGAAATAAATTTGAGGAGACCTGTTCATTTCGGAGGCTCATTTTAAAACATTTGGTCCCTTGCCTAGTTGAAAGCTTATTGATGATTCTAGCAGCATTCTCTCACAATATCATTGCGGTTTACTTACCACTGAGAAACCGATTAAAATAACGAGTCAATGTTTCGTAAAAACAGTAATGTATATATTTGAAGCTTACCGAATACGATTTACATGTAACCTGCCTTGGGCATGACAAGGTGACACCACGCAGTCACATGCGTAAATCAAACTGACGGAAGAGGAAATGTTCACTGATATAATACGAATTAAATCAACAATAAATTAATATCACAAACAGCTGATTACTTACGATTTTTAAACAAATACAAGAAATAATGTTACGTAATTATTTGCAATGGATGTATGGTATTCGCACGACGCAATTGAGCGACGTTGCCAGTTGCCATTCAAGGATCGTGACACAAGCCCTGAAACCGATATTAAATATTTTTATGGTTAATCGTATATTTTGATTGAGAATTTATTTAAGTTATATAAAATGATTATACTTATTTGATTTATATATGCATTATGTATCGAACAAGGTTGGTCCCTCTCATGCACATGCATGTAATCAAGTTTATAGAATGCGCGCGAAAATCAGCGCCTCCAAGTGAATTTCTAACGACTTGGTGTCATTGCTTTCCGGCCATAAGCCGCAGAAGACATAACCGTTCTAGACAAGTGTATGGTGTGTTTTTCTAAAACGTTAAGATGGAATTTCTTGAATTTTCGGATATTTCCTCGGAAGTAAAAGGATGTATGGTAAGTTTCTTATTTTATGTGCTGTCATTGCATATATATTAACTGTGACCATTCTTTCTCAAACATAGACTGTGGGAAAAATAAAAATGACTGATTCAAGTATTGTTTTTAAAAACAATAAAACTGGAAAAGTAGATCAGTTGCAAGCATCTGAAATAGATATGGTGAATTTCCAATACTTTGCTGGATCAATGGGAATTCGTGTATTCTTAAAAAATGGCACACTTCACAGATATGCAGGGTTTAAGGATTCGGAGAAAGAAAAAATTGCCAGTTTCTTTACTAATACCTACAAAAAGGATATGTTGGAGAAGGAATTAAGTTTTAAAGGATGGAATTGGGGTACAGCCAAATTTAATGGATCAGTATTAAGTTTTGATGTAGATAATAAGAGTGCCTTTGAAATTCCACTCAACCATGTCTCACAATGTAATACTGGCAAAAATGAAATCACAATGGAATTTCATCAAAATGATGATGCACCTGTTAGTTTAATGGAAATGCGATTTTATATTCCATCTAGTGAATTAGCTGGAGATGTTGATCCAGTTGAAGCATTTCAACAGCAAGTTATGCAGAAAGCTTCAGTTATTAGTGTTAGTGGTGATGCCATAGCAATATTTAGGGAAATTCAATGCCTTACACCACGGTATTACAGAACTTTTTTGCACTTTTTTGTCATTTGCTAATTTGTTTCTTATTTTAGTGGTCGTTATGACATTAAAATTTTCAATTCATTCTTTCAATTGCATGGTAAAACATTTGACTACAAGATACCTATGTCTACAGTTCTACGACTTTTTAAGCTACCTCATAATGATTCACGGCAAATGTTTTTTGTTGTTAGTCTTGATCCGCCAATTAAACAGGGTCAGACACGCTATCACTTTTTAGTGTTACTATTTGGTCATGATGAAGAAACTACTGTAGAATTACCATTTACGGAAAAAGAATTAAAGGAAAAGTATGAAGGCAAATTGGAGAAGGAAAGCTCTGGGCCAACCCATGAAGTTCTTGGGAAGATTATGCAAGTAATAATTGGTAGAAAAATTACTGGACCTGCTGGATTTAGAGGGTAACTAATGAATTCAATCTTAATATTTCAATGTTAAAACCTGAACTTGCATTTTAGCCATGCTAACGCCTATGCAGTCGGATGTTCATTCAAGGCGGCCGCTGGCTATCTCTATCCACTAGAAAGGGGTTTCATTTACGTGCATAAACCGCCAATTCATATTCGATTTGAAGAAATTGTCTCCGTTAACTTTGCTCGAGGAGGAGGCAGTACACGCTCGTTTGATTTTGAAGTTGAATTGAAATCTGGCACTGTGCATACATTCAGTAGCATTGAAAAAGAAGAATATGGAAAATTATTTGATTTCATTACAAATAAAAAACTCAACGTTAAAAATCGTGGTAAAAATGTAAGTATACATTGTTGGTTGAAGATACATTCTAGTGAGCTAATTGACTTTTATGTTGTTTCAGGATAAAGCGACCTATAAAGATGACTTTGGAGATTCAGATAATGAAAATGAACCTGATGCTTACTTGGAGCGTGTTAAAGCTGAAGCCCAAGAGCGCGATGATGATAACGTTAGTGATGACGAGTCCACAGATGACGACTTCAACCCTGATGCGGCCAAAAGTGAGAGTGAAGTGGATGAGGAGTATGACAGTAATCATAGCGATACATCATCGGAATCCGGCAGTGATAGCCAGCAGCATCACAAGAAAGAGAAACACAAAAAGGAGAAGAAGGAGAAGAGTAAGCCAAAGCCTGAGAAAGAAAAGACGCATAAGAAGCGAGACAAGAAAGAAAAGGATTCAAATAAACCGAAGCGTCCTGCAACAGCTTTTATGATTTGGCTGAATGAAACTCGAGAAAAAATCAAGGCCGACAATCCTGGTATTAAAGTTACGGAAATTGCCAAAAAGGGCGGCGAGATGTGGAAGGAGCTGAAGAGCAAATCAGAATGGGAAAAGAAGGCAGCAAAAGCGAAGGAGGAATACGCGATTGCTATGAAAAATTATAAACCTTCTGAGAAAGATAGTTCTTCTAAACCGATTTCTGAAAAGAAATCGTCTGGCAGTAAAAAACCACCACCATCTCCGGTAAAAGGTGCATTTAAAAGTAAGGAGTACATTGAGAGTGATGAGAGTTCTAATAGTGAAAATGAAAAAAAGGCTAGCACAAAACGGAAAGGTTCTGATGGTAAGGCTGCCAGCAAAAAGTCTAAAAAATCTGAATCTGAAGATGAAGAAGAGGAAGAACTAAGCTCGGGATCTGACAGTGGCAGCGATTAATACGAAAGATATATTTCGTTTGTATTTATTGTCCAATATTATTTCTCAGTTTGTGTCAATAAATATGTTTTTATATTGAATAAATTAGTTATAAGAGGCATGTTAATATTATTGTCGTTTGATAAGATTGGAATTAATATTGCAATCTTACATTTTTAACTTCGTTCGGTGAAACAATAAATATTGAATGTTTCAAACAAAAATTAGTGTTTTATTTAAGTTTTTGCTTGCCATATTGCTTTATTCCCTTAAATTCGATAAGTGATTTGAAACTATATATCTAGATCTGTTTCTGGACTGTATCGAAATAGGGAAAAAAATTTTACAATTTATTTCACTTATAGTTTGTAATCTATCACAAATTACTTTTTATTTAATTAAAATTTTCTTGCTGCCAATTAGTTAATTCAATCATTTTATTTCTTGATTGGAATTATTTTGTTGAATGTAGCAAGACCTTATGTGGTCAACCATTTAACTGCATATGAGCTGCTGATGGTTGCATCTCATCAGCCAGACAACCGAGACAACCATATTTAATCATGATTTCTTTGATTTTGATTGAATGTCCGGCTCAAATATCTGTTTCATTTGCAGGTGTTCTACTGCTGGAGTTTTAATCAATTTTAGTTAAAATCAATATTTTTGATCTTACTTGAATTTAACTTTTAGATGTTATATCTTATCAGAACGCTCTTATCAGAGCGTTAATACTATGCATCTCAAATTGTTTTGATTCAGATATCCAACTCTCCCACATAAAGGAACACGAAAATCCATCTTGAGCGTTTGAAATATGTTTTCTTTAGCACATGATTCTAATTCATAAAATTGGATAGTTAATGTTTTATTGTACCTGTACTCTCCCTGAATCAGGATCAAATAACAGCCTATTTTAAAATGATATCTTTCTGGAATCTTTTTATAACTAAACTTTAGTTATCTATCTATGAATTGTGATCACTTTTAATTATTTAGGCAATCAACTTTGGGTACAAATCAGGTTAAAAAGAACAATTAAGATTGCCATTGCACTAAGAATTGCAGTGTGAATTAGCCTCTCATTAGTCTAGCAATTTATATATTACAGATGTAACGGGTAGCATCACACCCTACGCAATCTACATAGGCCCACATCTACATATGATACGCTAAATCTCATTATTTCTTCCGATTTCATGATGTAGTGTACCTTAATCTTTTGCATCATCATTCTGGCACAAGTCATTACTATTATCAGCATTTTTCTTAAGGAGAGATACAAGAGGCAAATCAATAAAAATTTGTAATAACTCAGGAAATTGGAAGTTTGTAATGCAAGGTTTTGTCATATTTTTGAATAAAAATTGGGTATTTTTCGCCTTAGTGCTTATGGCGTAAAATTAGATCGGCGAGACGTAAAAACAAACAAAAACTACCATAAATCCCAAATACGTGACGATAGCCGGCCTGAAGCCTTTTACACAACACGAGGATGGTGCAGAGAAAGTGGAGAATGCATTTTCTTAATTTTCGGGACTACAGTTTTGAAGATATGGAGGTGATCCACATAGACCACACACCTCCATTTCCGGATGCATGCCGATGTAGACGCTAGGCGTAAAACGTTGAATGTAAATATTAGTAAACAGTTAATATTTAAAAACAAATCAGTCATTATAATGTTACTTCAGTTTAATTTGCATTCAGATTAATTTTAAAAATATTATAAAATTGGTTTAATTAGAAAATATTTTTTTGCCATCTATTTGCCATTTTTTTTGCCATCTACCTGCCATCTATAAAAACAGGGTGAAATTGAGAACAATTGCGCATGCGGATTGCAAATTCTTTGTCAAACTGCCCGCGAGGTATAAAAGCGCGTTAATCAGCCGCCATCGTTCTTTTGCATCCGAGATCTCATCCTGGTAACACGTATGTATAAGCTGCACCTCAGTGTTTGCGAATTATAATTTTGCTAGTTAATTGATTTCATTATTAATAACAATCATTCAATTCAGATAAAATACTAATATAATTAATCAAATCACAATCTGATTATGATTAAAATACCTCTTTGCATGCCATTTCAGCATAACCTGTTGTATTTCAGCTAAACATAGTGCGCGATATCTTCGATTAAACTGTTAATAAATGAGAACAAATTAATTGATAAAGTAATTGTGCATTTTTAATAAAGTGTGTTGCCCATCTAAATGCATTTAAGCCTCTCTTGCGGACATGCAGGCATGGGTTTTTACGTTGGATCACCATTGATGCCGCGTATAACAAAACCAGTCTTGTGGCGTGGCCATCTTGGACTCATGGCGTGGCCATCTTGGGCTCATGGCGTGGCACACATCGTGTTTCATTGTCATTGTTGCTGGTAACAATGTGAAAACAAAATTTGTAGACCATTGTTACCAACAATGACACTAAAATAAAATCTTACTCCGTTAACATTTTTTAAACAAACAACAGCTTAACAATTTAAAGTGTGCTACTGTTTTAAACAATAAAACTCTAACGTATCATCTTAAATCATACCATTAACAGTTTAAACATCAACAACTTTGAATAAAAATCGATTTGAATAAGTCTACAAGTTAAATAAAGTTTAAAACATGCCGTTAACAAATAAAAAAACCAACGTAAGGCAAACAACTTGATTAAAACAACACAATTGAAACCGGCTCCTAAAGATTTTAAACAATAAAACTTAAACGAATTTAAACCATTAACAATTTTAAAACAAACAAGTTCACTACTGCAAACAATTTGGATAAAAATTATATGTATAAAAGTTGAATCTTAATATTAAAATGGGTTTAAAACAATCATCAGTTTCATCAAGCAATCATCTTCACTAAATCTAAAAGCATCGGCTTCGTACAGCAATAAAATTTAAACCATATAATTAATAATTTAAACAATCAGCAGCTTCGTATAACAATAAAATATAAACCACATAATCAATAAATTAAACAATCATCAGCTTCGTACAGCAATCAAATTTAAACTATATAATCAATAAATTAAACAATCTTTAAAAGAATTATTTAAAAACGGTTTATTCTAACTTATAAGCTTACTTGAGAAATGAATATTTTCTTTTACGAAAATACAATAATTTGTGAAATCAATGATTTAATTGGGTGTTCTTCTGGATTGCAGCTCTATTTATAGGTTTCTTCTCCCTCGATATTATTTTTTGTGACCATATTTGGTCATGCTTTGCTACGCTGCGCGCCGTTTGTTGCTGGTTGTTGTGCTAACTGCGCAGTACATTGTTGCAGGTGTTCCATTGTTAGAAGAAATCGATATTTTTTCTTATTCCGATTCTTTCTATTCCGTCTCATTCGCAACAGCACTTTTATTAATATATTTTCTTATTAATATTTCTATTCCTAAGCCGCCATCAATAAAATAAAAAAACTCAGATTTACACAGCAATTAAATTTAAACTTTATAATCAATAATTTAAACAACCATCAGCTTCGTATAGCATTAAATCAGAACTGATTCATCAGCTTCGTATGACAATCACATTAAAGCCAAATATTTAAAAGCAAATTTAAACAATATCCAGCTTCCTACAGCAATAAAATTTAAACTACATCAGCTTCATATAGCAATAAAATTCGAACCATACCATCAGCAATCAATTAAAATTGTACCATCAATAATTTAAAAAATCATTTGCTTTGTGCAGCAATAAAATTTGAACCATATCCAGCTTCGTAAAGCAGTTAAATTGGAACCGAACCATAAGCTTCGTATAGCAATAAAATTGGAACCGTACCATGAGCTTCGTGTAGTATTAAAATTTAACTCGTACCCTCAATAATTTAAAGATCTGTATTAATGGTAATACGTACTTTCAAATATTTAAGGAACCATCAGTTTCGCGCAGCAATGAAATTTACGTCAGCACCAGCAGATCATCGACGTCGTATATCAATAAAACTTAAACCATATCAACCACAGTAACCAAATAGGAACCATAACATCGGCTTCGCATAGCAATAAAATTAAAACCATCCATCATTAGCTTAATCATTGATTCAGCATCAACTTCGTATAGCGTGCCATTAACAAATTAAACAATCATCAGCTTCGTATAACGATAGAATTTAAAACTGTTGTAATAGCAATAAATGTTCAACAATATAAACCGTCAGCAGTTACATATAGTCTGAATAAAATACTATATAAATAATATTGGCTAGGAGAAATAATTATGTTCAATTAAAACTTCTTTTAATTGTAATGTGTATAAATTAAATTAAATTTAAATCATGCCTATTAATATCTAATTTATTGCAAAACGGTAATTTTGCTTCTACACTCGTTGTGGTCTGCGGGTGTCAGTTTCTTCCACTAAATACCTTCCCAAGTTTTAGACTGGTTTTTATTGTACTTTTTTGATGAAAACATTGTCGTTTATTTATTTTAGAATAATTTGTTACTTTTTGTGGGTATTAAATTCTCTTTCTCAGTCCAAACATTTTTCTATGTTTGGTGTTGTATATGTACATGATTCACGCCTGATTTACGTTTTTATTAGACTGCGACTATTTTTCGGAATTTATTACAAGTAATCTGCATTGTTCACGACTTCGAAGAGTTTTGGGTGAAGTTTCTGCATTTCCTTTGGGGGAAAAATACAACTTGTCTATATCCACTGAGAGTGATTGGATCATGGTCGCCAAAACGCAGGTTCACCCGCACTCAAATGGCAAATGAGTAACTTTTTTTGGCGGCGTATTGTGCATTAAAGCCCTCCCTCCGCTATATCAAAAGGACATTGCACCTCAGGGGGCAAGACAATTACGTTCCCGATATCTGAAGCAGTCTATAGAATTTAATTCAGATGCGTCAATCTGCCAAGGTAGACTGAAAAATTCAAAAGGTGATAGGAAGAGCATTTCAAAGAAGAGGGGTAGCAATATGTATGATCAGCTTTATACCGACTGGATGAGAAGTTGCGGAAGAATCAGTTTCAAGGCTGAGGACACAAATCATACGGGATTTCAGTGTGGGGATATAGGCCTCGGAGGATGACGGTGGGGTTTAACTAGACGTGAGGGTGGGGGCCAGTGGGGTCTATTTTTCTTTATTAAACAAAATGGACCGATGCTTCTGTCTGTGCCCTTAATGGTATTCAGCTACGATGACATGCATAAACATGCCTCGTATGTGCGCCTTGAATGTCTCTATTCAGCAGCGATATACAGTAAAGTTGATTTAGTTTCCTGGTTTTATTTTATTGTATACCTTCAACGTTAGGTTTTGTTATTGGAGTACATTTTTTCCCCGGAAAGGACGCGCACGAATATGACGTGGCTTGATGCGTATTCTCGTTTTTCTTAGTTGACACAGCAATATGCTGTTATCATTCACAGAGCATAGGGATGTGTTGAATAAAAATACTGTGATGTTTACACGGTAATTACAATTATTAAAATTTACGCACATTAACATTAATTTTGATTGACATCAATTGCGGTTTGGTATTATATGTGATAAGAGTTTCAATGTCAGGAAATGTGATTCACACATTGTAATTTAAATGCTACAACAATATTTGAGCGCGTCTTAGTCTTCATAGTATCCGCTAACAGTCATTATGAAAGTTTTAAATATAATTTTGATCAGCATATCTTCGCTAATATTACTTACTTTTGTCATTGTGGGAAGCTATTTTGTGTGAGTAAAATTCATAAGATTTATACATTTTTTCATGGGTAAACATTTCTTAGCTATAAAAAATATAATCCAACTGTGGAGCAATCTACGAGTTCAAATTTATCAACAGTATTCTCGGTTGGAAGGACTATTGGTGGTATAACTGTTTCTACTAATTACTCAATGATCAGTGATTGCGGATTTATTGATGATGATAATCGAATATTTGGTGGCAGTATTACAAAATTGTTTGAATTTCCTTGGATGGCCAGGCTTGCCTATAATATTAGTGAGTAGATATATTATTTTTCTTATGGTATGAATAATAAATACTCCATGATTTGAAAAGGAAAGGAAACTCGATACATGTGTGGAGGTAGTCTCATCGCACCAAATTACGTTTTAACTGCTGCTCATTGTGTTGTTGGAGTTAGGTCTCAAGGGCTGTAAGTTCTGAGGGAGACAGTTAAGACTGCTTGCAATTCCAAATAACTATTATTTAAGGTCGTTTGTCCGATTGGGAGAGTATGACACTAGCACAGATTTGGATTGCGAGGTGCAAGCTGGTGTAGATTCTGAAATCTGCTCACCCCCCGTCCAAGATATACGAATAGCACAAGTGCTTCCACACCCTGATTTTAATTTGGCCGCATTCGCAAATGATGTCGCTTTAATAAGACTAGCAACTCCTGCAAACATTACTGTTGGTACGTAATTCCACGCACATTGGGTGATATCTGTTATCACAAATCTTACAGAAAACGTCAAGACAATTTGTCTTCCACTTACGCGGCAAGTACGCGACATGCCGTTGCGTAGCGTAACAATTACCGGATGGGGACTTAAAGAAAATGGTAATTTGGTGAAATTTTTATATATTACCAATGTCACGTAAATTTGTAGGTATTGAGAGTAATGTCTTAAGACAAGCTAGTCTTCCAATAATCCCTTCAGAAAATTGCAGTCGAATATATTCAAATATTGAGTTAACCAGTGACCATATTTGTATTGGGGGTACGAAATCGTTGAGTTGTGAAGGGGATAGCGGTGGCCCTTTACAAATGTTTGCTGTCACTCCGGAAGGTATAAATGTACGATTTTATCAATATGGCTTGATTAGTAGTGGACCTACGTCTTGTTTCGCCAATGCTCTACCTAATGTGAATACACGGATTCATAGGTATTTACAGTGGATATTAAACAACATCAATTGATGTAAAACGTATATTAATGATTTAATATATTTACGCTAAAAATAAATTTATTGATAAAACTCCGATATACATCGAATTTTATGGTAATCAAACAATAATTCTTTGCTCATGAGCTCATCTGATTTTGGGAAAAAAAGTAAACGTGGCCGGCGATTTTGGTGTCCAACATTTGTTCCTCATAGACATTACATCCGTATCACCGCAGTTTGTTGGAATCACTATTGGAATTTGTGCGCATGTTTTGCTGATTAGTTATATTCAGTTCAAGCTAAATTTATTATCGACGTATGAAAAGGTTTACTGTTGCGTGGAATTATTTCAGTAGCATTAAGCTCCTTTGGGAACAGTAGCACATTCTATCTCCAGTGGGAATGGTGGTCTTACTTTATTGAAAACTAGCTGACCCGGCGAACTTCGTACCGCCTATTAGCGTTTCACATAGATATTACTTTTTTAGGCTTTTAATGCTGATGAATTTTATTCCTGCTCTTTATTAACTAGTATGCTCTATTTTTTCCACATTCTGACCATTCGCTTTTGCGTTTGGAATGTCTGTTACTTATTACTTATTCACAAAAAAAAGCGCTTTTTTGGCAATGCTATCTTAGAAACAAATTACATTTTTCTATATTTTTCGCAAATCTGACCTGCGCTCGTAGGCAAGCATTATATTTAACCTGTCGTATGTTCTGCCCTAACACAATAGTAGTACAATTCTAACTTAAACAGTTATCCCACTATCCAGTCGTCCGTTTGGCATGTAGATGAATAAATCTGAGGTTTTCCAACTCGAGAACATGCTACATAGTGCTGTCCATGGGAGAAGCGTGGATTTTCCATATTCGGTCCACACACTTACAGTGATTGGCCTTGTGCTTTATTGATTGTCGTCGCAAACGCTAGTCTGATTGGAAACTAAGCGTTTAAAATTAAAGTTCATGTCTGTGGGAATCGTCGGAATTCGTGGTAGTAGTATATCTTCACCTTTGAAATTTTCCGTCAACATTTTTGCCTCAATAAGGTTGTTTTTACTGCTAATATTGTTCCATTGTAGAGTCGTGGTTGTTTTATGTTTCTTAGGCGTACCAACTTTCAATAATCTTCGGTGGTATGCCACCGAAGATTATTCGGTGGCATACCAGGCAAGTCAAGAGAATTCAAGAATTCTGTAGGATAGTTGATCACTTCGTCTGGTTTCACGATAGTGTTGGAGGTATCGTAAACATAAAGTGCGTAGTCAAAAATCGGAGTGCTCGTAGAGGTGTAGGGTCTGAAACTGCTGAGGAGCTGGGAGTGTAGTTAAGCGCTGGTTTCTTCGACAAATGTTTTTATTTTATTTTTTTATTATCTGAAGTTCAAAGTAATTAACCAATCCATATTTGTAATAAAGTTCATGGTGATTAATATCATCTTATGTTCGGATAATTGCGGTATGTAGTACCTTTTCCGAAATCATCCTTTTCCGAAATCGTTTGGCCGGAGTAAGTCAGAAATATTGGTTTGGTCGAGATACATTAGGTGTTTGCAACTTTTAGAACGCTTTCACAAAAAGTAACTGTAGTAACCGTTCCGTTTCCACGCGCAATAGTCGTATTATGTATTTTGTTTATTTCTTGCCGCAAATTATTATTTTGTGTTGAATGACTGGTTTAATTAATCTGACATTTGTCCAAACAAGTGTTAACTCCTTCAATATGTAAGGGTTTATTTATTATTCGCTTAGCGGAGTTCGTCTCATGATAGTTATAATATAGACCAACTAATTATTGTGTTTATGGAAATACTGATGATGAACGTTATGCATGTTGAAGTTTAAAAGACTTGAACAAATAAATATTGAAGAATGAACGATTATGCCTAGTTAGGATGTGATCTAGAATAGGATAACTATTAAAACAGAGCGAGGCGTTCGTAGGGGCAACAATCATTATCAAGTAATTATAGCGATTAGAATGAATATTTCTTCTAAAGGTTGCAAATTTCAGTTAAGCTAAACAACTCGGAAGTGTTATAGTGACATTCTGAAGTTAAAGTGTATTGGGAGAATTTAGATACGATAATATTAACTGTTCTTTAAATTAAGGTATTCAATAATTATAGTGTGCCTCGAATTGAAATGAGTAACAGTGGCCAGAAATTTGAATTGAGAGAACGATTGTACGAAACAAAATTTTAAAGTCATTGGTTGTTTCCTGACAAAAATGAAGACAGGAGGATTACTCTCTTTCTACTTATTTCATTTGGGGTTACCGAGGAAAGTACGCGAATGGTATAAATGGTATAAATGGTATAAATAATTCACAATCGACTTAATTTTCATCCAAATTCACAAATATAATAATTTCGTCAGTGCATTGCAAATCTATGTGGTGTGTTGCTGTTAATTTAGTGTGGGGAAAGATTTTCTCGAACCTGTATTTTTTAAATAAATTATTTTACGTGGTGCTATTTTTGTATTTGGTTATACGTGTAAGAGTAATTTGAACATGTAAGGATGATTGAAATTTGGAGTAACCACTTAAAAAAATTCTTTAATTATACTAGCGTCTTTAGTTTGAAACCCAGTTGGTTAGATCAAGATTTCCAATTGGACAACGGAAGACTTGTTTCTAGTGCGCATTGCAACTCTTCCGAGTGTTGTTGCACATACCGAGATTTAGTTTGTTGTTAAAATTAACATAGGCATGCGTTTTCGCGAATTGCCAAATGTTTTAATCCCGAATTACTTGCTTTACGACCGGATAGCTTGGAAGAATAAAAAATGATGGCATTTGATTCACATTCTTGATTACATTCGTAATCTTCACACAGCTATATGACATTCAGGACTTGCAACGCAAGCATAAAGTTGGGGATTTATGGTTTCTACTTCTTTCTTCATGGTCTACTGTGATTTGGAATTGTTGTATCTTGGTATCTCTTGGTATTTCGACTGAATAATCGAAAAAGGTTTCTATTTTGCAATTAAAAAATGTTGACAGCCGTATTTATTTTTGTTTCTATTAAATATCAGGGCGTTGTATTACTTTCCGAGAAGATAATAAAGTTGCGCAAAAACTTTGGCGAAAAATACGCTGTTCTATAATTACATGCGCTATTATCTCTTAATTATGGACTTATTTTAAAATGTATTTCTGCTATATTAATATCCATATTAATTGCAACTTGACCACGTTGGATCGTAATAAAAAGTAAACTAAACAAAATTTTCGAGCTTAATAAGATATTTCTGAAAAGAACGGATATTACTAAAAAGTCTAATTTAGTATAATCTGAGTATTTGAATAATTCTAATTGGATTGTGATTATCAAATATGTATATAATTATCGGCGATACAGAACAGAATCATTCATTTATAATGAAGGTCTGAAATCGAATTAGTTTGGGGTTGAATTTCTAGAATCAGGCCATTTGTAAATTGATACAGATTTTGTTGAAATTTTTATGATATTACGAAGTATAATTACTTATAATAAATGCTTTTCTTGTAGAAATGGTGTTATTGTCATGCCTCTGTATTTTTAATGGCTCCATACATTGAAAACACTAAACATATTTGTGGTTGTATATACCTGTCCGCAAGTGTGTATATTGAAAAAATTTTATTTCGTAAAGCTGATTTTCAATCATCGAAATAATTGCAAATTATTATAAATATCGTCGCATTCAGCACATTTTTTAAATTTCTGAGATCATTATATTAAACAATTGAATTTCAATTTGCTAAAACGTATAATTAGCTAAACCGCACAATTAGCTAAGTAAAGCCAAATTGTATGCATCTTATCAATAGTTTTGTCAAGGTTTTTATTACTGTAATAAGCTAGTAAACACACTATCCAAAGGACTCTAAAATAATTTGTAGTTGTGTATTTCCTGTATCTTATACTTTGTCATAGTTATTTTTACACATTTGGGAGTTTGAGTATTGTTTTTGGAAATTACTCTTGTCTCCTGGAGCATACATCCAATAACATAGAAGTTGTTCATCTTTATCATGGTTTAAGGTAGAAGATTAAATGTGGTTGCTAAAACTAATAGCTCATATATTTAAATAACGGGGTAGTGGATTTTAAAGTGATTTTATCAGAGAACATGTAAAACGATTTGCTTGCGTGAACTAGGTATAATGTTTGGTATTTGTTACCGACCAATTTGCGATTTTCAAACATTTTTATGAGATTTTGTCAAGCGTCTTATATGCTTAATCTATGAACCTGGTCCGGTTTATTGGATCTGTTTGTACGTCGTATGATTTGGTTCTATCTTCGTTAGCAATGCCATTCCAGATAATAACGTAATTCTAAGATCTGGTTTTAAGCATTTTGGATTTCTAAAGTTTTAAATGTTTACATTATTATTGTTTAGTCTCTTTGAAATTGGATGTTTATCATATAAAAGGTGTGATTTTATCTTTAGGTTTCGATTTTACTTCTATACAATTCTTTCAAAATTTTCGATTGGTGTGTTTCACAAAGCGTTCGAACAAAATGTTTTTTGTGATAGTATAACTGATTCCAAAGTGACACGCAATGTGTTTTATAAAAATGTCGTCCTTGTGCGTTTTCGACTAAAATTCCGGGAACAAATTCGCATGTTTTTTTCTTGTCGTAAATGGCTCACTAATTAGCTAAATAATTTTACTCGGATTCAAAAGAGATAGTCAGAGTTGGAGCTTCTTCATGTTTTGTGGCAAGAAAAACAAATTCTGTCCTCTTCTTGCAGGATTTGCAAATGGATTTCGTATTAGTGATAATGTGTTAGAAATTATGAATTGGTTCATTTTTACGAAAATGTGGCAAAATGAAAAACAATTAACACAAACACCAACACGTAACCCAAAAACAGTAAACTCCTGTTGATGAAAAATGAAAGGGTACAAGAAATAGAATGACTGAAATAATAATAGGCTAATTATATTAGAGTATGTTTTAAAAATAAGTACTTATGAAAATTGGTACTTTAATATAAATATAGATTTTGAAATATATTGCTAGTGCAGGAATAAGTAAATGTACTTTTCAACGCATATCAAGATAGATTGATAATTTGACTTTTATAAATCAAATCTTCACAAAAACTAATACAATAGCTATTTTTGATTTGTTGGTGTTGTGGCATTGGCATTTCGACATAATATCGGTTCAGGAGACAAGTTATGAGGGCACTAGTGCAACATTGGCGCATTGACAATCCTCTTTACAGCCAATATTTGCTTTTTTTCGCGCAAGTTTTTTGATATTGATAATACAACCTACATACTGGGTTTGCAATTCAAAGACATTAACTGAATAAATACAAATTATTAACCTTGGGACGGCCTTTGTCACGTTATATAGATTGCGATATGGAGTAGATATTACTTCAAGTAAATTACTTATATTAATTAAAAACTGCCGATAAGACTTTCACTTATTTCGTAATTATCGTTATTTTTTATATAATGCATATTTTGTCTAGTTTTAAATGGTCCTAAATACATTAAGATGAAATTGTCTCGAAAGACAATTTCTGAAACATAATGATTTATTTTCTCCAATACCCTGAGTTTTTTAATATCGCTTGTCTGGTTTCACCAGGGTGGTGGTTGTCGTCGTGTTAATGTAGAAACACATACAGATACTGTAGGCAATTATTACCGATTTGAGTTTTTCTTTAAAATTTATTTATCGTTCTGTGTGGACAACAGATTCACTCTCATTAGAATGATCTAGTTATACATACATTATCGAAACTTTAGAATGTGTAAGTCATTTAACTCCGATTGCCGATATCCTTATTATCTATCAATATGATTATGGAAATTCGACATATGCTACGCATTTGTGCATTTTTTATTGTTTCGTTGATAGCGAAAACATTCATTTAGAATTTTGTATTAGTACCTATCATGGCGTCAAATTCAAATTTTTTTACCTACTACCGGACGTTGACATGTGGATATTTATTACGACTAATTGATGTAATCTTTTAAAATGCATTAAGGAATAATTTAAAAGTTTTAGAAGCATAAATACCAAACTCATCTGAATAAGTACTTAGTGGTGTTCCTCAGAATTATCTAGTATTAATTATGTACTACATTTATGTAGTATTGAATGGCTAATAAGTTGCTTTGGCTGAAAATTTTCTTAGTATCTTTTTGAAAAGTTAATTTTTGTAAGGCGGTTTTTAAGAAAGGAAAAAATTTTGCAACTGTTTTCAAATCCATGCAATATTTTCCTGTTTAAATTTGCCGTGTGTATGATTAGTATATGTCTCTATTTGTCACTTGCGCTATTAAAATAGCGCATATGATTTCTAATATCCGGACCTGCTGGAGAAGAATTAAATTACAATGTATCTGGGTATTCTTGGCAATATCATTCATGGTTGCAGTTATTACAGAATACCTATCGCATCCAGCTCTTATTTAACATTTAATTTTTCTTTTATTGTTAACCTTTGGCATACCTTTGATTAGTTCAGATATTTAGATCATTTTTGAGTGGTTTACGAGCCAGGGCGTGGTAGTTTCTTTTTTTTATATAAAGATGCTTTGAATAAAGGTACAAAGTAATTTCTTTTATTAACCCTTGTTTTTAAAGAGGTAATTTGTTTTCTTGTGGGAATGCCGCAATGTGTTTTTCATTCATCATTAATTTAACAATGTCTGTTTTTGTTCTGGCTGGAGATGGTGATCTTTGCGTTCTGGTCTCGTGATTTCTTCTCGTCAGATCCAGGAGTGATCATGCTTGTTCTGTGCTTCATAATCTATAGCTGAATATTACTCTAGTAAAGATTCAGCTATTTTTTCTCCCAGATTTGTAGGCAGCAGTCCTTTAAAAATTAAATGCGTGGAGATGTCCATTTGTCCTCATTTGATTTCAATCCGGTTGCTATCCAGATTCCTATTACAGTCATTGTTGGATGATTCCTTGGAGAAAGAGCTGGAAGAGGTTCGCGTCAATTAGTTTTGCCCAAGACCATGTCTTTTGTCCTCTCTGAGCATTCAGTACTGAATAGTGTTAATTTGGGAATCTGGCAGTCATCTCCATCGGGCGCGTTCCTATTAGAATGGCGACAAGCTCTGGGGCTGGGGTAGGACCCATGTCGCAGGGTAGCGAGAAAATAAAATGCTCGCCGTGAAAAAAAACTGTCTCTGCCCTCCCCCCCGTTTTAAAATTCGTTTTTTAAAGGAACTGTTTTCCATTGTTTTAAACTGATAAATTGCTGAGATTTTTTGTTTAAATCTGACATGAATAGCGGTTTGTAAAGCTGCTGTTTTTGACATGGTTGATTAGCAATGGTATGAGTTTAAATTTTAACGCTTTAAAATCTCTAGTTTATAATTTTTATAACGGTTTAAAAATCTCTAGTTTACAATTGTTTGCGACTAGATTTCTGTTAAAAATAATTTTTTTCACGTAGAACGGATATTAATGAATTTATATTTTGTTCTACAATGTATATGAGCGTCAATACTAATTATATTGTTTGTATCACATATAGATATAGTTTTGGTACAAGCAAATAAACATTGTTTTAGATATTGGGTTGTTAATTCTGCCTGAATTATTTCACCATTCAATTGAGTCCTGGAATGGAGCCTTTCCATTTATATATTTGTAATGAAATATAAGTGCGTCTCCTACTACCCCTTGGCATTTTTATGCGTCTAGCTCTCGAATTTTTATAAAGGAATTCTTTGCAGAATAGTGTTAATTTGTATCTTAGAGCATTGTCCATAGCTTATTTCTTCCAGAGGTAATTTCAAGATTTTGTGGACTGTGAAAGATTTCTTGAATTTAATTTTTTTTAAAGTAAAGCTATTTAATATTTAGTGACAATTTAAATAAGTTAAGCTGGTTAGTCTTGAGGTAGTGATCTGAAAATATCATGTTTCTCTCATATGTTGTAATGTTTCTTCTAAAGAAATCGAATTCTTTGCGGACTTGTCGGCATTGTAACTCTGTATGTCAAATATACAAATAATTAAATAATATAGAAACTAGCAATGATGTTGTGCCTGTAGTACACAGCCTCAATATTAGAATTTGTGGTAAATTATCGGACCTTTTAGGTTATAAAATTCTGTTGGTAAAGATATTTATTTTGAATTGGATAACTTACGACTACATTCCGCGTAGGCTATCCTGCTTGATTATCAAATTTATATGCCAAGATGTATGTATGTTTTCATTCAAAAAATGACTTCAAATGATGGTTTCCCTAAGAATGGGAATTATTATAAATTATGTTCAAATTAAGATATATATTCCTACAGAAATAATTAATTTCTTATCAACTCAATATTGACTTTCTACAGTACATAAAGTCAATGTTCTACAGATGTCTATTTCAGCGAGTTGGTTAAATGGAGTAATTTAAGTTGATTTATAGGTCTAGCATAGAAGACGTTAAATTATAAATATAAATAAGTGAAACACTAGTTCCACAACCTAGTCTTTATTTTCATCGTTATGTTTTCATTTTCTACAAACTGCTACATTGCGTTAACACTAGCTGATCTTTGCATTGAATAATTACGATTTGAACGTTGCAATAAATAAATATTAAGTATGGCTAAATTTAGTTGTAGTCGTACCAGTTAAATGAAATAAGTACTTTTATCGTATTACAATTTCCAGTTATTGTTCAATGGCCCATGTATTTGTTGTTGAAAAGCAAGGAAAAGAAGGTTTTCAATTTTGTATTTTGTTTAAAATTTTATTTATTTCTAAAGTCTGAATAATTTCATCAAGTATTGTATATTCAGCAATGGATGGCCAGCAATAGATATTAACCCGTTGTTCATGAAACCTATTCTTCATGTCGTTTGACCATTATATAAGGTTACTTGGATTTTTGTCAAAGTAGTCAAAGATGGTATAATTATATGGTATGTAGGGTATGTAGAAAATTTATAATGATTTGCTCCGTTTATCAAAATAAAATAGAACAATAAGTATTAGAAAAACAACAGCACGTTTATTAAGCGATTATTTATACGTTAACAATTTTTTTGAGAATTTGATTTATTTGGTCTTAGAAAAGTCAATACTGTTTTCAAATCGTCTTCTATATTAACGATCTCTATCTCTTTCATTTTCATGTTAGGGAATACTGAAACTCAGAATTGATCAAAATAAGAAGTCGTTAATTGTAATAATATTTTTTAAGTTATAATGGCATAGTCACATCTAATAATCCATTAATTTTTCGTTTTGCCAAATTCTCTTTTTACAAAAGATCAACAATAAACGACAATTATTTAAAAAAAATTAGTATTAACTTAATACAATTGATGATATTCATTCTAATGCTTTTTTGTATACAATAATTTCTGTTTGGTTAGTTGACGCGTAAACAAACAATGCTGATGGTTTTCCAGCGCGGGAGCAGGCTATTGCGACAGCAAGACGTACTGGAAATTGCAGTCGTTTAAATTCAAATACTACGTCAGTTGGTATCAATACTTCTTCTCCCATATATTTTTCCTTTAATTTTAATCAATTTCGATAATTTGGCGGGGCACCCTTTAAGAATTTGGCTGCAAACAAATGTTTGGCGGCCCAATAGTTGAGAATTGCTGGCATATCTTCGTGCTAGAATGGTATCTTCTCAAAAAAATCTTTTCAGTGACAATATCGCTGATTAGAGGAAATGCACTTTTCCAATTAATTCGGTTTTAATTACTGAATATGACCTTGATGGTAAAACTTTTTTTGTTGAGACAATGGAAGCTTTTTTATATTTCGCGGCTATTTTCGCAAAAACTATTTATCGTCGTTTGAATTCTTAATTTTGTGCGCGATTCATTTATTATTACATTCATTTTCTTCCCGTGAAAAAACATATAGGAGTTGTTTTCAGCTTTTTATATTGAATGTAATGGGGTATACATGTTAATATAGTTACATGAGCCGTCTCAGTCTTTTTAACGTGTTGATTATTCAACAAAGTGTTTGTCAATTACTAAAATGTCGAATAATTCCTTGTCATCATTTATTAACCTACGTAGATCTATATGAGAATTGACTTAAACATGGAAAGGGTTAAGAAGATATAACAGTAATTATTTTAATATGGGGCATGAATGAGTTTCGGAAATACCAGTTATTTAGTACGTTAGAAATGGAACTTTTAGAATTTGAGTTTTGAATTTTGTGGATTAAATTTTTCCCTACATCTGTGATTGGCATCACGCCCATAGATGTAGATCTAGAATACACTACATTAAAAAAGTTTAGATTTTAATAAAAAAGACTTCATTACAAAAGTCTTAAATTCATATTTATTTAAGCATAGGCAATTTTATACAAAAGATATATATGATACAATTACATGTCTGCCTGTTTCGTGTTATACAATAGAATTGATATTATTGAATATTTAGAAATAATATAAATTTTTAATATTCTTTTTATCTATTAATTTGTGTGCCAAAGCAAGTTTAAATTAGCAATTTTGCACAGATTGTTTTGCGGTAATGAACTCTATAAAAGGTACCTTGTGATGGTCTAATGATAATATAACCATAGGGAACCCGCATATATTGGTCTTTTTCGGAATGTTATTCCATCGCTTGGTGTATGAGTTGCATAAAGTGTTTATATATAAAATGTTTCTTCTTAATTATCCTTGCGCAAGTTAAATTATAATTTGAAGATCTTGGGCCCAAACAGTTTCAAATATTCATCGACGGGTTTATCCCGTAATGTAACCCGCCGATTACTTAATTTTGAATTTGTTAGAGTCATCAAACGTTTAGCCAAAATATATGTCAAGTGCTTTTTAAAAGAGTTGCCGATTTCTTGCTCGTGGCTGAGTCAATAATTTGGAAACAATTATATTTATGAAATCTGGATTATGACCAAACTTGAAAAATATATTCAAAATGTGGTGGCCCAAATTTTCAACACATGTTACAACTAATTTTGAAGGTCTAACTAACGCGCCGCCAACCCAATCAAATTCCACAATGATGGAATGAACGTCTTCTGTATCTTGCGCAACTAATACCGCGGAAGAATTTTGACACGAAGTTTTATGCAGGTGCATTCTTTTCAATACGTAACCGGCCATGTATGCAAAATCCGATTACGCAGCTCGCTTGTAATGACATCAAATGAGTCACGAGCTTTGTTGATAGTCGTACTTAAAACATTGTCGAAATATTTGTTATTTTGAATACTGGTAACGGGAGTTTGTTCCAGTGGTGACGCGAGCAATTTACCCAAATTGTACAAAAAATCCTCACCATCTCGCAATTAGAATTTCGAGGACTATAATTTAAATTTTTTATCACCGAAGACTTAAACGCAGCTACAAATTGAGATGGTATAGGATTTACATTATTCCCAGACATACCTCGAACACATGAAAATAAATTTTCCAACGGATCTTGATTAAGTGATCTAATAATTAATTTTTTGAAGCCGAAATTCTCGAGTTTTTGCCAAAGTGTTTTATTATTTTGAATAGTGCTTATAAAATTTCTAATAAATGGGGAGTTACGGGTCACGCCATTTTTTTAAAATTCTAAATTATGTAATTTTGTAATGGCTTCTGACCAAAATTCGAAAATGACCTGACCCCAATTTAACAGGTCTCCTAGTGGCCCATTGTTTCCATACACTATTCAATGAGTTAAATAGACCATCTTTAAATTTTCTGTGTTGTCGAAATGTTTAAAAAAATGTTTAAATTTGTTTAAATTAGCCATTTTGCCCAGATTGTTTTGCGGTAATAAACTCTATAAAAGGGTATCTTGTGATGGTCTAATGACAATATAACCATTGGGAGCCCGGAATGTTGTTCCATCACTTGGTGTATGAGTTTGTATAATAAGTATATAATATAATAATGTGCATTGGCATTTTTTTCAAAAATTCGCATATTTTTTCGGGTTGTTAGTGGTAGCTCATTAATGTGGTTCAAATTCATTTTTGACATCCATTGCTGGAGTTTCTCCATATTTCTTGGCAAATTAAACATAACTTCGGTGCAGCCATTGTAAAACTTACCTATACACTTCTTATTCATATTAATTAAAATATGAATGTCTAAATTCTACAGATATATTAATATAATAATAGACACTTGTATAAATTATGAAATGCTTCACATACCTGTTACTAATATAACGAAGCAAAACAAAAACCAATAAATATAAAACTCCAGTAACAAAAACCAATTACGCAAAACAGTCCAAAAAACGAAAAACAAAAAATAGAACGACTACAAAATAATAATATGTTAATAATCTTAGAGTATATTTTTTTTATCCTAACAAGGATAAACACTGAAGCCATCTTATAAATATGGCTCAACATAATTTTTTAATTAATTTATAAAAGTTGTGTCCAATATCAAAAGCTACAATTTATGTTTCAAAGTTTGAATAACTGGTTAGATTATAAATTAGTTGACCTGGCCAGCTTCGTACTGCTATATTGTTTATTTGAGTATTTTCCAAATTTCTGCTAGATTTGTTTTAATATTTACGACTGCGTGAATTTCAGACGGTTGTTGTTATGCAAAGAAAATGTTGCATATGTTGATAATTCCATATATATATATATAATGTTTGATGTGTAATCACAAAAAATTAGACAATATCTTACAATAGGACCATATAATGTAAATGCTTCGAAATCATTAATATGTTTTGTTTCTTCTGTAGAGAAGACAAAATATAAATACGATAGCATATTCTCACGCACTTCTTCTGATATTTCCAGAGGAGGTTTTTTTATTGTGATTGCGAATGCTAGGCGTTTTGGTATTTTACATGCGTTTGCAACCCAAAAGAAAGTCAGTTGGAATAAATAGTATTCTCGGAATAAGCACATCCTCGCCTTTGAAGTTCCTTATGATTATATTTGAAGTTCCTTATAATTGAAACTTGTAGGCCGCTAATACTGTCAAATCTAATGAATTTAGGAATTTACTTAGATAATTTACTACTTCATTTGGTTAGGTAATGGAATCGATCAACTTAAATGAATGCTTTTATCCCTCAATTTGACTCTGAATTTTTATATTTAAAACATCTATAATTTTTCATAATTCACACCAATATTTGGCAACAATTTGGTTTTAATTCTTTTTTTGACGTTGTGAATTGATAGAAATTTTGTAGACGTGAAATGAGACCAGTAGAAGTATCAACAAGAATTTTCCCATTGCTGATGTATAATGCATTTGAAAGCACTTCCACCAATATCTCATTTTGTAAAGCCACTCGTAGTTAACAACGACGTAACTTTGGAAAGGTATTGGGTAGAGTTTCTGACCAAAATTGGGGTCTGGTTTAAATCAAAATGGTCCATTCGTTTTTCATACACTATTCAAAGCGTTAAATCGACTATCTATAACACAACTAAATCACGTGTGTTTAAATTTTCTATATTGCCGAAACGGTAGAGAATCCATAATCCATAGCGACAACCTTACGAGAAATAACTTACGCCGACTCTAGAGCCAACTCATACTCTTTCACAATGTCTTGAAAGGTACATAATTTGCCATCAAATACCACATCTTTGGTAAGGAAATGATTGCGCAAGCATTTTAACAGATGTGGAGCTTTCTTCAAGTCTTTCTTCATCGATATCCATGTATCTTAGGCTAACGTTTATATAAAGCCAAATTTGTAACGCCACTCGTAGTTAACGACATAACTTTGGAAAGCATTGGTTAGAGTTTGTCGAGCATTTCCAGTCAGTACAATTATCTGGCTTGCGAATAGTTTCTGATTGCTACGCAAATCTCTGAATGTTCGATGTTCGCCATCGTATACTCATCCCAAATTATTAATGTATAATCTTCATTATTTGTTCTTGAATGAATGAATGATATAATGAAATCGTTATCATCTATGCTTTTTTTAAATTAATTTTTGATTGCCACGGATCTACTGCTATTTTAAATGAGACACTTAGCACAGTTATTGCTTGCGCTTTCTTTAGATTATTACATTTTCTTGTTATTCACTGCAGGCCTTAATTAAAATTTAAAGATACACGTTATATAGTATATGTAAAATACTTAACATTTATTACGATTCCTATACCTAATTATCTTTTACGTAAGTTAAATTTTAAACGTTTTTGGGCCAAACATTATTTGTAAATACTGATCGACGGGTTCATCCTGTAATGCAACGCTCTGTGTGCTTAATTTTGAATTAATCCTGTTATCAAACGTTTAGAAAGAATATAAGTTTGCGTTTATTGTATATGAATTAGACATTTCTTGCTCGTGTTAAGCAAAAATTTGGAAAAGGTGAATTTAATTCTGAAATTATGTTATTAATGAAATTGGGATTATAGCAATTTTTAAAAAGTATATCGTAAATTTGGTGGGCTAAATTTTGAACACAAGAAACAGCTAGTTTAGTAGGATTAACAATTCTGCTTCCAACTCAATCTTTTTCCTCAATGGTGGAATGAATATCCGCTGCTTTTTTTGCAAAATTAAAAGCGCAAAATAATTTTAAGAAGTTTAGTGCAGTTGCATTCCTTTCAATGCGTAAGCGACTACGTATGGAAAGTTTGATTACGCAGCTTGTAACGACTTAAACGGTTCGCGAGTGTTTTTGGACACTCATTTAATATTTATTAATGTAATTCACAGATTGCCGCTAGTTAATTTTGAATTTATTAATGTTATCAAACATTTAGCCAAATATAGGTCATGTTTCTTAAAAGAATTAGCGATTTCTCGCTCATGACTGAGACAGAAATTTGGAAATAACAAATTTAACTCGGAAATAATTTTGTTAATAAAATCGGGATTATTTCAATACTTGAAAAAATATTCAAAATTTGGTGGCTTAAAGTTTGTACACATGTAACAACTTATTTTAAAGGTCTAACTAACGCGCCGCCAACCAATTCCCGTTCCATAATAAAACCGCGGAACAATTTTGAGACGAAATTTTGTGCAGTTACATTCCATTCAATGCGTAACCGGCTATGTATGCGTAAGTCTGATTACGTAGCTCACTTGTAATGACATCAAAAGAGTCACGAGTCTTTTGGATAGTACTTAATATTTTTTCGAAATATTTGATGTTTAACACTGCTAACGGGAGCAGTTTACTTAAATTGAATAAAAAGCCCTCGACATCTTTATCGCAATTCGAATTTTGAGGATTATAATTTATATTTTTTATAACCGAGAACATAAAAGCAGTTACGATTATGATGGTGTAGGAATTTACATTATTTCCATTATTCCACATGCATCGAATACACGAAATTAAATTTTCTAAAGGATCTTAATCTATTAATGATCTATTAATTAATTTTGTGAAGTCGCCAAAGGGTTTTAATATTTTGAATAGTGCATATAAAATTTCTAATACAAAAGGGGTTACTGGTTTTTTAGATTCTAACTTTTGTAATTTTGTAATGGCTTTTGACGAAAATTGGGGTCAGGTTTAAATCTAAATGGTCCATTAGTTTTCCATACACTATTCAAAGCGTCAAATAGACTATCTATAAACACAGCTAAATCACGTCTGTTTAAATTTTCCATATTGCCGAAATGTTAGAGAATCCATAATTTGACGGCAACCTTACGAGTAAAAATTTGCGCCGCGTATTTAACCTTTATTTTCTGAAGCGATTCGGAATAAATGTATTCCGTGGAAAGCTGCAAGCCAACGTATGCCAAATCAGGGAACTCTAGAGCCAATTCATACCCTTTCACAATGTCTTGAAAGTTACATAATTTGCCATCAAATACCACATCTTTGGTAAGGAAATTATTGCGAAAGCAATTAGCAGATGTGAAGTATCAAAAATGTCAAGTGTTTTATCATGATAAACAATCAAGCATATTGATAGCCAGCCTATTAGTGGCCAATACTTTTAACCAGGTTTTTCAATGGAATTTGCTGCTAACGTGGCAGGATTATTCCTTTCAATTCCACTGCTGGACATGTTCCTTGGGTGAAGTAAAAACATAGTGACTGTTTCCACTTGCTATTTATCCCGCGCAACATGAAAGTTAAAGCACAAGTTTTCCCATGACAGACTAATAATTCTGCAATAATGTAATAATTTATATTCCCAGTGGTGACGCGAGCAGTTTACTTAAATTTAATAAAAAGGTCTCAGCATCTTTATGGCAATTCTAATTTTGTGGATTATAATTGAAATGTTTAATAACGGACTTAAAAGCAGCTACAAATTGTGATGAATTTACTCAACCATGGCTCGAATACAAGGAAATAATTTTTCTAAAAATCTTGAATAAGTGATCTTGTTATTAGTTTTTGGACGCAAAAGTTGTTTAGTTTATGCCAAAAGTTTTTAATATTTTGAATAGTGCATATAACATTTCTTACCGTCACGTCATTTCTTTCATATTCTAAATTTTCTGATATTTTTTATGGCTTCTGACTTAAATTCTAAATGATCTTACCTCAATTTAACAGGTCTTCTGAGTGGCCCATTATTTTTCTATACACTATTTAAAGAGTTAAAATAGAATATTAATAAACAGAACTAAATCTCGGGTGTTTAAATTTGCTATATTGCCAAAACTGAAAAGAATCCAAATCAAGGCGGTAAGGCATTACGTAAAAAACTTGTGCATTTTATTAATGTTTCGAAAGCTAAATAAGTTGCTATCAAATACCACATTTTTGAAAAGAAAAAAATGCTGTTTGTCGCTGCTATCATATTTTATATAACCAAAACATTAAATGTTTAATGTGGCATTCAAGCCATTTTATCGAACATTAATGTGCAAAATGTGCGTTTTTATTTACAACTTTTTAAATGCTTGAAACTAGGATTCTCTAAGCCTGCACAAAACTTTCCCAAGACATCGCAAAACTGTCCGCAACAAATTATATCTTTTAGGCAAACGTTTATATAATGCCAAATTTAATGTTTTTGTTTCTAATGATCATATATGTCCATGATTGATTGTAGAATTGAGGTTTAATAAATGTTTGGACAGGCTTACTGTGTTTTTTTGCAATTTTTTATAATACTCGTGACGCAAGTTCTTTTCTAACGCTTGAAACCTTAATCATTTGTAAAAAATAATAATTAACTTTAAATTAAAAATTGAATAGGTAAAACATGCGCCAGTACTCATGGCGAGCATAGAGATGAGAGGCGGGTTAGAAGTGGACGGAAGAGCCGGGGATTTGACCAATGATTCGTATAGTTTTATCTCAGAATCATCTATAAATTAATGTATGATTAGATATCGATGTGGGAGTTTGGTCATCGAAATCTAAAAAGCCATAATGTTAAAAAGTTTTCAAATCTTTAATTAACTATTTCTACCGTTTAAATGTAGATTGGGCAAAGTATTTCTATTAAACTTTCACTTCGTATCATGAAAAGAATTTTCCACTAAAATGCCGATAACAAATACGCATATTTTTTCTTATTGTAAATGAGTTGGATGAGTTGGAGCTTCGGCCCTCGCAAGATTAACAAATACATTTTCTATTCATATTAGATAATTGATGAATAAAGGATACCTACAGATATAATTAAATATACAATGTATTATAAATAATTAACTGCTTCCCATGCCTGTTTTTAAGCATATGTATCAAAATGAAAGACAATTAACACAAACCCAATAAAAAAAAATAAAACGGTACTGGTTGAGATGGCGCAGAACTTGCGAAGGCGTA
Organism: Aleochara curtula; assembly: GCA_963978815.1. Lineage (NCBI taxonomy): Eukaryota > Metazoa > Arthropoda > Insecta > Coleoptera > Staphylinidae > Aleochara > Aleochara curtula. Next base: position 10,502,174 of record OZ022215.1, on the reverse strand, counting down.
CAGTCGCCTGTCTTCTCGCTCCAGGAGTTGGCGCGTCTTTTGTGTCTGTGATTTTCCAAGTCGACGGAGCAACTCTTCCTTCAGCGTTCTACAGCTGGGTTGAGGATAAAACCGTGTACTTCCCTGGTACTCCGCGAATCAAGTGAAACTCCAACCTGGCGAAACTTGTCGATACTGAAGGTGATGCCTGCCCGCTCCAGGATCCACTCGAGTTAGATGAATCAGACCTGCGGATCGTCGGCAGTAAACGATGGTAGTCTGATATTTCCACAGGCAACAGAGTCAGTGAATGTGCTCGGCGTGACGGTTACACTACTCGTTATAAAATCGTTCCTCAATTAGTTCTCTCGCGTTGCAGACGCTAATAGCTGAATAATGTTGCGACTAAGTATCTCAATGATCTGGGGAAATCCCTACATAAAAATACGTTAATTCGGGATAAATATGCTTTGTGGAAAGTTATCAACCAGCGCATGCCAGATCAGCAAACTCTAGAGCTATCTCATACCCTTTAATAATGTCTTGAAATGTACATAATTTACCTTCAAATACCACATTCGTGGAAAGAAAATGATTGCAAAACCAATTTAAAAGATGTGGAACATTCAAAATTTGAAGTATTTCGTTATCGCCTATCATTATCGATCATAAGCACATTGATGGCAGACCTATTAGTGGTTCCTTGATCACTTACTGTTATCAAATTTGAAAAATAAGTCGGTAGAAAATTTAGAACGACTAAAACAATATTGGGTTACTTATAATACAGTATTTTTTAAAATAAATACTTACAAAAATAAATTGCTATTCGCAAAAAAAACACTAGACCAACAATACTTTAATAAAAATATAAATATATTGTGAAATAATATATTGTGAAATGCATGAATAACTAAATGTACCTTTGAACGCATATCAAGATTGTTTGATAATTTAACACTTATTAATTAAAATTTCACCAAAAAAACAACATATCTCACACTTAATGTTTAGCTGTGGGTAAAAGATTGTATATAAATTACTAAATCCCTGGTATTGTCAGGCACTTGTAAAGGCTTATAGACTTGTGAACATGCCATGGTAGCTATTCATTTCATTTTCAGGATCAGTCAGTAGTAAACTGTTAGTGTGTGGGGAACAGTGCTGTCTCGAAGGAATTACGTATCCGTCTTGTTTGCATTCGATAAAGTATAAGATAGCATTTCCTATTGCATTTTAATAATGATATGTTGCGGCCTGGAGTGACGGTGGTGCTTCATAGCCGGGTGCTGGAGAGTTGATTTCTTGTTGGAACTTTAATTCACCACGGATTGCGTTAATCACTCCCTACTGCTCGCTGAGCTTCTGCGAAAGCAGTGCCAGCATGTCGGTCAACTTTGATTCACTCGACACAATGTTCGCGTGCGGGTTCCTTTTCTATCCCATATTCATATATCAGTAAACAGTAAAGATACAGATAGTTTGCTTAAATTCATAATTATTTAAGCATAAGTAATTTGAAACAAAAAACAACTATATATACTACAAATTATATACTACAATATGTATGATGTCTGCATGTTTAGTGTTATACAATTGAATGGATATTATTGAATATTTAGAAATAATATAATTTTTTAATATTCTTTTCATCTATTAATTTGTTTGCCAAAGCAAGTTTAAATTAGACATTTTGCACAGATCGTTTTGCGGTAATGAACTCTATAAAAGGGTATCTTGTGATGGTCTAATGATAATATAACCATAGGGAACCCGCATATATTGGTCTTTTTCGGAATGTTGTTCCATCGCTTGGTGTATGAGTTTGTACAATATGTATATAATATTGTATAATAATTATATTATAATAATGTGCATTGGCATTTTTTCTCAGTATTTAAAAATTTTAAAAGACTTGCTGGCCTTAATTAATATTATAAGATACACCTTGCATAAAGTGTTTATATATAAAATGTTTCTTCCTAATTATCCTTGCGCAAGTTAAATTATAATTTGAAGATCTTGGGCCCAAACAGTTTCAAATATTCATCGACGGGTTTATCCCGTAATGTAACCCGCCGATTACTTAATTTTGAATTTGTTAGAGTCATCAAACGTTTAGCCAAAATATATGTCATGTGCTTTTTAAAAGAGTTGCCGATTTCTTGCTCGTGGCTGAGTCAATAATTTGGAAATAATTATATTTATGAAATCTGGATCATGACCAAACTTGAAAAATATATTCAAAATGTGGTGGCCCAAATTTTCAACACATGTTACAACTAATTTTGAAGGTCTAACTAACGCGCCGCCAACCCAATCAAATTCCACAATGATGGAATGAACGTCTTCTGTATCTTGCGCAACTAATACCGTGGAAGAATTTTGACACGAAGTTTTATGCAGGTGCATTCTTTTCAATACGTAACCGGCTATGTATGCAAAAATCCGATTACGCAGCTCGCTTGTAATGACATCAAATGAGTCACGAGCTTTGTTGATAGTCGTACTTAACACTTTGTCGAAATATTTGTTATTTTGAATACTGGTAACGGGAGTTTGTTCCAGTGGTGACGTGAGCAATTTACCCAAATTGAACAAAAAATCCTCACCATCTCGCAATTAGAATTTTGAGGACTATAATTTAAATTTTTTAACACCGAAGACTTAAACGCAGCTACAAATTGAGATGGTATAGGATTTAAATTATTCCCAGACATACCTCGAACACATGAAAATAAATTTTCCAAAGGATCTTGATTAAGTGATCTAGTAATTAATTTTTTGAAGCCGAAATTCTCGAGTTTTTGCCAAAGTGTTTTATTATTTTGAATAGTGCTTATAAAATTTCTAATACATGGGGGGTTACTGGTCACGCCATTTTTTTAAAATTTTAAATTATGTGATTTTGTAATGGCTTCTGACCAAAATTCTAAATGACCTGACCCCAATTTTACAGGTCTCCTAGTGGCCCATTTTTTCCATACACTATTCAATGAGTTAAATAGACTATCTTTAAATTTTCTGTGTTGTCGAAACGGTAGAGAATCCATAACATGGCGGCAACCTTATGAGAAAACACTTGGGCTTAAATGTGGTTCAAATTTAGTTGTGACAACCATTGTTGGAGCTTCTCAATTTCTTTTGGCAAGTGAAACATAAATTCTGTGCAGCCTTTGCAAAATTTACAAATGCATTTCTTATTCATATTGCTTAATTTATTAATGATTAATAGACACTGTATTATAAATTATAAAATCGTTTACGTACCTGTTATTAATACAACGAAGCAAATCAAAAACCAATAACGCAAAACAGTAAACTCTAAAAAACAAAAAATTGTAAACTCCAAAACACAACAAACACCGCAAAAATATAGAATGACTAAAAAGTAACACTAGGTTAATTATATTACAGTATATTTTTAAAATAAGTACTTACGAAAATTGCTATTCGCAATAACAAACACAAACTCTACAACACTCCAAAAATGTATACCAAAAATAAATATGTGTATACCAAGTATACCAAAAATATCTTGAGAACTATAACTCTGCTGGACAATTAAGTAACTGTTTTACGTAATGTGTCTTTGATTAATTAGATTTTAGCAATAATACGATTCCTTTGTATACTTGATCATTTAAAAAGATTATTTTAATAAATGCCAACTTAAGAAAATGTGGAACATGTAGCCTATATTAGAAAATTTGGGAAAATACGACGATCCCGTACCTATCGTCGGCCTTTGGAATCTAGATTTATCATTATCCATAAGCGTGTCACAGCTTTTTTCCACACTTTGTTTCTGAGGCTCGCAACCGTACTTAACGCACCATTTCACAGTCTGCTATCTTTGCCAGTTCATCCAATGTGATTCCTGGCATTTTTATTATTTTCTTCTTTGTCACCTTATTGATTTTTATTTAAATCTAACACCTGGCATAAACGATATCTAAATATCTAAAAATAATATCATTCCATAGCACACTTAGCAAATTCTCTATGAACTTGGGAGATCCTCACACATCTTCTAATGATCTAATAATAATATAAAACCATTGGGAACCCTCAGATGTTGGTCGGTCCTTTTTCTGAATGTTGTTTCATCCATTGGTGTATGAGTTTGTACAACAATATTTGTGATGCGTGTCTATATGTATATAATATTATATAATAATTGTGTTAGAATAATGTGCATTGGCTGTTTTTTTCGTTGAAAAAATATGATTTATCATAAAGTGTGTGTATATATAATGTATAAAAAATATAAAATTGCTACACTGAATTATCATTTCCGTAATTTAAATTAAATTTTGAGTGTTTTTGGCTTAAACATTTTCAAATAATTATCGACGGGTTTATCCTGTAATGTAGCCCGCTATTTACTTACTTAATGTTTCTGACAATATGACATAAATTTGGAAGTGGCGAATTTAACTCTGAAATTTGTATTTTGTTAAAATGGGGATTATGGCACTGTTTCAAAAAATATTCGAAATTTTATGGCCTAAATTTCCTACACACTAATTCTGAAGGTCTAACTAACGCGCTGCCAACGCATTCTTGTTCCACTATGATGGAATGATGGAAAAACCGTGGAATAATTTTGACAAGACGTTGTACAGTTGCATTCTTTTCAATACATAAGCCGCTAAGTATGCGAAAGTCCGAGTTCGCAGCTCGCTTGTAATGACATCAAATAAGTAACGAGTCCCTTGGATAGTCGTATTTAACATTTTGTCGAAATTTTGTTATTTGTAACACTGGATTTAATCTCTATAGTGACGCGAGCAGTTTACCTAAATTTAACAACAAATTCTTACCGTCTTGCTCACAATTTGAATTTTAAGGAGTATAATATAAATTATAGTAATCATAGGATAATAGGATGTTTTTATCAGCGAGTCGGATGAATTTGTTGTTGATTCTTTAAAATTACTAGACCCGAAAAACTAAACCCGAAAACAATAATTTCCCGATGAACTAAAATCACAAAATTGTTCATTCCCCATACAACTCCGCTGCGAGTGTGGGCAGGCAGCTGTTTGTTTCGTAGTCAAGAAGTATTAGAATGTATCAATAATTACCAATTATTTATACATAGATAGCCTTTGAAATTTGTGGAAAATTGAAAAAAAGCAACTCATGTCATATTTACTAGTGTTTACCATTACTATAGTTCTTCGACCTTGTCAAATATGTTGTGTAATACTGACTTACCCGAATGATTGATTGAAACACGGTGTTTGCGTATGCTTGTAGTGACTTAGTGGAGTTGTAAATTCCACGAGTATTGCAAGGAAAATAGATTTGATTGATTACACACTACACGCTCTTGATCTGTACGTTTTCACTGTTGCTTGAATACTGACTTTATTTCTCTAACTACATCGCTATTTATACTAAATATTACAAATAAATAAACCGTTATCCAGCGTGCATCCCTTGCCTAAGAGATTATTATATATTTGCTCGTAAAGGCGATTACTTGTGATGTTGATCGATGGTCAATGACTGCGTGCAACGCTTATTCAATAGATTATAATATAATCTATAATCTTACTCAATAGGGAAAAACCCGTTGCCTAATAAAAGGAAAAAAACTGTTGCTTAAGCCACCCAAGTCAATACTGCACGTTGCGTTAAAAGGGAAAAACCGTTGCTTAAGCCACCCATTCTAATACTGCACGCTGCGCTTTGTTGAAACTTCAACACACGGGGTAGTCACTTTATTTGAACATCTTAATTTTTAATTTATCTATAAAGTAGACTTTAAAGTCTACTTTAAGTAGGCATTTTACAAAAATAAACATTTTTTTTCATGAAGGTGACTTTATCATGGTACAATGAATAATCTGTAAATTAACTGTAACTGTCATTAAATAATACTTTTCATTGAAATATAAAATTGGCGATTAAACCTATATTATAAAAAATATATAGGTATAGAAAAATATTTATAATATCTTGAATTTAATTAGTTACAAATTATTTATTAAAAAAAAATAATTCTGAAAATATTACAGTAAATGTGGTGAGTCAAATATGTTTTGCACTGCTCTATCTCCCTTTCCTTGCGCACTAATAATCGCTGCTATTTTGATTTTTCTTCCCGAAATGATCTATATTCATCAATAAATGCTTGGTATAGATAAATCATTTGGATGATATTTTCGAAAAGTTTCTGTAGTAATAAATCGTTGCGTATATAACTTTTTTTTTGCGTTAATACCTACTCTTAATATCCCATAGTCCTCAATGCTGGGTGTGAACAATTTGAGACTTGCACATATTCATAAATTCAAACTATAACTTGAAATTTTCTCATATTTTTTCGAAATATTATATCATATCAAAAAAATTTGTGGGAATCCAGTCTTTTCACGTTAACTGCTTATAGCTGCTGCATTGATGATTCCATGTTCGTTCAAATCGTTTTGCGGTATTTAAACTACTATAAAAGGTATTAGTCTAATGATACTGTGATACTTATTGGGTACCCTCATATATTGGTCGTTCCTGTTTCGGAATGTTGTTGCATCGCTTGGTGTATGAGTGTGTACAATATGCATATAATATTGTATAATAATTGTATTATAATAATGTGCATTGGCTTTTTTCTTGGTATTTAAAAGATTTGAAAGACTTGCTGGCCTTAATTAAAATGTTAAAATACACTCTGCATAAACTATATATATATAAAACGTATAAAACATAAAATTTGAAATACTAATTATCACATGCGCAAGTTAAATTAAATTTTGAAAGTTTTGGGCCCAAACATTTTTAAATATTCATCGACGGGTTTATCCTGCCATGTTACCCGCCGTTTACTTAATTTTGAATTTATTAATGTGATCAAACGTTTAGCCAAAATATGTTTTTTAAAAGAATTGGCAATTTCTTGCTCATGGCTGAGAGAAGAATTTGGAAATAGCGAATTTAACTCGGAAATAATGCTGTTACTAAAATCTGGATTATTCCGAACTTTCAAAATTTGGTGGCCTAAATTTTCAATACATGTAACAATTAATTTTGAACTAACGCGCCGCCAAAAATAATGCTTTCGTCTCTAATGACTGTCTAAAATTTCAATGAATTCAATTTCACATTACAAAATGGATAAATTCTTTAATAATGTAAAACTCACATTCCGGCACTAATCTATAATTTTCTGAATAAACTTTACTATATGAAGTAATTGTATCGGAGTTGGTTGTAAGATCTAAAAAAAAATATTATTAGGAGTTTATTAAATTCATTAAAATAGCAAGACTATTGTATGAATTTTCTAACGATATTTTTTTTCTAACGAATTTTCTAAAGTATCACTACCGTTTAAATGTTGATCGGGCACAGCATTCTCATCTCATCTCCACGTCATTTGCAAAATGTTTACGACTAAAATGGCGAGACGAAGTGCGCATATTTTTTCTTATCAAGTGCCTATATTATGTTGCCGATTTCTTTCTAGTCTTCCTGGCCGTTGTTTGTCGGTTTTATTAATGGTCCGTAGACCACGTTACTATTTTTAAACAACACACCGATTAATATTTTACTGTTTGATTGATACGATTTAAACCTTCACGATACCCTTGTCAATCTTACTAAAAGAATACACTTAATTATATGGTTAAATCATTGAATATATCAAATTTACTTAGGTTAAGGTTTTTGATATCAATTGTTTTTTCATAATAAATACAAAAACCAATAACGTAAAAACAGTTAACTCTAATGGATGAAAAATTGAACGTAACAAAAAAGAGAACGACTAAAATTACAGTATATTTTAAAAGTAAGTACTTACGAAAATGGCTATTCGCAATAACACACACAAACTCCACAATACCCTTAGTATACAATAAATATGTTTAGAACTAAATGCTGATGCACAAAACTGTTCAACGTATTTCAACGAATAACAGGATAATTTGTCTTTTGTTAATCAGATTTGAACAATAAAATAATTCCTTAGATCATTCAAAAAACACAGTTTAAGAAATGTCAAAATAAAAATTAGTCGTTCATGTAGCATGCATTACAATATATAGGCGAGTGTGGACTTCTAGTAAAGGCTTATAAATTTCTCATTTCCGATAAGCGTGTCACAGCCCTGCATCAACCACGTACGTTTCGACGACCTTATTTTTATATTTATTTATTTTTTATATTCTTCGCTCCTCTCTAAAATATGTAAGACTGGCCATCGACTATGGGTATTTCACCCATTTTTTTATTCTTTAATTTAATCTTAATATTTGTAAAAGTGGGTGGAGTCAATATCTTGTTGTAAGAAAATTTATTGAGGGTATAAATGCTGTATAATTACTCGCATAACTCAAAGCAGTGTTTTATTAGGACTGAAGGTGGTGCTTCGTAACCGAGAGCTGGAGAGCATAGAATAAATACTACAAGGAATGTTTCGTAGCTTTGTGCTGTAGAGAGAACGTTTTCGGACTCGGATTGACTCTTTGTTGATAATCATGTTTTCTGACTCTTCCCACAAATACCATTTCATAACCCACTTGATCATTGAAACAGCACACTTCATTTCGCAATGAACAATTTTCTCAGTTTCTCAATGAACTAGGGAGATCTACATACTTCTAAATACAACTTGCAAATATTTTGTAAACTGACGCAATTTTGTAATTAAAATTAATACGGCTTTGTAGTCTCCATTCAACTATATTATTAGTATTTATTTAAATGAATTGCAATGGAAAGTTAGTTTTGGTAAATCTAGCTTATTCAAAAAAAGTATGGGCGTCATATCTTTATATATCATCACATTCTACAGTTCATGATCCTACAACCTCTTTAATGCACTACTCATTTTCATTTAATTGTCTGCATTTGATGCTATTTACAAAGTTGTGGAATTTAAAGTCTGAAGTACATACATGTAGTTTTGTTGATTTGATACATGTAAATTGCAACTAACTTTAATCCGCGTTAGTGGGTAACAAGAAGCAACTTCAAATCTGAATAATTCTACCGTTATCTGAGTTGTTGCGATTAGCTATGATATAACAAGAATAATTATTTAAGTGTTGGTATGTTCAATTTATATAAATAGCCTCGTCTATTGCTTATTATAATCTATTTTACATTAAGAAAGTATAATGCTAAGTAATTTTGAAATTAACTTAATCAAGTTAGTAAAATAACCAAATGGACGGTTTTGAGAAACAACTTGTTTGATAACGTTGCGTTTTTGTTTCGACTTTATGCGTTAAGCATTAGTTCTATTATCCGGAAACTCAATTTTTACAAGCTTGACCTTCTTATTGGACATAACTTAAGTGCCGATTTTGAATTTTAATAACGTTTAAAACAATTAAATTATTGTATGACATCATTTTCGAAAATATTGCTATGATAATTACATACAACGAATTTTGTAGAAATTGTTAGTTTTGAATGATGTACGTATAAAATATCATTCAAACGTATAAAATTGATCTCTTTAAAAAAAAAAAAAAATTTTTAACGGGTTTTTATCCAATTTTTTATAATCACATATATGTTCATCATTCCCTTCTCTTTGAAAGAATAGAATCGAACTTGTAAAACTCTTAATTGTGAATTTATTTAAAATTTGAATTTATTCTCCTAGCCGAAATAAATCATTTTTATTAGAATTCATAAACCCTTACTTAGTTTCATAGCGTGTAATACAGGTATGCTAGTTTCAATGTGCATGATCTTTTGTAGTTCACCAAAATCTTATTAAAAAAGTCTTTAAACTTGGCGTTAGGTAATCGAACGCGTTGAGACGTATGAACGTTCGCATTTACATTACTTATAAAAATAAGGAAAAGGGGTTAACACAGCCAATTATTTTACAACAATATATCTTGGGAGGACACAAAAAATCTTTAATAAAGTTTGACTATGTGGCGCAATTTTTATCTTTTCAATAATATTAACTTCATTATTCTGTTCAGTGTTTTCCACTACCCTGCATCCATTTCCTGTTTTAATTCTTTATCTCAGATCTCAACGAAAGATGAAGTTGATGCAAAGTGAAACTATTTCCATACCAATCATCAGCTTCCTTAGAGATTAATTCCATCATTAATATGTTTGTGGTACAAATATGTGTGCGTTCAGGAATATGTTACCGGAATATACCAAAAGTATTTAAGCTTTATGATGCTCGGTGGCACTAAGTTAATAATGAAACCTTTTATCTATCGTTTCTGCTAATTGAAAAGTATTCAATGCGGGCATCGCAGCAGCCCTGAATTAAAACACAACTAGTTGAGTTGTTAGCTATATTAAATTATACGAGTAGCTATCTATTTTAAAGTCGACAAGTTGCTGGAAATTGATTCTATTTTTTGCATTGTAAATTAAAATACGGAATTCCTGACTTGGAAATGTAAAATATAATCATTGAGATTACGCCAATTAAACTGCCCATTAAACACCGTATCAATAAATTTAAAAAGTAATTCAAAACGCATAGCAAGGTTTCGTACTTGAACTGACCAAAAATAAAAGTGCAGAGAGATTCCTTTACGCTTACGCGACGCCGAGTTCATACTTTTAAGATAAACATTAATGCTACTTTAAATAAATATTACATACCTTAATTTTTTCTGCAATTTAATTCAAGTTGATCTTCTACAATGTAGAACATCAATTCTACTTTACATCAATTTCCTATTCTGGTGTGGGATAGCAGTGATACTTACTTTGATTTTAAAATAAAAATATGAGCTGAAAATATTTCTTTGTTGGAGGTTCTTAAGAAAATTGTGCAATTGAAAAATGTTCTTCAAACTTTCATTTTAAGACTAGGAAAATTTTACTTATATAATGACAATTTATTAGTGTATTAAATAGAGAGTGTCCATTACCACCAATTCCAAAAGGTTTTTGGAGTGGCAAATCACAACAACCTAACCAAATCGACATGATCATACAACATCAGTCGTACTGTAGAGCTTAGAGATGCAATGACGTTAGTAAGACAATTATTTAACAAATGTTTTCGCAGCAACTTATTAACTCTGAGTGAATACTGATGAAGATTGTTAATCACTTAATACTTTTTTAAATAGAACCTTGTTCTAACAAAATTTACTTATTTAACTATCGTTAGAGATTGGTTTTGATTTAATTACTGTTGCAATCAAGACCAGAAGTTACATAATTGAAACAATTAGAAGTTGCTTCTAATTGAAATGAAACCTGGTCTTATAGTAGACGCATATATTAAATGGGCCGTCATATATGTGAAATACACCTGTGTTAAACCACGTTTTGTAGGGCAATCCGTTCATTTTCCAGAAGCCCCTGGAGAACGTGCTTTATTATCGTTTTGAAGAAGCTTTTCAATACCTTAAGCTTATTTACCTGACCTTCTATGTTTTAAATTATACAATAGTTTATTATTTGTAAACTAATAATAAATGTTATTAAACAATAAGATTTTAAAAGGCATATACAATAAGAGAAGAATCTTTGACCAGCGCTTGATAGTCTATTACTTACTACGTATAAAAAAAATAGTGTGATGACTAATATCAACAACAATGAGAAGAATGATAATTTTTCCAATTTTGTTATAATGATTTTTTTAAAGTTAACATGCAAGAAATGTAAGTACTGATAAAAACCAGTTGCATATTATCTGTAGTTGTAGAGGCCTAATAGTGGGAACTAAGGGTGTAGCAAACACACTGTATATGTTTTAATTAATTTGATGGTAAAACCTGAAACATATATAACTAGTGTAAACTAGTATAAAGTATAGGGTTAAATCCAGTTTTTCAAGGTTTATTAATTTATTGATGTTCTTTATGGATATAATACTCATAAATAATAAGTTATTTTCAAAGTAGTTACAGAATTGAGTCTACATAAATAATATTTTCAAAAACAGAATATTTCAACACTTTTCTTTTATGATTTTTTAAATAATTTACAATTAATATGGTAATATTTGATTAATTGGCCTTGTGATATATTAATTGTTCTTGCAATATAATCAAGCGTTATTATGCCCATTGTGACAAAATCGTCTGTAAATTTGATGACGAAGTTTGGCAAGTTTTCTCGAATTTTTGTAGACGTTATACGGGAAGTCGAATGGTAAATGAGTTGGAATCATCGGTTACCGCGGGATAAAGACATCTTCTCCTTTATATTTTCCCTTTATGATGGTTGCCTCGATGACGTGATTCATTAGCTTTTTCACAACCAGTCTCGTTCCATTGCACAGTCGAGGTTGATTAATGTTACGCAGTATTATGACAACTGATCCTACTTTTAATTGCAAATTGTGAGTGGTACTCCAGGCAATTCCAGTGAATTCAAAAACTCCGTAGGATAGTTGACTACGTCATGCTCCTGGAAGAAAATTCTGAATTTTCGCATTGAGATCATCGACGTTTTTATTTTTCGCCGCCAAAAATGCTCGTTTACCCAGCCAATTATGGTTATTGAACTGTTGCGCTATGTGCGGACAAACACACTGAATAAACTTGTCTTTTGAGTTTGTGATGCGACAGAAATCTGTGGGTAATGTGATGTTTCCGGTTGAGGTATCCACTGCGATTTTACCATTTCCAACGTCTAACAATTGCTTTGAAAACGTAATTGCACTTTGATGTTATTGCAAAAATTTTCACATGTTAGTTGTCAATTGCAGTGTTTTCACGTGTCGTCACAAATTTGATGATTTTAGGCGTGCGTTTAGTTCGTCAGCAACAGTTGATCGGGGAATATGTGGAAGAGCCTAGCAAAAATCACCTGATAACAGAATAATGGCTCCACCAAATATGTTTTGGTTGTTATGAAGATCAGTTCTGACATACTAATACGACTATTTTTATTATTTGTCCCTCGCTGGTCATCAGTGCGGTTAGCACGTGAGGTATCTCTTCGCACATTTGATCGCCCTAAATTAGATCGTCTTCTCCTTGGCATTTTATATAATTAAATTTTGAACTTAGATCAGTTGTTTTCTCGTTTTCACTAATTTACCTGATGATACTTTAGCGACTTCGGGTGGGACTGCAAGGCTTCATAACCTGGTGAACTGATGACGATGTTGCTCTGACATGACTGCATGCGGGTTCCTTTTCTATTTAATTTGTGTATGCCAAAGCAAGTTTAAATTAGCCATTTTGCACAGATTGTTTTGCGGTAATAAACTCTATAATAGAGTATCTTGTGATGAGTTCAGACTCACCTTCTGATACACTTATGTCCATAATTATACTTCTATCCATTTCGACATGTGAATTAGCTAAAGATACATAATATTAAGTAATTTTTAAATTTATAATTAAGTATCATTACCCTTTAAACATTGATCGGGCACGGCATTCCTATTCAATTTCGACATCGTATCATCAGAAAAATGCTTGCGGCTAAAATGGCGAGAGCAAATTCGCATATTTTTCCGGGTTGTTAGTGGCAGCTCATTAATCTTGTTCAAATTTATTTTTGACATCCATTGCTGGAGCTTCTCCATATTTCTAGGCAAATGGAACATAACATCTGTGCAGCCAGTGCAAAACTTGCATATACACTTCTTATTCATATTAAAATATGAATGTATATATTCTGCAGACATATTAATAAATTAATAGACACTATTATAAATTATGAACTGGTTCACAGACCTGAAGCAAAATAACGAAGCAAAACAAAAACCAATAAATATAAAAAACCAATAACGCAAAACATTCCAATAAACGAAAAAACACCAAAAAACGAAAAACACAAGAAATAGAACGACTAAAAAATAATAATAGGTTAATTATATTACAGTATATTTTCAAAATAAGTACTTACGAAAATTGCTATTTGCAATAAAACTCCACAACACTAATTATCCCAAAAATATCTTGAAAACTATATCTTGAAAGATCTGCTGCACAATTGAACTGTTAACTGTTACACGTATTTCACGGAACATCAAAAATTTTTGGATAATGCGTCTTTGATTAATTAGATCTTAACAATAAAACAACTCCTTAGCATACTTGATCATTTAAAAAGTTTATTTAAATAAATGTCAACTTAAAAATATGTGGAACATGTAGCCTACATTAGAAAATTTGGGAAAATATTGCGGGTAAAGACACCTATTGATGCCTATGGAATCACAATCACAAAATTTCTCATTTTCCATAAGCGTGCCACAGCTCTGGAGATTCATTTGTCACTATTTGACAAACTCTATTTGTCACCTTGTTGATTCTTCCTTTCGTCTTCTTGATTGTTTTTTAAATTAATTTTGCTCCATAGCAAAATTGGAGATCTCGTGAATACGTAAACTCACATATAGTAATTTATGGGAAACTTCTTTTTAACAAATTTCCACGCATTTGTTTCTTCATTACTCACCTTTCAAACCTTTTCTGAACTTCCACAAATAATTCTCCAGCCGTTCTCGAGATTTAGCGAGACTAACGCACAGCAATTCATTTTTATTATATAGAATTAATCATTTTTATTTTCACTAGCATTATATAGAAGAAATATGCAGCATCCACATGCTTAGGTATAAATTGTTATTTGATGTACGCAAAGTCCATAAACTGTTCGTAAAATATTTGAAATCAGATCGAACTAATATTAAGTAATCATAAATATTACTTTAATTATCTTAATAAAATTGGTTCTGATTGTTTCATTAATGATAAACATCATTAAAATTTCAATATTTGTAATCAATTTGCTTGTTGGTGTAGAAGATGGACATTCATATTCACAAATCCGCAGTGACTAATACTTGCCAATATCCATGTTTTCTTTAAACAAATTTGTCCTGCAGTCAGTTCAACGTCGGATTTTCCTATTATAATATCAGCTTTTTGAGGTCATTCGTGGTGATCCTTGACACGATTGGATAAGTTCAGTTAAAATATCTTTGTACGAATTACAATTTTCTACCACATAAATTTTCTCGTTTTTTGGGAAGTAGCGTTCAAGAAGTTGAGGTCCACATACTTCGCGCAGTAACCGATTAGCCTAAAATGCGTCATAGCAGAACGCGATACTGAAAAATAAGTTTAAGTACACAGCTAAACACCCACTAAGCCTCCTGAAGAATACTAAACCATCTCATACTCTTCCTCTGATAACCATTTTCCCTTTCCCTTTGCAAGTCGTACACCTACCAAATTAAAATTGCAATATTTACACATAATGAATGTGAATCTCTCACTCATACCTCATAATTGTACATACTGGCATTTTACAAATTATGTGCGTTATTTGATTCGTTACGTTTGCGGCAATTCATTTCTGAGTCATTTCTATTGATTTTGCTTATATTCTTCACGTTGTTTTTCACTTTTTTATAAGTTCTCCAGGCGAGTAACGTTCTCATCGGGTAATAACTCGATGTCATCAAATTTGCGCTGCTCAGTAGTTGTGGTTTTCTTATAAGTTTCTGTTCGTTTTTCTTCCAAGTCCTCAGATTTGAAATTCGTTTCGTTATCATGTTGCGATGGGAATCCTGAAATTCATGGCTATTCTCATTGACTTAAGTTTCCGAACGATTTATACTTCCATTCGGCATGTATAATGATCTTTTCTCTTTTGTTGCATTCAATGAGCCTGATTGACAATTGGAATTCTAGACTGCAGTGAGAAAATATACCAGGCGTAGAGTAATAAAGCGTTGTTATAAAGGTATCCTGAAAATTGACTTTCAAAAGGTGTTAAAGTTACGTGTTGTTTACCTTGTATAATTTTATGCCATTCATACTGTTCAAGCTAAGCCTCTATAGTTACCGCATCCGTTGTTCTCTTTATTCAATTTTACGCAAAATGATTTGCATTATTTGCATTTGCATTAGGGATATCATAATGTAATGTTATACGGTCCGTTAATTTTAAGTTAATCGGCAAAGAATTGGAAATTTCTTGCTAATGGTACAGTTAAATTTCTTGGCTGAATTAAATTGCGATACAAAATTCCTTGCCCTCTGTACATCCAAAACTTTGGTTTGACATATTTGTCCATTGCTTCTCGTAATTTATCCTCAATTGATCTAGTCATATTATTCGCTATAAGTTGCTGTCGTTCTTCAAATACCGATGTATAATATTTCTTCTTACATTTTTACCAGTTTTACAAGGTCAGCACTCTCAAAATTAAGAAATAATATTTAATAATTGATCAAAGTGTGCAATTCAATTTTGTTGTTTGTTCAGTAATAATCATTCAATAACATTTTATTCCAAATGCAAAATTCTCACACTTAGACCGCCACTCATAGCGGATTGCATTAACGGTGTACAACATAACAATTACTTTATATTGGAAATATATTAATTGAAATCGATTAAAAATGCTTGAATTGATACAAGTTTTAGAAGAAGTACTTTGGTTTTTCACCAAGTAGATGCCGTCTTGTTCCTTCCAGAACATTAGCGGATATTGGAGAGCGTCATATGAACGCTGTGTATCAGCAATGAACATATCAACAGTTCATCGTTCGTATTCAATTTGAGTTTCCAGCTCGCCGACGATCCGTCTTGCAATACACAAATTCAAGTTATCCTCACTGCCCATAAGCCCACTTTATGATTTGGACTTTGATCTTGAATATTGAATTAAATTGTTAATCATTTTTAGCATTATTTCTAACTATGTATTTCTGTTGCTTCAAACGATGTCATATTTTCCGATTAGAATCAGGATTCGTGCCGCTAAGCAAATCGTTCTATAGTTCAGGTGTTTCAAATTCAGGTCGCACCTTTCCTGACACGCAAAGCATCCCAGGTGGCTCATTTTTAAATTTGAGATCATGACAATGCGGGCATTGCATTAATTTCCACTGTTGACTGCGCATAATATTGAATATCGAGGTCATACTTGAATGCTAGACCCAGGAATGAATCAGACATAAATGATCTATATACCTGATGGCGTTGTTTCTTATAGAAATGGTGTTATTGTCAATTGACATGTTATTGTCATTTTAATGCCTACCTACATTGAAAACAGCAAATACGTGGTTGTATGTACCTCACTTTAAGTTTTGAATCATCAAAATAATTGATGATTAATATAAATACCTTCGCGTTCAACACATTTTTAAATTTCTGAGATCATTTTATTAAACACTATTTCAATTGCAATTACCTAAGTAGAGCCATATTGTATACATTTAATCCATATTTTTATTGAGGTTTTTGTTACTGCAAAGAGCGACCATCGAAGGCACTGCAAAATAATTTGTTGTTGTGAATTTTGTTGTTGTGTACAAATTTGAATATTGTTTTTGGAAATTACTGGTGTCTCCTTTACATCCGAGATCATGGATGTTATTCATCTTTGTCATGGTTGTAAGATTTCATCTCAATTGTTTATCTACAGCATAGATAAAAGTAGGAATAAAGTTTGATATTTGTTACCGACCAATTTGCGATTTTCAAACATTTTTATGAAATTTTGTCAAGCGTCTTCGCGTATATGCTTAATTATCAGTGAGAGTTAGGTTCCGATCTTACTTCTATACAATTATTTCCAAATTTTCACTTGTATCATACGTAAGAACAAAATGATTTTCGTAATAGACACATAGTTATCATAGAATAACTGACATGGGAGAGACACGCAATGTGATTTATAAAAATGTAGCCTCTATGCGTCTTCAACTAAAATTCCGGGAACAAATTCGCATATTTTTTCTTGTTCTAAATGGTTTACCAATTAGCTATCTAATTTTACTTTTATTTAAAAGAGATAGTCTGAGCTGGAGCTTCTTCATGATTTACAAATGCATTTCGCATTATTAACTAATTAGAATTAGATCATTGTTAAATCTATCAATTCATCTTGTTTTTATGTAAATGTGGCAAATTGTTTTCAAATCTATATTAGTATTATGGTGTTTAAATTTGCCGTGTGTGTGATTAGTATCTGTCTCAGTTTGTCACTTGCGCTTTTAAAATAGCGCCTATGATTTCCAAAATCCGGACCGGATAGGTAACTCCTGAAGAAGAATTAAATTACAACGCAGTTGGGTATTCTTGGTAATATCATCCTTTGTTGCAATTATTGCAGAATACCTAATGCATCCAGTTCTTATTCAACATACAATTTTTCTTTCATTATTAATTTTCTTCGACATATCTTTGATTACTAAGGATATTTAATATAGATTTGTCATTTTTGATTGCTATTTGAACGTGGACGTGGTAGTTGCTTTATTTTTATATAAAGATGTTTTGAATAAACGTACAAAATAATTTCTTTAATTAACCCTAGTTTTCGAAGAGGTAAATTGTTTCCCTGTGGAAATACAGCGATGTGTTTTGAATTCGTCATTAATTTAACAAACCTTGGTGACCTGCCTTTATGATTAATTCCTTGCCCTTATTAATTTTATGCATTTTTGCTGTATTATTGCTTTAACTTATTTCTAGAGCTTAAAATAGAGCGTTGGTTTGATACTTGTTTGATTTCAAAGGATACAATACCTGGTAAAGCTGAAATATATTAGATATATTTCAGCATTGGATTTTCCGACGACTTGAATAAACTGCGTAGCACAGCTAAAACATTAGCGTCTATTTGCTATACCAGAAAGGTGCATCTGCTAATTAAGACAAAAGTTTCTTTTCTATCCTACGAAATTTTCTACATTATGTTTATTTGGTTATGGAAATTTGATAAACGGGAATGATTGAACCACACGGCTAATTATTGCATTTATCAGAACAAATTTATAATTATTTTTATCGTAACGACAAATTCGACTGAATATTGCCTTTATATGTTTCCAGAGGAATTACATATAATCGTAAATAATTCGTTTTTTTTATTGTTTTCAAAAGAAAAATTGCCAACAATTTTTACCTAATCCTGCGACATATGAAAAGCGGTTTGAAAACCTACTATTTTTTTTTATGTTAGATTAGCAATAGTGTAAATTTAGTTCTCAATTTCTTGCATTCAGATTTCTGTAAAAAACAAATTTTTTCACTTGGAACGGATATTAATAAATTTATATTTTGTGCTACAATGAATGTGAGCGTCAGTACTAAATTTGTTGTTTGCATCACATAAATAGTTTTGATACAAGCAAATATGTATTGTATTAGATAATGGGAATTGATTCTCCTTGAATTATTTCACCATTCAATTGTGTCCTGGAAAGGAGCTATTGCAATTATATATATGTAATGAAATATTAGCATTTCCTGCTACTCCTTGGCATTTTCGTGCATCTAGCCTTCGAATGTATATAACGCTCTTGGCAGAACAGTGTTAATTTATGGCTCAGAACATTATTGTTTATTTTTGCAAGAGGTTATTTCGAGATTTTGTAGAGGAAAAGATTTCTTGAATCTACTATGTTTTTACTTAAAGAAGCGATTTAATAATTGGTGTATATGTATAACTTACGTTGGAAACAATTTGAGCAGGTTAGTCTTTAGGTAGTGATCTAGAGATACAATTTTTCTATCGTATGTTGTAATATACCTTCCCGAGAAATCCAAATCTTTGCGGATTGACATTATTAATCAAAATTAAATCACGATTAATAGAAACCGAGAATGAGCAATTCATTATTCAAGTTTTTAATAATTTTGTTGTGTATCCATTTCTAAAATTTGGTTGAGTATCATGAGCTTATCTTGATGCTAGAATGGTATCACCTCAAAAAAAATCTTATTTGGGATTTGTCATGGATAATGAACATGATAGAGAATTTGAATAGGATCATATCTGCTACTATTTTTACAAATTATATGATTTCTTGCTTGTTAATATCCTTTATTAGAGGAAATGACCTCTTATTTTTGGGGTGCAAAAAGTGTTCTCGGTTGGTTTGATCAATGCATCTTCCATTCATTTCAGTTTTAATATTCGAATACGAGTTTGGAGGTAAATCTTTTTTTGTAGAGATACGGGAAGGAAGCTTATGTATGTTTAAATTATTTATATTTTTACGATTATTTTCGATAAAACTATTTATCGTCAAGGCACTTCATTCATATTATTTCATTTTCTTCCCGTTAGAGTAAAGTAAAAACATAGCTTTGAGCTTTGAATATTGAATGTAATGATATTCACGTTAATATGTTTACATGAATCGTCTTAGTTTTTTTAACACGCTGATTGCTCAAAAATGTGTTTGATTGATATTTTCGAAAATGTCGAATAATTCCTTGTCATCATTTATTCATCTACGTTGATCTTGTTATATTTTGTGATATATTTAAATTTAGACTATATGAGAATTAAACGACTTAAACATGAAAAGGGTTAAAAAGATATAACAATTATTATTTTGATATGTCGGGTAATGGAAATGCTGTTTATTTAGTTGCTTAGAAATGGAACTTTTAGAATTGGAATTTTAAATTTTGTGGATTCAATTTTAATTCTAATTTTTTTGAGTGGTAGCTTCTGATAAAATTGTCAATGATTAGCATGTCATATTTTTGCACACACTTTCCAAGCTTAATTCAACATAATTCATTCATACTTTAGAATAAACATTATTGAACCTAACCCATCTTATAAATTTGGTGCAACGTAATATTTTAATTAATTTTCAGAAGTTGATTCCAATACGAACATTATGTTATAATTATTATTACTGGTTTACTTCGTTCCATATCGAAAGCTACACTTTTTTCAAGTTTTTAATAAATGGTTAGATTATAAATTAGTTGACTGGGCCAGCTTCGTACCGCTATATTTCTTTCATAAATATTTTCCAAATTCCAGCAAGACTTGTTTTAATACTTACTACTGCCTCAGTTTCAGATTGTTGGTATTCTGTTGCGGATAATAAGAACATAGCAAATGTTAATTATTCCATATATTGGCATGTTTGATGTATAATCACCCAAAATGAGACAATATGTGCGTTAAAAATTCAAAAGAAAGTCATTTGGCATTAATGGTATTCTTGGAATAAGCACATCCGCGCTTTTAAACTTCCTTATGATTAAATTGTACCTGCTTCAATCAAATTTTTTATATAAGTACTGAGTTGAAAATTGTGGGGTGGTAATACTACCAAATCCAATGAATTTAGGAATTTAGTTGGATAATTTACTACTTCATTTGGATGGATAATAAAATCAATCGACATCTAAGTTTATCATAATTTTACATGTTATATTTGGGAACACTCTCGATTATAATTCTTCTTTTAACGTTGTGAATTGATAAAAATTTTGTAGCGGCAAAATGGGGCCTGTAGAAGTGTCAACAGAAATTTCCCATTGTTGATGTATAATAATGCATTTGAAAACACTTCCATCGATGTCTCATTTTGTAACGCCATTCGCGGTTAACAACGACATAACTTTTTTACGTATTTATCTCCATAAATTTGATGTCTTCGATCACGCATTAATTTAATCATCAGCTGTTGATCTGGGAATGACTAACAGCGTTTGGCGAAAATCTCCAATAGAATCATCGTGTTTTCGAAAAGGTTTTGATTGCTACGCAAATCTCTGAATGTTTGATCTTCGCCATCGTACACTTATCCCAAATTATTAATTTAGTAATTTTATTTCATTCACAGTTGGCCTTAAAATGTAAAGATACACTTTATATAAAGTTTCTATACCTAATTATATTTTATGCAAGTTAAATTTTGAAAGTGTTTATGCTAAACATTTTATCCTGTAACGGATTTATCCTGTGATACAAGTCGCCGTTTACTTAATTTTGAATTAATCATTGTTATCAAACCTTTATAAAGAATATAAGTTATGTGATTTTTGTAATGAATTAGATATTTTATGCTCATGTGTTAAACAAAAATTTTGAAAAGGTGAATTTAATTCTGAAACTATTTTTAAATAGTGGTTATGGCAATTTTTAAAATATTTTGGTGAACTAAATTTTGAACACATGAAACAACTAATTCAGTGGGTTTAACCCATGTGTCTCCGACCTAATCTCGTTTCACAGTAATGAAATCAATGTCCGCTACTTTTTTTGCAACTAAAACCGCGGAAATTTTTTGACAAGTTTAGTGCAGTTGAATTCTTTTCAATACAAAAGCGACTATGTATGCGAAAGTCCGACTATACAGCTCGCTTGTAATGACATTAAATGAGTCGTGGACAGTCATATTTATCATTTTTTTTCGAAATAAATGTTTTTTTTAACTCTGTTAAAGGGACTTAGACCCAGTGGTGACGCGAGCAGATTACCTAAATCCTCACGATCTTGCTCGCAATTTAAATTTTGTAAAAATTGTAATGGTGTAGGATTTACGTTATTTCCAGTCATGCCTTGAATACAAGAAAATAAATTTTCTAATGGATCTTGATTAAGTGATCTAGTGATTAATTTTGTGAAGCCGACATTGTTTAATTTATACCAAAGGTTTTTTAATATTCTGTATAATGCTTATAAAATTTTTAATACACATTTTCCCGTAATGACGAAAACCCCAGTTGCATTCTTTTCAATACGTAACCGGCTATGCATGCGTAAGTTTGATTACGCAACTCGCTAGTAATGACATCAAAAGAGTCACGAGTCTTTTGGATAGTTGTATTTAACATTATTTCACACGAGTTGTTATTTTTAACAATGGTAACGAGACTTTGTTCCAGTGTTGACGCGAGTACTTTACCTAAATTTACCAAAAAATCCTCTCCATCTTCCTCGAAATTTGAATTTTGAAGACTATAATTTCAATTTTTTATTACCGAGGACTTAAAAGCAGCTTCAAATTGTGATGGTGTAGAATTTACATTATTCCCAGACATGCCTCGAATACAAGAAAATAAATTTTCCAAAGAATCTGGATTTCGTGATCTATTAATTAATTTTTTGAAACCGAAATTGTCTAGTTTTTCCTAAAAGGGTTTAATATTTTGAATAGTGTATATAAAATTTTTAATACACGGGGGGTTACTGGTCACGCCATTTCTTTTAAATTCTTAATTTTGTAATGGCTTCGGACCAAAATTCTAAATGACCTGACCCCAATTTAATAGTCTTCTAAGTGGCCCAGTATTTTTCCATATACTATTCAAAGAAGTAAATTGACTATGTATAAACACGACTAAATTACGTGTTCAAACTGGTGCACCATGTATTCGCAGGTTACAGAACTTTACCTTCCATTTCTTACAGTCGGTCTACATGATTATGTTGATGAATATGCAGTTGTTTGATATTCCGTATCAATTCGGGTTAAATCAGTCTTAGTTTCTTTAAATGTGTTAACAAAATAGTAGTTTGCATGTATGGCCACAGATAGTTGTTCTTGAAAATTGATACGACCTAATTACACGTTTTTACGGGTTAGCTCTTATTTTTTAATATGCCGATCTAGCATAATTGTTGTAAATATGTTTTCAAATTCTTGATTAAAAAATTAAATAAAATTAGGTTTTGGAAGTCTGACAATTGTCTGCTCGGTGAACCTATTATTGATCGACATTACCAGTTATACTGTTAGAAAATGTTGTTTATAAAAAATTATTTAATGCTAGAATAGCTATTTATCCGAAATACAAAACAAAATGAAATATTAAAAAACGTAATAACAATTTTTAGTTTTGGATGTATCCAAAATTGGTTGCTAATTGATAAAACCTAAGACAACAATTTGTTAGATTAATTAAAAGATTTTTAAAAATTTATTGTCGAAAATTTATATATTATATGAAGAAAGATATTTTATTTCCCTAAGTATATACATATAAATGATTACTCAATTAGATGAAGTAACAATCACTCTCGCCAACTTTTCTCCCCAGATTGTTTGGCCTTTTTTCCTTCTTAACTATAGTCTGTCCATTCTTAGAATAAATAATAGCGTTGTTCAATTTGTTTATTTGTTGTATAATTTTGTTTAACCTAAGCACAGGCATAAATCTCACATTTTAAATTTTCTAATCGAGTTTTAACCACATTTTAAATTTACGTACTACCAATTTAGCTCGCTTTATAGGATGAGTTTCATCGCGGTATTTGGACGTGGAATTGTTTAGTGGACTATTGGTCCATTCTTTTATTTTTTTCAATAGCCGAATTGCAAAAAATTCACAATTTGCGCACTGCGTCTAATTCCTCTGGCTAGAGTAAAACTAGAAAGGTTGTGTGAATAATAAACCTTTTCAGACTGTTTATATAATACCAAAGCTAATATTTCTGTTGTTTTCCGTGTGGTTTTACGTATATATTTCATATAATGGAAAAGATGAATGTAGATTTTCATGTTTAACAGGTAATGTGATTAGGTTGCTATTCCAAAGAGAGAATTTCAATACATTACGAAAGAAATGCCTAAAATAGCAATGTAACGTCTAGAGGATCCAGAATCTGTGGAAAATATAACCGGAAATAAAAGATATAGTCGTTAGTAGGTGTCCCGGCAAATTCGGGACATCTTGTTATATCCAAATACAAATACATTTTGGTTTCATGTACATTTAGAAATATATTCAAATTTCCAAATTATTCAATTAGCGTACCTCTATTTTAGTTTATTTTGTGCATCATTTGATCCAATGCTTGACTTAAAAATCAATTGTGAATTAACGAAACTATAAAGTTTATTAGTTTACCAATTGTTCCAGTTTCTGATACGGTACAAGAGTTATGTATATTCAAGCATGTTTTTCAAGTATGTACGTAATAAGTCATTGGTGTTTTCTTGAGAAATCTGCGTAAGTAATCTCAAGTTATTCCTATTGAAAATTATGTAAGTATTTAAAATCAGTAACGTCTTACATGGTATAAGCTTGAGCTTGAGTACATACTCATTAATTTAGGGAACTTTTCATTCAAATGCAAAAAATTTGGTCTTGACATGTGGAACATCATTTATGATCTAATTAGAAGATGCTTTGAATTTATTTATGTCGTTCTTTAGTATCAGTTTTAGAGGATTCGACTTTGCACGCTAATGTACGTTTTTGCCATATTCTCCAATTAATTTCGTACACTACATTTTGAATCAGTGATGAATATTAGTTGAACTTATATTCTTTCTCCAGCCTTTTTTCAAAAGTTTGTCTTGGGTCACAGCATTACTCAAATCACAAAATTAGGTTATAGCATGTCCAAAGGCAATAATTTGAAGTGGTACTTTCGATAAGTGTTTGCAAATTACTAATCATAACTATCCCGGAACTTGTAAATAGAAATCCTACTGAGATTTTTCTTATTTACCGATACTTAATGAAATAACTTTGATGAAATGTGACTCTAACATACAATGACTCTAACATAACTCCTCAAAATTGTAACTCAAACTTGTAAATTACGGGAACGTCTAAAACTGCTCTGCGGCTTGAAAACTAAATCTTATATTTTCTGTAAAGAAGGTAGACAAATATTAAGAAAATTTGTATGACTTCTTACCTTTTAACCTTACCTCTTTGTTAAAATTTGAAGTCAAACAATACCTGCAGTGAGAATCCATCTCAGGCGTAGAGCGATACGCGCTGTTGTAAAAGATATTTTGACTTACGAATGGTGTTAAAGTTACGTGGTTTTTACCTTATATAGTTTTATTCATACTGTTCAAACTAAGCCTCTATAGTTAACGCATCCGTTGTTCTCTTCATTCAATTTTACGCAAAATGATTTGCATTATTTCAATTTGCATAATTTCAATTTGCTTTAGGGATATCATAATGCAATATAAATTTTAAGTTAATCGGCAGAGAAATTGAAATTTTTTGCTGATGGTATAGTTAAATTTCTTGGGTGAATTAAATTGAGATGTCGGTCTTCAAATACCGATGTTTAATCTTTCTTCTTACATTTTTACCACTTTTGCAAGGTCCGCACTCTCAAAATAAAGAAAATAATATCTAATAATTGATCAAAGTATGCAATTCAATTTTGTTGTTTGTTTTCATTATATTCTTTATATCTACCCCAGTATAAGGCCAGTGAATTCAGTAATAATCGTTGAAATAACGTTTTATTCCAAAGTCGAAATTCTCAAACACCACTCATAGCGGATTGTATCAACTGCGTATAGCAAAACGATACAACTATAGAAAGTTTATATTAACGTAAATGTAATTTGTTATTAACAATGACTCTATTTTGGGTAGACATCTTGGTTTAGGTATAAGCTTTACAATATCAAAAATAATAACTGAAATAGAGTGAAAATATTTGAATTGATAAGTTTTAAAAGAAGCGCTTATGTTTTACACTAATTAAATGCCGTCTTGTTCCTGCTCAGAAAATTAGCAGATATTGGAGAGCGTCATATGAACGGTGTGTGTCAGCAATGAACTGGTGATTATTATTGTGCATATTTCATTTAAATATTTTCAACAATTCATTGGGCTGATTCAATTTGAGCATCCAAACGCTGACGATACGTCTTGCAAAAAATGAATTGAGGTTATTGTAGACACAACGCAACGTGCTCACCACCCATAAAGTAGATCTGTAAAAAATTATGTGGTTCGTTTGGCATTGGCAGGAATGAGCCCACTTGATGATAAATTTTAACTTTGATTTTGAATGTTGTATTGAATTGCTGACCATTTGCAGCATTATTTCTAACTTTATCTGTTTCTCCGAACGATGTCATTTGGAAACATGAATTAAATGTTTGAATTGAGTTCAGGAACAGGTTAGTACAGGTGATGTTGCCTTTCCTGACGCACATCACATCCGGGCTGGCTCATTTTTTAATTTGAGAGCATGGCAATGCATTTCTTGTCCATAGAATCAATTTCCACTTTTGAATCGGTAAAATATTTAATATCGGGCTCATACCCGAATGCTAGACGCAGAAATGAATCAGATATGTATTTGTTACTCTGTTCTTTGAATTCTTCTATTTCGCATGTCTGCAACTTTACTTCGTTGACGGCCTAAATTGGCCTCTGCGTTTTGTTAGAATTTATCACTGTACGAAACACACATAAATAGAACTAATTCAATTACTTAAGGTTACAAAAACATAGAAATATTGTATTTATTATTTGATTGTACATATATTCGTGTCTAAAATTAATGAAACCAAAAATGTTTTTTTAGTACCTCCGGGTGGATCTATGAAAAATATCTTCGTAAAACTTCTTTAATTATATCTGTACAAATTTCAATATCGGAATTTGTCATTGTTGAACGTATTCTCTGTAATATGTCGTCGGCCTTATTGTTTTTATATTTGCTCCATAAATTTATTGGCTGTGATGGAAAGAACGTTGAAATTATTATTGTAAAAAGAGCTCCAATTTAATATAACATAGAATAAATAATTGTATTTGGGAGTGTATGATTCCAATGAATATCAATCTCCACTAATTGTAAATGTTGACAGGCTTCGCGATATGTTGCGCACAATTCACCGTTGATTATTTTTAAACATTCGAATTATGTTGGTCGACGAACATTTATTAATGGTATACCCAGATAAAAACATTCATCATTTTTTGTGTAAACTGTGTATATGCGCCCCAATGCAACGGTTGAATGTACATTCTCGTATCCTGGTACAGGCTGCCCTTGCTTTGGACATTGAAATTTTTTATTTGATGCATTCCATGTATAATATTTTGGCATTTCCAAGCAAAGTAATGTTATTGCAAATGGATCGCTTGCGCATGTTCCGAAAAAGCTTGTTAGAGTTGTTGCTGGTGGGCGGTCAACACTTTCTTTTGCGGGCAAAGAAACTCCATTGACCATTTTCTAAATGAAGAGCTAAATGCACCACGGTTTGATGACGTTGTATGTGAAATGAAAATATTCTCCAATTGTCTCATTACTACTATCATATCTCCCCATCTGATATTGTTATATTTCATCATTATTATTTGAAGGTGCAATTTTAATAGTGCCATGTTGTTTCCCTTTGTAATGTACTTGCATACATATTTCATAGACTTGACTGAATTACAGTATTCAACATTACAATGCGCCTTAAATATTTTGGAAAGTAATGGTGAATATGGAACAAGACAGCTGTTGTTTACTAAACCGTAAATGTGTTCGCCACAAGGACTATGTATCATATTATTTATCACTATTTCGTACAATTTGTTGATTAGGAATTTCAGCGTAAATTATGGAGTTAATCTCATCTGGTCCTATTTTTCTACCCTCCATATGGGAATATGCGGAGGCAGTCCTCTTTTTTGCCACTATACATAGTACATCCAATATTGTATGCCTCCGATGATACGATATTTTATCATGAAGTTCATCAGCGCTTTGAGTTTTTGATTAAACACACGTGTTGTTATGTCGTGACAATTGCTTAGTGATTGGCCGGGTATTAATAAATTACTGGCATTTAAGCAATTTTGATGCATTATATGCTTGGACTTCCTAGATATGTTGCTCGTAAAATAGTATATCGGCCAACATTACTTCGCGCCAATGAATATATTCTTCTGAACGTAATTAGATACTCAACCCAATCTCGGTCCACAATGATAGAATGAATGTCTTCTGTATTTTCGGCAACTAAAACCGTGGAACAATTTTGACAAGAAATTTTGTACACTTACATTCTTTTCAATACCTAACCGGCTATGTATGCGAAAGTCCAATTACGCAGCTCACTTGTAATGACATCAAAAATGTTACGAGTCTTTTGGATAGTCGTATTTAACATTCTGTCTAAATATTTATTATTTTTAACACTAGTTACGGGACTTTGTTCCAGGTGACGCGAGCAGTTTACCTAAATTTAACAAAAAATCCTCGCCATCTTTTGAATTTTGAGCACTATAATTTAAATTTTTTACCGAGAGTTTAAAAGCTAACCGAGAGCCGAGAGCTTAAAAGCTGCTATAAATTGCGATGGCGTAAGATTTACATTATTCCCAGACATTTCTCGAATGCAAGAAAATAAATTTTCTAAAGGATTTTGATTTAGTGATCTAGTAATTAATTTGGTGAACACGAAATTGTTTAGGTTTTGCCTATGGGTTTTAGTATTTTGAATAGTGCATATAAAATTTCCAATACAAGGGGGTTACTGGTAAGGCAATTTTTTAAATTCTAAATTTTGTAATTTTGTAATGGCTTCTTACCAACATTTTAAATGACCTGACCCCAATTTAACAGGTCCCTTAAGTAGCCCATTATTTTTCCATACACTATTCAAAGAGTTAAATAGACTATCTATAAACACAACTAAATCACGTGTGTTTAAATTTTCTATATTGCCGAATCGGTAGAGAATCCATAATCCATGGCGGCAATCTTACGAGAAATAACTTGCGCCGCGTATTTACCTTTCATTTTCTGTCGCGCTTCGGGATCAATGTCGTTCGGGAAAGCTGCAAGCCAACGTATGCCAGATCACGGGACTCTAGAGCCAACTCATACCTTTTCACAATGTCTTAAAAGGTACATAATTTGCCAACAAATACCACATCTTTGGTAAGGAAATTATTTCGAAAGCATTTTAACAGATGTGGAGCATCAAAAATGTAAAGTATTTCATTATCGACATCCATATATCTTAGGTAAACGTTTATATAAAGCCAAATATAATGTTTTTGTCTCTTATGATCATTCGTGTCCATCATTGTAGAATTGTGATATAATAAATGATTGGATAGGCTTACTGAGTCTGTCCAAACTGTCAATGAATTTAATTTCACACTTATTTAACTAATTTAACCATTTTTTCTAAATTTTCAATTTTTTTAAACGCTTAACGCAAACGCTTAATCAATTGTAATCAATTGTAAAAAATAAAAGTGAATTTAAAATATTAAATTAATAATAGGACAGATAGAACTTAAAAGTGACGACACTCAAGGCGGGCTCTGAGGTGGGAGACGGGTGAGAAGTGAAAGGAAGAGCCGGGGATTTGATCAATGCTTCTCACATCAATTGTGAATAGAAAATTGATGAATTCATTAATAATGCAAATACGTAATGCTGTACGTAGTCATTGTATCTGAATTGGTTGTAACATCAACAAAAAATTATTAGTAGGAATTCATTAAAACAACAAAACTCACCTTCGGATTCACTTGTATCCAAAATCATACTCGTTGTGTCAATTTCGTCATCTGATTTATCTAAAGATGCTTAATCTATAATTAAGTATCTTTAACGTTTAAATGATGATCGGGCAAAGCATTCCTATTCAGTTTTGACATGGTATCAATGATAAAAAATTTTCGACTAAAATACGGATAACGAATACACAAGTTTTTTTGTTGTTGTAAATGATCACTAATCACTAATTTCATTCATGTTTAAAAGAGCTAACCAGAGTTGGAGCTTCCTCCTATTCGGCTTTGCAGAATTTACAAATGCAAATCCTATTCATATTAGTTAATTGTTGAATTCTGCAAATATAATATTAATAAACAATGTACACATACATAACTGTTATTTAAAAAACGAAGAATAATTGCAGAAGCATATCTATTTTTAATTCGGAATTTATTTATTGATCCATTAATAATTATTTTCAAACGATGATATTTTTTTTAAAAAATTTTGAATTTTGATTATTAAATAATGTCCATTCACTCTGCTGAATATTAATGGTATTCTAATGCATTATATGAATTATGTCGCGAGACTTCATATTCTCTTCAACAACCATAATGGCAACTTCGTATAATATTTGTGCGTTAAAGCTCACATCTTCTCCTACAGGTGTTTTTAACTGCAAAATTATCTCTCTCCTAACTTCTGATTCTAAATTTCCCAAGAAATATTTATAAAAATTTGTATTCACGATGAACTGATGGCAACAATGCTCCTGCATTGTGGTAAATTTGTCTTCACCTGAAATAAAAACTGTAACATTATTATCTTTGAAGTTAATAATGTGAAGTTAATAATATCTTTAAACTCTTCTTTAATCCTTGAAGGGGTGCATATTTTAAAAGTGTTTAAGATACAATATTTTGCATTATTTGTCAGACCTTTGCCCAATATACTACGCTTAACAAACAACATCTAATTAATTAGTCGACTCTTATTTATTCTTTGAAAATTTGAATTGGTTATATATTTTGTTGAATACCAATACCAAACGAAATAAAAATCAGTGTTTAATGAAATTATCATCCTCATGTTGAAGTAATACCATCATTTGCTTGGCAAAACTTCAGCGGGTATTGGAACGTATCATGTAAACAGTGGGTTTCATTTATTTGTTGCAGTTGCCGAGTATTGTGTAGGCAAAGCACAATATCGCATGATTGCATGTATCCACAACAATCAGGTTTGAAACTGTAGCGACTTGGGTGTGATGGAGGCTTCATAGCCGAGAACTGAAGACGATGTTTCTCAGTCAAATGTTCGATGTTTCTCATTTAATATATGTTTGGATAGGCTGACTGACTCTGTCCAAACTGTCAATGAATTTAATTTCACACTTATTTAACTTGCGCAATTTTGATAATCTAACAATCTTTTTTAAATGTTCAATTTTTTTGGATCTTTTAACACTAGTTCTCTTCGAACGTTTGGGACCTTAATCAATTGTAAAAAATAAAAATGAATTTAAAGTTTTAAATTAATAAAAGGATAGATAAAACTTACAAAGGACAACACTCAAGGCAGCTTCAGGCGTGGGAGAACGATGAGAAAAGGATTTATTCCTCTTCTTCCTCTTCTTCTTATGGCGATTTATTCAATACTTCGCATAGTGTAATATCAGAGTCATCTATAAATTCAATTGTGATTAGAAAATGGATAAATACTTTAATAATGCAAAACTCACATTCCGGCACTCTTCCCTTATTATCGGTATTGATTATAATACTTGTATTAGTTTCGTCATCTGAATTAACTAAAGATATCAAATGTTAAATAATTTTTAAATTTATAATTAAGTATCATTACCGTTTAAATTTTGATCGGGCACGGCAAACTTATTCAATTTCGACATCGTGTCATTCGAAAAATGTTTGTGACTAAAATGGCGAGAGCAAATTTTTTCGTTCCAAAAAACGAAAAATTGAACAGAATAAAAAATAGAACGACTAAAAAATAGTAATAGGTTAATTATATTACAGTATATTTTTAAAATAAGTACTTACGAAAACTGCTATTCGCAATAACAAACACAAACTCCACAACACTCTAATTATACGAGAAATATCTTGAGAACTATAATTCTGCTACACAATTGAGAAACTGTTACACGTATTACAACGAACATCAAGATTTATAGATAATGTGTCTTTGGTTAATTAGATCTTAACAATCATAGAATAACTGATCGAGAAGTGACACGCACATGTATTTTCTAAAAATGTCGTCCATCTGTCGTCTTCCTTTCCACAGCCCTGGAATGAATCTCTCAACTCCGATTTTCACCCTGTTGATTCTGGCCCACTTGATTATTTTATATTACTCCATACCACACTTGATTGGAAATCCCCACAATACTATGTACCTATTGTTGAAGCGTTAAATCTTTGTTCTCGTTCCAGCTGATCGTTTTTCCGCTCTGATAACTACTTTGTAATCAACACTAGGCATTAGCTCAAACACATTCTTGAACAGCCTTTCTTTGTAATTCCTTATTTCATTGTCCGATCCAGTTGTTTCCTTATATTAATATAAATATTAATATTGAAGAAGTTGCAAAGATTCAATTCAATGGTGAATTCTTTTGGCCGTAATATTTCTTCGACTAATTGCATTATGGCTTCATGTTTTTTCAATTTATTATTCCACAATTTTTGGAAATTTTGGTAAATTTCCAATACGAGCATGTTCTCTCGACATCACACTCCATATATATTATTTTATCCCCGAAGTTGTAAAATTTATTTTTGCCAGCATGTGGATTTTGGATGATGGGTACCTAAGTTGCATGGAGAAAACTCCGTGTATCTTTGTGTTTGTCAAGCTATATGTAACATTGGTTATGGGAGAACAGTACTACTTAAAATTCGGCCTCTTTAAAAAGTAAATTAAATTTTTGCTTAAAGGAGGGAATTTCAATAACAGACTATTTTTAACTTAGCACTAACAATAGCGAATAAAAACTAACTTTAAATTTGTTATTCCTTGTTTTGATTTGAAAATTTTAAAACATGAATTATACCTACTGCCTAATGTTAGAAACTGATATAAATGAAGCTAATGGTTCTGGGGGCGTTTATAATTGTGGTAGTTGCCCTTAACAATAGATTCTTAGTGTTTCTCTTTTATTGAAAGCAAGTTTGCAAATTTGATCCCACTTTCCCATTTTTGCTTTTGAATGTTTACTACAGCTAATTTGTAAATCATAATAAAATGCTACTAATTTCGAACGTTTGTATGTCCTAGATCTGGTTATTCGTCGCTAATTTTCTTGTATTTATTTTCGTGTTGTTCTGTTTCTTGTGTTCTGGTTTGTGGCGTTGTTCTTACTTTTCAAAGCAGCCATTCAAAGCAGAGTTCTTTCTTGTCTATCTTCACGCTGTTCTTTGGTTTCATATCTGCATCTTTTCCATTTAGGTTCTATGTGTTTGATTTGCTTGCACATTTGTTGATGTAGAAAATGTGACTTTTCTATGTGGTTTGACGTTATCCTGTTAGAAAACAATACCTTGCCCACTGGCCAAAGCAAGCTGCTTCTGAGCGATTTCCTCCTTCCTTCCAAATTAATAACAATAATTGGTAGAATTCCGAGTTAAGAGTTTTGTTACGCAAACCAGGGAGTTTAGCATTCAATGCTGGTTTGGCCACCGTTTGTGTCAGCCCAACGCTGTCCGACCACAACTTCTTTTAACATTATCATAAGTACCCCACTTATCATCACTAGTCACCAACCGATGGGTCGAATTAGTTGCGATTTAGCAGCGAGTCACAGAAAGAAATTCGGAACAATTGCCGCTCTAAAAATGAGTCGATTTAGGTTCTGCAGGGAGTCAAAGATTAAAATGCGGTCTACGCTTTAAGTCGTATAATTATCGGTTTTTTCCAACCTTATTGAAACAGCTCCAAAGGGATGTTTTGTGAGATCTTTACCATTTTGTCAATCAAGAAAGTGGTTGCATGACAGTCGGACCCGACAATTCCCATCACTTTATCGATGTTTTCCATTAATGGTCTGGCTGGTACAGTATTAGGTGCATTTACACTATTTTAAGCTGCCTGGCTATTCGCCTTTATCGAACAAAAACTGTAAAATTTAGCGTATTTTTTCTTTGCTAGTGTCCCTCTTTGTTACGGCCTCAAACAAAACTGAAGTAACTTAAACCAAAACTATTTGCAAATGTTTCTCGTAGGAAAGCTATTTTTCTTAACACCACTGAGTGGAACCCAATTGGACCTCTACAACACCATAAATTGGTAACTAAAGGCAAGCATTGCATGGATAAATTTTGTAAAGTTTCGACATTCCTCCACACGCTTCGTAGACCCATAATTAGCACTTTGGGCACTAAATCATATTTTCTAAGCGTGTTTTATTCCATAGAAAAGAAAACCGGTAATTTTCTTATACCATAATGGTGGTTTTTCATTTTGCCGTACTTGTGGATGGTGAATCACAAAAAAGTTTATTTTGTTCGTTTTGTATTCATAGCTATGATTTCATATTGGTGAGAGCAGCTGGTGAGAATCTACGTAGATTGCTCTTTATTTTTATATTCGCCAGTCTCATTATTTTTCACACCAAAAAAATCTTTATCTAAACTAATCTAATTAGTCTCATTGTCGTTTGGAGCAATTTCTTGAAGATCTATCAATAATACATTAAGAGCAAATCTTGATTCACCAATATCGGTAACGTGATGTTTACTTATATTGGACTACTGAGAAAAATTAGCATACGCAAGTGATGCAGCAACGACAACACGCTACTTACAGCTTTACCGAGCAGGGTGATATAATAAAGCAAATATGAATTCAGATGTTCGGATAAGAAGTCCCTCAGAATTATTTCGGATCCTAGCTTAGCACTTTTATAATCACAGTATCCAGACAGATCAACAACAATAAAGTAGATTAACAACCATTTCAAATTCCTCTGAAGTATGTGTGAAGATCATTGAGGATTCTTATGGAGAATTCCGTGACCACCACAATTACATCACAGAAGAATTTTATATCCAAACAAGCTGTCCCGACGAACTCCGCGTCGCGAAAATGTGTTTCGTATTGATATAGCTGTTCCGGCGAACTCTGATCGCCTTATGGTGATTTACTTAGATATTTGTTTTTAAGCTGTACTCTTCTTTGTTTATTAGATTCTGATTCTCATTTTGAAGTGCCTTTATTATGTTTTACCGATGAACTTTCAAGACTTCCTTCCCGCTATAAATAAATAAATTTAAGAATTGCAAAACTAAAATGTAAACGCACCATTTTTTGTACGTAAACACTTCCTGCGCATTTGGCACGCATATAACAATAACAACCAATCCTTACCCCTAACAAATACAATACGAATCTTACATACTACTTAAAATTATACTCCCTTAAAAAGTAAAAGCTTATTTAATCTTAATGAGTACTTATTTCCTTTAACACTGCCGATAGTTAATTTTTGTATGAAGCATGAAAAGCAGCATGAAATCTTAATGTTAAATAGGCCTTGCATATTAAATAAACTAAATCATATTGGTGCGTGGGTTTACCGAACTCTATAATTGAATGTTCTGCAAATATTTTCTTTGCTAAACATCTGTTTAGCGTGGTTTAAAATAAAATGACAACTATTAGTTCTTGTTATTAACCCTAGAAATAACTCTTTCACATTGTTCGATTATTAAGAACACTTCTCGTTTTACGAATATCAATGCGTTATTTAATCAAACACTTTGTGTGCATGCCTTTTCTGTATTTGCCAATCCATAATCGTGCTCGTTACTCGCACGGTCAGTCAAAAACATTTTGCATTCGTGTTTTCAATATTTTCTTTACAATATATCCGGTAATATAATATACTATATTTTTCTTATTATAAGTTAAATTTTTTTAACTTGGGTATTAGTTTCATTTTCGGAAATACAAGTTAAGTCAATTAATTCTTCCTCCGACCCATTTTCAAACATTTCGCAATTACTATTTACAGCTTTTATATTTCTAGTAAATAATAGCCTACGCAAATTCCACTTGTATTGAAGCGAATTAGGATTATTGTTCGCTTCAATACAATAAGATAGTACATATTTAAAGTTTTTTACAAGCATTTCTTCGGCCCCATTAAGAAGGAAATTTATAGAAATAATAAAGCCTATTGCCGCTTGTGACAGAGTATGTTCACACCGCATATTTTAAATTTGAGCTAAGTTGCTTCCATTTATGGGTTGTTTATCCCCTCTTTCAAAACAAGATCGGCAATTCAATACATCAAACATTTTGTTGCCACGTGCTTTAAAAAATTTCATCGCCTTGCTTCATCAAAAATTCTATAGCATTAGCAACACTTGCACTTAATGTTTGTGCCGCAAGTTTCACTTTCATAATGTTGTTTCTGAAATTAATGTGCCTGGCACTTAATTTATTAGCAAATCTTAATTTCTCTTCATCTTGAATTTCATGTAAATTTACCAAATATTTCCAATCAATGCGTCCGTCCATGCTGTTAATGTTGCTAATATCCGCAATAAAATTTCTAGCTAGTTTGAGCATATGACACGCGTCAAAGAAAACATGAATATATTAATTTGATTTTGCATGATAAAATTTTGTACTAAATTCAATCGTCCCAAATTCAAAATTACATCCTAGTGCCTTAAAACAAGTAATACCCCAAATCTTAATATTAATTTCATGTAATCTATCTAACAGTGAATTGATCAAAATGTCTTGAGCTTTACCTGAAGTTTTGTTTGTAAAATAGTACGCTAACGGGCATTTAAAATTTGACTTTAATCCTACCAGTATAACAACAAAAACTTCTGATGCCAAATCATCGGACGGTATTGGCCAATTAACAAGGCCGGTTATTAATTTGTTTTTGACGTCAAATTGGATTTCCTGTTTAATAGCCATTGCATCTAAGCATAGCGTACAATCTTGAAGAATTCCGTTTTGTTTATTACTATATTGTAAATAACGGAATACTTTGTCTAAAGCTCCAGGTTCACACTTTAATACGCTAAGCCATCTTGTCACAGTTTTAATGTGAGGCAATGCCAAAATCTTTTTACGAACGTACTTGTACGCCTTAGCAAATAAAATGACAATGGCTTGGCAAGGTCTCTAACAGTTTCACTATAAAATTGTTGAGGTGTTATTTGACGTACTCCTCAACTCATTAATAAGCAACGATAATAAATTAAAATATTTTTCACGGTGCTCACAATATCGGTCGTATCTTCTTTAAGTGGATTTTCCATCTCATATCGGGCCCTTAAATCTTTTAATTCCATGGCCTGCTTTTGGATCCGTTTCTCCATATACCGCATCCTATTCTTAGTAGTTTTAATCCATTTGCGGCGAATTCTTAATGCCTTCATTCTGACTGCACACATCTGCAATAATATATATATGAAATATAGCATTAGCAATTGAACAAAATTTATGTGATTTAAAAATTATAATGTTAAATTTCTACTTACATCAACAAGCAAATCATTGTTATTCATATTATCGTCATCCTGAATATCCATCAATTGTTCTTCCCCATTGTCAGAAATCAATTTCAGTCACCTAAAGCAGCATCTTAATTAAAATAAATCAACTCTGAGTAACTTCTACTTACATTCAAAACAAGTTCAATGTCACCTTCTGGCGTTATATCTGCAGATTGTATTAGCTAAAAGTATAGTAATATGAACATATTTTTGTTCATATCAATTTTTTAATCTGACTTACATCACAGTAATTATCATCAATCATACATTCTGATTCGTCTTCATGTGAATCAATCATTGTTTGCTTGTGTTGCACAGGAATCTTTCATGTTGGGATCGCATGTTTTTTAAGAAACCGGCCGGATAGTGTAAAGTCCTCTTCTGCAAAATGATTGCTGCAAATGAAGGACTAATTTCCAGGATGCCATCCCTCAAGATGTCTTGTTGCCAGAATCCACTTTTTCAAGTGATCATTTTTTAGAAAACTAAAATTACAATCATCAAACATTTAAATGAGACAATGTATAAATATTCTTTCTTACCGATGCGTTCGACAACCATTTAATCTACAAATTTTAACTGGACAACCATTAACTTCACAATAAAAGCATAGTTAAAGTGAAATGATTTATTTAATTCAAACTTAAACAGACAGTTCTGGTTGTTGTTGCTGTTGGCAATCTCTTACCACGCGAAGAGATTTCCTGAAATATTGCCAACCGTCTCGTGGCAACTCTCAAGAAACACTAATGGTGGTGCGTCTCTGAACAGCAGACGACGCACCACTTTACTAACTTAGGGGCTAGCGCACAGGAGGCCATAAATGCCACTGCATTGAGCAGTGAAGGCACTCCATGCACGGCCTTGTGCTTGAACTAAAGAACGCTAAAGAAAGCTAAAAGCTAAAGAAAGCATTTCAACTAAAGAAAGCAGCGTGGCAATAATTAATTATTTTCGATCAGCTATAAATCAAAGTTAGCTTGTAGCGAAAACAAACGATATAATGTCAAATTAATTCGTGCCAATCACGTTGCTTGGACTCACCAATTAGAGAGCTTTGGTTTGCAAGCATGGGCAACAAAATAACGAAAATAATTAAGCGGCTCTTTGACTATCCCATAAAGCGCAAACCGATATGTTTCTTTCGACAGGAAGAATTTTCATCTACCGGAGAACCGCTTCCTAAAGAGGAAGTTACTCATCATGCACCTCTCAGTGAATATGATAAACTTGTGCAAAGCTTTTATGCAAGACTTCTGGAACAAAGACGAGCACATATGGAAGAGGAAGAAAAGAATGAAAATACGGAGGGCAGTGCAAAAAAGAAATACGCTGGATGGGATGAAACGACCATTTCTAACCTGCATTCATTATTCTTACTCTTTGATAAAAATTTGAACGGAATGTTGAATTATGATGACTTGTATTTTATCAAAAACCTATAACTATTCGCATAAATTATTTTATTTTATTTTAGCTCTGCCGTTTTGGAAAGTCTCGGTGATGAAAGCAGCAATGACTTGAGAAAGCAGAGATTTGACGAAATCGATCGCGATATGGATGGATGGATCACTTATGACGAATTCATGGAAGTTAGCATTTTATGCATATTCTGTGTGACTTGTGATTTACGTTTTTTTCTACATTTTTAGGTCATATATAATTTCAATCCACAAGATGGTGAGACACTGACTGGTTTAGCTAAATTATGTTACGAGAATGCAGAGAATATCAAGTTTGTTAGTAGCCTCTCTGTCGGCGAACAACTCGAATATGGTTTATTTTAAAAGATTTCGAAGCAGTTGTATTCAATAAAATATAAATAAAGTTTTATCTTTTGTATATTACTTACTTGGTGTCCGAGTGAACTCTTTATCGCCTGATGGAGGCAGCGCACCCCAGATCATACATAAAGCCGAAATTAGAGCGTCTAAGCAGAAACTCACGCATGCTTGAAGCGTACCAGCTGCAGCTCGTAACTCCTAAACGGCTGCGAATAAGTAGCCCATAAATCGCTTGAACGACATTAATGGCTAATTTTAATTTTGCTATCGCCCGAAAAATTGTAAGTGTGAAAACTATAACATTCATCGCGTCTGTATGTTACAAGCATTTTTACTGAAAAAAGTAACTACCTTTGACGAGCAATACGAAAGTTAAAATTGGCCATTAATGTCATTCAAACGATTTGTGGCCTACCTTTTCGCAGCCTTTTTGGGATTGCGAGCGGTAATCCTCCAGGTGCGCTTCAAGCAGAACCGCGAGAATCTACTCTAAGCACACTCGCTTGCACGCTCGCCTGACTACGTGCATAACTTTCTTCGACTGCTCGTCAGATATAGGTTTCAGATATTGTATTTTACACGTGGTTGATGGTGCAATATTCTCATTTGTAACCTTCGCAAATATGCCATATGTTACTATTACTAATATCAAGACCAATGTGCGATGACAATATTGCCACAAGATATTTTTACCGGAGTAACCATTATTTTGGATTTACACACAGTTATGACTACTGATTTGGCTACTATTATTTTTAGTATAAGAAATCTAATTATTACATTGGTATTCTTTTGGATTCTGACAGTGCAACTCGTTAATTTGACTTTTTTTATAAATAAAAAGGTTTTTTTTTTTAGATATGATCTACTGCTTTGCTGATTCTCGTGACTGCGATTCTTTTCAGTGAAGTTTTCCATCTTGAAAGACCAACAACACCCCCTTCGAAAGTGGTAAGTTTCGACTGAGGCAATCTGTGTGCTTTAAACTTTAGTCTGTTTGGAAGCTGCCCCAACTCAAAGTCAGGATATTTTTCGGACATACGAATTTCTCGGAAAGATAATATTTAAGCGTGAACAAGGCAGCGTAAACAAAGTATGCTTTTCTTATCTTGAAAAAAAAAACACATTCATTAGTTTGTAGTTGTTGCTTTCGTTATATAGTGAGATATCATGCAAATGCAAAATGGTAAAAACCGTGGTAAGTTAGTTGTAATCATTTTTATATGATATAAGTTCAAGAATTTAAAATTTATGTTATGAATGTAGGTACTAATCTAACTTTAATTAACTTCTATTTAATATGACATGATGTTACATCTGTAATTATTCGGTTTTTATTCCTTTTTATTTGAATAAATAACAGCAAGTGCCTACATCACAGAGTAAATACTTGCATGCATCCAGTACCAATGGATAATATATTTTTGCAAACGACTCAAATATTTGGAGTAGCTCCAAACAAATTTAATAGAAATAAAAAATATTTCAGAATTGTTCAAAGTATAATATTAATTGTGTTTATGGGTTATCAAGGATATTACATGATTTACCGCATGGTTTTGCTTCACAAGAGCGCGAATGTAATTTTAACACCAATAGTTGGTTCAATTGGTGTTACTGTATGGTCTGCTTTAATATCCCATATAGTGTTTCAAACAAATGTCTTAAAATATGACATTTATTCAGAATTAATTGAGAACTTGAAACATATTGATGGTACATATCGAAAGAAAAAGATATACGAAAGGAAAAAATATATACTTCTTAAATATTGTATCGTAAATGTATCATTCATCTCTTATACGATATCAAATATGCAACTGGTTGGATTTTACATTCCAGAAATCCGTTTTGCATTTTATATGTATTATTATTTATTGATTAATTGTTTGAATTGGACGTTGCTTGAAGATATTAATCCACGACTTATTATTTTAAATAGATCAATTGAATCATACAATATTATCCCAGGGACCTTCTATTCGATGAGATTAAACATGGAGATACGTTTCTGGTCAAACACACACCAGCGAATATCACAATGCATTTCTTGCTATAATAATCTATTTGGAATGCACATATTTCTTGGATTAATATTGGCTATTTTATATTTTCTGGGACTTGTTACGTTGTATTTAGATCTGGGATTTTATATGAGCCAAGATAATATAAATGCCATGTTATTATTATTTTTTCCAGCGGTAATAATAAAAATATTCGAATATCCTGTTTGCGTCATTCGAACTTGTTGCAGATGCAAATGGTATTTGTTATTAAAAAATGCGAAGAAGTGAGAACTCAAGGAGAATCAACACTTGCACTCGGTTCTCAAATACATTTCAAAATTATAGATTCAAAAAATTTGCAACAAATGAAAGCATTTTTAGGACAAGTGGAATTCACGGTCCCAATTATTTCAGCGGCAGGTTTCTTTACTGCTGATCATTCTATTTTATTTATTCTCTTTCAATTAGTTACATCGTACATTATGGTTTTGGTTCAATTTAAAAATGAAGAAAAACAAACGATGTAAATTTACATATTCAATACATAAAATATTATTGTGTTTTTATTATCATTATTAAAGTTTTGAGAAATAAATAAATTTGTAAAAAATTGTTATGATATTAATCGGAAATAAATTACATAGTAACTATCTCGATATTATGAATAATATATTAATCTCGAATAGGAAATATAACAATTTTAAAGACATAATAAATAATTAATTACATATTAATTTATTCTATAATTTATACCTTTGTACTTGAGTTTAATTTTTTGTTCGCCGATTTCAATGTTGATAAACAACCGCAAAATTCAATGCTTCTACCAAAGGCATTTTCAATTTGTGAGTGTTACATAGGCAACCATCAGTACACTATGCGATATATGAGGTCATGGGATTTTTAAAACTATCATCAATTTTGGACTAAGCAGATTGTAAAAATGTATTATTTGTTTCAAATTGCCTGAAATATATGTTTTCCTCGTACATACTTATCAGCCGCTACGTTAGCATTTGGGGTTCCTACTTTGAACGGCCATCTTTGTTGTCATTATTCAAGTGCGTGATTTCACCTGTGCGAGACGATTTACTTTGACTAAAAATACATCAACAATACATACTCTTGAAAAGATGTGCGATATCTATACTCAAAAATATTCGGAATAACAAACAATTACTCTTACGAATTATTGTATAAACACCTACTGAATTAGTTAGGTAAGTATTTAACACACCTTTTTTACGTGTCTTATTATGGCTTGTATCAGTATAAAACTATTGGTTATATTGACGAAAAAACGAATTATGACGATTTTATTTATTCCATTAATCATACAGTATTGATGAAATAACCACAAGTTATCATAATCTTTGTCGATGAATTTGTCATGGTACTTCATTTTACATCTAATATATTTAGTATTTGTCTTATATTTTAAAACACATTGGCTTTTAATTAATTCTAGTAATTAAAACACCAGTACTTCTGTGATTATAAGTATATATATTTTCAAGGATTGACCCATATTTACAACTTAAATATGCCTGCACCGCCGCCGCCTCCACCGCCTGGTTTTCAGGCTTCTGCTCAGCTGTCCAAATCAAAATCTTCTTCAGGGGGGGCCAACAATCATTCAGCACTACTTAGTTCCATAAGAGAACAACCCAAATTAAAGAAAGTTGATAGAACATTAATTAATGATCGAAGTGAACCTTTAGCTTCATCAAAACCAAAGAACAAACCTATAGGAGGCACACCTACTGGTGATCATCAGCAAAGTGGATTACCTAAACTTAAAACTAACTTCAGGCGTAAGTATTTATATTTATGTTCATTTCATAAATTTTGTGGCTGGTACGATCTTGATTTCATATCTTTTGTAGCTGGTGGTGAAGCATCTGCAGCTCCATCATTTAATGCTTTTGATATCCAAGAGGAACTGAGAAAGCGTCTTACAACTGATAGATCAACGAATCGCGGTCCTGCTCCACCAGCACCTATTCGAACACAAGTTGTATGTACTAATGATGTACAAATATTTATTGTAACTAATTTCTTTTCATTTTAGCAGAATGAATTGTCTAGTCTACATGCCAAAAATAGCCATAACACTCCAACAAATATGAGTAACCAGGCTCACACTTATACAAAATCTTGTAGTAATGGCAATAATAGTAGCAATAATTCTGACGTTTCAACAAAATCAAGAAACAATAATAGTGTACCAATATCATCACCAGTACCAAAACAGAACTTTGGTAAACCACATCTTGCACCTAAACCTCCAATTTTGGGTACTATTTGAATTATGCTGCAAATACTTTTATATCGTAAATTCTTGATTAATTAATTTCTTTCTTCAGATAAACCAATGACTCACAATCAAAATAGTGGTAAGCTACGCAAGTCACACAGTGTGCGCTTGCCGAATTCGCCAATGTCGTTAGCTCCTGCATATCATCGAGATAATAATAATCCCAGTCTTCCCCACATGAGTGACATGGAGAAGTCTAAAACTTTGGCCGCCAGTACAAGCCAGCTTGTGGTCTTGAAAAATAGGTCAAATAATGGTGGGTTTATAAGTTTATATACAATTACGACGCTAATATGATTTATAAATCTAGGTCGGCCTACAGTACCACCTCCCTCAATACCTATACAGGCGATTAAAGTTAAGCCGCCAAATCATGCGCCACCACCTCCGCCGCCACCGCCAGCTACAATACCTCAAGTGCCACAACATGCTCCACCACCACCGCCTCACAGGACGGTGCCACCAGTGCCCTCACGTTTGCAGTCATCGGTAAGTAAAATTAATTGATTTAAGTATAAGTGTTCTGAGTAAATTTATATTTCAGGTTCCCAATGGTAATGCACCTGCCCCACCGCCACGCAATTCGTCAATTCGACCAGTGCTAAATGGTACGTCTTTTGAGAATCGCTTCCAGTTTCATCCCGTTAGTGATTTTCCGCCACCGTTACCCTTCAGAAACATTTCGAAAATCTATACAACTCGTCAAGGTTAGTTTTGCATTCTCTATAGTTTTCTATCCTAACATAATTAGTAAAGATTGCACACATTATATTTGAAAATATTATTTATCTATATTTAATCTATTGTTTTCAATAAGCAATTCATAAAATGAATTTGATTGTTGACGCATTTATAAAGGTATATCTCCCTTGCTTTTGTATAACAATATAGAACGTTGGAAATAGTACTTTTGGAATGATAGCGTCCAACGCACAAGATGAAAGCATGTACATAGTACCAAAATATGTAG
Organism: Aleochara curtula; assembly: GCA_963978815.1. NCBI lineage: Eukaryota > Metazoa > Arthropoda > Insecta > Coleoptera > Staphylinidae > Aleochara > Aleochara curtula. Next base: position 10,457,654 of record OZ022215.1, on the reverse strand, counting down.
CAGAAACGTATGATTACTTATTCTTATTATTAACGTTTATCCTTGATTTGAACATAGTATATTATGCATCAACTATACTTTTCAAGTACATATGTATTATTACACTAATCAAGGTTATTTCTTAAATTATATGTATATTTTTTGTATTATTTTAGCTTAGTTTATCACATTAATAAGTAAATAAACGGTTCTTTATTGTACGTTATTTATTGACGATGTTTTTTTTCAGCCGTTCAAGTAAATTATTAAGTCAATCATATGTAGTCTATGTGTGCGTTTGTAAATGTTAGTCTGATTTGTATTATGTGTAGTTAGCTTTATGCCCATCACCCGTTTGATTACCGTTGTGTTTTTTAGCTAATAAACAACAAGCACCTCAGCCTCCGAATCAAATTAATTTGACCAACAGTAATCGTCTTTGGGAATCATCAACTTGCTAGATGCAGCAAATAATCCGCTACGTGTTATTCATAACTTAGAACACTCTAATCGTCATAATCATTGAAAAGAAATATCGATTATAAAAATATGTTAGTTCTCTTGGCTGTGACTAAATATTATAAAATTCATTTGAGCGTAGATGTATCCAAATTTCTCCGTTGTTGTTACTGTTCTTTATATTAATTGAAAATTAATAAAATTAGTTGAATTTACTAAGAAATTATTTTTGTAACGGTTGCGTTTCCACTAGTTTCGAGTGCAGTTGCGCTTGCAAAGAAAACGGGGCAGGTGCTAAAGCGCTCTTGGACATATTATCCGACCAAGTTGTATATACTTGATTATCACTTGCGATGCTTGATGTTTGAAACAAGTAAAACTAGAAGCAAGCAATTTACGAATGAAGGTGGGGAAGTCAGAATCGTGTTTTGATGTTGTTACCTAGTTACTCAAGCGGAAAAAGTTGGATGGTAGCGCTGCGCTGCCGTTTCCATACAAGTTCACGCAAAGTTGTTGAGTCGAAACATGGTTGAAATGTGCTCTGCAAATTTGTCTTCTAAATCATAATTTTTTTGCGTGTTGTTAATTTATTTTGCGCCACCTGTGTTGTTCGCTCGATTTGAATAATCTTACCAGAATGCTACTCTTGTTAGCATTGAAGAAACCGACGAGAGGTGAATTTAATAGCCATTATTGATGTTACTGTTGTTGCTGGCCGGAGTGTTCTTTCTCGTGGTGCATTTTTGCTTCGAAAACCTGATGAAAACGTCGATGAGGTAACATCTACTCAAACGAACAATAACCTAAATGCAATGTGTCGCCTTTTACAGTTATTCAACAAAGTGCAAGAAAGAAGAACATTTTCTGATTGGTTTATTTACGCACACGCGCATACGTTCAGTGAAGATATATTAAAAGGTATCATAATTAGAGTAATTATTAGTTATTATTTTCAAATAATTGCACAAACTATTTGGGTTCGTATACTATTAGACCTGTGACTTTTCAAATAGATAATTAGAAAGTGACCAACGTTTGTACATTATTGCGTCGAGCAAGCGCTCTGCGGTTTTAACATAAAGCGCTGTTGCACTATTCTTTTCTAGACTTTTCTATTTTCATTATTATTTTGCATTTGTAACTTTGTTAATTGCAAGCGCGAAACACTCATGCAATCATATTTTACGCATATGCATGCCTTACCTTTGCATTTAATGATTTGAGAAGACGAAAAAGATTTCGAAATTTTTGATTTGTCATCAAGTGAAAGTGAATGCGTATGAGTTTCCCTTACTTAACTCTTTTAAACAAATTTAATTGATAAAGATTTTAAAATATGTTCCCGGCCCCTTTATTTACTTACTTCATATAAATATTTGCCGTTTGTTTTGCTAAATCCGGTTAGTAAATTTTGAGTACTAAACGAATCTTATTTCATCCGCGTAAATATTTACTAGTAATGTGAATAGCATATTAATCATTTAGCGCAGCATATTCTCAAGTTACTTGAGTTCAGTTACTGCGCTAACACAATATTATGCGTAAGCATTTGCGAAAATATCAACATTATATGTAACCAAGAATTGTTTGATAAATTGGTATTGCAGAAACCGGTTAACTAGAAATGCAGTTAAATATCCAAAACATAACAAATCGTTTAATCATTTAGAAAATGAAAACTCCTCTTAACTTTGCGATAAGTTTGATAATTACAATACCTATAAAACCGGTTCAAGTTCCTCTAATGAACATATTAAGTCAAGGTCTGCCAATTAACGCACACATTATTTGTTTTCCAAGTGCTACAAGTAAATGAAATTTGATTGAAAACATTGGATTCGTTTATATTAGCTGATAATTCATTTGACCGACCAGTTAAAAGCGTAGTTTTGTTAAAGCCAAGTTCAAAATAATATTTTTTGTTAAAATCTGAGTAAGCCTATAATTGTCATTTTGTTTTCATTCCATAGCTTTTTGTGATTTTTGCTTAGAAACCATAACTAAAACTATATTGCAAATACTACTTAGTAAACTTGTCGCGCACACTCGATGAAAATTAATGAGTAAACTAATCATTAAAATGTGAAAATTAATTAGTCAAGACTTAATTATTTGGCATACAAATTAAACGAAACAGAAGCGAGGCCAGAGACCATGACATTTGTAGTCCTGGACCTGCGCCCCTTAGCGAAAACGTTCACCCAGTTAATAACTAGCCGGGCTGAATGGTTAGTAGGTTACACATTGTGATTGAGGCAGTTGTGGAAATCTCTAATCACTGCTACCACCACTTTCTAAATTTTATAATCGATTACGTTATTACTACTTTCTACTAATCATACCGCACAAGGCACTAAATAGATCAACTGTAAAAATGAATGAGTATTAATGAGCGTTTTCGGAAGATTTCAGGAATGCCAGCGATTCGACTTTTTGGAAGGAAATGGTTGGCCGCCTCGGATGATTTAGTCATACCTGGTTTATTTGAAATTTTCGTTCGGGCGCTATGGTATACCGTATTTATAACGAAAGGTAATTATCATTACATTATTTTACTTTTAGGCTGATTCTCATAGCAATAGTGTATACAAAATTCTACGCAAGTACATGGGAATGTTCTGCGGGAGGAGAGTACGTGCGCACGTACATTATTGGAATGATGTGTCTTCTGAGCATTGTCATTGTGGTTCTCATTTCGTTGGTCAACCGTAGTGCTCAAGGATCCATCACGGACACTAATGCACGGAGGCATGTGCCCCCGATTCTCATAGTTAAAATATTTTTGATTGTCCCAGAATGCGTACTCAATACTTTTGGTACAATGTGGGCATTCTGTCGAGATTTAGTTATCTGTCCATACGAGGGACACTTTTCGCGCACTGTGATTGAAGGTGATATCCATACTATATGGACATTTATGAAATTACATCGAATATTATAATTTTTCTGTTATAGCGATGGTCATTTTTAATTGGGCTCTATTTGGTTTAGCGATTTTTGGACTCGCATTAATATTCGATCCTTTGGGCTCGCGTCAATATCAAGAGGCACAAGAAACTCCTTCTGCGGGAGAGTCCTTGCGTCATAAGAAAGTGACATCGTTGTGGCAGAAGCGGTTTCGTTGGTTATTTTGCTGGGTGCGTTCCGATGAGCATGGCCACGAAGCATTTCAACAAGTGGCAGCCTTGCTAAGTACTTTATTTCGGAGCACCGATCTTGTGCCGTCCGATATTCTTGCTGGGTGTGTCCTGCTACGAGTGAAGCAAAAGCGCGAAACTCGAGAGAAGCGGCGCCTTCAACTGCTCACTGACGACGAACCCAAATACTCAATTGATCTGAATCGCATTTTCTTTGTGGTGCCGCGTTGGATGAATTTAGAGCATGCAAGACATTTTCTACGATTGTCCATGGCTGCCTACGGCTGGCCATTCGTAATGTATCGTTACTGCGCAACTGGTTTCTTCCGTTTAATGACTAAAGTAACATGTTGCTCTTGTTTCCGTCAAAAGAGAACATACGTTATTGAAGATAATTGTTGCTTATGCCACTTGGCTGGTGTTAAATATGTATCCAAAATACGAGAAGAAGATATACTCTTTGCATCATTCCGGAATCATATATTTGAGGTAGAAAAACACGGGTATATTATATAAATTCACTTGTAATTAATCTAATATTCTAGCTCCCTTTCTGTGTCATCGCCGACCACAAAACTTCGAATATAGTTGTGGCAATCCGCGGGTCAATATCGTTACGCGATGTATTTACAGACCTTACCGCGTCCGCGGAAAAGTTTGAAGCTGAAGGATTTCCTCCGATGATGGCACATAAAGGAATGATAGTTGGTGCTGAATTTATCGCCAAACGTTTGCGACAAGTTGGTACATTAACACAGGCATTGGCGAAATATCCCGACTACGGTTTGGTTATTACTGGTCATAGCCTGGGGGCTGGAGTTGCTGCATTATTGGCAATTAAGATTCGGCCAATTTATCCCGACGTTAAAGTCTACGCATTTGCCACTCCAGCCGGTGTTTTAAACAGGGACGCAGCGCGTCTAACAGAAAGCTTTATTTTTACTGTGGGAGTGGGAGATGATTTTGTAATGCGCCTCGGAGTTGATAGCGCTGAAAATATAAGAACTGGTATTATACAAACATTGCATGCTAGTCGATTACCCAAGGTAATAACAATCTATTTGCTAAACTCGATTGCACAATTTTATCTCATTATATGTTGTTGCTTCCAATCAGTATCGCATTTTACTTAATGGATGTGGCTACGCACTCTTCGGTGTGCCGCCCGGTGATTTGGAATCCACGTGGCGCGATGATGCTATACTCCCATCCCCGGGGCTTTCCCCTCTTTTGGGCAGGAATGACATTGCCACTGTTACTGCAGCGACAGAAGTTAATTTACTTGCTCGTAACATCTCGATGCGACGTTTTTCCAAGACTCGTCTATATACTCCCGGTCGTATCCTACACATAGTCAGCAGGAAAAAAACGCGGGCCGAAAGGTAAAACTGTAAAGTTCGTATGCATTCATTATCACAAATTATCATTTACAGGAAGTCTGGAACGGGTGGACCGACATACGAAATGCGTTGGGCAACTCCCGAAGACTTTATGGATTTAAAAGTAATGCCCCGAATGCTACTCGACCATCTCCCCGAAAATATTTATCGTACAATTGACACAATTCTTCGTGAACAACTAGATGATTCTAGTGATATTATATAGTTTAATGGAGCCTTTCAAAGGGAATACTATCTTCACAAAATCGTTTATTTAATAAGAACATTTCACAAATGTATGAATTTGTTGGTAGTAGACTCGAAATGAATTTGCAATCAAAATACAATCCAATCTGTGATTATATTATATTAAGAATGTATTTTTGTTAACGTATATTTTGATAAAAACTTAATGGTTACATCGCATCTTACTGATATTTATTATTAAAGTAATCATATAAATATTAATTGTCTCAAGATATTTAAATTCCACTTTACAAACCTAAATCATAATAAACTCTTATTACAGTATTTTAACTAAATTATATTATGTATTATGATTGTATGATTACGTAATTCGCAAATGTTTAATAACGTTAGTATCAATTTACGAAAAAGCTCTTTAAATTTTTTTGTTTATTTAAATTAAATGCCATGTATGTATTTATTTTTTAGTGAAAGTCATGATGAAGACCAATATATTCATTGATAATTTTATAATACTACAGAAAAACAATTTTTTGAATTTATTCAAAGTCTTATTTATGATCACTTCTTTATGATCATTTGTCATGTTTATCTTAGGAGGGGGTTCCCTGCATGGGATCTCATCGTATGAAGTCGATTGACAACGCAGAGTTCTTGTCAAAAATTACATAACCTTCAATATAATCGGTAATAGCGAAGGGTGCATCTAGACAAATAAACATTTCTTGTACGCGTTACAAATTCAACAATTGTTCACAATTCGATCCATAAGATCCGAAATCATGTGTTCAATAGTTAGTGCATGTAAGGTGATTATACCGAATGTCACTTATTAATTGTCAAAATCGAACATTAGAATCATGTTCATGTGGTAAATAGCTTATATTTCAATACAACTGAACATACTAAATTATTGAATCGTGTTTATAGAATCAGGTTTTCATTTTCCTTCTAATATCATATATTCTGCAATAACTTCATATAGTTCATCACTACAAATCTACTACAGTTATAAGGTAAGTGGGGCACATTTTTAATCCTGGCTGTAATAACTTTTAGTATTTGTATACTTAGGTTCACATTCACAATGGTTGTGCGTTCAGTGCAAAAACGAAATGTTCGTATATTGTTAGTGGGTGACAAAGGCGTTGGAAAGACATCACTTATTTTATCACTTGTTAGTGAAGAGTTTCCAGAATCTGTCCCAAACAAAGCTGAAGAAATAACAATACCTGCAGATGTTACACCAGAACAAGTGCCTACCAATATTGTTGACTTCTCTTATGCAGACCAAAGTGAAGATGAGCTGATTGATCAAATAAAACATGCAAGTGTTATATGTGTGGTGTATGCTGTGGATGATGATGATAGCATTGATAGAATTTCAACTTATTGGTTACCAAAAATCAGAGAAGTCTGGAATGATATACAAGTCCCAGTAGTTTTGGTTGGAAATAAGATAGATTTGGTGGAATATTCAACCATTGAGGTAAGATAAATCTTACCACTAATACTGTCAAATAGTTCATTGAACATATGTTTACCCCGATCTTAATAGGGTGTTTATTCCATCATGGATACATACTCAGAAGTTGAGACCTGTATTGAGTGTTCAGCAAAAACATTTAAAAATATATCTGAAATGTTTTATTATGCACAAAAAGCAGTCCTACACCCAACAGCGCCCATATATTCAGTGGAAAATTCAGATGTGAGTTGCAGTTATATTTGTAGGGTAATTTTTTATATACTTATTTTCTTCAGCTAACAGAGACTTGCAAGAAGGCATTGATACGAATATTTAAAATATGTGACATAGATTGTGATGGTTTATTAAATGATATGGAATTGAACAATTTTCAATGCCGCTGCTTTAATACGCCATTGCAACCTCAAGTTCTGGATGATGTGAAAGGCGTTCTTCGTAAGAACATGGAGGATGGAGTGTCACATAATTGTGTGAATCTAAAAGGATTTTTATATCTACACTCATTGTTTATTCAACGTGGCCGTAATGAAACCACATGGACAGTTTTACGGAAGTTCGGTTACAATGATACACTTAATTTGAGCAAAGAATACCTTTTCCCAGTGTAAGTAATATGCCAACAATTTTAAAAGCTAACTAATTGGCTTTAAAATGTTACAGGCTAAAAGTACCAACTGGTTGTACAACGGAGCTCTCGCATCGAGGGCAACAATTCCTTACACACATTTTCGAACGACATGATAAAGATCGTGATAAAGCACTTTCGCCAACAGAATTCGAAGAGTTGTTCTCAACGTGTCCGTCACCCCCATTCGGTCCGGATGTTGTTGGGATTGTACCAACTAACGAAAAAGGGTGGATTACATATCACGGCTATATGTGCCAGTGGGCTTTAATAACTCTCAATGATTTACCAAAAACATTTGAATATTTGGCTTATCTTGGTTATAATATTTATGAGAATGATTCACAAACGACAGCCGTGCAAGGTATATTATTATTATAACGGCTTATTATATTTTAATATTTTATTTATTTCAGTAACAAGAGAGAAGAAACTAGATCTTGCAAAAAAACAGTCCACCCGCAACGTTTTTCAATGCCACGTTATTGGCCCAAACGGTTGTGGTAAATCGTCGTTCTGTAACAGTTTCTTATCAGTCGGAAAGCACAAATCAATCAAGCTAGATTTAACAAATATTCCAACGTCTACTGTTAATACCATTCAAGTGTATGGACAAGAAAAAATTATGGTGCTGCGTGACATCAATGTACGCAATGTGTCCGATCCGTTGCTGCCAAATGAAGTCAATTGCGATATTGCATGTCTAATGTACGATTGCAGCAATCCAAAATCGTTTGAATATGTCGCCCGAATTTATATCGTAAGTACTGGTTCTAATAATTTTAAACAAACTAATGTTTCTAATTTTCAGAAATATTTCGCTGAAAGTAAAATTCCAGTATTAATTGTTAACAGTAAAAGCGACAAAGAAGAAGTTAGGCAAGAGTATTTACTACAGCCCACTACATTCTGCCACAAGTACAAAGTGCTTCCTCCGGCAAATTTCAGTATACGTGGGAATTCTCATGCCAGAAAAGAAGTTTTTGTAAAACTGGCGACAATGGCGGCATTTCCGTGAGTATTTCTCTTACCGTATATTCATTAATTGAATTGGGGCTTATATTATAATACAGTTATTACCCAGCTTCGTGGTTAAATGCATTTATACAGAGAAGGTTTGTGGTTTTAGATTATAATGTATTAATGCATAGTATTTAATAATCGCTAAACTGCAAATTATATGATATTATCGCTTTGCAAATATGCCTTCTTCTTGAAAGGTGTAATGAAAACTGCTTATGTTTCTATTTTAATGTCGCACTATGTATCATGATCATAAATGATAATGAATCTCAATGTGGAAAATCTTGTGCTTTCAGTCCATTGCGTCGCATGGTGAACATGTTGCTGCTAAGAGAACAACCTACTGAGTGGTTCATACGAGTGTACAGGTTAATAATATTGAATCAATTTAACGACTGGTCATAGGGGTGATTGATTGAATGTGGTGGATGGTGCAGTTCAATATTTAAAAGTCTGATAGATTGAATTTACTGAATGATTCAGATATATCTCTTTATCTGCATTTCTTGGTTTACTTAAATCATGCTCCATATAATAGATATTTTATAAACTGAGATAATTAATTACGCATTATTTACAGGAACTTACGCGACTTTGGTTTCATCCCAAGCCAGGCGACAATGTGGTGGAAGACAGGTTTCGGCGTTGCGGCTGCGACAGCTATCGGTTTTATTGTTGTTCGGTTTCTTCACAGTAGCAATAGATTAAAGTAAATGATTTATTTCAATACTGTATTTATAGTGGAACAAAATTTAATATACATACATATGGCTTTCATGATGAAATTAAACAGTGTATTTCAGACTCACTTGTTTATTGTATATTTAAAAATCTGATTAAAACGTTGCAGATTCGAATGTAGTGAAAGCAAAACAGTAATGCTCTATTCAAATGTATTTATTTTATGCCAAAGTTTAGTAATGGAAAAAGTCAGGAACTCCAGCAAATGTAAATTATTTTAATTAAAATTTGTAATCATAGAAGATGAACAAACATATAATAAATACATAGCGAATGATTTGTTATCAAATCATTTGAAGTAGAAACCTAACTTTATCAGCGACAACCTCAGTACGTGAGGATCATTGCGTGACCATATGTGATGAATACAATTGATTCATAGTTTCATTTAGTAACTATAAATATTTTCAACACGAATTATTATACTAGCGCAATAATTCGTCTTTAAAGCAACGGATTAGTTCGGTATAACTCAGTGCCATGGCTTTAATTTCAATGAAACAACTCTTTTTTTATCTATGTATGTTAAGTGGTAAGTAACGTATTTTAATCATATGAATTCTTTTATTATAAATTATTGGATTACAGCAAATTTATTGGGCATTGTTGCCGGCATGGCACTTTCATGGTCATCGCCTGTCTTGCCGAAATTGGAATTAAATAATAGCGATAAAAATCCATTGGGTTTCAAGGTGTCTGATGAAGACGCGTCTTGGATTGGCTCCCTTCTATCGCTTGGTGCTGTCTTTGGACCTTTTATTGCTGCATATGGTGCGCAAAAATTTGGTCGTAAATGGTCATTAGTCAGCATTGGTATTGTATTTATTGTCAGCTATATTATGCTAGCGGTTGCTGAAACTTTGTGGCTGTACTTTTTTGCACGAACACTTATGGGATTTGCGGTTGGAGGTACATTTACTGTGCTGCCAATGTATATTGCCGAAATGTCTGCGGATAATATTCGTGGAACAATGGGAGGCGCAATGAATGTGTTTATAGTTTCGGGTATATTTTTATCTTACGCAATTGGCCCATTTATTTCGATTTTTTGGTTCAGTATTGTTTGCTCGATTATCGGATGCATATTTGTTATTATTTTTACGCTATTTATGCCAGATACTCCTCAATGGCTGATTTCTGAATCTAAAGAATCCGTTGCTAAAAATGTTCTTAGACGAGTACGGAATGTGGAAAGTATTGATGAGGAGTTTGATAGTATTGTTCAAGTTGTCAGTGAAAATTCCGATGCTTCATTAAAGGATATTCTAATGAGAGCTAACTTGAAAGCGCTGGGAATTACAATTGCCCTTGTTAGTTTTCAACAATTTTCTGGTATTAATATTGTGTTGTCTTACGCGCAGCAAATATTTGACGACAGCGGAAGTTCCATTCCTTCAGATATATCACCGATAATCATTGGTGGCGTGCAGGTTTGCGCAAGCGTTATCACCCCTTTACTAGCGGATAAAACAGGAAGAAAATTTCTGTTAATGCTCTCAGCTAGTGGCATGATTGTGGCCGAAATTGCATTAGGAGTGTTTTTTTATCTTAAAGATGATAAATATAATCTGGAGGACATTTTCTGGCTTCCGATTGCTTCTCTCGTACTTTATATTATAATGTACAATTGTGGATTTGGCGCACTGCCATGGACTGTAACAGCAGAAGTGTTTTTACCCAATGTTAAAGGAATGGCATCTTCTTTAACTGCTTCATGTTGTTGGCTGATTTCATTTGTCTTAACAAAGTTTTTCACTCAAGTATCTGCAGAAATTGGCATTGGAGGATCTTTTTGGTTGTTTGCCGGATGTAACGCAATTGCAATTCCGTTCGTTTTCTATTTAGTTCCCGAAACGAAAGGAAAAAGTCAGATGGAAATTCATGAATTATTTAAAAGTTAATACTTAATGCAATAGGTATTGTCATTATTAGTTATCATAATTATAAATTTTAGATAGAAAATTGACTTACAGTAATATGTTATTTGATAAGTTTGAGCTTGCATAGTAGAATTGTATCATTATTTATTAAAACAATGTTATTTATTATGAAACATTTATGACCAATAATGTACGCTAAATTAGAACTGTATGTATATATCATATGATGTAATATTATTGAATGAGATAATATATTAGATATTAAATACGATTAAATCATTGATAATTATTTAATCTTAGTATTTACAAATTAACAATGTTTTCGCGTATTATTTAATTATTGAAAGTATAAAATTATTGTAATTTTTATATTGTTTGATGTCTTTGTGGTTACATGTAACACAAGATGCGCACACATCTGATTGTGATACATATTTAATCTATTTGATTTGCCACTAAGTCCGTGTCCATTGATGGGGTTTTTTGATTACTCAAGTTCTTAACCATGCACGTGTTCGATTTGGCGGCACGTGCACCTAGATATTACGTAATGATATTATGTGTGTAGAACGCAAAGCGATTCACTCATTGCGCTGGTACACTCATCATAGCCCTCTTATTGTGGTAATAAACACGCCCAATTTCATCAACCTTTCGAACGGTATTTATTTACTTAACGTGCATTCAATCATCACAGAGATGCGATGCGTGCACCGGATCAGGACGCCGCGCCGCAATCCCTTTTATTCTCAAATTTATTCAAATCAAAAGCATGATGCTAATCAAATAAAGTGCTCGATGTGTAAGATATAGACTCAAGCATTGTATTTGTGGCAAATCATTAATTAAATGTTGCTGTGCAATAAGTTAGACGAATGAGTATTTATTACACCCGCTAACCACCTGCCCAAATAACTTAATACTGTCGATATTGTAGGAGTGTTTTGTTGTTATACAAATTCGGACAGGGAATATTTGATACGCAATATCCTGCGAGAGACCCTGTCTGGTGGAGTGGAATACAGAGAGCTGAGTGGTGTGGAATGGTGTGGAATAACCGTTGCGCAATGAAGCGCACGTCCGAGAAATCAAGAATCAAATACCTACGTTTTTCATTCACATGATGCGTATTGTTACGAATTCTTGATTGTCATTTAGTGAAGCTAATTATTATTGGAGTGATTAAAATAAACAATGGGGTGACACGAATATTTGATATCTATTTGTTTTAGAAAGCTGGAATATCGATAAATTGCAAAGGGGATATTATTGCTTCGGCTCAACAGAACAGAATATACACACGAGCGATCCAAGTCGGGTATCAAATGACTTGTCACTGACTAGCGAGCCACTGCCCATATGGCTGAGAAAGACAATACAACTTCGTGTAGGTGCAATATGCCCCGCCATGACACGCTATTCGACCAAGGGTAGCATTAAACAAGGAGCGCTGCAAGCCTATCATGTTAATGCGTAATGAACACACAACTAGCTCACCACCACATCAAGCCAAGGCAAATGCATCGATTCGCTGCCATCGCTAATAGAGCACACATGTATTGGTAAATGAAACGTGGTTCATCATTCTTGATCATCCCGATCACCATCCTCATATCAGTCAATCGGTGGCCGGTTTCAGTACCGAATAGTTCCTCGAAGATTGCTAATCATTCGCTAATATCCGCACATCTATTTCAAATCAATCATTGCCGTAACGCAATTAATCTCATCGACAGTGCTGTTAACTTATAAGTCTTCGTCACTTCCATAGTTGTGCGCGGACAATGTATGACTTTCCGGTCGAAAGATTTATTATTTTTGTGTCTTGTTTCCATATCACAACATGAGCTTTACATTCAAAATGTGCTTCTTGACAATTTATAAGTTGTATACTACTCATTATCTTGAACTTGGTGAAGAACTACCGTTAATTATTAGGATATGTTTAAAATGAACAGGGTGAGTAATTGAAAGTGATAAAAGCTGGGAGTTTATAATATTAACACGCCATAAAATTGTTTGTAAATGTGCTAATTTAATCTATAAATAGGTATAGCTGATTGAATTAAGTTTAATAATTGTTTTTAAAAGTTTAAATTCCTTGTTTTGAAGCTAATTAAAGGTGCTTGTTAAATAATATACCTTTCTAATTGAACCAATATGAAGTTCAACGATCATAATTGACGCCAAATATATTGATATATATTTGTTATTGTCAATTATTCAAATTTTTATTGAAAGAAACAATTAACGTAAGAGTAATGTTTTAGGATTTTTTCTTGAAAGTTTACTGAAACTTTACAAGTCATTCAACTTCTAAAGATATTCAAATTCTAGAAATGATTTGTAATCTTATTATATATAGGTATTTTGCATTTTACCAAATTTTCAATAGATGGACAGAAAGATAAAGTTATCAATTAAGCCAAGTAAATTTACATGTAAATTTAACATCTCAATTACGAATTTTATTTACTTAATTAATAATATTGTTGTAAACTTTATGACTTATAAACTAGTCGGGAATTACATTAAATTAGTGCACACCCATGTTAGTTCAAGCAGCCAATTGGACGTAGCATGTCCATGTTGTCTACACTCCCCTAATTTTATGTTCCTGTATGCGCCCACCCTTAAGGACAAAAATATGTTTATTTTCAAATAGTCCTGGTAAATCCTCTCCCTGTTTATAGTGGCTTATCAATATTGAAGTTTTGATATCCTTAAAAAAATTGAAACATTAAATTAATAAATTAAATTAATACTAAAGTTATTCATTTCAGTCGAATTAAAACTATCACAAATGATGAAAAAGAAATTCTAAGGCGAAATTAACCTATAGTACGATTTATATTCAACTTTACCTAATTATTTAATGCACATATCCTCTCATTAAAATTACCTACGCTTGATTTATATAAATTTATTGATATGTAATTATACTTCTTACTTCTATATTTCTAAAAATTGACTAACAAAGTAAAACATACTGTTAGATATTTAGAAGGAATGATATCTTGCTTCTATTATAGCGAATTCCATATTCGTAAAAACGCTTTATTGTATCCGCACAAATCAAAGCAAAGTTGGTAAGCTACTGATTGAAGAAGTAACTTTATCATTAAGTATCTATTATTTTTTGAATGAACAAAATAGTATTTCCATATGCATATATGCAAAAATAATATTAGAACAAAAAAAATATATAATTAGAACAAAGAGTTTTATATAACTTTATAATACAAATAATATTCACAGGCAAATAATTAAATTACAATATTCTACGTCAAAATTTGTAATATCTTCTAAGTAAATAAGACCAGTATAATTACAGCAAAGTGACTACTTGGGAGACTGCTGAAATGTCGTTGGTTACGGTGGTTGGCATAGCAACGCCGACCATTAATCGAGCCGCCCCCTTGTATGGCTGCCTTCTAACGAATCTCTTGGCAATGATGTAATGCCAACACCCGCGAAATTAGAAAAGTTTAGGAAAACATTAAAACTAATAAACATCTATCAAATTCAGAATTCCTAATGTCCTTGTTGTATTATCCTTCAAATGCGTCTGCACCAATATAAATCATAATAATTGCATTGTTTCAGAATAAGGACTTTAAGCGTGTGTTCGTTTACCTGTAGCGTCCCTCTTGCTCTTCGCCGACGGCAGCGGGAGCCTGCGGGAGCTCGCGGGAACGACAGCCGCAATGGATCCGAGCAGCTATGTACCAAACAATCCTCAGTTCGGGGTGCAACTCGAATGCAACTGGAGCACGTCGCTCTCATCTCTCCCGTTGCCTAACAACGGCATATCGTTACCTGTCTTGCCAATTGCCGCCGCCGCGAATAGCGCGAATATTAATGGTGCATCACACACGAGCAATAATCATATCAATAACACACATAGTACAATCACCACCATCGCCGCGACGAACAACTCCAACTGCGTAACCAGCAACAACTCGATTATCATTCCGCAGGACGAGTTGACATCGTGTTGGGCTGAAGACATGGGTTCGTTTTCACTACCATTGGATTTAGAGCCGTTACCATCGTTATTTCCTTTTTCGCCTTGTTCAGCAAATTCAAATCCTTATAAGTAAGTTTAATCTAATCGTACACAAGTTTTTAAATCTGGATTATTTAATATGTGTGTTTTATTTATTACGTCCTTATTAATTATTCAAGAAAATTGATAATAATTATGAATTTAGAGGGTAGAACGGAGAAGGAAGTAGTTAAGGACAAGTTTTTCAATACTCAAGATTTCCAACCATGGATAATTATCCTAGTTGTTATTTAAATTACGTTTTAAATTATTGTGTTACAAACTTCTTAATAATTTACAATTGTAAATATAAAATTTCAAATGGAAATTATTTTCCAAATGTTTTTGTTGTATTTTATTTGATCATTTTGGTATCTCATTATTATTTAAACATACTTTAATTCAATATTATCTATTATTTTACAGAACAGATATAGGACTAAATAATCATAATCAACAAATGTTCGCACTCCGTGAAAACAAACAGCCCGCAGAAGTTGCTGACGTTCTCTTATCCTTAAAACATGCAGTGGTACATCCTTCAAATGGCAGCTCACATCAGGAAGTAATGAATTCTTCAAAATGCGAAAGTCAACACTTGTATCATCCTCATCATCAAGTGCTGTTATCACCAGGTGGTTATGGTAGCAACAATTTGTGCGAACAGAATTTCAACTCACAGCCGCTCTTCCCTGCAATGTCTGTCAATGTATCGATGAATATGACTATGCATGGCTACCATCCTGGGAGCGGTTATCCGAGCACCGAACTGACGTATCCGCAGGTGCAATGGAATCCATCACAGCAAACAGGAATGCCAATAAATTACCAATCACAAGGAGGACTTCTGAGTCCTAGTTACTCTGGTCCAACATACTCCTTTACAGCCGATTTCCGGCCGTCGCATTCACATGGTCAGTCAGAATCCGGGTGTCCAAGCGCAATGCTGCAGAACAACGTTGGCGGCAGACCACATAGAAAGCAGCAACATGCACAGAACGCAATTGGTGGTAATAACGGCGGTGGCGGTGCTGGCGGTATTGGAGGGGGAAGTATGTACGCATCGGAAATGAGCGACTTGGGTGGTGGTATGCAGAAACCGAACGTTTGCCGTATTTGCGGCAAAAGCTATGCGAGGCCAAGCACGCTGAAAACCCATATGCGCACGCACAGCGGAGAAAAACCGTACCGCTGCATCGATTGCAACAAGTCCTTCTCGCAGGCGGCGAATCTTACAGCGCACGTGCGCACCCACAGCGGCGAGAAGCCATTCCGGTGCCCCGTCTGTGACCGCCGCTTTTCGCAGTCGTCGTCCGTAACAACGCACATGCGAACCCACAGCGGCGAGCGCCCCTACCGTTGCCGCCTCTGCAAGAAGGCGTTTTCCGACAGCAGCACGCTCACGAAACACCTTCGCATCCACTCCGGGGAAAAGCCCTACGAATGCAAGCTATGCTTGTTGCGCTTTTCACAGTCGGGAAACCTCAATCGGCACATGCGCGTCCACGGAAACAACAATATGATACCACCTTGACGAATATTTGTTGCCAATTATAGGAAATAATTGTACATTCTTAAATTGCTATTCACTCACAACGAATACATCTGAACGAAAGAGTCTAGTCATTCATAATAAGCCCCCCAATGTATATACTAACTCCGCATGTATTAATTAGACATGTAATCGGCAGTTATATTTTTTTGAAAAGAATTGTCAAACAATTATTGTATCAGAGCCTGAA
The DNA here is from genome assembly GCA_963978815.1 of Aleochara curtula. Taxonomy (NCBI): domain Eukaryota; kingdom Metazoa; phylum Arthropoda; class Insecta; order Coleoptera; family Staphylinidae; genus Aleochara; species Aleochara curtula. The sequence goes on along the minus strand of OZ022215.1, from coordinate 10,440,945 downwards.
TAAATATTCATTAAATCTTTGTTATCATTATACCCATTAACGTGTGTATAAATAGATGGTAAAATCATAAATTAATAAAAAAAAAACAATTCGTATTATTGTACCTAATTGTTTAAAAATTCTTATTAATTTCCACAAATGTGGTAAGTAATATATTATAAAATTAAAGACTGTTTACATTATAAATATTTATTAACAATAAAAAATCCTTATATTTTACATACACTTAATGTTTCACCGATTTAAAATAAACTTGAATGTCTTCATCCGTTTTTCCTCTAGTTTCAGGAACACAACAAACCGTGAAAATGATTGCAGCAATATTAAAGCCGCCAAACAATAGAAAAGTCCAACCATCGCCTAGTTGCGAACATAAAATTGGAAATAGGACGGTTACAGAAAAAACAAGTATCCAGTTAAAAGTAGTAGCAATACTGCAACCAACCGATTTAAATTCCTTATTAAAAATCTCACCCAACATCAACCATGGTAGTGGTCCATAGCCGATGCAATAACAGAAGAAAAAAGCTACTAGAGAAATAACTGGAACCATTGGTGGTAATGCTGGTCGCGCTAGAAAATATGCTCCTAAAAGCATCAAAGCACAAGCCATTCCAATTGCGGATATGGTTAAAAGAGTGCGACGATTAAAGCGATCAGTAAATACGGCAGAAATCATGGCAATTAATAACTGCACTGTCATTATCACGATGGCTGAGATATTAGGTGACATAGTACTACCAGCTGATGTAAAAATGGTACTGGCGTAAAATATCACTGCATTTACTCCACTTAACTGTTGACTGCTCACTAACCCCAACCCCACAATCAGGGCCCTGTAATTATGTCGCTGCTTAATTTCAGCAAAGATTGAATTATTTTCCTCAAAAACTTCTCCATTTTGTAACTCGAGTGCTGGAATTCTAGTTAGCAGTACTAAATAGAGAATTGGGCAAACTATGGCAGCATAACTTAATTGGGTCCATTGCATTGCGCTGCCCAATAGATTGATCAATAGAATGCCGAAGCAGAATGAGACTTGAAAGAAACTTCCAAGAGTGCCACGTATTTCCACTGAAGCAATTTCACTAATATAAACTGGAATGCATACGCATACTGCTCCCGTTGCTAATCCATTTATAAAACGACCAATTAAAATTGTATACAATTGCGAATGCATTGTGATTAACCATCCAATCACAAATAAACATGCAATACATATAATAATATTTTTAACTCCATATTTCCTCGAAAGATATCCCGCTGGTAATGCGCCAATCATAGCACCAATTGCTATAATTGATCCCACGATTCCAGCTTCAGCATCGGAAATATATAATGAATTATCTGTTACAACCAATTCGGTAGCATTTTTTGTTATATGAGGAAGCACTGGTGAAGTCCATGCCAAAACTGTTCCAGCGCATAAACAACCAAACGAAACTGTAACATTCAAATATTACTTTGTTATTAACATAAAAATATAAATAATATATTAATTTAATTGGATTTCTTACCAATTAAGCAGTAAATATATTGTCTCAAGGGCGAAAATCTTGGTTTATTATGAAACGAAGAATTAGTATTAATCAGGGAAGGATCTTCAATTAGCTTCATTTTCTTTAGATTAAAATCAAATAAAGAGTTGAAGAATGAAAATCAACATTTATATAAGTACTAAACGTATATTGCAAACATATCTACTGATTATCATTTAATCAAAGATGATATCATAAATCCATTTCATATACAACAAGTAATATTTAGTTTAAAATATTTATAACACTTTGTAGAAACAATCAAAGATAGTGATTTTCCAATATTGATTTCCACTTGACACTAATAATTATCAATGTGCATAACATGCCATAGACCTAGATCAATTTCTAATTATACGTTGACATTAACACCAAAAACTAGTTTAATAAAATTAACTTTTTATAATTCGGGTATAGTAATGTCTGAAGGTGGCATATTTATAGTTGCTGCAATAACTGGTACTGATTGATCTCCCCGAACGCAAAACACTTTAATGTGTTGTCTTCCCTGCTCAATTATCACATCACCCTCGGCTGTATTATTTCCAAAATTAATAGATACATCTTCAACTTTTGTTTCTATTTTGTATGTTAAGCCCGGGGCTATTAATGGCAGCTAAAATGAAAAAATATATATTTAAGATGAGGAATTATCTAAGATCTTGGATACGTACATTAATTAAATAATTTCCTAGTTTATATAAATCTACTCTGCAATGAAAAATTATAGAAAGACCAATCAAAGGTTTATCTGTGTTCAAGTTTTCCAAATTGAGAATTAGCGTAAAGTGCGGGCCAAGGCCTAGAACTTGAGCAGATAATTTTACAAGTTCTTTCGTATTTCCAAATCCAGTTTGATCAGCAAGTGATTGAACCATTATTTTAGCTGCATTTAAACGTAAACGTATTAGATCCTGTTGAAAATTCCTATGCATTTCTGAAATTAAATGTGATTTAAATATATGACACATTATACATTTTTTTATTTACCAATAGCATTTTGTCGCTCTCTTGCGCTTTGTTCCAAGAATAACTTTGATCGTTTCGGAATCGGCAATGGTTTGTTTTGCATTAATAGTAAATTATTATCTGTCTTGGAAAAGTTAAAATCTGCGGTGCGTTTCAATATTTTAATTTCCAATATTCCATCTGTAATAAGCATCATTAGAATTGAAAAAGAAAAACTATATTAATTCATCTGTAATAAGACTTACTAATTGTTATTATGACTAAAACATGTTCCTCCTGGCCCATTTGACCAAAAATTATGGTTGAAGGCGTATCTGGGGCATACATTTGGTCAACCACTTGACGACCCTTATACAGTTGAACGCATCCACCGCTCAATCCTACTGCGAGAAATGTGGTACTTAAATGCTTCAGGGGTATGAGACACAAGCAAGTGATTAAAGATTTCATTGGCTGTGACCATAATTTGGTACCCTAGATGAATAAATATTTCATAAGCTGAAGTTTAATAGAATTCATCACTACCTTTTTGGTATAAAAGGAAAGAAGTTTGTCAACAGTTGCCACTGCAATCGTGTTTTCTCCAGGAAGTATATGAAAATCAATAATGTCATGATTTGTTCGCAATAATACTTTGCCTTCCAGCCATCCCCGCCGTAAAAGACATATATGTCCTTCTCTGGTAGCTATGAGGAGACGAAATTCCACATCAAACTGACCCACAGCGCGCATGAAGCAAGGGGTGGCAATTGTACTGCACACACTTGCCTATATTTGATAAAACTTATTAGTAGTAAGACGGCCTTTGTGAAAATGTGATGTTACGTACTTCATGAAGTATATTGAAATTACTAGGATCCAAAATATATATCTGACCACCTTCAGTACCAATAACAGGACATGACGGAGTATTGTGTTCAGTACCATTTCGAAACATACTTGTTATACAAGTGATAGGGACTTGTTTTTTCAAATCAACATTTTTGTAAATTTGAATAAATTCCGGATATTCTTCTGGTCGTAGGTTCAATAATTTTTGTGATCTGTAATATAGTAATATCTAACAGAAGTATTACATTTGCATTGTAAATGTAAATTTCAATAATAATATTGATACGTTCTGCTTTGTTACGTAGTCTAGCACTTGCTAAATTTAAACCAATCAATAATAAACTGCTGTGCATGAATCACAAAGTATGCAACACAACTTACAGTAATAATTTATGAACATGAACTCATCATTATTTTCATAATAACATTATTTCATTGTCCAATCATTTGTGCAATACAACAACAATTTACCTTGATGTAAGTGAAGTGTAAGGCACAGTTCTTAAATCATCAACCAGCTTGCCAACATCCTGATGAAGGTGATCAGGCAACTTGCTCCAAACTTCAGATTCCAGTGGCAATATTACCAAGTTAGGAACGGTGAATTTGAAAAACGGTTTGTTGTTTTTATAAATTAACAGATCGTAGCAACACGCTATACCAATTGCTTAAATACATTGGCAAATTTAAAACAAGTTTTTATATACAACTTGTATGCAGCACTTACCAGGCAAGTTATTGTCCGAAGAATCGGCATAGAAACTAATAATACCATTTGGAATATCCGGCAACGTTTGATCTGTAGTTAATACTGTACCTTTATAGGTTTTAAAACGTGATCTAGTATCATGTTCCAATTTAATATCAAGTAGCACCAAACGATGTTCTCCATCTCCTGCAATATCTGCAAGAATTGCACCTTGCGGTAGTGTTTTCAATCCTGCACTGCTATCCGAATGCGCTTCCAGCCATCGAGAAGCGTTTAATTCCCTGGAGGATAATCTCATTCTTAACAGGACCACCAAAGAAATTTACAACTTACGAGTGACTCATTTTCGTTAGCTAACTTTCTCATGCACGCACTATAAAACCAGACACGAATGTTTGCATTAGTGGACGGATGCGTTTCTATGACTACCGGGATTTTCCAACGAAAACCGAGGAAAGTTTCAAACATAGTTTGTTAGTTCCTTACGCATGTTAGTGATTATAATGCAAATTTATTAACGCATATGTTAGTCGGAAAGAGAGAAATATAGTTTAGTCTATTTCTCCAGTAATCAAAATGTACACAATTTATTAGTTGTGCTTTAGGCAATCCGCATTCAGCGCTGGAACGCAACTGTTAAGAGATGCCTGCGTTGCGCGTGGTTCACAATGCGTATGAAATATGTGTAGCTTGCTGCGAGAATTCGAATTAAGTGAACCGTGCTCAGTGTATCCAAGTCGGCCGTGGAATGCGCGCGCGCGCGACTTAGTCGTTGATAAGTACGGACCTGATGCTGTTCTTGTTTAAATGAGTAATAATCCAGCCGGACCAGGATGTGCCATCATTGTTCTTCATCAAATGTTTGCACAAACATTAATTGAATTGCATCGCAGTGGCGTACAAGTTTATTAATGGAATAGTGGGCGAACGTTGAAGTTGTGCTATGATTAAACATAACAATTCGTGCAAGTAAACGATGAAGCAAACGCGACAACATGCCGCGAATGTGTTTTAGATTGCGATAGCGGCCTACTTGATGCGTATGTACACTTTGCATGCATACAATTAAGTTTGCATCATTTTGCTTCAGTGTGATTACGTGGAGTGCGACAAGGACAATTAACGGGCATAGTTTAAGCGCAGCGTGATGTACCGAACGACATTGGCGATTTGCGAAAAATATCACAAGGTATGTTTTGCATCGTATATCTTAAGATGTACATGCGCGCATCAAGGTGGTTTCTGGTAGTTGCTGACTTAATGCAACCTAACCTAAATTGACTCAACATTCTTTATTCGTCACTCTTCATTCGTTCACGATTATTTTACGAACACCTCTGACGACAGCAGACCGACTAGTTGTATGTACCTTTGTTGATGATCATAATACGAATTGTACGTATGAATGGCTGCGCTTTGCGCACATTCTCCGCATTGACGGCGATATTGTTTCAACAGGTTGCGCACATTAAACAGTATGCGAATAAATTGGCACTTTGCCAATACGCGTTGATCGCGAATCACAGCGAATCAAAATACGTGTAAATCAATCAGTATGTGAGCGAGCGAGCCGTCTTTCTGGCCTGAATTTCTTTTATGCCACCTGCGTGCTAAGTGACTTAAGTGTATTAAACTTGGTTTTGTCCAATTTTATAGTTTCCATTGTTAATATAATCATTGTTGTGTATTCTGCGGGCAGAATCATCATCATCGTAACCCCAGATACAGTTAAATCAACTTGAGGAATCCGTGATTATCCAACGGCGAATGCTTAAAGCAAACACATAGATCGACACACTTAACGTAACAGATTGTTTATTGTCAAGTAATGTCAGGTAACGGATAATTATTATACCTACGTCGACATGCTGCAGCATTTATGTTCATGATGCTCATGCCAACATAATAATTATCTAAATAAGAGATAGTAAAAAATAGATTGTATAATTGCACACATATTTATAGGAAGAGTTGAGATGCTGATGTAACATTGATGCGTTTTCTATATTGATCAATTTCTATTGATATTTCTTACCTAATACAGTTGCACTTTTATTTAATCGCGGAAACATTTATAGTGCGATTTTAATAATATTGATGTTAGGTATTCGATTTTTCGACTTTCTTCTTAACACTAAATGCAATTCTCGATAACTTAGCATTCTAATGTTAATATTTCAAGTCAATCTTGTTGACAACAAATTGATTATCATGAATCTGTAAGAAAAAGAAACCGTTTTTTTGAGGACTAAATTAAATGCTAAAATAAATTTTATTTTTGGAAAACGAAAGGATATAATTGTTATTTCAAGAAATTTCTAAAAAGACAGAGATGCCAACGAAACAGAGGAAGGATTCTTTTTACATTGTCTGAAGGGAGCATCCATTTACTTAGGAATAAGACAATAAATAATTTAAATAGCACATTATATATAACGCACTTTCATTTGTTATTTGAAGAGGATTCACTCTAATATTATTGTTTAGAATATTATTATCAAGTTTCCAAATATTGATACTAATGCAATTGGAAAATGGATTATTTCTGAAGATGGATTATTTTATGACATATTCACGCTGTTTATTTCAAGAAGTCGTGTTCACAGTTGTTCTTACCTCATCAAGTTTGACTTTTGTAACTATTACTATGGTATATGGCAAGGACGATAGAGAATTTAATGGCGGGAAAATAATATGGTAGTAATAATTAAATATGTCCGCTAGGTGTCACCATGATTAGATGTTCAATTTAAAACTCCTGTACATATTTGTATCTAAAATGCAGCGCACATTATGACTTTTCGAAGAAGATTCTTAACAAAAATCTATCATAATTTTTTATTTATTGTTAACATAACTCCAATATTCAGTTGATCTTAATCTCGGTACCATCACTTGTTGTTTTTTTGTCTCGATAGACCTGCTTATTGAAGAAATATTTGAGTAAATAAAAATATGGAAAAAAGAGAAAGAATAAGAAATTCTTCCTTAATACTCCGATGATTCTAATTTGTATATCTAAATAAACATTAGGCATGAGTAAAGTTTGATTGCCAAGTAATAAAATGAAATCCAAATTGAGCGGCTATAGCAATACAGCTATAGCTGCTGTGGTAAAATTTAATGAATGTAGGAAGACATGGCTATAGTTTGATATTAACGTTTAATACTTGCGTAAACTTTTAAAGTCATCCGCATTCCTCAAAAATTGACCAACATTAGCATTTAGTTAGACATAATTTTCTATAATTTATAGGTTTAGTATTTTTTAAAGAATATAATTAATTTGAATGAAGCTACATTTTGCTATAAACCAAAAATGTAACCAAAAAATGTGTCAAAGAATACACAAAATATACAAAGAACTTTTTAGCGAAATTGTAACTTTTAATAGTTAAAGGCGCTGTACACCGTTTTCAACTGTTTAAACATAAGAAGCATGCTTTTTGATACTTTTCCCTTGTTTTCCAGTAATTTTATTATTCTTTAGTTTATCATTACTTGCGATGTTCAATTACATGATAACCTAATATTCTTCATAAATAATTAATTCATACATAAATATATAGGAACGTGTTTGCATGTAATATAATATTACTCAATATTTTATTATTTAGTGCTACTACAATCGCGCCAATGCAATTTAAGATAATAAATACACCGATTAAATAACAGCAGAACCAGTATCGTGATGATTTATCTGTATATTTTTCAATTATTATAGTTTACAAACCTGTAATTATTATATTTGTAAATATTGACGATATTATAAAGGATAACACAAATTATGACTTTTTATAAATTCGAAATTTGAATTTTACTTTAAATCCTTGTATATACAGTCGTACCTCGCATAACGAACACCTCACATAACATGTGTTTCGCTTAACGAAGAACATAAATCGCAAAAGGATGACTTAACGAAGGTCGTTTCGCATTACGAACGAATTCGGAGATTCCCATATCTGTGTACAATCCCCGAACTCTGGGATAGAACTTTTTTATCTTGTTATTATCGTATTTAATACAAACCTAGCTTATATGTACTAATTTAATCATAGTAATGTTAGAAACTCTTAGTATAAAAAGACTAAATGTTTGTAAGTGTTCTAAAAATGTCGCTGAAGAAGAATCACAAAGAAAGCATCTCAAAGAGACTAAAAATGTCCTTACAAATTTAATCAGACATTATTGTAAAGAGCTAAGTTAGCACAATGTACTTTTTTCCGCATGGAACGCATTAATGTATTTTACATGGATTTATACGGTAAAAATGGTTTCGCTTCACGAACGTGTCCTTTAACGAGTACGGCTCGGAACGCATTAGATTCGTTATGCGAGGTTGCACTGTATATTTACGGACAGCCTTATACCCTTATATATTGGCTTAAATTGTTATAACATAATTTTGAAATTTTATGTACAATTTTTAACGGTGAAATTATTAAAGACCAATATCATAAATTTACTTTCAATTTAATATTTTTCCATTAACAAGGTCAATACAAATCATAATAATTACTTCACATAACATTTTCACAACTATTATGTTCAGAGACAATGTGAAATGGAAATTTTACTTTCAATAGATTTAAGAAATTTGAGTAAAAGTTAACGTCAGTGTTAATTAATAACTTTTCTATTGACGTTAAATTTAATATACATATCTGATTTCTGAACAAGAACAATGCAAAATTTAAACAATCAAATACAAGAAACATTATGTAAACTTTACATTTAAATCATGTTCATACATATTAAATTTTTGGTTCATTTTTTCCACACTAGCAATTTGGATAAATATTGTTTTCCTCTTTATATGATACGGGTATTTATATAATATATTACTTTTACTTTTGAATAAACAGGGTGTGACAAACCTTCATGTCTAATTTTGAAGATGGATTTTAAAACGTACTCGATATCTATTCACTTTTTTCGCAATTCTTGAAGAACATCTGCGGGAAAATATCTGGATGTAAAAGAGCAGTGAAAAAACGGGGAAAATTGAGGAAAAACGTCAATTTAGTATGCGAAAAGATTTTCTTCTCTTTTATCTTTAAATTGATATTGGAAAATCTGATTCTTATTGCACATCATATACTTATTATTCATGAATTATAAACGATTGCAATTTTATGACTTATAGCAACCTCGCTTTGATAGTAAAGATATTTTTTCTCTATTAGTTTTAAAATAATATTCATCCTTCTTGTTTATCTCTAGATATATAAAATGTTTAAATCTGCAAAGTAATGATATATAATTATTTGTTAATTGTGTACGCATGTATAGCACAAAGACTTGAGAATACATTCATATAGTAAACAAAAAATTTCACTGTTTCAGAAATGGCAACAACTGCTTCTCTCATAGAAAAAGCACCTGCACAATTGTGGGTACATTCACAAGCAGCACATTCAAATCGCGATGCTTCCAAGAGTGTGGTATTATGCGTTCGAGCCATGCTACAACAAAACATCATCAAGAATTCGAAAGAAGAGCATGTATCTTTGAATAACAATGCGAAAGACACTCACCCTACGGTGGGAGATGCTTCAAAGATTATTGCTGAAAATAAAAGGAGTTCTGAAGGAAGAGAAGAAGGAGGTGGCCAAAGACGAAAAAAGATTAGCTTCAAGATCCGAAAATCTTCGTCCGTTTGCAGGAGAAAGGAAGGAAAATCGGCAAATCTCGTTCAAGAATTGGCAAAACGTTATAATGATTTGGAAGAAATGCGCGAAGATGCTAGTTATAATGGTGATAAAAAAATACGCGTTACCAATAACCCGAATCCGAAACGACGTGTGGTTAAAGATGGACACAAACGACTATTGGGACACGATGATAAAATGCACTCTGTGCAAGAAGCAATTGCGTTATTCGAACAAAAGTGCAATACAGCAATTAACAGCAAGGAAAAGCCGAAAATTCCCGAGAAAACGTTTGACGTTGATACGATTCTGATGAGAAATCTAGAGAAACGTATGAGGTTACGACAGAAGATTAGTTACATTATGAGTCTGAAACAAGAAACTCACAATGCACAACGTAACAACACCATTGTTAATTTATGTAAGAAAAATTCTATTTTAACAGACAATAATGCTGCGAAGAATGGTAACAGGGACCTCAAAAACGATGCAGCAGATAAGTGTAGTGATGGTAGCAATGTAAATAGTGACAGCAAGAAGTCGAACAGTGTTAGTTGCCCGAGTGAGGACAATCCTCACGCGTTGATTTCGCACGGGGATCGAACACAACAACAATCCACTAACGCAGTGCCCGAAGGTGAAATGGATGCAGTTACCGTGCGCGACAGTTGTGATGATACAGAAACTGAAGTGCTGCAAATAGTGAGTTTGCCCATGGGCACATTGAAAAAGTGCGAATCGAACTATGAATGTAAAAAGTTTGGACTCTTTACGTCAACGAAAGTGCTGCGCACATCGACAACGAAACTAAGTCTAGTTAAATCACCAACTGAAGAATCCATCAAAGAACAAGATGCTAGTCCAGCTAAGGATGTAGAGGAAAAGACTGAAAACCAAAAGGACATTGATGAATATTATGATTTAGTGCAACCTAAAGACGATTCGATATCGATAGTATCCAATTACGAATGCGTCAAAGCTCAAGAAGTTCCACCATTGCCACCGCGTATTAAGTTCAACCGCACATCGTTGTCCAACTATGAAATTGTACCAAAGCCAACCGATGAAGATATCGATGATTATGAAATACCGCAAACGTTTGATGAATCATCTGAAAACATTTACGAGTCATTGAATCGCTGCTCAATTACAACTACACGAAACGAGACTGATTCGCGGATTCTGAGAAAACAGACAGAACCACTACCGCCACGGCCATCCTCATCGACTTCAACCATTAACAGTAATGATGGTTCAAATTATTACGAATCAATTTATAGCAAGCGGGATGATAACTATGAAACGATCTATAGTGATAGCACGCATCTTGAGAATGAGTGCAAAAGAAATTCGTTATCTGTTCAGAGTACACAATCGGATCAACAGACTAATAGCATCTACGGTCGATCCATTACTAGTTGGGCCGAAGAAATTCTAGACACGTATATCGGAGGTGGCAGTATAATCAGTTTAGACAGTAGTAGTGCGTGCGATAGTAATACGGCTAGCAGTAGAAGTAAAGCAGTCAGTGAATTGAGTGGCAGCAGTGATGATTGGGTTGATATATCCGATCAGGAAAATGATCCAACTATTTGCGATCGTGCAAAGTGCAATCAATGTAACGCGTAAGTAGATAAGAGAATTAAATCTTTTTAGTGGAACGTTATTTGCATAGGAAAAATAATATTCACATTTTTAAATTGGTAACAGGCAATTCATTCGATTTTGGTAATACTAGCAATTATTGCCTAGCTAATAACGTACCACAAATTCAAATTCCACGAAATTACTTGCGCATTTAAATATAGTCATGGTGAAATCATTATAGACAACCAACCACACACTAATAATATTACCAATTTTTTTGACGGATTCTTTAAAGCAGATTGACGTTAATTCTCTGCAATTTCGTTTATACATACAAATTGAACATCAAGGAACATTAATCTTTATTATAATTTAATGTTGTTTTTATTTAGTTTAAGACAGCAGAAGAGCCAAAAGGGAAACAAAAAGCAACCAAATTGGTCACAGCAGATGCGTGATCAATGGAATAAAGTGTACAACTCAACGCAACAAGGTGTGTATAATTCGTAAATATTAATGTTAAATTTTGAAAAGTAAATGTAACAACTTCATTTACACAAAAGTATATGAATGAATATTAATAGCTTTGACACTTGCGCGTGAAACATTTCAATATTACAATTGATTCCAACGCAATCAATATTTTCTGATCAAAACATAATTAACGAGGTTTTCATTGGTATTCCCAATGCACAAATTCACACGTTTATTTCTTCTTTGAAATGCAGTCTTCATTGAAACGGTGCATATCAAAATCATCAGAGTTTGAATTTAATTCATCTATAAAGATAAACAATGTATTAATTATGCATGGCATGTAATTAAACGCGCATGACTCAAGTAATTAAACAATAAGTGAGAGTGCATTCTTTTGTAGCCAGTAGAAAGTTTCTGTATTTATTATATTTAAAAAATATCTTTAAATACTTTTTATTATGCAGCGTACCTTTAAATTGAAAAGTGTTTTAAATTATTCATTGGCGAGACTTAATATTGTTACAAGGTCATTTTCAATAATTTGGTGTAATTATCGTCACATCTATTATTACATACAACCTGTTCTAACAGCATATGATATAAGCGATGATATTCGAGCATTCGAAAACAATGCAAAAGTATACCAGCGCAGCGTAGAAATCATGTTCAGTTACGGCTATGTAGTAATGAATTCACATCACAAGTGGTTCTTCTACTTTGCAAACAAGATTCCAAGCAATAACGCAGTTTAAGCTCGGTGTATACCAAGTGTTTGTATTTGGAGTGGATTTCATTGACAATTTTAAATCGAACATACATGTTGCTTGCAAAAACGACTTGTTACATTGCACGGCTGGTTCGTTGTTATTCAAGTTTGCGTCTACGAATTGTTTTTTCGAAGTCAGGTCGCGCGAGTTGGAATACTGTACTTTCACTTTGGTGCGTTCCACTGAGCGCGCGTCACTCTTCTGTTGCTTAGCAAGGCGCTCGCTTAATGATGGCAGCCGAAGTGATGTGAATTGTTGCTGTTGTATTATTCGCGAAGCCTTCGTTTCAAGAACGTCAATGATTCAACATGCGCCTGTTGTGTAAACAAGTTTCATTTAAATTCTCACAGGAAGTTGTGCCGTTTTAACTATGTGATAATATGTCGATGGATAGACATAAAAGGTCCAAGTCTTCTGTGATACGCAATGCAAGCAGCAGTGGTGAAAGTGGTAAAACAGTGCCAAAGCCGCCGCCACGATCCGCCCCCAGTACCATCAGCAGGGCGCGACGGCTGAATGTTGGCGATCGCATTTTTATTACATCCACTTCTTCCATTTTACTAAATCAGATTTATGACGATGACGTCAGTGATTACCTTAATTGTAATGCAATCGGTGCATTGTCCCATAAGCAAATACGGTCCAAACAGGATTGCAGCGTTAATAACAATTGCAATAATACAGTTGCTTCAATAAGTAGATGTTACGGATCGCAGTTTGCTACACATTTCAAAAATAAATGTATACTCAATGCGGGTTTAGAGGAGCTGCAAGAATTTTGCATTTTTATGGGTAATTCTTTTAAAAGTTAGCACTTTAAAACAGTACACTTGTAGGCAGCAAATCATTATAGTGTATATTGGAATCATGCAATAGGTTTATATCCATGTATTTTTATTACAGGCGATACGGATTCGGAGAATCACTACGAGATAATGTTCAATGGTAGTTCTTCGCATACGCACGCTACCGTGGAAAAGAATGATGAAGATGAAGAAGACTTTGACTCGTTCGATAGTGATTGTGAAAGTGAGAATTCTTTTGCTAAGGTACTTGTTTTTGTATAATTTCATAAACACATCAATGATTTCAAATATGCATTTGTTTTAGAATGATAGTGGAGTGGATATGGGAAACGCACAACTACCCGAGCCGCCATCAGGACAAACTTATGCATTTACGCGGTTTGCCGCATCAGCTAGTAAAAATGTAATGAAGCGCATTCGCAGTAATTGGTCATTGCGCAAAAACGATATTTCAAAATCCCTTAGTAAAATAACAAGCAGAAAATCAAGGAGTGATTTAGATGTAATAGGTAGGTGGTTAAATTAGACATTATATTATACTCACGATTGAATATTTTTAGATAATGAAAATGGGTTAACAGCCGATAAGGTGCCAGAAAGTGATAAACAAAAAGCACGTGGGTTTCTGAATAAATTTAAACGAAGTATGTCAATGAGCGGCGAGTACAAAGATGCATTCGCAGACAGATCGAAATCCACGTTTTACATTACCGAAGCTGATAACATTTTGCAAAAGAATCAAACAGTTAATGGCGTTGATAAATCGGATCCATCAACTAGTAATAAAAAAATTAGTTGTGGCAATAAGCAAAAATCAAATCTAGTCAGACCACAAATGCCACCACCGCCTACGCCCGGACCAAAATCGCGCTCCGAGTCATGGTATTCGGAATGCGGTGTTTTCAAGACCGAATTGGAACATGCGGCGCCGCGTCCAAATAGTTTTTGGTACGCCGAAGTAGGATTGTACGAGAGTGGATCACCACCCAGCACAATATCGTCAAAGGAAGAAAACTCTGAAGAAAACAAAAATTATCAAGGCTGTTCTATTAAAAGCTATGATAGCAGCGAAACAAAACGAGATGAAGCGTTTAACAGTCTTCAAGGCGATATACAACTAAGGCTCCAAGATGAACCTCTTTATCAGTTTTATGATGCCGCAGTATTAGATTCTGTATATTCCATATGTCAAAGTAGCCAAGGTGACAGTGATTATGAAGATATTGAGAAGGAAAAGCGCACCAGCCGCCCAACCGCAATGGAATTAGTTTCGCCGCATCCGAATAATGTTTCAGTAGCAAGAACACTTTGGTGCGAAATCCCGGAAGTGATACAATCCGCGGTTTTGTCCACATTGAACCCCCATCAGAAGAAACTTCAAGAAGCCAAATTCGAAATGCTCACGTCGGAGGCGTCATATCTGAATTCACTAAATGTGCTCGTGAACCATTTTGTTCGGCAGTTACAAGGCAGCGACTTGCTTAGTACAGCCGAAAAGGAGGTGCTATGTGGCAAAATCATACCAGTTAAAGAGTGCTCCGAGAAACTACTTCTGGACTTGGAAAAATGTTGGCAGGAAAATATTTTATTACATGGCGTGTGCGATATCGTAAAACGTCACGCCGAAGAAAGTTTCAACGTGTATATATCATATTGTGCTAATCAAATTGTTTTGGATCAAACGCTAAAGCGACTTAAGTAAGACAACATTAGTTAATTATACGTGATATTTTATTAGTGGTATTATTTTTTAGAGAAAAGCCATTATTCGCAGAATTTTTACGGCAGCTTGAGTCGAATTCCATTTGCCAATTACTCACACTTTACTCATTTCTCATGTTACCCATGCAAAGGATCACACGATGGCCACTACTTTTAGACGCAATACTTAAGCGACTTCAATCACAGGATAACGAATATCAAAGTTGTCAGTACGCTTTGCTAACTCTCAATAAGGTAATAAATCTTAAGTTTATTACTTTATGATTGGATTATTCATTTTTATCACTTGCATCATAAATTTCAGATTGTTAGTCAATGTAATGAAAGTGCGAGGAACATGGAGCGTTTGACTGAAATGAAGAAAGTCGCTGCTCAAATTGAATTTCCAAAAGGCATGACAGCAATAACTATCGCAAATGAACATCGTTGGCTTGTACGATCCGGAGCATTAACTCAAATGATAAGTCGAGCGGACGATAGTAAACTAACATTTGGAAAGCGTTTCAATAAAGTGCCACTGCATTTATTCTTATTTAATGACATATTTATTGTAGCAAAGAGTAAAGGGTAGGTATTGAAAAAACATTGTTTTTTAAATTGATTTCACTCAACATGACTTCGTTTTTTTATTGCAGAGATGATTTATTTCTTGTTCAACATTATTGTTCGCGGTCATTTGTGGAAATAAACAGCGACAATCTTGCTTCGTTACCTGCAAAAGATACTCAAACACGTCATTTAATATTCCTAACGATATTGGAAAATCACAACGAAAAGACTGTCGAAATGCTTCTGAATTGCGCTAGCGAAAGCGATAAAGAACGTTGGGTTGAAGCATTATCTCCACCTAAATCTGAGAATCCTGATGAGACACTATACGAGTGTTGGGATTGCCCACAAGTTACCGCCATACACAATTATTCTGCCAATCAACCCGATGAACTGCCACTTTCAAGAGGAGATGTCATTAACGTTACCAGAAAAATGATTGATGGTAAGATTCAAATAAATTCTGTACTATTGTGTAAAAAGAGATGATTTTTAAGGCTGGTACCATGGTGAACGAATTCGTGATGGAGAAGTCGGTTGGTTTCCTGCTAACTATACAATTGAGGTGGCTAATCCACATGTTAGGGCTCGAAACTTAAAGCAAAGATATAGACTGTTGGCTTTCAGTGAAAATTATCTTAAGGCAAAATAATGTGCAGTGCATTCCATTAGTATATAAAACTGTATATCTTGTAAATTTTAAGTACTGTTGTAATTATTTATGTTGTTGTCCTAAAGACGCAACGCTTCCTTCGATTATGTATTAGTGATAACAGTAATGAGTCAATTATTTAATATAAATAAAATTTTATATATTTTATTTCAAATATAAAAATATGAAAATGAAGAATGTATTTTGTAAATATTAGTATAAGTCAGTAAACCAGCTGTCATCACATGTTGTGTCATATTATCCCAATTAAGAGAAGTAATGCACTTTTAAAGTGCTTCAGGATAAGAAATTTGTTCAAATTTTATTAAACATTCTGTTCATTGACCCAGATGAAGTGTCAAATAACTTTCTCACAAAATATACTTGTACTGCAGTTGTGATACAAATAACAAGTATTTGGACAATTGACCAGTTCATCACATATCCATTGTTTTGTAACAACAAATTATAATCTCGAGCCTCACGACCTCTGCTATGGTGTTGATACTGAAGCATTTCATTGATATTTTTCTCCACAGTTATTATGCCACTCTAAAAATTAATGTGTAATTTAATATTTCTAAAAGCCAGATAAATACTTTACTGTAAAGTTTTCCATATTCATATTGATTTCTTCAATTTCTTTTGTATACTTTTCCCAGGAATCATATCGTACTACAGTAATATACAGATTAACCAACTTGTCAGCAAAACGTGAAAATTGATTATCTATGCAAATAGAATAATAGCCTCCTGTTGAACGTGGATCCTGGTATTCGCCATTAGCTTTCCATTGATATGGATGTACTATTTGGCCAGATGGATGTCTAACGGCAAAACCAGCCATTCTGTCACCACCACGTAGAACCTTAACATAACATAAACGTGTGAATACATCTGTTCCTGAACTTTCATTCAGGAACGTGACAGAAATACAATTGTTGAGCGTATACCGATGTTATTTTAACAAGGCTTGAGTTTAATTAAACTAAGGAATATTGATTTGAATAAGTGCATTATTATTCTTAATAATTTTTTAAAACTTTCACCAAATACCTGAAAACTAACGAAAAACGTAGCGCCGGGATTAACATATTGGAAGTAACAATCTTCTTTGCCTGGGTCAATATGTACTTTGTAATCCATTGCAACAGCTGGTAAATCCTCGTACCATGGTCGCGGAGGTTCAGTAGCAAAATTAACTGATATGATTACACTGATAACTAAATATCCGAGAAAATTCCGAGGTACCTCCATTTAACGTGGCACATTCAATTCGACACATGCAGAAATAAGAACGGAACATACACACCAGTCACTAGAAACTATAAAATTTGATGATGTGGTTGCCTATTCTGCATTTAAAGCGTATTTTTAATGTACTTGTTGGAATTTAACAGATTTCCAAAATATTTTATTTGAATATTAGGAAGATAAACATAAAATTATATATGTAAACATACGTAATAATATAAATTATAAAAATGTTTAACTGCATTTCACGCTTTGCGTTACGTCACGCGGAAAAATCTTTGTGATATTCATTTCCAATTTACTTGCAGTTATATCAATAAATTCATTTGTTGAAACAAAATCATTTTCATTAATTTCGATTCCTTTTAGAGCAAGGGCCAAATCCCGCGTTAAAAATCCATCTTCAACTGTTGTTAATACACAATTTTCAAGCAATTCTGTAAATTCAAATAAATCATAATTGCAGTCCAATTTAGCACGATGTTTTAAAGCACGAGTCCATGCAAAGATTGATGATATTGGATTTATTGAAATTTCTTGCCCCTTAAAATATTTCCTGCAATATATAAAAAGTGTTCAATTAATTACTTTTAACGACTTGTTATATTGAACCAATCCTCACTTGTTATGAATAACATCCTCACCGTATGCTGGCTCGGTCAAAATAGTTTTACCATCATGTGATTGTAGCATAAAAACCATCATTGCTAATACTCCTTTACCTTCACTCATTTTATGTTTTAATATATCCTGGTTTTCCATTGCCCAGACCAAGCCACCATTTGAATTCGAAACAAACGCGCGCATATCTTCCATAAATTTATATTCATACAAAATTTTCTTACGCTCAAATAATCTCTTGTATTTACTAGAAAAGAGAAATATTAAATTAATACATCAAATTACTTATTACTCGGATTCCTACTCAATATACAAGTCGTGAAAAATATTATAAAATATGCCACTGTTTTTATTCTCAGTATTCGACTTCGGAGAAAAATAAAGATTAAGTTGTCGCTCAAGTGCAATATGAAAACAAGCTTCGGCATAATTCTTAATACTGTCATATTGATTCAATGCTACCATAGCGATTTTCTTATCTTTAAATGTATGAATTTCATACTTTTGTAGAGTACCATCTTCATTTTCAAGAAATACCTGAAAATAATATCATTATAAATCGTAGTTGTCTACGTAGAATTTATTTATTTACCTTTCCTGGTTTACTAACAGCAGTGTCAAGATGCGTTTCAAACTTGTGATGACAAATTATGATCGGCTTACTCCATTTGTTTACAAATTTATCAATGCTTTTACATAAAATTGTTTCCAAGAATTTTGTACTACTTAAAGCATTGTGAATCATTCCATTTGGATCGAATTTGTCTAAAAGCAATTTAAATATTTAGAGAAAGTGCTATTTGCTTATGCTACTAAAGTCACGTAGCAGTTGTAGCTTCAATAACGGCTTTAGGTCTATAGTAATTGTTTGGTCAACTTACCTTTTGAATCATTATTAGTTGATAAAAATGTTGAACATTTAACACCAACATTATGTTTTAATAAAGCTGCTGTCGCTTCACACACAACTTCATTAGAAGTTTCATTTCTATAAAACGTGCTCATGTTAATATACTTAATTATTTTTTTAATAACAAGACACTAAGGTCGAACCAAACATGCATAAAATTTCCATGTTTTAGCATAAAATATGAAGTGCGCACAATTTTACCACGCTTCATCATAGTGCCCGTTTTTGATTTGAATTCTTTACCTGTTTTGCAAACTCCAGTCGTAATAATCACGTTCTAAATTTAAATACGGAATAATTAATTTTGATTTAATTCTATCGATTATTGTTTTGAAACGTTCATCTCCACCAATTTCCACAATAGGTTTTTGAACAATAATTTTCGATTTCGTCGTTGTAACTGAAAATTTGAAAAAAATATAGTTTAATAATGCACACATTTTTAATAACTTACAAGTTCTTGTTTGATTTATATTCGTTACTATCTTGCAGTTTGCCTGGATTGTTGCGTTGTATTCCTTCGCATGTTTTAAATGAATCAAAATATTGCTGGCTGCTCGCGATAGCACCATTTCGCTAGACGCACTTTTATTTACTGTAAACAATATGATTGTGATCGGTTCGCTAATCGAATAAATGTCCACACATTCGCCGCATGCACATCTGAATCACTCGTGTAACTTCATCGAGAATATACAACCAACAAGTGTTAATAACGCCGGCTCGACACGACGACGATGTTCGAAATAAAGTAATATGATGATGCGCAACTCCCTGCAGATTTATATTGGAGCGTATAGGTAGTAGAGTAGAGTATGATGTATCTACTTCTGGTTCGTGTTACTTGCGCTACTGTCGGAGATGAAAGTATACTGAACTTTACACCACAAACGATAGCCGTAACACTACGTAAATGCGTATAACTTATTGTTTTTCAGAAATATATTTTGTTGTAATTTCAGATTATTAGTAAAAGTGTACAAGATGTGAGTTTATATATAGTTTCCTTCGTGTTTATCAACAATAATGGATAAGAACCGTTAAAATCGTAGTTTCATGAATTATGTCAATATCTTATTTATTAAATAATTATCAGACACATAAATAAACATAATTTTCTTTACTCACACATTTTTTAAATATTTACTGTAATAAGCTTTAAATCGATCCCAAAACATTAAGGTCAAAACTGTATGTGGACCTAATCGGAAATAGCATGCGCCAAAACCCTTGTAGAATGCAAAAACGCCTTCTGCGTGATAGATTTTTGCGACGCAATCAGAGTAACCGCTATATAAAAGTCCTTTTCCGGTTGCACGATCAACACCTAGAAATGAATTATTACAGTTGGTTTGACTAGTTATCGGACAGTTTGCGCGCATTTGAACCTTGGTTGTAGAGACGCGTTGAGATGAGATCGAATGGTGTCATTGCAAATGCCGTAATTACGCCGCCAATCATACTTGCAACGAATGTAGTTGTGATAGGACGATTATTAAATGTCGAATAGGTCGTGAGCATCTGCTTGCAGTATGCAAACGACGTCAGCTGAGCCATGGACCCACAAGCAGCCCGTGGAAGCGCTGAGGAAGAGCCTCTAAATAAAGCTCGCAGCTGCAAGAACATGGATGCACAATTTTAAACGATGTCATTCCCGTTCCACGACATAATTAATCTAACCTTGCCTTCGGACCATATTGTTTGGAGTGCATTGACCATACCAGTATGCTTATGCTGGTGGCCGAAAGCTATTTCTTGGGCAGCACGCGCTTGCAATTGAGTTTTCGTCAGATACAGAGGGCTGGCAGCAAACGCACTTGTTGCGCCACAAATGCTGCCAGCAACAACGCTCTTATAGAAAATTATATTCCCGTTGTGGTCTCGCAGCAAGCCGGCATTGTCAATAACTTGATATGAACCTAAACGAATCCCATTCAAGAACCATTGAAACCACAGCGCCGGCACCAGACCGGCTTGTAAAGCCAATAATCCATCATGTTTTACAATTACATAACCGGCGTGAAAGACATTCTTATAATGTACTGCATGCTTCCCGTGCGCTTGCAATTCACCTTGAAGTTGCATGCGCACCTTGATTACTTCTAATGGATTGGTAAATAACCCCGCACATACGGCCGCTGAACCAGCAAGCGCAAATTCGATTACCTCAGATATCCACTAAAACGCAACATGTGAATTGATGTGAATGGACTAATAATAGCAAATCAACAAGGTTATGAATAATTTTATCTTACTTGTTTTTGTTGAGTTTGTAGTGATGCCATTTCGTAACACTAATAATCGAAGGCAAACCAAGATCGTAGTAAATCCTTATCATGGCACATGTACAATGATTTCTTGCTATTGCATCATCTGGAAAAAAGCGTGCTTCCGGAACTTTTAAACATATGTGTATCAGTTACATGAGCATGTAATGTACATACATTTATTATAAGCCGTCAAAATATAGGCTCTTAATTTACCTTGCGTATTTGCAAAACCAAAGTTAAATAAAATAGATAGATACAATCGCGATATGCTTGATACAAGCAAGTCATGTTTCTACGTCGTCTCTAAATTAACTCTGACAATGAACATAAATTAACGAATAAATAGCTCGCTAACATTATTTAAATGATCACGCGCTGTATGAATAAATTCAAGTGCAAGTGCAAGCTATGCGTTTCCAAATAAGCAAGACATATTGTCACTGTGGATTAAAAAACGCTGTTTAAAGGTACTGGTGAAATTACAACAATTTTAATTTGCATTTATGATTTTGTTGTTTTGTTACTTTATCATTTATCTACTTCCGTATGACATATCAATTCAATGCGGAATTTCTTCATCTTGGCCATGATCGTCATCATATTCCGTTAAATTTAACCATTTGGAATCGTTTACTTGCTGGATAGATAAGCGCTGATCTGTGTCGGGTTCTAGAAGCAAACTGAAAATTTATTTACGTTGAGATTATCGTTAATTTTAAGTAAACTGATGTTACTATATTACGCAAGCATATCTCTGACGTGAATAGAATGATTTTTCCAAGATTTATAAACTTTGAGGCAAATTGAACGATCCAATTGAGATTTTAACATTTTCTTCACATTGGAATCATCAAATGGCATTGTAGCCGATAACATAATATACAAAATACAACCTAGAGCCCACATATCGTACAGTTTTGGATCATACGGTATTCCCTAAAATATAATAATAACATCATATATGAATTAAGATTACGTTTGATTACTTGTATAATTTCTGGTGCAGCATATGCCGCCGACCCGCAATAAGTAGTGGAGAAAACGAACTCTCCCTGTTCATTAATGCAATAACGTGCGAATCCAAAATCTCCAATCTTCACATGATTATTTTCATAAATCAATATATTTTCACATTTTAGATCACGATGTGCAATGTTCTGACCATGTAAATAATTTACAGCATCAGCAATTTGCCTGTAAATGAAAGAATCCTAAATTTCATGAATGTTCACATCGGTCAATAGTTTACTTAAAAAAAGTTTTTCCCGAATTTTCTTTAAATGAACCTCGATCGCGAATATATTCCAGAAGATCTCCGTCTTCACAAAAGTCCATAACAATAAAGATTGACTGTGGTGATTCGATAATATTATAAACGCGAACAATATTATGATGGTTCAGTCGTCGAATAATATAAAGTTCACGAGGAAGAAATTTCTTGATAAATTCTGGGCCAGCAAATTTTTTATCAATAATTTTACATGCCAACAGCTTCTTTAGTTGACCATTTGCCGGTGCAGCAATAAACACTTTACTATAAGTACCTTTCCCAATAACATCGCCCAAAGTATACCCTATAGAATTTGCTACATCTTCCTTTAAATTTAAAAAGACATTTCATTAAAATATGTCATATATAGTTGTGACGAGCAAGACCTCAGTATCCATATTCTCGACTTGACCATTACAAACAATCAGTTTTGACCATTTGCTACACGTTTCTCTGGCTCTGAAGTAATATGGTCGAAAATACAGTGAACGAAAGGAACTGATTTTGGTATATTTGGAATCGCTGTTACTTCGAGACGTCGGCGTACCAATATGCGCTAATTTTTTAAAACCTTTCATCGGAATTAACATACAATAATACATATAAATATTTTATTTCAATACACATGCTTCATTTATCACGACCTAAGAACCCCTAGTTAAAAATTAATAAAATCGAATATAGTGGAATATAGTTAATACAAACTTCAAAAGAAATTATTTTGTTGTCACATTATTTATCATATTCCCAAATGTCAATTTTCAACACAAATATCACTATTTTGATTAAAATGCAATACGGGTGGTAATATTATATCGATGAATTAACACTTGATGCAGTTTCATTGGTGGCAATCAAATTCATTAATGATGACGGAGGTCGCGGACCATTTAAGCCATTCTTACATAATTGTGCAATGATCGTGGGATCTCTTCCTCTTGTTTCAGGTAAATATAAGCTAAAAATTAATTGAACGTTGAAAAGGAACTTGATAAATACAGTTATTTAAACATGTATTACTAACTACAGTGTTAAAATTTAAATAACGTTTTTATTGATAACTTACCGGAAGAAAATAAATAGTAAGAGGCCAATTCCAGAGAAAACAAAGAAAGAAGCTGGACCTATATAGCTTTGTAGTAGTGGAAAGGTCATTCCAATTAAAAAATTCCCTCCCCAATTGGCCATACTGCCCATAGCCATCGCACTAGGTCGGGGTCCCACTTCAAAAAGTTCTGACCCAATAAAATATGGTATAGGTCCCAAACCAAATCCATAACCCATAACAAATCCCAATACACATGCAATGCTTAAATATGGCATCCATGAAATAGTTTCCTACAATTACGAAAATATTACTAATAGTCATAACAAATTAGTTTCATTCATTACAATATAGCTTATTGCAATTCCCAAGATAGCTAAAAATATCGAGGCGCTTATGCAACTGATTTGTATCACAATACGTCGATTTAACCTAGACATCACAGGTATTGAAATAACAGCCATTGCAAAATTTACAACACCTGCTCCAATTGTTGCCAATTCACTATTTGTATCGCTTAAACCAGCACTACGAAAAATGGACGCTGAATAGTAAAACACCTACAATGTTAGCAATATTTTATACATAAAACACCAAGTTCTGCAGAAATTTTCTCAAACTTACCGCGTTAATTCCCACAAATTGTTGACCAGCCTGCATACTACATACTAATAAAATTGGTAGAAATAATTCTTTTGTTTGGAAAATTCTTCCCAAACTCCATTCATCATCCTTATCCCTTGGTTGTTCGGCTTGCAATTCGAGTATATCACTCGTTAGGTATTGTTGTTCCCGGTTGCGTATACGCTCAAGTTGCTTTAATCCGGAAAGTGTTTGTTTCTTAACAATGTACAAATACTTTGGGCTTTCCGGAAGAAATGGTAAGACCACCGAAGACAATGCAATGAATAACAAGTACAAACTAATTAGATAATGCCAAGTATCGGCTTGACCTAAAATATCATGAAGTGACATTACTTGTCCAACAAGTACTCCAACTGTTACACCTAGTGGGCAAAGGACACCAACGGCACCGCGCAACCTTAACGGTGCCAATTCCGTTAAATACATTGGTACCACACATGTGGCAAGACCTAGAAAAATGTATTTAGTTATCATGACAAATATAACTGAAAACCAAACCTCACCTGATGATAAACCAACAAGCAACCGGCCCATTATTAGCAATTCAACCGAATTTGTAGGCTTGCATGCCAAAAAACAAATTCCACTCAACACAGCCAATAGAATACTAACTATTACGCTGCCTTTACGCCCAAATTTACCGGCAAACCAAGAACCAGACAGTGACCCAATTGCTCCTCCAACTAAAAATATTGATATCACAGCTGACCATACAATATCCAAACTTCGTGCGCCCAAACTAATACCATAATGGTATTCTATGCTTTTATTGCAAAAGACTTTAATTAGCTGCAACACAAACAGGTTTTATTCACAAGATGATAGTAAATTCGCTTTGCGTGCAGTTTTCTACTTCAGCAGGAGAGTTCATAACGCCAATGTTGTAGCCCACAGTTAATGAAGAGCCAATTGTTGTGCTTGCACCTGCAAGTACTAGTAGAGGAGTCCATCCCTACAAACAAATTGTAAAAATTTGATAATCAATATTACACCTTTGTAGCATTGTTTTATTGATAAGAAGTCACATCATTTTTGAAAATTTATTAATACCAATATTAATATATTTTTTTAATTAAAATATGTGTTGCAAGTGCGCCATCATATAGGGCTGGAGGTATAATGAATAAGGCAAATATTGGCCAATACCAAGTGCATTCCAAACTCTCCACAACCAAATAGCATATAGATAATGACGCACAAAAGTGAGAGAAAACCGCTAATTAATGAAGGTTAAGGAATGTTGATTGTCTTCAAACCATATTATAATATTAATAATAATGAATGCAAAAGGATACATAATAAAGCAGATGTCTGACTGAATATTGTCAGGCCCAATAAGAAAGCTAGCATTTCAGCTATAATTAATGTTATGGATAAGCTCATTCCCACAACAAATCTATAACAAGATTTATCATTGCAAATGATTCTTTTAATCTCAAATGTGAATTAAAATTTAGTATCCTTATTCATAAAGATTTGATGTAAGACTTACTGCTTGTGTTGTGTATTGTAAAACCTTTGGCTGTGCTCTTCTGGCAAACAAATTTTCAGACTCTCCTTGCTGCTCCATAATAAAGTAAGTACAATGCTAAGGTGAGCTATTAATGTTAGAAATCTTACAGGGATTAATATTTCTTTGGCAGGTCCAGTCATAACCAAATGACCTAAAACGCTAAGTATTAATAATAAAGCGACAATTAGATATTGTGGTTACTTTGGATGTGAACAATGAATATTATAAATCACTGTTAATCAAATCATTTGGTATGCAATGCACAGTCATGGAACAAATGTCAGCTAATTCAAAGTTTCTCTACTTTTCAATCTATGACAAACAAGCAGCGCAGGCGAACAACGCGCACGGACTGAAATTACTGAAACAAAATCAATACCAATAACTACTACAACTTTAATGCAAGGAGCCCGCATAATTCGGTGCGCATGCAAAACTGCGCAGCATCGTTACTATCAAACCAATTTAACAACGATGTCCATATTGTAATGATATACCAGCAAACGAAAATAATAATAAAAATTCGTAGCAGCTGGTTTATGATTTACACCAAACCTATAAATAGATATACAGAAAGATAGTGCACGCAATTTTACAAATTCTAATGACGAAAATAACATATAGGTATGTGTATAAATTAAATGAACTTAACATTATTTCGCTAATGTTTGTTACATAATCTGAATTCAAAACAAAAATATACAAGCATTTATTCATATTTCTCAAGCTTAACGAATAAGTATGGTTGGTTTGTGTTCATTTCTTAGTACAAACGTGTTAAGTACAACAAAGAATTACTATATTACATTCAAATAGTAACCGTTCACATAGATATGATAACAACTATCAGAAAATTTCCGGTGTTGCTTGTACGCCTACTATCCTTGAAATATGGCAATGACCATAAAATATACACGCACATACACTTTTAATAACAAACCCTGATTTTTTCAACACGTCATATATTGAGATGTACTTTGTAATACAATTCATATTATTGAAACTAAATAATAACGTTTAGAAAAAACTATTAAATAATTTTATTTGATAATAAAATTGAATGACAGAAGATTATAGAAGCAAATGGAACAATCTTGTAAAAAAGAGTAATAGGATATACATACATAGTATTAGATACTTATTTAAAAATAAATTTGTTTCAAATATAACAAATATGTACCTCTTCAATTTTCAACAATACACTTAAATAATTTTGCAAATCTGCATAAACCTACATACTTTCTATTCTATTTAATATTCCTCTATTTATACTTAATACTAATGTCCTATTACATCTAGTATTCATTTCATAACTGTACACTTCTACTCTAATAAAGTTGATTCCACTTGAATTTGCAATCTTATTACTTCTTTGAATTTAATTCAAAGAATAATTGCCAAATAGGCTTATTAGAAACAAATTTTAAAATTGCACCCAGTTGGCATTCGTTTGTGATTGAGGTTCCTGAGTTGTCTGTTGGAGTGAAGCTGCTGATGTAAATTCACCCCATGTTTCTGCACCTGGCTCACAAGCTTGTTTTGGAGCATGGCCTGGAGAACCAGCAGGAGAGCTTCCTGGCGGACCAGGAATAACACCTCCACTACCTGGAGGCGGCGGTAAAAATGCAGTACCACTTGTTGGTCTTGCTTTCAATTTAGGTGTATCTCCATCTTTTTTCTATAACAATTGTGATTGATTTGATTAATTAACCAATTAATTGCCTGGATTAACTCACTGTAATTTTCATATTGATTTTAATTGTTTCACCCTCCTTGAAACCTAAATCAAGAGATGGTCCTCCTGAAGGCTCTTGACTAATTTGTTGCTCCATTTTAACCCATTTGAAATGATCTTGCAGCGCAACGTTCAGGTCAAATGAATCGGATCTATCGCCGAATCCAATACCAATAAATGCAGTACGACCATTGTCATCTTGTATTCGCAGAACAAAGTATCGCGACGAATCACTCACTGTTTCAAGTGCAACACCAGGATATGTTTCAATTGGGCACTTTGCAAAAAGCTCTCCAGTAGCCTTATCTTCTAATTTTATAGTACACTCTTTGCCTTTGGCAACTAAGCGCATCCTTCCCGTCCATGATGGAGCTGCTAGATTCCAATCTGCAGCTCTATGAAGATGATAATATTTTGTAGGAGGCGGACATTAGAAAGATGTCAAATGCACTATTATTTTTAATAACAACTTGCTCTTACCTATAATTTCGGTTAGTTGATCTTGGTGGAATATTAAACACGAATACTTCTGGTTTAACAAGTAACACACTTTCATACGTATCCATTTCAGATGTTTATTTCGATTGTTTCACGAATCCTTTCCTTGAAACTGAATAATGACACTTGTCAATGAAACGTCACGTATTTAACCACAACAGAGGTTTGACATCTAGTTCCCTCCGAGCTTGTTTCCACTGTACTCAATTCAGAAGCATTGAGAACAATTGAGAAGTGAGCAGAATCAAGTAGAATATTGTGTGCGGTTGTGTGCAACCGAGTTGTACTGTGTATTTCACGTAACAGGTTGAATAATTGACTCCTAAGAGAAAACCAATTATGATGTATTTTCCCTTATAATTATTAAATCAATTAAGTTAAGCAGAGTTAAGTTGTTATCATAGAGGAAGTTTTTTCTGGTTTCAAGTTTTATTTTAATAAATACTGTAAAAGTGAAGGTATACTCAAGTTTCAACAATGCGCCCTCATTGCTTTTTGTCACTTACTGTCTAACTTACTCTAGCAATTGCAATAGTGGTATTTTCATCTTTGTTGCTAATTTACTTCGGGCTTGCAAATGCTTGTGTTACATTCGGTATTTAACTTTAGTATACAAGTCCCAAATGTCATTCAACGAATGATCGTCAAAACAATTTGACGTGGATTCTTTTCATGAGGGAATAGTAGAATGATACTTGAATAAATATGGGCGAATATATTCATTAATTTAGTATCATACCTTGTGCAGTTTACTTAAGTGAAGTCAACATTACGTAGATAAATTAATTAATAAGCTTGGCGTATTTCTATATTTAACAGGTATGTATTTTCATTTACTATACATATTTTTGAGGATGATTTACTAATTAATCATATCATTATAGATCTAGCACCTAAATTAGGTCAATCAAAAATGGATGATGATCTATTAACATCAAGCAGCAATCAGAAGGGTGTAATATCACAGGCATGGAATCGATTATCACAGGTAATTACATTTCAAGTCATAAAGATTGCATTTGCATTTAAACTATGAACCTTGCATCAGAGGAGTGCTATTAGTGTGTGTTGTGTTAATCATGAAAAAACTAGATCTATCAGAGCCAATTGGATAGTTGGACGCCATATCCAAAGGGACGCTGGGGTGCTGCACTCATTTTACTGTTTGTCTTTGCCTTTCGGATCATAACCAAACAGGTATATAGAACAATTACTAGTTTGTGTGGTTTTCTTTTGATTATAGTGGTACCAAGGAGTGGTGGATAGAACAGTGCCCTTTAAAATGTCAAGGTGGATCTTTGCTGTACTACTTGTGTGTGGATTCCTGGCTAGAGTGCTAATTGCACAGGTATCCTGCATTAATATATTATAATTCAAATAATGTTATCCATCATGATACCAACTTGATTATTCACACAATATTTGAATACTTTTTTACTGTTTTAACCATTTAACTATGGCATATTTGATTGAAAAATTTGAGCAGAAATATGGTTGTAACACAGTGAAAGAGTTAGATCAAATTTTTAAAGCAGTGGGCCACTCTACCACCACTACCTTGTCATAAATATGTTTGAGAAATTCCTTTATTTTATTTCAAACATCTTTAGTGTGGATAATCATTAATTAATGAATATTTTGAAATATGGAGTTATATTATTGATCATATTTTACTGATGTATTTTTCAGGGATGGTACATTGTCACTTATGCCTTGGGCATATATCACTTAAATTTATTTATTGCGTTTCTAACACCTAAAATAGATCCAGCTATGGATTTTGACGGTAAGCAGAGGAAGTTGCGATTGTGTTATAAATCTTAAGTGACAAAGAATGAATTTTAGCTGATGAAAATGGCCCCGAATTGCCAACCAAGGCGAATGAAGAGTTCCGGCCATTCATACGACGACTACCTGAATTCAAATTCTGGTATTCAGTTACAAAGAGCACCCTTTTTGCATTAGTATGCACACTCTTTGAATGCTTCAATGTGCCAGTTTTTTGGCCAATACTAGTCATGTACTTTTTCACATTATTGTGCATTACCATGAAGCGCCAAATTAAGCACATGATAAAGTATCGCTATCTGCCATTTACACATGGAAAGCCTAAGTATCAGGGTCACGAAGATACGCGAAAACTTATAAATAATAACTAATATATTACTAAACACCATTATTCCCATTTTTCATTGCAATAAGTGTTAACAATTATCTGAGTTTCGTCGTAATTGTTCTTTATTTGCTATTATGGAATGTGAACAGGCAATTCGTTGGTTTGCTTGATTTGTAACATCATTCTTAAAGAGAAAATGCAGGCACTCTTCAAACTAATTTAATACTATTTGAAAATAGGAACGGGAGTATTAAGGGTGCAAGCTGAAATGTATTACATATTGAAGCATTTTAGAAGAAATGTGTATAATTAGTTGAAACTTGTAACATAATCATTTCTATAGTAGAAAACACATACTTTTTGTAACTACTTTAATTTTCTGTGAAAGTAAAATCACAAAATAAAGTTTTGGCGTCAAGCAAACTCCTGTTTTTCAAGAACTTCTATCGTTCGTTTTAACTCTGCTATTCGTAAGCTATTGGCTTCAAGACGTTTTTCCAGGTCTTCACAAATTGGTTGGCTTATCTTGGAGACAATGTGTACATGATTCAAAGTTCTCAGTGCTTCATTATGCAAGTTGATTAATATATCAGGACAATCCTCTTTATCCTTATGGTTTTCCTTCTCCTCTTGTACTAATATTTTAGGCAATGTAGAGAGAGCTTCCAAGTTATATATATGCACAGGTGAATTGACTATTTCTAATTTGATTTCCAACCTTTGTACTTCACTGTCACTGACTTTAAGTGACTGAAATGCTGTTACCTGCACTTGATTGTCAATTGAACCAGCATTCTTAGGAAATACTGAAAAAATTAAACCTACAAAATATGTATCCATCATTTGGTACAATGCCTGTGTCCGAATATCTACAACAAAGTAAGTAGAATCTCCTGTAATATAGACTCAAATAAGGGTGGATAGCTGAATTACCAACATGACTTGGCCAGACTGTAATATGCGGGTGTGAGTGATACCATCCTATAACACGCAAGTCTTTATTAAGCCTCTTTGATAAATTTTCAGCATATGATGAGGCACTCAATAACTGATCTGGAGAAATCTCTACTCTGTCAGGCTGTTTATCAATTCGTCTTAATATCGTACATGTTGATATATGTGAAGAACAAGTGGTTTCATCAACCTATTGCAAAGCAAGGAGTGTATTCAACTGAGAATTACAATAACACTATGAGGTACATACATTACCAATAAGTAATCCCATTACTTCTTCCTTTTCTGTTGAAAGAGCATGTTGCAGGCATACAGCGTATACATCCGCATTAAGTATTACCCGTTGAAGATATTTGCACTCCATAGTATATTATCTATTCCTGCAAATTTAAAGTATCAAAACAATTGCGCCATGATAGGCAATGACAGCCTCGAACAACTACGCCACTACACTGCACCCCACTGCACTACACTGTGCTACATTGCGCTGCAAACGTTGCTCTAAACTAATTTTGGTGACTAATACGATGCGCGATGTATTGTCTTCAGCAATATTATAAGATTAATTTATCTTATATGCCGATTGTTTATCAATTTCAGAATTAATTATTTTGTAAATCTCAATTGGCAATTGTTACTTATTTTAAAATTCTTTATTCGGATTTTACTACGTTCTTAAGAGTTTTAAAATGTTGACTGGTGAATGAAAAGTTTAATAAATACGTAATTTCTTGCTAAATATTAAATATAAAACATTCTGTGTAGCTTGCATGCAATAAATTTGTGTACTTCAAGTATCAAGTAATCATAAAAGAGTAGCAAATCAAACAAAGACAAATTTAAACTACATTGTGGCATTGCTCACATATTTTTAGCGAAGAAAAGGATTTTTTGGCTAAGAGATTATTAGAATATTATTCTGTAATTGGTTCAATACATCTGCACTTGACTTTTTCGCTGTTTATCGAAACTAGAATATCCGCACACGATTTACCCATATAACTTACAGAATCCGCAATGCGCCGCTAGTGTTGTTGTACTTTCCCTCAGATTTTCCTGCCCTCAACCCTGGCGGCGGCAGGAACACGACTAGTTTGGCATGTAACCGAGAAGGGGTTCGTTCGTACTCGTTAATGGCGTCAACCTTCAAAGCACGCAATTCATTGTGCAGAAGTTCGTGTTATATTTAACATAGGAATCAAGTTATTTTAGTGCAACAAATCTAATCAAAGAACTGTGATTATCATAAACTAATTGTGAAATAATTAACTCTGAATTGGAAATTCAGGTGAGCTATGCTTGATATAGATAGATTGTTCTTGGTTCAAGAAGTTTGTTTTTAATTGATAAGTGAATAATATTAGATGTGTAATGAGAAAGATAGTTGTAAAATGCCGCCAAAATGGATAAAAATAATGTTCAATTGTAATACATACCGTGAGTCAATCTCGGGACCTATCACTGGATAACATTGAGAAAATCGATATATTTTTCGGGAGGATAGTTACAGATTTGTCTTAATTCGACTAACTCAAATTATTTATTTTCTAACGCAATATTATTCACTTGACTAAAGATTCGCTTATCAAATCTTTTTAATTTGAACATAGATATGCCATTTTATGTAACAATGGTAGATTCTTTTCATCACATGCAGTGAAATGCAACTTTAGTCATTTTAAATATTAAAGAAAGAGATAAAGGTTTGCAAATATCAACAAGTTTCTTAAATGCAAGTTAGTGAATAAAACGAACAACATAAGACATAAAAATACATAAATCAATATGCAAAAACAAATGTTTCACGCAAAATAAAGAGTATTAATAATTATTTTCTAAAAACATAATGTCAATAGAAAGACGACAATTTAAAATTTTATTGTTTCAATTACATTAAAAACTGCATAGTAAGTTTAATTTATAATGTCAATATCGACTGTGCGGTTATAGTATGGAGAAATGTTTTTGGACCAATGCCAAACGAATATAGAGCGCAGACATCCTGGCGTCTACCCTTCTCATGCAACTATATCGTGTGACCTTCCAAAATAATTTACAAATCTGCAATTTTCATCTTCCAATTTAATTAAGTATTAATAAGGACTATAATTGCTTTCAGATTGCAATGCTTAATTTAGGCATTAAGATCACATTGCAAGTACGACACGAGCAACAAAGCGCGAAGCGAAGGCAATATTGCAATCAACAATTCTCATGACTACTGTATGTATCGCATTGTTTTGATACAATCGTGTTTATGTTCAATGTTGCAACTTTTTAGCAGTATTGTGATGGAGGGCACACTTGCAGTCCGCCGAAGGATTGTTGCAAACAGGGATGCTGCTATCCGCATGAAAGCGTCGTGTTTCGACCGGGCGCTTTATCGCCTACAAACATGTTCACATTGGTGGTTGGCCACTGGTATTTTTGGGCAGCAACGATGGCAACGTTATTGGGCATCTTTTGTGCATGCTCCTTGTGGCGGCGCCAAAACGGCAGCAGTTACTTCTGCTGTGGAAGTAGGGGGAGCGGCGCCAGTCGCGTTGGCGAAGAGCACGTCTCCGAGCCAGATTCAAACGGATCTTATTACGTGCCACCACAGTATAGCAGATGCAGCAGCTTCCATCAAGCACCACCGCCCTATTCAGAAGTTACTTCGAAGCCAGACTTGTATCCTTTGGTAATAAGTTACAACGGTGATTCGGTCATAAAAACAAATGGAACATCGGCCGGTTATCTTATGGTACAATATTTTAGAAATTTTATTGTTGGTCCTGTAGGTAAGCATTACAATTAATTGTTTATTAACATTTATATTATTTTGTCGAACCCTTTTCTGATAGGCAGTCTATCGGCAACCAGTACAATCGACTCGTTAAGTTCCAGTTTTATCTGCAATGCTACAAATGAGGTACTTATGTTTCATATTTCGATATAATATTAGTAATTTGTACTATTTCAGGCAAACAACATAATACCTCCGCCTTATTCCTGCACGGGTAGTTTAGAAGAAATATCGCCAGTTGTGACTGCCTGTAATAAACCCCAATCGCAAGTGCATTCCCAGCCAGAAGCTTTGCATTCGTCACAAATAAATGCAAATCAGTCGTCTATTTTATATAATAGTTCCGAGGTTCAAGCTCCAGAGCCTGCACCTTTACCTCTCGCAATAGAACCAGGGCCTACATCAATACTTCTTGGCGATAGCCCCACGCATTCGTCCGAACGTCAAACTCTGGAACACGAGTTTCTTTCATTACCTGAAAATAGTTCGAATATTTCCGAAGTCGTTGCGTCAATATCAAAAAGTATTGTGCAACCACCGCCTGCGGTAGGGTGCGATAAAGACGAGAGCAAACAACATATAAAGGATCTGTGTACAAGCTCGGACGTTCCTTCAAAAATCTTAGCAGCGAAGAAAGACTTACGTGACATTCGTTTAAGAGAAAAGTTTCGACCAAAGCATCAACGAAGTCTTGAATCCGAAAGTGATCAAGAACAAAATTTCTCTGATTTGTTGAATCTTAGTGTATGTGCGCCGTCAAGCTTAGTAGCATCGAGTATCATTAATACCCAAAGCAATCCGCAAATGGATATGATATACAACAGCGTAACAAATAGCATGACCAGTTCGGATATTAGTAGTTTAGCAAATTTGGGTACGCCAGATTCACCACCTCGTGCGACAAGTCCCACGCTAGAAATGCGTCAACTTCTAGATAAAATTCAGCAGTTGCCAATACATCATAAGAGTTCGACAAACAATGAGCCACCCAAACAACCAAAACATTACTTTAATAGATCTAAAGCTAAAACCCTATATATGCCCCTGAATTCGTCATTGGGTAGCAAGGAAGACAAACGAAGTCGTAGCTGGTTTCCGAGATCTGCGCCCACCACGCCATGTGGATATTTTGCTCCGAATTTTCCGAGCACCTACTACGAGATCAATACGAGTAAGCGGACTGGGAGTCAGCGAAGTAGTAAATCCAAGCTATTGGACGGTAGCCATCTTTTGCGCGAATATAACGAGAGCGATGAAGAAATCGAACACTCGTGATGCGGTTCGAACAAAGTGTACTTAATATACCGCTTAATGTAATTTAAGACAAACGTTGGCAAATTAATTACATAACTGTTACCTTTACTTATTAGATTAAGTAGGAATACAAAGAGGCCCCTACATTATGCAGTAAGACAAATAAAAATGTTTGCGAATATTTTGAATACCACTACAAGTAAAATCAAAAATTGATAATAATAAGCCAACTACCTTCTTCAAGTTGCAGTAAATTCAAGTATTATTGTTAATATTCGTAAAGTAATAAACCAACTTATGTTGAAATATTTTCAGCTCTTCTCAGTCGATAGAAAGTTTTAACAATTAACACAAGTGTTTCTAGTATGTATTTGTATGAATGGTTTTTTTCTTATATCTGCATTTCATCTTCATTATCTTGTGTAATTACCATACAAATTACAAATTATCTATACCAAATTTTAATTGTTTTTATAAATGTAGAAATGTACAATCAATTCAGTCGAACTGCTAATTTATAATATACTTGTAATTTTTAAAAACAATTATTAAATGTTCTTATAAATTCAAATAAATCTGCTTTTGAACACTTAACTATAATTTAATGATAGTTAAGCTTAATGAAGTTTCATTAATATCAAGTGAGCTGGTTGCAGAGTTGAGATTATTTGTAATTTAAACTATTCGCAAGAAGCTATGCGGCACAGGAAGAAGATATCATATTTAATTATGTTATTAATTAACTTCCTCTCTTCATAGTTAAGTCAAAATCAATCATCAAACACAAATTCGATGATTCAACCAACGTACAACTGCGCACAGTAGTCACGGAACCTAATTTAGCTACTCTTTCAAGTGTTTGGCTATCTTATGTTGAAAAAACAATGAACCAATTACAATTAAAATTATTCTTTTGGAAACGTGCTGTTCCACATTTTACCATTATGTGTATTAATTTTGTATACGTCTTTTCATAGGATTATTCTCCTAATCCTTCAGATCAAGAATCACTTCAGAAGTTGAGAGTTCGCAGTGGCGCGGGGACGGTTTATTCAACTAAAAGTTCCTAAGTGCTAATAACATAATTTTAAATGTTACATATATTTTTTACAAACTCAATAAATTAAAGTTTAAAAAGAGAAATAATTTATAAACAACAAACTTATAACTAGCAACATGATGTTTATAGTTCTTGCATTAACGTGTCGGTTACAAAGGTCCTTATAGCAATTATAACATCGGCCATTTCTTTTATCCATATCTCTTAATGTATCATATGCTAACGATTCGCATGCAAGATCACAATAGCGTGAGTAAATTTTATCCTTCATTGTCCTTTCGTCAATATAGTATAAGAGAGTGCAGGCCTACAAAATAATCGGCATTAATTACATATTTTATCATTTATTTGCTCATACTTTACCTTACAATTTTCGACTACGTAGTCATCAGATTTATCACATTTGTAACAAACGGCACACTTTACAGCTTCATCTAGAAATTGTGATAAGTAAATAATCGGTAATAAAACTATTTTGTGTTTATCTATACTTAGTTGCGGTAATATTCCAATAATCATGATTAATATTATGACTTTCATTTCTCCTTTTGCACGGTCTGATAAATATATGGAATGTCAATTCGACATATAAATTTATTCAGTTGTTAATTTATATCTTTCAAATGTTACTATTTCTCCCGGACGACTATATAAAATTTGAGAGAAAATAATATGTGAGCTACATTTCCATAGTTATGCTCATCCGCTTATCCTCATTTATGCCTGAAAGGCATAATTCCGCTGTGCAGTGGATAATACGTTTCCCTGAAAGAACCGCAAACACTTTTTTGGTCAAATCGCGAGCGGGAGAGTAAATAATTAAATTCGGTTCTATATTGTATTAAACTAATGTAGGATTTCGTATACAGATTTAGTACCCCGACGCGCCCTATGGCGAGATTGGTGCAGGAATTAAAATTTATTACTTAAGACACGGGCGTCAATACCATTAGGACAACCCCCGATAATACTTCAATTAGAAATTCTTATAACTGAAAGATGTGCAAAAATGTGCCTAAAAACCAATTCAAGGTCTTTTGAATAATTATCATATCAGTCAGCCAGGCTGCAATAACCAATCACGCCTGGCAAGGGCCAACCGACTCACATTAATGTGGTCATCGGCCCGCCAAGGGATTCAGAGAAATGAAAAGGACGGCAGCGTCGCCAATGCAGAGGCCGGAATCCTCTTCTCCGGCCCTTAGCTCATTTGCGGCAAAACAAGACCCCATTTGCGTCAAATGGTAGAAAAGTGGGAGGAAGAGAAGAAGAACGTCTGCTGGACCAATATCCAAGGACTGCGGCAATTGAAGCAGTTCATTGAATACTCGGCAACAAAATCAACAGAAGCTCAAAGCTTTTACAAAATTGAGGGCACAGAGCCGTGAAGTATCTCCTGCACATTGGCCAACGATATCTGTCGGTCATGTGAAGTGCAAGACGAAACATCTGAAAATATTATGTGCGAATCTGTAACCCTTGCACAGGATAGATCTACGCACATAGCCGGGACTATGTGCAACTCTCGGAGACGTGAAACGGATACCCTACAGGTTGCCGCCGTCCTTGGCATGTAACCCATCACCAACTCAGCTGTAGTTTTGCTCGTAACTATAGCGCGCATGTTGGCGCGCAATATTCTATTTCACTTTTACACATTAAAAGGTATTCTTACCTGTCTACTGCAATTATTGATTTTCATATACAGAAATTTTGAAAATATTGCAAATTTTAAAATATTTTTGATGAAACCCGATTCTTTCGTATTCGCCCAATACCTCACTTTACCTAAAAAATAAAAAAAGAAGCATTAAACACTTTATTTTATCGTAAACCGCATTAAAATAGCTCAATTCTGTAATTAGTTATTAATTTTTAAATTTTCGTTGTCACAATTAAAGTTAAAGTTTCACTTGTTTCCCGCCAGTTTCGGTTTGAATGAATTTTAACTTCGGAGCCTATGTGCCGCGTACGTCTTGCGCTGGGCAAAATTAAATTCATGCTGAATAATATTTATTTACTTTTGACATAAAATAAAGATCATTTAAAAGATATGAACGTCTACATGATATGACATGAATTCACACCGTAATTGTTTGCTATTTTGCTGTTATCCACAAAACATGCGTGTGCACATGTTTGGAAGACCAGGACCACCGCAAACACAAGTATTGCAATCCTGCGTAAAATATTCGCCGGGGATGCAGTTTGAGCTTGGATGAGGAGGGCTTGCACGACGAGCTATGTGGCGGCAATCGTTCAACGTGCATGCCCATTTTCCACCCCAACAATAACAAGTATTGCATGCATCCTTTCTTTTATTTCCGTTTACGCATTTATCCCGTAACCCTGCAGAGTGGTGTGAATTAAGAACTTCAACATATTACAAATTAGATAACTTACAAATATGGGCTAAAGCTATCTGCATCAGTGCAAAGAGCACGACGCAAGGTAATAATTTCATCGTATGTATTGGTTGATAATTAATTGGTTGATAGTTTTTGAGGGAAATAAATAGTTTGCGCTGTGTG
This sequence comes from Aleochara curtula, assembly GCA_963978815.1. Lineage (NCBI taxonomy): Eukaryota > Metazoa > Arthropoda > Insecta > Coleoptera > Staphylinidae > Aleochara > Aleochara curtula. The sequence goes on along the minus strand of OZ022215.1, from coordinate 10,402,223 downwards.
CGCTCATTTATATCCTCGCATGATATAAAGTGAGATATTTTATTACTTCACACAATCGTTATGAACTTAATTGACCGTATATTTTGTCAACAATAAGTAATAATGTGAAATATTTATAAATAATATTGTGGTGAATAACGACTGCCATTATTTTTTTAATATTGGCTTTCTGTGAACCCATGTGATGATCGTCATCATCTTGAATTGCATTATCATTTGAATGAACTCATAGTTAATCATTATCTTTAGACCATTAAAAAAGTTTTGTTTTATATGCCAATATAATGTTTATAGATTTCATTAAATTCAATTTATTTACGATTCAAATTATAAATAATTCCATGATATACACTTATATTCAGAATGAATAAAAAAAAAATGAATAAAAAATTAAGTGTCAAAAATTACCAACAATTTAATATGTAATATCATTGTATTAGATTTTAGCAACTGATGCAACAGATATACCGAACATGATATGTAATGAAAACTGCATTAAAATCCGTTCAGTCGTTTTAAAGATTACCCCATATCTAAGAATAGGACTGTGCTTTATATGTTTGGATAGAACTAAATTGACTGAAACTCAAATATTTATGATATTATATAATTTAAAATTATTTGATAGCAACACTTATACAGGAAATAAAATTAGATTATATTATACAAGTAAAAATCAACATTCATGGCGAAAACATGTTCTTATTTAGTTTGCACATATTTAGTTTGGTTTGCACTATCGTTTATGTACTTAAACAACATTTTATATATACCTACTGTATAATCTATATACCTAGTGGTTTTTGCAACAAAACTACAAATTTTTGAAACAAAAATTCTAGAAATTTTATTCTCGTCCATCTACTGATGAAATGCAAGAACATTGAAAGTATTTGAAAACATTAAAACATATTAAACATTCAAAGTTAAAATATCAACAATATTTATAAATTCAAGGTCTCTAATTGTTTTAAATCAACAAAAGTTGTTGATTTAAATTCATTAACCTCACTTTAATGTAACTTTTTAAAAAATACGGTACAGTCAATACGTATTTTAACTTATTCACTAGGGTCAAGATGAAATAATATCAAGTTATTAAGTTTATAAATAAAATTTCCATTACATTTGTACTTATGCATTTGGAATAAATTCATGTAACACTCCACCCAGAAAATTTCATAAATGTGCAGTGCGCCTGAGCAACAGCTCTGAAGCTTGGTCAATAAATTCAAAGTAGGGAATTGAAGCATAGACACTATCAGTAACAGGGAACTCGGCAGAACTGGTTGTTCTGAGGTCAAGACTGGTTGACTGATTTATCCAGTCACATTTGTTTAACAAATCGCCTAGATCAAGACTCAAGAAAGATGGCTAAAATTGTGACTACCGCACGTCCTGTCCAACTTAAAAGTATGTATTAGAGTTAATAAACACTTTTTACACAACATAAAATAACAAAATACAATTATGAATTAATTTCAATATAGGATATGCGAGATTTGCAAGCAGTTTCGTATCCGGTGAACCGGAGGGACCATGCGTTAAAACAAAAATACCCGGGCCCAAATCACTCGGGCTTATGAAGGATCTCGCAGATATTCAGGTAAATATAAAGTTTTGCTTGTTTTTATTGCTGAAATCATTTTGTTGTAATTCTCGTATGCATCAAGATTGCAAGGTGAATTACATTTTACTCAATCAAGTATTACTGTGATGAATGATAGAAAAATTGAGAGCAATCAGACTCAATTATGTTTAATAAAACACACACTTGCTTGCTTATTTGATATAATATGTTGACATAGCTTATTCAAATTATGATAACACACTTTCAAATACAGTATTACTACTGTTACTATATCAAAAATAACTTGCTGCTACAACGCAAATATGCAAGCAATTGTTTATGTGTAATTTTATTATTCCAGCAAGCGTCAACTGTACAACTGTTTTGTGATTACCAAAGTTCTATTGGTAATTATCTCGCTGATGTCGATGGAAACATGCTGCTCGATGCTTATACTCAAATATCATCCGTTCCGATAGGCTACAACCATCCAAAGCTCTTAAGTCTATTTAAAGACGAATATAAACTGGTAAATAATTTTATCATACAATGCGCTTTCAATTAATAAAATCAATTTCTTTTCATAGAAAACTCTAATTAACCGACCGGCCCTTGGCGTCTTTCCCGGTGAAGATTGGCCGGCAAAACTTAAAGATGTTTTGCTTAAAGTAACCAATTCTCAGACTAGCAATATTCTTATTAATATTATATTTGTGATTATAATAGGTTTCACCTGGATTGCCAAACGTAACGACTATGATGTGTGGTTCTTGTTCAAATGAGAATGCATTCAAAAATATGTTTATTGCCTATCAGCGCAAACAACGCGGTGAAGATGTTGATTTCTCCGAAGAAGAATGCAGATCATGCATGTACAATAAACCACCAGGCGCTCCAAAACTATCAATTCTATCTTTCTTTGGCGGTTTCCATGGACGTACCTTGGGATCGTTAGCAACAACTCATTCCAAACCAGTCCATAAAATGGATATTCCAAGCTTTGACTGGCCCGTTGCTCCTTTCCCATGCTATCAATATCCATTGGAAGAATTTAAACGTGAAAATGCGGAACAGGATTCAAAATGTTTAGCTGCCGTCGAAGAGCTTATTCACAAGTACAATGATATTGCACCAGTTGCTGGAATTATCATCGAACCTATTCAGGCGGAAGGTGGTGATAATGAAGCATCACCAGAATTTTTCCAAGGACTGCAAAAAATTGCGAAAAAATGTGGAGTATCGTTACTCCTGGATGAAGTGCAAACTGGCGGAGGACCCACAGGCAAAATGTGGTGTCATGAGCACTTTAATTTGCCTTCACCTCCCGATATTGTCACTTTCAGCAAGAAAATGCAGCTGGGCGGCTACTTTCACAATATTGATATGCAGTATGTATATATTATATCTGTAAACACAAGAAACATAATTAATATGCATTAACTCCCTACTAGACCCAAAGAAGGATATCGCGTTTTCAACACATGGATGGGCGACCCTGGAAAACTGTTAATAATCGAGGAAATCTTAAATGTTATTGAGCAACAAAATTTGCTTTGTGTTGTTGAGAAAACGGGAGCAGTTTTGAAGAATGGTTTAACTGAACTCAGCAATGAGTTTGATCCATTGATTCATTCAGTGCGCGGTCGTGGAACATTCCTTGCTTTCACATCCAAAACCCCAGCAACAAGAGATGCAATCATTAATAAAATGAAACAACAAGGTAGATTACAATATTTTCAGCAGTACCATCTAAATGTATATAATATAATTACTTACAGGTATCCAAATGGGTGGCTGTGGTGAAGATTCCGTTCGCCTAAGACCAGCTTTAATTTTTGAGGAATATCATGCAAACATTCTTCTTGATAAATTAAGGTCCGTCTTCCAAGAGCTAAAACAAAAGTAAGAGAATATGCAGACTGGAAATAATCCAATTTCAAGAAGTCTTCCATTTATGAATGAATTATGTCTTCCAATAAATCATAATATATTATCTATCAACTTAGGTATTTTAATATCATACTTTTTTACAAAATAATTATGAGAGGTATGCTATCGTTTTTGATTGAATTGATGTTCGGCAGAGCGGACACGAATCGTCAATTTGATCTGCGCAATCTTCACATAAACACACATGACCACATGGCAATAAAATTACCTAAGGAGTCAGACATTTTAGATTCCAAAACTACAAAGCTTAGAAAAACATACCTCCCTTGGATTCTCTTTGCAAACAATACATATCTGTATCTCAGGAAGAGTTTCATCAAATTCATGCTTTCTTTTTGTTCGTCTTGTTTTCCTTTCAATTTTTAATGAGCAACTTTTATAATACTTCCTTGCAACGAACCCACATAGTACAACACCAATAACTCCAGAGACAATAGCTAAAACTCTGAAAATATCTCCATTAGAAATTGTATTTTAGTAATTATGTACAAAATACTTGTAGGTGTGTTTCTGACTCATTAATGTTTTCAATAATGATGCAACATGCATATTTGTAAGATAAAATGGTGAACCTGACAAAGATTGCAATTTTAGAGTTGCTCCATCATGTGGTTTAGTCAATTCTCCTATTCCTGTTAAAATTGTGCCAGTTCGTAACATATGTTCAGATTTCTGAATGCCTTTTTGTTTAAGCCCAGTCATAAAACCATAAAGATGTTCTATTAAACCTGATGTTGTTGGTATAAAAACATCAGATATTACATCAAGATCTGTAACACAAGAGAATTATAATCCTTGTAAAATCAACAATTTGTTAAATATATTTACCTAAAATATCAGCTGATAATGGATCAACAATTTCAACACAAACTCCATTTGATTGCAGAGCAAATGCAGTCACATTTTTAGATTCTTGAATAACTCTCTCATGGTCTGACCAAAATCCACCTGTTGTTCTTTGGACTACATGTTCCTGAGTCTTTATCACTTGTATTACTCCTTCTATTTTATCATTATTCACACTTTTTATTGGTTGCCCTATTGGAATAACAGTTCCACGTAGTGCAACATAAGTCTTTTCTGTAGGATGATTGCTAATAAATTTACTAAGTTCATTGTTTATATCTAACAAAGGAGCTTCCTAAAAAATTGCTTCATGAAGCACATAACACAATTATCCTTAAATATTAAACACCTCAATCTTTTTCACCGCATTTTTCCGTTTCCAAAATTGATTAAGAACATAAGTAAAAACAGCCCCATTTACTGCAATTGCTACTGCTTCTCCTATGTAGTCCATTTCATTGAAACATTTTGTACATGATACTGATCAAAAAATGCAGCTAAATAAAAAATTGTATGTAATTCAGAAATCTTTCTACATACATTGAGAAATATCATATGATATCTGTTGTAGTTACCCGAAATCACACTAATGCATGATACTACATAATATGATTCTATTTTTACAAAAATTCATTGGTTATGTAAGGACGTAACACTCGCATTAACTCGCGTACACGCAATGTATTTTCTAAAAATGTCGTCCATCTGTGAATGCCTTGTGCAACTAATTATTTGTTATCCTTGTCTAACATGTTCATCACCATTCATCACACAACACTACTTCTATTCCATTTGTATTTCAAAGAATATATTTCAAAGAATGTAAAAACTTCTTTATTTTGAAGGTATGCCGGAGTGAAGTGCAGGAGTGAAGCAAGATGTTCAGTTTGAGTGTGTGAGTGCCAGCAGGAAACCTAGACTGATGGAAGATGGAGTATGCGTAAAGGATATGAAAGAGCTACTTGATATAAACATCAGAAAATGGGCAACAAATGACTGAAAGCTTTGGAGGCAAAACGCTTATGGCATTTGGTGGTTTGGCAATAAAGATAGTATGACTTGGTAAGTCATATTTATTGTTCTTATTTAAAGCTTCTTTCAGCTGCTAATAGTAATTTTTCTATTGCTTTCTGGTTTCATTTTATATTGTATTGTCACTATTATAAGTTTTGATATTAATTTTCTGCTTCCCATAATGACTTTGATTTTAATGTTTAAAGCTTTAATAATAGTTGGCTTATGTTGCAAGTAAATGTAACTGGCAAAGTTTACCAGTTAAGTTAGTGAAGAAAGCAATTCCTTATTTGCAAAAGTGGGTAATGTTTTCAGTTCATCATGAATGACTCCTAATCTATAAGTGTTTTAGGCTCAATGATGACAAGAGTTGTTCAAAGTTGCCATGAGTTTATATAAAATCACTGATATGATCTCCCAAATCTAAAATGGATATGAACAAAAAGAAAAAGAATGAGAACGATATGTTGGAAATTTGGTGAGTAGTCTTTCATATCCTTATTTTTGTTACTATTTTATTTTGCTTCCAATGGTTCCAAAAACATTAATTGGTTGTTTTCTTTAATTGCTCATTATACCTGATCTGGACAGATGAGCTACTTCAAGCTTGGTCAGTATATTAGTATGCATATTCATGTTTGCATTTTATCATTTCATTTTAATTCTAATGCATCTGGTCTTATTAATGCATGTACTCTTAACCAATTTTTTGTTTTATTTCAGATTATCACTCATTTTTGCTGACCTGTGAATACAATCTGCTTCAAACTTAGCAAGTAGGTAAGCATACAAGACCTCATTTTTACTCACATTTAAGCTTAATCCTAGCTCTTATGGTTTAAGTATTATTTAATTTTTGGTTTTCTTATAGATTGTCACTCATGACAACTGAAGTGATCTACTTCAACCTTTGCTCAAAGGTGAGTAGGTAAGCAGGCAAGTCCTCATTTGTTTTCATATTTAAGTTTAATCCTATCTCTTATTTTATTTTAGATAGTCACCCATAACAGCTGATTAGTGAAGTGAATCTGCCTCAAATGTTGTGAGTACGTAATCATGCAAGTCCTCATTTGTTTTCATATTTAATTTTAACTTGTATTTTATATTAAACAGTCATCAATAACAGCAGATCAGTAAAGTGGATCTGCTTTAAACAAAGTGAGTATGTGAGCATGCAAGTTCTTATTTGTAATCATATTTAATTTTAATCCTAGTTTTTATTTTATTGTAGACAGTCCCGAAATACAGTAATTAGTCAGTTACCCATAACAGCTGATTGGTAAAGAGGTAAAGAGGGTCTGCTTCAGATGCAATGGGTAGTTAAGCATGCAAGTTCTCATTTGTATTCATATTTAAGTTTAATCCTAGCTCTTATTTTATTTTAGACAGTCACCCACAACAGCTGATTCATCAGCCACCCATAACAGTAGAATGGTAAAGTGTATCTACTTCAAATGAAGTGACTAGGTGAGCATGCAAGTCATCATTTGTATTCATATTTAATTTTAAGCTTGTGTTTTATTTTAGACAGTCACTCATTAGAGCTGATTAGTCAGTGACCCATAACTGCTAATCAGTAAAGAGTGTCTGCTTTAAATGAAGTGAGAGGGTAAGCATGCAAGTTCAATTTGTATTTATATTCAAGTTTAATCCTAATTCTTATTTTATTTTAGGCAGTCACCTGTAAAAGCTGATCAGCCTGCCACACAGACCAATCAGTAAAGAGCATATGCTTCAAACTAAAAGAGTTGTTAAGTGATAAATAGCATCTGCTTCTAACTAAGCGAGTACGTATGTATGCAAGTCCATATTCACACTTTTTCTTTTCTTTTTGATAGTCAGCTGTAACAGTGGAGTTGATCTGCTTTAAGCTTTGTTAGGACTTGTTTGTTAGAATGCACAAGTCCTTAATTATACATGATTATAATTTTAGCTCATATGGCCTAATCGCAATGCAAATTTTTATTTTCTTTCAGATAATTGCAGATAATTCCAGTTCTAGGCTGAATCGTAAGGTAAAGCTACGTAAGTACATTGTGTTAAAGACCAGTACCATAATAAACTCGCAACTTCACCTCAGTTATTCTATGCTTCACCCTCTTCACCTACTGTTGTAGTTTACCTCTATAACCTGACTTGTTGTATTTCCTCCGATTTTGTATGATAACTGTTAATTTATAGAAGCTAGCTGGTTCAAATCGCTAGGGATATTTTTAAAAAGCCCCTATGTTCAATCGAAAGTAGTTCTATATTTCTGTCTGGGGTAGTTTTCGCATAAATTGCACCCTTATATTCTGTGTATCAGTGGTGACATCTTATAATTATATTTGGTACTAATAATTTCATGTGCACATAATAGATGGCGCGCTGAACGGAGTGTTGCCTATAGTCCAGTAGTTCCATATATTCCCGGCTTCTGTGCTGAGGCGCCCCTTACAAATTCGAATTTTAAATTTGCCGTATCTTTTGACCGCGAAAAAGTTTCAATGTTATCAGCACAAAACATTTTCGCCCGAATAAATGAACAAAAGTGTAATTTAATAATTGCAAGTGCTCCAGATCCAGCACGTCTGGATCTGGAGCACATCACCCACAAGAGATGTGGGTGACACATCAAAAAACTCAGCTCGCTCTACTCTATCCGTAGAGCAATAAAGAAAATTCAAATTAAAAAAAATATATTGCTCAGAAATTTCGTTTTCAGAACGGAAAAAATAAAGTTTCGTAGTCAGGAAGATATCAAGTTTGGATAAACGCAAAGAGATATATTTAACTATTTAAAAAGTTTACCAATTTTTTTAGATATTGATCGAAAATTTCATTTTCAGAACGGAAAAATTAAGGTTTGTTATCAAATTTGCATAAACGCAAAGAGATATATTTAACTATTTAAAAAGTTTACCAATTTTTTTAGATATTGATCGAAAATTTCATTTTCAGAACGGAAAAATTAAGGTTTAGTATCAAGTTTGCATAAACGCAAAGAGGTATATTTAATTATGTATTTAAAAATTTAATCAATAATTTAAAAAGAAAATTTATAAAACTTTTTTTATAAAATTGAGGAAGCCTATTCACTCCGGAACCAGACTTGCTACAGGGGTATATGATACCTTATTTTAATCAGTAAAACGACGTCTACATGAAAGCCAAATTTCAACCGATTCGGATACAAATTTCCATGAAAAAAATAATAATTTATGGTTATAAAAATTGATTTAGTAAGTGTCGCCATCTATTCGTAATACTTGGAACTACAAAACGGAATCTTTCCTATCGTATTACCGCTATCTGTCGGGGAATAGCCTAAGTCTTTGCATAATACTATGTCGGTAAATCTAAATAAACAACACCAATCTGTCAATTTCACATTATCTAGGAGCAATATACATTTAATTAATTTATTAATGCAATTAAGAAATACAATAAGTTTTAAATAACAAGGGCAACCCTTCATCAGCTCAAGCTAGATGAGGTGAGTAATGCTCCATGAATTTACTCACCAGAAGTCATAAAAGGGGGTTGTGGCCCCTTTTGCTTTCAAACCGGCAGGGCTTGAATTAAATAGAAACATGAATATGATTGAAAACTTTCTTGCTTACCTACTCGCAAAATTTGAAGTATATGTTCCTTGTACATCAGGAAATATTTGTAATTATCTGAAAAAAACATGATTATATAACTCATCAGAACCCTGTAAGGTAAAATAGTATATCAAATCCTAAACCAACGCGCCTAATAATTAAATGTTAAAACAGGTATGGGCTTGTTTACCTTCTTACTAAGTTTGGTGCAGATCACCCATCAATCTCTGGAGTAATGAGAAAAATCTGTAAAAAAATTACGTAAACTTGAAACCATAATGGTTTGAATTAAAAACTAATGGTAATAACTATAAATAAGCATGCACTTTTGGTTTTATAGAAATATCTCTTTTCAATTTCTTGCTTTTACATTTGCTGCATTATGCAGCTACTTACCAATTTGTAGCTGATGATCACCCAACAACAGGACTTATGGACAAATATCTACAATAAAACAAGCAATTAAATAACAATTTCTAGTGAAATGAAATAAAAATAAGATCATAATACAGATAAGGAAGTGCATATCTCTGTATAGTAACAATTTAAATTAATAAACCAAAGATAATGTAGGACAAAATAATAATATGTTAATATAGGAATGCTAATATATAGACAAAATCTTACCTTATTGATAACCATTCAAATGTGCAACAAAACATTATAGCTAGCTGGATTTCCATAACATGATGGGCGCTGCCTGCCTTAAGAGAAAATTATAGAAAAACCCTCAACATGTTTTCCCCAGTGCATGTACTTGATTATTAGCACTGAATTTGTCAAGTTATGTCATATCAAGATCATTCCTTCCTACATGCTGACTACCTTACTTTACAATCACATCTTGAATCATAAATCAAGTTACACAAATAGATTATTCAATTTTACTTACAGTAGTATATCCTGAATATTTGGTGGGGTATGTAATCACCAAGCATAGTTTTTGAGCTAAACATAATGTATTCATCTTGCATGACAATGCACAACTTAAGCAAGTACCCTTTTGCATAGACTCACAGATTGCATTCCATGTTATCACAACATCTCGACTGTGGCCTAAATCTGCTTAAGGCAGCCACTCACACATGTAGCTGTACTAATGTTTCAGTCAGCATGATTCAGACAATGTTTCAGTCAGCACATTTTGATGAAACCTTGAATACAATGCAGCATTGACTACCAGATTTTAGTATGGCACTTTACTCTGTAGTAGTTAGTTGTAGGGCTAAACATGATGCATTCATCTTGCATGATGAATGCAGATCTTAAGCAAGTACTCTTTTTTCGAGAGCTAATTGGATCTTGCAAATCTTGATGTAATGTGATGTTACAAGTTTATCATCAGCTCTAAATAGTTCATTGACTCACAGGTTGCATTCCATGATATCACAACATCCCATCTGTGGCCCAAAAGTGCTTGAGGCAGCCACTTTCACATATAGCTTTACCAATATTTCAATCCAGCATGATTTAGACTTGATGAAACCTTGAATACAATGCAGCATTGACTAACCTGAATTAATTAGCGCCTTAACGTTTTATAGTCATAGATTGCACCAGATTGCACTCATAAGTAACCTCCAAATAGGAAAGTATTTATTTTCTATTATATGTACATAACTATATTATTACAGCAAAATACTGCTGATTCATTGTTTACTCCTCAATGTATAAATAGCAAAAGATTGATTACAACTAGAGTAAAACTGAATTACCACGTATCTCCCGCTACAATCTTTAGTTGCGAAATATTTGAAAGATTTGAAAATATTAAATTTTTTCCGCTCAAGAACGGTACACCCAATCCACAGTCGATAAACATCGACACTTGTCGATAACTAACTTCCGTTTGCGGTTGAATACGTGATAAAGAAAGAGTAACACAAATAACGTCCTTGTTTAACATATTCGTTTTTATGGCTATTGGAGTAATGTTTACTACACAATATATATTTTAACATGCTCGTGCTCACTCACAATATGATAAGTATGTATAGTATTTGAAACACCATATATTCACTATGCAATGTGAGACATAACGGCAAGTTACGTGCTTTAAGTTAGTGTTTATATTTAGCAAATGGAGGAATGGTTGCCAATATGGATGTCCCATTTCACTAACTAGTTTATCATATTTATTCTTTGAGTAATAGAATCTTTTAATATATGCATGTAAGTAGGTTTACCCGTTTACAGGTAAATATTATCTGATTTACTGTAAATATTCTTATTGGACTATAAAATATTCAGCAAAATGGAAGAGGCAAATGAATTGGGAGACTGGAAGAAGTTAGCAACACTTGGTGCTGGTAGTTTTGGTATTGTAACTCTCTGGAGGCATGGATCAACTAATGAATGTGTAGCAATAAAGAAATGCCGACGTGAGGCTGTTAGCGTTAACACCAAAGAACGCACACGCTGGATACAAGAAGTTGATTTTATGAAAAATCTTAAACATCCCAATATTATTGCATATAAAACTTTACCAGAAGATTTTTTGATGGCATTGGAACGTTACAATCTAAGTAATTTGCCATTATTATCAATGGAATATTGCAATGGTGGTAATTTACGTATGCTGTTGAAACAACCCCAAAATGCATGTGGCTTGCGGGAGACTGTTGTTCGGCGTATTTTGAAAGATATTTCATCAGCAATTGCCCACTTGCATAAGCAACAAATCTCACATCGTGATATTAAACCAGAAAATATTGTCATTCATGGTGGCTCTAGTGAATCAAAAATATATAAGTTGATTGATTTGGGCTATGCAAAAGACATGAACTTGCTTGTCAGTTATGTTGGAACATTAAACTACACAGCGCCGGAAATATTTAAAAATGAAGAATACAACCATACAGTTGATTATTGGTCATTGGGAATAGTTGCATATGAGATTTGTTGTGGAAAGAATCCATTTCTACCACAACTTGGCCCTTTTGAAAGGTAATCAGTACTTTGTTGGAACTATTACAGAATATTCATTTACAAGCATTGTAGATTTGAACTCATTGGAAAAAAGGGTCCAAGAGATATATGTCTTTATAAATCACAAGAGGATAAAATTATATATACAGATAAGATTCTTGAGCCAAATCATATATCTCGTTGTTTTCAAACACATTTGGAAGATTGGCTTGGTTCAATGTTGGAATATGAGCAAACTGATCGAGGTGTAATGAAAAATGGTGCTAATGTTTTTGATGCTCTAAATCACATTTTGCAAAAGAGACTTATTCATGTTTTTTGTGTGTACAATTACAGTAATTACTGTTATGAATTGGAATATCTACCTACAATGAATGATCTACAATTATTTATACAACGTGATGCTGGATTGATTATTGATGAACAATATATAATTTTATCAACTATCAAAAACACTTCAAGAGGAGTGTCACAAGATGTCTTCTTGCATATTCATTCAGATGTATCCTTAACAGCTCAATTTGCTTCAACTGAGCAACCAGTTCTCTATGTCTTTAAGAGAAACAACTTTATAGAATTGAATAATGCAATCACATTACCGATATCTGTGCGGAATCTACTTAATTGTCGGAATGGTGAAATACGATGGAATTTCCTACACGTTCAAACAAATGAAGCAATTCATTTCATTGAAAAAGAACTTGAAAAGATGGGCAACTTATTGCAGGCAGTGTCAAAGTTTGATGAGTTTTTACAAAAATCATTTGCAATACAGAATAGAGAATTGTTCTCAAATCTGCAATCATCAACGGAACGAATATTACTACTTGTTGGATTTTGTAAGGAGCTGAATTTCGTAAATGCATATGATTCAAGCAAACATGAAATTATAAAAAAGTACCGCAAATGTCTTTGGCGCATCCGCGAAATGGTTGAAAATATTAATGCAGCGTCAGTTCGCTGGCGAAAGTTGAAAATTCATTTGAAATCACTGCAGCAATCATATCAGATGTTTATCAAGTGGTATCAAGAGTTTTATGACAAATCCCTGTAAGTTTAAAATGATTTAATAAGCGTTTGACGAACGTGTTTTTTCAGTCTTCAAGGAGCAATCGATTGCCTAAATGTTATGAAAGAAAAGGCCGAAATTAGTAGTGCACAGAAAATTACAGTTGTGATTTGTAAATGTTTGAAAATACGCAGTAAGATTCAAAATGATGAAATTATTATTGAACATGTCAGGTAAGCATAGTACTATAGTAAAATATTGACGCTCATTCGGCTTTCTATGTTAGGTTGTGCTTTAAAGTGTTGCGAGAATATAATAAGTTGATGCGCTGGACTAAAGCATTGGAACTTGAGCATCAAGGCGCATACAATGACTTATTGAACATTCAAAAGGAATTAACGAAAACGCAGCGACAAGAGAATAACTACAAAATGAGGGAAGTTTCAGGACCCCATCCAAGTAGTGCTCATACTGAATCTGTAGATGATCTCATCGAATGTAATCGCTCGCTACGTTACAGGTAACATAATCTATATTATTTTTATTTTGTCGTTAATATAATTATTTTTGCAGGATTGATGATGTTTTTAACAGTTTGTTAAATTCTTATAAAGTACATGCAACATCTGTGGAGGAGTTTGTTCAATATATTAATGATCTTTCAAATAATAGTGATATTAGCTGTGGTTCCTGATATTCTTTTTGTGCATTTGTTATTTTTGATCTTTGGATCTTTTATATATTTTATTATAGTATCTGGCCATGTTGTATTTAGTGCAACCTTTGTGAACTTTAAAAATAAATATTTATAAACTTGTTAATTTCAAGTGATGAATGTAGGTTTAAATTGTCAGTTGCAGTTATAATTTAAGTTTCGTTGAGTAATTCAATGAGTCACAATTTAACAAAGTAACCTTACGTTTCGCCTTCATTAAATAACTTATCACAATTTGACAAGTTATCGCTTTTATAAACTTCTAGCATATAATACAAATCGTCTTAGGATGATCCCAAAAAATTTTCAACATCAGTCAGCCTATACTTCAATAATATACCCTGAATTTCATGTTGAGCCATAAGTGCATTACGTGTCCGTAAATTATTTAATGTAGCTACAACAAAATTTCCAAATGCCTCATGTTCACTGCTTGAATTGTCTTGAATATTTTGAGTATCATCCCGCGGATTATGTGCTGCTTTAGTTATATTATCCATTTTAATTCTTTTGGTTGCTGAAGGCATTTCTGGTATCTGCGTTTTTGGTACAACTTTGTTACTTTGGAGCTCCAGTGAAAGAAGGTCATAAACAGTACCACCCTCTTCATCCTGCTCTTGAGATGAATTAGCGCTTTCTGAAACGTGGCTTTCCTTAAATCATTCAAAATGTAGGCAACAGTTTAAAAGGAATTTGCCTCGTTTATGGTAGATAAATACATGTCGTTCTCGCATATATCTCGCTGAAGGAAATATAAATTCAGCAATAAATGTTTCTTGTGAAAGAGTGCGACTTTTGATGGTTGAGATAGTAGAATTTTTTGTTTGCGCCGCGTTCATAAAATAGTGTTCATAAAATAGTTTAAATCATTTCATAATCGATTTTGAAAACTTGTGAGGATTACGAACGCCAAAAATAAACAGTAAAAGTGACTGTAGCATTGCAATACAATAGTTTTTAAAAAAGTTTATGGTAATTATAACATTAAGTGATATTCAAACTTACCACAGAGCATTCAGTTTTTATTTCTGCTTTTGCAATTTTCATTATTCGGTCAAAGGCATGAAACCATTTTAGTTTTGGAATGTACACATCAGCCGAACCGGCTCCTAATTTCTTTGACGTCTTTATTTTAAAGCATTCCTGGTTGTAGGTGCACCTCAGAATTTTTACTTTTTGTTTTAGTTGTGACAATCCAAAACCTCTTTTTCCGAATTTGCCGATAATTTCTTTTTCCGCGGCCAGTCTCAGCTGTTTGTTTCTATACTGTGGAATGTTTAAATTCCATAGGCACTGCTGACCGGCATATAAATTAACAAAGAGCACAGTCTCTTCATCCGTAAATCTCATCGACATTTTGGCAAAATTAATTGAAAAGACTGGGCTCCTACATGTACCCATTGTACATTGCCACTAAACTCTACTCTACCAGCTCCTTGTTACTCTACTATATAAATATGCGGCATACTCTACTACTTTCCCTCTCTGGTAGAGTGAGTACATTGTCCCCTTGAGCAATATGGTAGAGTACCCTACTTTACCAAAGGGAATTGTAAAGTATGACGTGATTTTTCAAGTTTCTAAGGGTAGTATACATGGCCTTGATCATCTCTTAACATTATGCTTGTGTAACCAGACTAATTGGGTCAATTCCGCCAGATTCAATCCAGAAATTTAGTATTGATGTTTCAGGTTTCTGTTCATTCCATTGTTTGCTGTCGTATAAACATGAGTATTTTTAACAAACCTCGCAAACAAAGAATGTTGCGCCGTTCTTGCTGCGCAGAAGATCATAACATTAGCCTTTGCAACACTTTGCAAGTGTGAAGGCGTAGTCATAACTGTGTGTTAATCCAACCGATGCGTTTTACGACTGTTTAGTATGCATGTTATGTGAAAACGGATTACAAATGTAGATGCTGACAACATACTCAATTAGAAGCTATAAAGCTATTGTGCGGGCTGCCACTAAACAACATCACACTGAGGCCAAGCATCACACTCATTTACGCGTCTGCTCATCGGCTTGTTCGTGCCACACCTGCTTGAATCAGCTGCAGAATACAAAACACCGAATGTAGGTTGTTATTGTTATTTTAGCAATACGCGAAAATGAGTTATTGCGGCTGCTGCGACGAGGAAGAAGAAAATGAGCAGCGAAATGATGGTACTGTTCGTTCCTGCACTGATTTATTTTGGTTGTTTTTATACATAGCATTTTGGTCGTTAATGGTAAGTTTTAAATCAAGTATTTAAAATCTAACTATTCATGTAAATGTTTTAGTTATTAGTCGCGGCTTTTTCATTTGTTTATGGGAATCCGATTCGTATTGTTAATGGCTATGACTCATTTGGAAACACATGTGGAACAAAATATAACAAAAAGTTGGGTAACTTGGACTTGTCAGGAATTGATACTTCTGATAAACCATATCTGCTCTTCTTTGACATTAATAGCTTGAGAGAAAGTTTGAAAATATGTGTTAATCAATGTCCAAGTAAATATATTGAAGATGTGGCTGGTATACATAATTATTACAAACAAACCAGACAGGAAATTTGCAGATATGGTTTCAACTATAATGATTTGACAAGTAGTAAAATTCTTGATAAGCGAGGATTAGTAGGTACTTTTGGTCCTTGTCCAAATGTGCCTATTTATGCTAGGTATGACTTTAAAATATCCTTTAAGGCATTTGAATTAACATGAATATTTCTTTTTAGTACTCCTGTGTTAAATAGATGTGTTCCTTTGCCTGTAAAAGAATTAGCTCATGGAGTGTTATCAGACTTTTATGCTTTACTTAATAGTTGGGACACTTTGGAGCAGATTTTAGGAGATATATATAAAACATGGAAGGTGATTTTAGGTTTGGCTTTTCTGTCACTTGGTATGTTGAAACTTTAAACTTTAATATTGCTGCATAAACTAAATTATTATTTTTTTAGTACTCTCACTGTTGATAATTACAGTTCTGCATTGGTTGGCTTATTTAGTATCATATATTATTATGGTATTTGCCACAATTGCAAGTATTGGGGGAACTGCATTTTTATGGTATACATACTTTGATATAAAATATAATTTAGACAAGACCAATAAGGAGATGGTCCTATTAGAAGCGGCACGAAATGAATCTGCTTTCTTTTGGTATTCCATAATAGCTACAGTTATAACCATAATAATACTGTTGCTCGTATTTGTGATGCGCAAAAAAGTGGATTTCTTGGCTGACTTGTTTAAAGAAACTTCCAAATGTGTAATGCAGCTGCCTGGTATTTTTCTTCAACCAATGATTACATTTACAGTATTAATGGCATTCTATGTATTTTGGGTTATTGTCATTGTATGTATTCCATATTTAAGTTTGTATATTAAGTAATGATTCAATTTGTTTTAGTTGAACTTGTCAACTTCTTACTATCCCGGAAAAACAGATGTAACAACCGTTCACAACCAAAACACTCTTACTGCTCAAACAACAGCCACCACAAATGTTTCATCATTTGAAAATTTTGGATTTTCTAATATGAACAGTAAATACCACTGTATTAAATATTTATCCTTGTTAATATTTGATTTTATTCTAGAGATGACAATTGTGGAATTTATTGATCCAAGCTGGGTAAAATACATGTGGTGGATTTATTTCATTGGATTAATATGGACATCAGAATTTATAATGGGCTGCCAATCACTAGTTATTGCTGGCTCAGTAGCTCATTGGTATTATCGTGATAAATATAAATCAAATAATCATGTATTGTATGCCATCTGCAAGCTGATTAAATATCATTTGGGGTCTGTGGCAAAAGGATCACTGCTCATCACCATATTCAAAGTACCGAGATTAATATTGATGTATTTGCATCAAAAGTGAGTACAATTGTTGGTCAATAATTAATTAATTTATCGGTTTTCCACATATGTTCTCAGGTTGAAAAGCAATGAGGAAAGCCAATGCGCCACATGTTGTCTTAAAGGCTGCATATGCTGTTTTTATTGTCTGGAAAAATTCATTCGCTATTTAAATCATAATGCGTATACAGTTATTGCCATAGATGGAGTACATTTTTGCAAAGCAGCGAAAACTGTACGTATACAAAAAATACTACATTTTTACACAATTACTTTCAAATTCTTTGCAGGCATTTGAAGTATTAGTCAGTCATAGTCTCGAAGTCGCTACGATCAACAGTATTGGAGATTTCATATTGTTTTTGGGAAAGTGCATAGCTACTACAGTAACAGGATGTGTAGGATTATATCTATTCCGAAAAGATGAAGATCTTAAATTTTTTGCCGCGCCTACTTTGATTGTATGTGTATTTGCATTCTTCATATCACATTGCATTCTTTCGCTTTATGAGGTAAGCATTAAAATTAAAAAACTATTTACATATTAAAAATATTTTTTAGATGGTATTAGATACGATATATTTATGTCAATGCCAAAGTGGAGAAGGACCCTTAGAAGTGATTCAAATGCAACAAGTACATCAAGTACAAGCACAAAGCGCACCAAATGGTAATAATTCCTCGATGATAGAAGCCGCTGATAATGAGGAGTGTTCAGTAAATCCAGTCAACCCGGAAGAGAATCCTCTTAAATAATTATGTGGAAAATTAATTACTCATTGCCATAGAACACTAATTTATTAACGCGTATTAATTCATGCACGAATCGCACGCAATATAGTATTTTCTATTTTTATGTGTTTAGGTAGTATGCTTTATATGGAGTGCAAAATATATTTATATTAAGATTATATATATATATATATATTGAAATTATATTGTAAGTGTCTGAATAATGCACAAACAAAAACAAAACGTACAAATTTTATTAATGTAAAGAAATGTCTAATAAAATCTATTTCTAGTTAACGCAATTGCTGCGACATATTTCAAATTATTCTGGATTGTATTAAAAGTTCTTGTAAATATACAGTAGGTATTTGAGTCACGATCGCGAAATTACTGTAATAGTTGCCTTTTCTTCACTATTTAATTTGTTGTATAAGTTGATGCAATTTACTGACCCCTTCCGGCATATAATGAATTATCATATTTAAACCGCGTTAATTTGATTGCTACTGAACATTTATCGTCGTATAATAACGTAGAATACATACCTTAAATTGCTTCAAATCGGTTGTCATAAATGATCACATACGAATAATATACGCCTGGTCGCCAGTGTTTAATTCAATTGAAAATAGATCGAAACTTTACATCAGTTGCTTACTTAATTATATAAACAGCTTATTATTAATTTACCCTATAAAAAATCATGGTTCCAATTGCATTACAGTGTGATTCATAATTAAATGTATTCCATATTCTGATTTTTAAATATTGATATTTTACTGACGTAAGATTTGTAAAATATAAATGGACGCAATGCATTTGTATTCTTTTTTGAATAAAATTAATACATTTGTAAACAAAACCTCGTAATTGATAAATATTCAAACAGATTAAGTAAATCTTTAAAAGTATTTTGTAAATTCGTTCTTAAAAGAAAATTTATATTACATACCTCGCTATACGGCCGCTCTTTATACGGTCTCTTGAATTAAAACACGTTTTCGATTTACGGCCTAAAATGTTTTGCTACAACGCGTTGTCGTTGCAACGACAAAAAAACTTTTTTTCGATGTCGATATGTCAACATGTAGCCAGTCTTGCGTATGAATTTGTATTAGAATAATTGATTCCTTATACGGGTTTTTCGCTTTGCGGCCAAGTTTCTTGGAACGTATCTAGGTCGTAAAGCGAGGTATGGGTTGCAATTAATTTAACAAATAAATTTTAAATTCGATAATATTTGGGAAATATTCATATTGTAATAACAATCAAGCCTAATTATGTACAAGACGAAAGCTGACCGAGCTTCAGATTTAGAGAATACATATTACTATTCTCAACATACATGTATTAAGCAAATAGCTTATTTACAGATCCTTTAAACGTAATTAACAAATTATGATATCCATTAATGTATCTGTGAATTGCATATGCATCTGTGAATTCTGAAAGGGTTATTTCAATTACATGTTGTTTTTAACTTCAGTGAACCGGATATAAATCCAGCAACGCACAAAGAAAATTGCCAAAATATTTCCCCTGTTTCAATTTGTTACGCCAAATTAACTCGTTGATATACAAACTGATAAATTTTATTGTTGTGTCTCTCGGTATTTTGTTGTTCAATCGGTTCCATATTCGTTGAAGTTGATAATTTAGAATTACATTATTTCTTATATATAGAAAGAACCTATTGGGACGCGTGTATTAACGAGTATGTATAATTTCTTTAATTAAAAAATTTTTTTTTACCTATTTTCGTACATGATTCCATCTTCATGGTATTCAGCGTTCTTACTAATTCCAAGATATATGGTTTCTGCGTTCAATATGATGCAAGTTCTTTCTCGAATAAAACTGAAAAATTTCATTTAGAATGCCTGTATACTTACGCGAAGACACTAACTTACAATTTTATTAGCGACAGGAACGTGCTGACCCGGTAATTAGCAATAGGAAGGACAATAAATTTATTAGATCCCAGTTCTATAGCTGCAATTATCCAAAATCCATTTTTTGTAACTGAAAATCGTTTCATATCGTATATGCCAATCACAACCAGTAGTCCTTCGCCAGTGACTTCGTTAAGACCCCCGAGAATAGGAGGATTTCGCATTACATGCTTCACACATATCTCCCTACAAAACGAAGCCCAATACCCAATTGTTTGTTGAACAAAAATTCCACTTTTTTCCGCGTTTTCATTATTAGGTATCTCACTCAACCAATTGGAAATGAAATTCAGAATTTGTGCAATATTTAAATTAGATTTAGAAAGAAAGGATCCTTCGCGTACATTCTGATTTAATAAGCATGTGTCACATGCCCATCTGTATCCATCTTGATTCTTATATTCACATAATCTCATAAGAGTTTGGCAATCATTACATACAACAGTATTCTTTATCAACTGTCGTTTAGCCAACCATTTAAGCGTTCCAATCTTTGACACAAACATAAACTTGCTTGGACGCACTTCCTTAACAATATCGTCGACAGTCATGATCAAGTTTGGCTTTACGATATATGATCTAGCCATTTCGAAAACAATTATTTAATTTCGAAATGAACGCACGAAACACTACAAGCGATCAAATACGCCGAATACGTGCACTACAAAGGGCTGCAGCACGCTTCCGGAAATGGTTTTATTAGCGGCTATATCGAATATTTTTTAAATACCCTAGAATCAAGAGAATTTAAACAATAACTAACTTTTAAATGTAATATTAAAAAAGATGCCAAGAAAATTTTAATTAAAATATTATATATAGAAGATAGCAATACAATCAATGCTAATAAGGACTAATGAAATAATAGTGATTTGCTTTGAAACAATATCTTTTCATTGAATGAAACAATGTAAATATGGAGCTTCGCAAATATAATTATGTTACTCTAGGCGTGTTACATTATTCTAAGCTTGTTCTAATCTAAAATATAAGCTTCTTATTGTATAATTAATACGCCAAATAATTGTCATAGTATTAAGCGTATTATTTGACAAGCCTTTCAGGGAAATTTCCTAGCTTTTTCGAACAAGGCAATCTCCTCCATAGATCTCTTCTCCTTGGAAGATGTCCGATGAGTTACTTCCGGCATAATGGAGATTTTTATGTATTCATATCGAACTAAATATTTATTTTCTTAAAAAGTAGTATCAACATGAAATATGCACAAAACAATGCTTTCATCGCTAAATATATTTAAAGGATATTTTTTTGCAGCATAGGTAATCTCATAATATTTACTTTTTAATGTTTTATTTTCGTTTGACCTGCTTCCAGAAGTTCGTGGATCAATTGTGTGGAGTCTTATTATTTCAACTCTTTCGGCGCCCTTTTTTCTTGCAGTAGGAATACTGCTGCAACTCGATATTGGACGAAAAGTAAGTACTAGAAGATAATGTAACAGAGCAACATCCAAGTATTATTAAATTTTCATTCACAGATCCAGTGCTGAATGCATACAAGGAGAAGAAACATTGTACACATAATATAAAATAATGCTCATTAAACGTAGCATATTATTACAACTGTCCGTTTTCTAGTTTTTCTTAATAATCAAATTTATTTGGATAGAGACGATATGTTTGTATAACGGATAAGTGTCAAGCCAATCAACAGGTATCTAAAGAAATTATGTTTATAATATACGTATCACACTTAATGGGTTTGTTTATACGATTTACCGAAATATGTGTTATCAACTTGAACTTTCTAATTATATATAAATCTTGCCGTTTTCCAATTATTCGGCAAGTTTCCTTCGGCATTTCTTTGTGGCGCCAAATTAAGGATTTGAGGTTAATAACAACACTCTTACAGCGCTGTAATTTTGTAAACATTGAATTATGTTTGGTGAGAAATCAATTGAGCTGATAAAAGAAATAAAAAGAACTAACGATGTGCTGTCGGCCTATAATGTAAGTATGTTGAAAATTCCTCATTTGAATACTTTAATCTGTATTTTTAGGATGACTTAGTGCAAGAAGTATCAAAAGAAATTAATGCCTTAGTAAAAGAAAATCATGATGATGCGTGAGTATTTGCCCTTGACTTATATTTCATGGCTTTAGTTATTAAAATTTTAGACAAAACTTTGAAATGGATGATAATATAAGTTTTACTTCAATTCGGATACGACATGTGATTATACAGCATAATGTTCGATGCCTACTGGCATATCACTATAATAGACTACTGCATTTACGGGATATGCGGTGGCAATTTGGCAGTGTTTTTCCGCCTGAAATAAAATCTAACCTGAGCACATCTGAGAGAAATTGGCTGAGCAAATACTCCTTACATTTGTCAAAGTATATGAAGTCAATTGGACCTGAGGGTTACAATTTAAGTGTGGATCTTAAGCCACCAAAATCATTGTTTATACAAGTTCATTGTCTAATTGATTATGGGAAATACCAACTTAATGATGGTTCTGTTATAACTTTAGAAAAGAATACTATTCATTTTCTTCCAAGAAGTGATTGTGAACAATTAATACAACTTAGAATTGTTGAGCATGTGCAGAACTGATAGCCTAAATTTAAAATGTTTATTTTCAATTTCTTGGTACCTAAAGAATTGGTATAAAATTGTATTCTATTTGGAATTGAATTTTTATTTCAGTTAGAGACTAAGCAATTGTATAGTGATACAAGTTGTTTGGAACTGTAATTTAATTTTTGAAATTCCATTGAATCCAATTGCACAATGCATTGCAATATGATGATAAGTAAAACTAATGTTTGAATAATCTTGTTTACATATAGTCATTGTATGAGCTTCAAGCACATTTACCTTTATAGCAATATAAGGTGATAAGATAGGTGATATTGCGTGCGTTAAAAACATCTTTTCTAATTGTTTAACTGTTTTGCAAAATCAGAACATATAGGCAACTGGAAGTACAGCTCCTAGAGAGTATGTGTACATGCTTACCAGATAGTTATTTACAAATATTTCTCCAATTGTCAATCCAGCCATTATAAATATACCATTCCGATAAAACTTGTTGTCCATACTATTTGTGCTATATATTTAGTTTAATCTAGTTCTACGTTGCTTGATAACAGATGAAGCGGCCATTAAAGTTTCAATACACAATAAATTGTTAACAGTCTGATGCAGTCTCATTTGTTAAGGTTTGATTGCATTTTTGAGGAATAAACAAAATATGTTGTGTTCTCTCATTTTAGTGTTAATTATACGGAGGTAACAATAAAACATGTGGATCAAACCGTCGGAGGTGTTATTGGCAAATGCCCTTTGGTGTGTAATCGAACATGTAAATGTTATCAATTCAGTATGCATTGTTATCTTTTATTCAGGGAGACTGAGAAATATACCAAATTTTTCCTTCTACAACAACGTAAAGGGTATGGTGAATCTCGAGGACTGTCATCCCTTTTAGTGGGCACAATGGATAGTATTTTTGATACAAAACCTTTGCCATATAGAGTACTTCATCAGACTCCAAGATCAGAAGTTTATTATGGTTGTCATATGATAAAAATTTATATATGTGTATATTTAAAGTAAATTGTATTTGCAGTGATAGCAGCAGCCATGACCCATGAAGAAATTGTACAGGATTGGATGTGGCTACAAGAAAATGTAGTCTATACTCTAAATGCATTTGAACGAGAAGATGATATAACTGATTTTGTTACTTGTAAAATTAAATCACTAGTGGCTGCTAGAGAAGCTGGTGCTGAAAGTGAGTATAAATTCTATTCTAAAAATTGCTTGTATCCATTGTTGTTCTTTCAGTTATTGATGAAGATACCAAAAAGTTTAAAAGTACATGTGAGAAGTTTTTAAGATGTTTCAACCTTGGTCCAGATGAAAAATTAGTTAATTATTATTCCTGTTGGTAAATGATGTTACACTTTTATCAATTTTAATTAGTGACATTGATATTTTTTTGAAGTTGTTGGAAAGGAAAATTGCCAAGGCAGGGTTGGTTATATCTATCCGTAAATTATTGTTGTTTCAATTCTTTGATACTTGGAGTTGAGACAAAAGTTTGTTTGAGGTGGACTGAGATTGTAGATCTAAGAAAATCTAATGCGATTCTTTCGGATTCGATAAAAGTATCTACGAGAAATAAAGAGTACTACTTCAGTCCATTTATAAATAAGAATGAAGTTTTTACATTAATGGAGCAACTGCTTGATATTGCAATGAAGAGTTTAATTGAAGATAAAGCAAGTTATAATGAAGATAAGGATTTGCGAGTTAAATTAAGGTAAACTCACCACATTACAAAGTCTAAAAATAACTACAGAATGTTTGTAGCAAAAATGTGCCCAAAAAGCCTTCGTTTTTAAAACGTGATCTGGATGCCCGTGCTCAATCTGAATCATATCGTCTTTTATTCCGTTTGCCATCAAATGAAAAGTTGGATGGTTGTATTGATTGCACTTTATTAACACCCTATAATAAGCAACATGTAAATGGGCGATTATTCCTATCACAAAATTATTTGTGTTTCACTAGCCGGGTAAGCGTAAGTGTAGTTTTTCGTAGTTTTTCTAAACTCACATCAACTGAAAACAAATTAATTACACATGCATTAAAACACTAATATATTTATTATGGTATTGATAGTTTTAATTTTGGATATGATTTTAGGTGAAAGATCAAGTTAGTGTTGTAATTCCTTTGCGTGATGTGCAATCAGCTGAAGTGATTGATAACAATGCGTCTAGCTCTTCTTTAAACAAAGCAATAATTATCATTTTAAAATCATGCATGCCTCTTTACAGCGAGCATAACGAAAGTAGTTTTCTCTTTGCTCAAATTCAGGACAGACAATTTGTGATAGATAAAATATCGGAATTGCTTCAAGGAAACTCATCGTATGTATAATATATCACAGGGACGCATTACTAAAATACGTAATATTGTATTGTTTTAGGACTGACGCAAACAGTAAGATAGTAATGAGATCAACGTGTGAAGATGATTGGGCATGCGAACCTGCTTTAATGACGGTATTTCCATTAAGTTCTATTCCCGAAGTTAATCACACACAGAACGAGAAAGTTAAAGCATGGGAAAAACATTTCAATGTATATGGCCGCGGCATTTCCATGTACAAAACTTCCGAAGCCGCAAATTTGGTGTACGAAGGAATACCAGATGCACTCCGAATGGAAATCTGGATGTCGTTTTCCGGTGCAGCAAACAAGAAAGCTACACATGTCGGATATTATAAAAATATAGTCAATCAGGCTTTGGCGCGACAATCTTTGGCGAATGATGAGATAGAACGGGATTTGCATCGTTCGCTTCCGGAACATCCAGCATTCCAAGATAGCAGGGGCATAAATGCACTAAGACGAATATTGTGCGCGTACGCACTACGTAATCCTAATATTGGGTATTGTCAAGCGATGAATATTGTGGCCTCCGTTCTTTTAATTTATTGTGCCGAAGAAGAAGCATTCTGGCTGCTTACTACATTATGTGAACATTTACTGCCTGATTATTACAATACACGTGTAATTGGTGCGGTTGTAGACCAAGGCATTTTGGACGGACTCGTGGCCGATCAGCTTCCGAGCTTGCATCAAAAAATTAATCAATTGGGGATGATCAAAATGATATCTCTATCTTGGTTTTTAACAATATTCTTATGTGTCATGCCCTATGAAAGTGCCGTGAATATATTGGACTGCTTTTTCTACGACGGAGCTAAAATTATTTTTCAAACAGCATTGATGATACTCGATTGGAATAGTGAGGAATTAATTGGTTGTAGCGACGAGGGCGAAGCTATGCAAAAATTAGGAGAGTTTTTGATTGCGGTCTACAATGATGACGGACGAGGTGCTATTCGGAATCGAAGCTATGATGAACAGAAAAGAAAAATTACAATTCAAACACTTATTATTACTGCATATAACAAATATGGATCAATAACGACTGAACAAATTGAGCAATTACGTATGAAACATCGGTTGAAAGTGGTTCAAAATCTAGAAGACGCATTCGAAAATCAAGTTATACGCTGCACCAGTGACTGCTATTTAAGCACCGAGGAATTAAAAGAATTATTGGCTGTTGTACGCGAAGAATTAATATCTCAGAAACGCCCCATGCCTGAAAAGCATGATCCTTCCCAACAACCTTATGATTGTTATCAAATTGACTTTGAATATTTCAAGCTGATATTTGCCGCAATTTCCCCTTGGGGTGAAGGTGAACTAATTGAAGTATTAGCAGCGCGCATATTCACGGTAAATTTACCAGTTATGTAATAAACGCCAGCATAATAATTTAAATTTTGTTTTCAGTTATTCGATGAGAATTGTGATGGTTTCTTGAATTTCCGTGAATTAGTTCTGGCGATTGGTATTACCAGCATTGGTGAACCGGTGCAGAAGCTCAGGTTGCTATTTGCCATACATTTGCCACCAATTTTGACAATGAGCGATATTGTCTCACCGCAAAAAACCGATTCGGGAGATGAAATCGCAGCAGAAGCAACCGAATTTTTTAATAACATTGAGGAAAGTGCCACTATAGTTGACGATTTGCCTTCATCTGCGGAGCCCATATGTGATGGAAGGCCAATGCCCTATTACACATTTCAGTAAATCCATTCAAACTATATATATTTCATAAAAGAAAACTATTATTAACATATGTTATTTGCAGGAATTCATTTGATTCTCAGTTATCCTCATGTAGCCAACAAACTGAAACAACGAAGTTTGAGAAAAGTATGAACATATTACGCACATTAGTTATATCTGGAGACAGCAAGATTAATTACAAAGCAGTACCTAAAATGAGTCAGCCTCATTTTATTACATTGTGGAAAGCCGTGTACAACATATTTTATTCCGAAAACAGTGATGATGTAAGTTTTCCCACCGAAAGTAAGAATGAGATTATAAGATGTTTTTGCAGCAAATATGTAACGACATCGCCGGGGTAGCTACCGTTCTCTTCGGGCTAGGTGATGTTAGCAAGCAATTCTTCTTCACGCGAGAAGAGTCTGACGACAGTTTATGTTCAACACCAGGTTCTTCTACCGCTCCAACCACTCTACATTTAGATAGTTCTTCTGACAAAAATGGAAATCCGCAGTCGGCTACCGAGATGACATGGTATATAACAATTCAACAATTTTTAGCAACGGTTTTGAACTCACCGCCATTAGTGGAACTCCTTTCTCAACGAGTACCCATTATCGAGCGAATTCGACAATTCAAGACGCGTCGTTTTGAAAGAATGCTCCTGTAGAATGGTATCATGGTTGATTCTCTGCTGCATATGCTTTTTATCGTACTTTTATACACAGATACATTATTTCGTATTGTGGATACGCAACATCTAGTAAAAGATGACGCAATTTTGAGTTTTAAATATGTATACAATATATGTCTTTATAGAAATGTTAATTTTGGACACATTATTCACCTCTCAGTTAATGCTGTATTTTCATAGTTTTTATATAATTAGCTGATGTCTTATTTCGATTTTTACATTTTTAATATGCTATCAATTAATTAATCACAGATTCATTTAATATACACCGTTTCTTGGCTATTTAATCTGAAATGGTTTGACAAAACGGAAAAGATGCTGAACTAATGTAACTAAAAACGACGATAATATATGTAAAAGTGTATCATATCTGGTCATATAATATTAAATTACAATATTTGTATTTTCTATAACATAAGCAGTTAACCAGCAACTGAAGAGGTCAGATGCTCAAAATTTCACTGGATTTTAAAGCATACTATTTACAATGTCAAACAAGCAATCCAGTTCAGCTGAATGATGTGTGAATGCGTTGGAAGTAACAACACAAAAACTTCAGATTCTTACCCTGTGAACTAAGTGCATGCATCCCTAAATGCAGAGCAGGCTGACATAAATCGCAGGGATTTTAAATTTAATTAAAATCGTTTTCATTTTAAGTACTTCTATACCTTTTGATAGAACGTTTTCCCTTCTCTATGCACAAATATTGTGTTAATGTTTAGATACTTTGCTTATTCAATAGCGCCTTGCTGAGAATCCGTTTATCAATTAACACACTTGTTAAAAAATTAATAATTTACACCCTATTCTAACTGAAACATATTGTTGGGAATATATTTACAAATTACCAAAGTAGATAATATCACTAGGCTTTTTTTGATTGACTATTGTCACTTCTTTCTTTAAAAAAACCTTTTTCTGTTTTACACTCACGAATGGTAACAGTTTTTAAATTGACTGTGACATCTGTGATAAAAACTTGATCAGCAACTGGATTTCTTGCTATCCAGTATTCAGAACCAAGACTTGTTAGCACTGATGATACTTCCACATTGTTGCTGTGACCATTAACAGCATTATGCTTCATATGGTTGGGCCCAGAATTATTGAGAGGTTCCCCAGGTTCACTAGGAGCAGCTGTTTCTGTTGGAAGAAGGTTGTCTGTTCGTGATGCAATTGGCTTTGGTGATGCAGGTTCCTTTGCTGAAGTGTGTGCCAATGCTGGATCTACAGGACTAGGATGCTTTACAACATTAGCAGATCGCGGCGTCGCAGCGGTTAAAACCGCCGGCAATGATGCAGTTGGTATAGCTGGTGGATCTTCATCATTCTTTGTATTTAGATGATTTCCATTCACTTGAGAGATAGCACTGCCAGTGGCAGAAGTCTTTTGTATTTTAAAAGCAGGTGAGGTTGGACTAGTTGGAGTGCTTGTTGTTATTGTTACACCAATCTTCCCAGATTCTCTTAATACTTCTGCTTTCCGCTTTGGATTGATGTTAGCCTCCATTACTCTCTCAAGTATTGGCTGATCTTCACTGGAGTCACTACTTGAATTGTCAATGTCAGGATCTTGCAAAGCAACATCATCAATAGCCGCCACATTTGATTTTACAGAAGCAATTGATTCATTATCATGTAATAGGATATCATTTTTCTTCTTAATTAGACCACCTTCATCTTGACTCTCATCACCACTATGGTGAATTTCATCTTCTGCCTCCAAGGCATGTTGTATTTTCTCTTTCTTACGTGGTCCGCGTTTGGAGGGTTCATCCTTCTTTAAGGACTTTTCATATAAATCTATGAGGCGACCATCCAGAATGTTTTCTTCAGGTTCCCATGTGTTATACTTTTGGCTCCAACCTTGCCATTTAACAAAGTATTCCACCTTTCCCTATAAGGCAATTCACACAAATTAAGCAAGAAATTAAACTCTAAAACAACTACACTACTTACTCTTCTCACTCGTTTCTTTATAATTCGTTCAGCGGCATAAACACGGTCGCCCAACTCCATTGTTATTGCGTCCCTGAAGTGTTATTTACTCGCTCGTTGCAGCCAATGGTTTGGTCGCACTTAAACTTATTTAAAGCAGTGTAACAAATTCTAACACTCCGAGTCTATCATTAATTATTAAAAGCCGTCTTTTAAACATCTTTTGTAGTTAAATATTACAAACGATAACAATTGTGACCGATCAACCTTCCATCTTTATTTGGGTTATTCTTAAAACGCTCGCCTGTCATATTTTAAAGCTTATATGCACCAAGCAATGTTGCCATGTTTCTGCAAACGTAATTAATTAAACCAAAATTATTATAATGCGAATATAAGAAAAATATAACACTTAATATAATTTCGTGTATATTAGTAGATCAAATAAGTTTCCCATGACTAGAAATTGAGTATGGAAATTGTTATAAGTTTAATTACAGTGTTCTTGTTCTCTAATTTACCACTTAAACTGGATTTATTATTTGATTTATAACTTGAAATAGCCCATGTTACATAGAGGAACATCTACATTCCACTAAATCAGAATTTATAAAGATCAAGATTAAGTCAGATGAAACTTAACGGAATAACTGATATACAATTGTAAACGCATAATGCACAACTGCGTGCACGATGGCGTACGAACCCTTTCAATTGTATTCGGTTGCGGTCTGCATTTACTGTTTTGCACCATTTAAGACTGGTTGCATCTTAAATACGTCTGTATTTAACATCTGGTTCTCATGGCAAGTTAAATAACTTAAAATTTTATTAAAATGAGAGTATTAGAATGAAAGTGAAATCAGTAAGCTTTTTTGTTGTTGAAGTTTATTTAAATAAATCTGCTAGCCTATCAAAAATAAGACCAGTACTAGAATGAAAATGAAGTAACCATTATAGTATATATAACAATGTGTAGAAAATATTCTACATAATTTACAAGTCATACTGGGAAAACAGTTAATTGATGTCTCATGGAGCAGGAATTCATGTAAAACAATTGGAATTAGCCCTAAAAAATTACTACAAGCATGTACACCAATGTACACACATTAAAGATAAGACCAAATTCATGATTGATCACATTGAAAATGTAAATGTGTATCCAATGTTGTTCAAATTGACTCTGCTCTCGCACACTTAGGCCGCCATGGGCCCGTTGTAATGCCACGGAGTTACTACCCCAACTACAGAAAACCTTTTCACTCTTAATTATGGCTTAAAGCATATATAACTATTGAAAAGTTGACAAAAGTAATTTCCGGCTCTGGCAATTGAACAGTTCAAGTGCCAGAGTAAAACCAGTGCCTTTCAGCTCACAATTGTTAATCATCTAGCCATTTATGTATAAACTAGAATATTTCTTTTTTTTTTTCAATTAAATCTTTTACTGCAATAATGTTTTGCAGTTGTTTCTTCATAATTCCATTTCTGATAGACATGGTTGAAACAAACTTGGTAAGCATGTTAGCATTTGTGCTTCAGTACATCTTTGTCACTTTGATTTATTATAGCTATATTAGTTTATCAATAATAACTCACATTCTTTCAGAAAATACATAAATTTTCTCTTCTGATGTGGTCAAATGGAATGAACTGGGTGGGTATGTTAGCATTTGTGCTTTGGCACATGATTGCCACTTAATTTTATTTTAGTTAGTATAGTTTAAGAATTATTGCTAATTATTATCTATTTGCAGGTATTTGTTGATTTCAAACCAACCCTATCGTTGGACAAGCACCTAGACGAGTTAACAATTTCTTATCATATACATATTGTTATTATTTTGCGATATGTAGTACTCATAGATATTTAAATATAACCTACATTTTGTTAGATCCTAGATGGGGCCACTAGTAACTACAACTTTAAAAGTTTATATTTCGTACGCTTTGTCTGTCATTAAAAAAAATTCAATATTGTAAGCACTGTTAAGACGAAAACTTTTCCTCATAAAAGTGAATTTTTAAACTTTGAATAACGCCTCCACTAAGCGTGATACACAGTTATGTGATAATTCTTTTTAATCAGCTGGTAAGCTATACCTGTGTGCCAAATATTAGCCATTTTTATTTTTGATTTTATTTATATCAATTGGTATTGAAAACAAAATGTTCATAAACTATAAGAGATAACTTGAAGCTCCAAGTTCATTCAAGCTGGTTGAATCAGCAGTGGAATTATCAAGCAAAGACTGAAAAAGATGCATGATAAGTCATAATTGTTAAACAATAATTGGTAGATTAAAACTATGTGACAAACATAAAAAAACAAATATTAACATACTCACAAACTTGTTCCATACGATATTAGCAGTAGTAGAATTATAAAGCAAAATCTAAAATAAAATGCACAATATTACTCATCCATATAAAAATACCAAGTGTTAGGTTAAAACTAACTTGCAAACCTGTACATGTACACTGATGTACACAACGCAATATACTCACAGATACCCACCAATGCTCACCGTGTTCCGAAGGTTTTTATGTAACGCCACCTACTCTTTGTTTTATGCGAGTAAATACCAAATGTTTGTTGTTTGGCTCAGTTTGCCTTGATTTGCTTCAGCTGTGTTGTGCTGTGTTTAGCAATATTGAGTTGGGTCAAATAATTGGAGCTGGTGGGAGAGATCTTTTGCTGTGAATTTCTAATTATTAAAGGTGATTCAAGCGTAACTCGAGTTTTTACAATGAATAGGTAAGTGAATAATATTGTTGTTGTTGATAGTAGTACTTATTGTGATTTATCTTTATAGTGAACAGTATGCAGAGGAGTTTATTGCATGTCCATACAATCCATCGCACAAGTGCTTGAAGCATAAGTTGCAAAAGCACATATATCGGTGCAGTAAAAATTATACAGGTCCTCCAATGACTTCATGTCTCTTCAATTCCACACATGTTGTACCAAAAGCTGATTTATCTGTAAAAATCTAAGTAGTCTATGATTGGATCATTTGTTTATTCACTTGTTTTCAGGAACATATGAGTAGATGCCCTGACAGGAATCTGATTGACAACTATCTGCATCAAACTGGTGATGCTCCCAAATATGAAATAAATTTGAAGGATGATCCTATTACTGAAGGGGAATATTGGGAAGATGTATGCACACTTAAATTGGTTAATATAATTTATATAAATCAATATTTTAGGATGACATACCATCATACAACCCTGAAAAGTACTGCACTTCAAATAAGATTTTGTGTCGCTTAGATACTCAATCAAAGTCAAAACGAGTGCAGCATCGATATGCAGAGCGTCAACGTTTTCGACAGTTAGACACTTATAGAAACGATTACATTGCTAGAGTTGAATTAAGGCCACCTTGTACTCAAGGTCACCTCAATGCCCCAAGATCAGTTTGGTCTCCAGGCAATGCAGAGAGATATTGTAAAATGTCGTATTAAGAATATTAACAAAGGCAATTTACATCATCAACCGCCACAGTCTAAAATTTTGACTGGTATTGCCAAGTCAAATTTAAGCATGTAGATTTTGGCATTAGTTTATTGTTATGTTGTTTAATTTATAGTAGGTATTGTTTCTATTGTGTGTTATATAGTGATAGGTTCTTACTGTGTTTTTAGTTTGGAATAATGTGTTATGTTCATTTTGAAACAGAATGAATAATTTATAGTTTCATTAGTATTAAATTAGTATTTATTAGTATAATTTTAATTTATTATGACTGGAAATAAGGAATATAAAGTAAAAAACATTGTTTTGTTCTGATAAAATTGATGTTATTTTCATACACTTAATGAATGTGATAAACTTAGTGTTACAAGTGAACAATATTGTTTAGAAGTAAATATGATATAAAATATATTGAATGAACCATAAAAAATATTGATTCATAATCTTTTATAATGAGAAGAGTCTTTTAACTAAGTTCAAATTAAACAGACCTTTTATATTTTTACTACCTTGGTCTGCAAATTCCCGACTTTCTTCGTGTTACAGGAAAGACCCATTACATGTTCAAATCCTTAATTTACATCACTTTACAATACATCTTAATTTTTTAAGCAATATGGCTATACTTGTAGAGTAGATATCTGCACTTGCATTTTCATAGTTAAGATTTTAAAAAACCAACGAACAGCGAATATAGACAAAGTATTTAGTTATTAAAAAAATATTTAGTTATGTATGTTGTGATTGAATACTATTATTCAATTTATTAACAAATATGTATGTGAAATTGTATGCTGTGCATATACCCTACCTATATTGTGTAAATAAAATAACAGCTGACTGACTCATTTTCAAAGAATACATTGATTGGTTTTAAGAAATGTTTAAAACTGGTAAAATCTAAAGTTAACTTATCGCTTGAAGTTTTTATTTCGTGTATAATGAAAACCATAGTTCTCTTAAAAGCAACAGCTGCAGAAGATAAAGATTCGTTTGAGGTTAAGTTAACAAATGAAAATTATAAAGTACTTACAATCAAAACTATAGAATTTAAATTTAAAAATCTGGCAATACTCAAAGAATGTTTAGACAATCCAAATAAATATTCAGGAATAATATTCACTAGTCCCAGATGCGTGGAGGCTGTGGAGAAATCTTTAAAATGTGAGGCCTTAAATACAATATGGAACTCTAAACAGAACTATGGTGTTGGTCCAAAAACTGTAAAATGCGCTTCAGATACTTTAAAATTAAAATGTTATGGTGCAGAAGCGGGTAACGCTGCGAATTTGGTAGAAATTATTCTAAGTAAAACAAAAGGTGAATATGCAGAAATTATAAGAATACATTTTTGAATAAAGTATCTTTCAGAGGACAAACTTCCATTCTTATACCCTATGGGTTCTGTTGCTACAGACAATTTAAAATCAAAATTGGGATCTGACAATACCCATGATGTAGTTGTATATGATACTATTGCAAGCAGAACTATAGGAGCTGATCTAAAAAAGATCACAAATGAGTTTACCATTGCAATAGATTATGTAATGTTTTTCAGTCCATCAGGAGTCAACGCTGCAATTCCTTATTGCAATCAACTTCTTTCAAATAATGTTAAGGTAAGATACTTAGCAAGATACTATTGAATTGGTTTATTAATTGACACTTAAGGTGATTGCAATTGGCCCCACAACAGAAGCAGCTTTGATTGAAGCTGGCATTAATGTAGATGTCAAGCCTAATGCACCAACTGTGGAAGCCTTAATTCATACACTTAAGTTACAAAGTAACAATCTTAGTAACTATTGAGTATGAGCATTATTAAAGTAAAACTAATTATTAAGAATATGAAAGTATAACTCTTTTATTTGTACAGAAAACTCTTCTATACTTATTGTACTATATTATTAATCTACTTAATTAACCTGACTATAAAATAAAAAGGGTAATTTTTACATCGCTGTATGTCATTTCCTCATTTAATGATAACTAAGATGAATTATAAACTATAAACAATCTTAAAATAAAAAAATTCATTTGGATAATTGCCGCAGCAAAATGGTATTGATGCAGCAGTGAACTCGATATATAACTTTTAAAAGTAAAAGTCTTTGATCATTATCACAGAAGTTAACTGTTCGTATTGGTTAGATTTTCATTCGTTAATCTTTAGCAGTGAAGTACTTAAACGTCGTAATATATCATAAATTATCCAACTCAAAGCCTACCTTCATTACATATTTTGTTCAAACAATAGTACATTTATTTTCTACGGTAAGGCACTTAGTTCTTATACTTATCAAATATTTCGTCTTCAAGTGTTTGCTCCCTTCGAAAAATATTAATCGTGTCGTAAAGATTGCGAACACTTTCGATATTATCCTGATGTTCCTTCAAGTAGTACAGACGCAATTTGTTCTCCGTGTGTACTTCCAATAAGTCCATTTTCTGATAAAGCTTTAATGCATTTTTAATTGAATCTACTGACACTGAATCCTCTGGAAAATTATAACTGTTAGTACTTGAAGTATGTAATAATGATTTGTAACTATACCATATTGCAAGTTGCCTCCTCGAAGCTGTATTTGCATATCTTCCAGTATGTCACCGACTAATTCATTTTCTAACAACATGCGACCCACCAGTTTATCCAAGCAATTTGCAGTTGTTGAATATGCCTCTATGAGTGGCATGAGTAAGGATCGCAGGAACAATAAATGACTTTTACCTTTGGAATTCAAATACAACTTTATGGGATACACAAATTCCTCTTCGTCTTCGTCGTCATCAAAGCCTCGTGGGCGCATCCCTTTCTCCAAATTTAAGTTTTCCTAAAACAAGATTTTTATTATACCATGCAAGATCACAAACTCACAATTACTTACCACTATGAAGCAATCATGTC
This sequence comes from Aleochara curtula, assembly GCA_963978815.1. Taxonomy (NCBI): domain Eukaryota; kingdom Metazoa; phylum Arthropoda; class Insecta; order Coleoptera; family Staphylinidae; genus Aleochara; species Aleochara curtula. The sequence continues at coordinate 10,366,400 of OZ022215.1, read as the reverse complement.
GCATCACCATATTGTCAATTGCATCGAGTATGTTATCTTCAAGCGTTTGACACGGTTTGCAGAAAATGAATTCGTACTGTAAGTGGTCACACAGCTGTGCGCAAATATCAATCAGATCGGATTGTATGATAAAGCCTTTGTTTAAATTCATTGAAAATAATGAAATTGCGATAAGCGAGTCCAATGCAAAAGTGGGTACCAACGCATTGCTATAATAGGCCAATTCAATAACGTTTGGTAACATTGCCACTGGACGAATGAATTCTTCATGCTTATCTTTTTCTCTGCGTACTAAACCAGGTCCCAACAAATCAATCTGTAAAACACAAATGCATACATAAGACTTTCAAATAAAGTACCAAGCAATCATCTCACGCACAGAATAATTAATAATATCCAGATTATCACCGGAGAAGCCAATTTCTTTTCCTTTTGCAATCAAATCCAGTTTAAGCTCTTGTAGTGCGTCAACTAAAACGTGTAACTTAACACCATCCCTGTACTTATTGAGCAATAAAAATGCCACAACATTCGTAGACATTACTGCTTGTGTAAATGAGCAATCTGGAAAAAAAAATTATTTTAAAAATAAATAAGTTCACTATTCCAATAAAATACCCACCATAAATTACATGCTTCGATATACTTTCAACGATACTCTTATGTTCGTCTGAAACCACATCGGTGCCATACAAACTAGTACATGAAGGATTTGATTTTAATTTCTTGTTAAACGTTGTTGGAATCCTTCCATTCGTATTAAAAGTTTTAATCATCTTGCGTAACGAAAACGGTTGATTAAAGTCGACTCTTATCATGCCGTAATTACTATTTAACACATGCCAAATGGCCTTGATAGCGGAGCCAAATGTTTCCATTTCCTTGGGCTGTCCCAACTGCTCTCTGATGAAATTACCATCAACCAATTTCTCATAATTAATGCTAACAGGAACAAGAAGCGCATCTTCTACAGTACCATCAATGACCGCTTCGACAATAACACTTAAAATTCCATACTTTGGCATACATGGTTTACCAGTGCGTGTGCGTCCACCTTCGAGGAAGAATTCTATATTGTGCCCAGCACGCAAACTTTCATTCATGTACGTATGTAGTATTGCCTTATAGAGCAAATCTCTTCGGCCCATGACAGGATCAACGCGTCGCTTAATAAAGAACGCTCCAAGACCACGCAGCAATGAACCGAAAAATGGAATACGCAGATTGTCACCAGACGCAACCAGCGGACACTTTATATTATTGTTCAGTAAGATGAATGACATCAAAATATAGTCTAAATGTGATCGATGTAATGGAAGAAATATCATTGGCAGATTTGCGTTGCCTGCTTCTTGCAGCATTTCCACATCGTGCGGATGCACAACAACCGCTCTCAAGAAACATGGAAGCAACTTGTACAGTACCCAGGAAGTAAAGCGTAGTAAGAAATCAGAAAGTTTTGATCGCATGTCGGTGAGTAGCTTATGCGCGCGCTTTTGATTGCCCTGCAGTAATTTCTGATACACGTCATCATCGTTGGAGTCCATATCTTGGAATTGCTGAACCGAAGTCGAGTCAATCGCATGTTTGACGCGTTCATTACGTATCACAGTACCTTCAACTTGCGGGTACGGATATTTTTTCAGCTCGTACACTTGCGACAAGTGATTGAATATGCGATTCACCAATGTGATATTTTTCGTTGCCGGGCAGTAGTTGAGAATATTCTTGAGTACCAAATTGGTCAATTCTCGTCGATTATCCTAAAAAATACATAGCATTAATTAGCGAATGGAATGGTAATAACAACTAATAACACTAACACGTATTGGGTCGTTATAGCAACGAAAGTGTGCATACATTTTTTATGTTTTGTTATACACGCTTAATATCTCGACTGGCGACAATCGTAACTAAGTTATTTTTAAACAACTCTACATAATTCTGCTGTGCATACTGCTGTGGTATTTCGTAGAGTGGTATGATTTCGTGTAGGTGTTGTTGAAATAGATTTCAATCTACCTGCTTTCGATTCCATTAATAGAGGGTGTTAAGTTTTAAAAGAGTTTCAATACGAGGAAGATAATACTCTTTGATTTATTTGGCGCCGTTATATATATTCCTCAAATTTTGATTATTTATCAATTTCAAATATCATTAATTGCGAACGAGAAGTGAGCAAGTAAGAAAACAAATTGTTGTATGAAAAACTGTTGTCAATGCTAGAGATTAGTTGAAACACACACATCGCGCATGATTAATTTGTAATCAGTAACTCCCTTAGGCAACACCAATATTTGATTATACAATCGAACTTTAAAACTTGGCGTTCGCTTGATCTTTGGAACACAAAACGAAGCTATCAGACTTCAAGCAGCACACCAAAAGTACGTGTTTGATGCATGACTCATGCAAATGTCATCCTTTTTCTTTAAAAAAAATCATGAGCATTGCATTACGAAGTGCATGTTTTGTTTTGGCAAGTTGATAAGTGCGCAATCGAACACGCAATGAGTGCGTAGTTTCCGAAGAACGAATCTATCAATTGTTGAAACGGTTTCGTGTAACAGTGGCTCGCGAATGGCGTGATCGCTATACTCAGTCGGCAAATGCGCGCAAAACAAACGCACGAAATACAATTTGCGAAGTGCTTACAGCGTCCGTGCTTGTCGATTTGATGCAGTAGCACGCAAGTCCGTTGCGTTGCTTACGCTCCGGCATTGCGACCTGTGGTAGATCCTCTTTGATTGCAAACAGGTTGGCGTCACACTACAAACAATTGCAACTATCAGTTAGCATCGATGCATCCTTGCAGGTGCTTGAAACTCACATTCTGAAGCGGGTCCTTCTTGAGCAATCGGTGCTCCTGTGAAAAACGTTTCAAGTTGGCAATGTTCGCAAGAGACTCATTGTAGTTGGTGGAGTTGGATGGTGTAAACTTGTAGAATGAGTCGATCATGCGTCGCGACACCACATCAACCATTTTGCTGACTCTAAAATTATTGCAATTTCAGTTTGAGTATCGATAATCATTCGATAGAAAAACAAAGTAGCAAATTAATATTTAAATAATAAAAAAACCATTTACCCCTTGACTATGAGAACTAATTGCACAAAACCCCAAACAATTGTCAGCTGAAAAGCAGCATAAATCGTGTTAAGCAATTCCATCGTTAAAAAACTACGCTTAGTAAAATTTGCACGCCAAAGAAACTTTAATGAAAACTGTTCATACAAGAAGGGTAGCGAAACGCACAACAAACAGCAAAACTATCTAGAATGTTTGCATTGCTATGTCCACTGCAGCATCGATTTGTTGAGAAAAGTTTTTCTTCCGACGGAGAACAACACTTTCCGCACGTTCGCCGCGACTCGTAATTATATAATCATATTTAGGTTGCACATCATCGCGCGGTCAGCACGTTAATGGTAGCAGCGCGAACTTTTTCAATTTGGATATCGTTCACACAAGGCACGGACGAGTGTTTCGTATGTATGAGGTGCATGCTGTATTCTAATGTACTACGCCGCGCGCGCGCTTACACTCAGACGTGTGGTGCACACGCAAGCTCAGCTTTACATTGGAAAGAAAACATAATAAAGGATCGTCTTAGACCGTCCACAGGTCACTGATAATAAAAGCTGTTACAGTTCATTGGAGTAGATTGGCACGCTATTGTGAAATAATTGAACGACTCATGTACTGCGCATGACAGACTTATTTTTTTTCGAATTCAAAGTCATGCCACCCTTGTATTTAAATCCGACGAAGTGATCTCCCATTTACATTTGATTTATTTATTCAATAGCTCAAAATGCGTTCGCATATCATATTCGCTGTGAATCATCGGTCACTGTAATTAAGTACTTCGATTAATGATAAGACAATTGTTTCTCTAATTGGCCATCGTTGAAAACTTTGAAGCAGTTGACATAATTTTTGTGTAATCAAAAATGCACAAATTTATATATAATTCACACGCAGATAATGTGTATTATTTACGAATTCGCTCGATGAAGTAGTCAATTCCCTTCAGATGAATAATTGACGGTTATCAGTGTTATTGTTCAGTTATTTAATAATAAAACTACACCTTACGAAGCGGCACGGTGATTAAATAATCATTTGTTTGAGTATTTAAGAATGCAGAAGATATACTTTTTCGGCTTTCCGGCATAAAAGTTACAATCTAAATAATTTTATAGCACTAGCTTACAAGAAAATGCATGCAGACTGGAAGAAGCAACCTCAATTTAAATGCCCACGGGCAAAAAATAAATTCGGGAACTGACCTTGCTATTCCTTGAGTGAACAAGTTAGGAAACACCCAATACAGGATGCCGATAAAAAATAGAGCCTCTAATATGTGGTCCATGACACGAGCGGGCAGCCGCAACGTTCCTTCGCGCTGCCACACGCGACGTATGCTTGTGCGTTTGCTACGACTTCTAGAAATTGCCACACGGTTAATTAAATAATCCCTTTGACACCAGGTAGACAAACGATTTAAAATTTAAATATCAAATGCATAAACAGCAGTCAAAGGGGGAGTGCAGCGCCACCGCCATCTTCAATGTTGATGCAATCATTCATGATCAAATAAATAATTCGTGTGGAGATTTATCTCGCACAATGGACGTTAACAATTAACGTGGCTTGCAGCTACGCACTTTCAATTATTATACATGCCACAAATATTCCAAACATGGCGAAATTGGTTAGGTCACTAACACATAGCGCGCCTTTATGCGTTTTAACTTTGTCGGCATTTTGCACTACACAATGTCACCTCACTTCCACGCCGTAAATAACAACGTGTTACTAACCAGACAACACTTGCTAGTTAACAATAATTTCAATTATGTATGAATAGACCCAACGCGTGCTACAATTCTTATTTCAATTCGACGTACTACAATTTTTACCAGTATATTTGGAAATAGCAATAACGATTTATCAAAATAGAATTCCTATTGGGAATTCCTTCAATTGCTAAAGCAATTCCAAAAAAGATAAGCTCAGCTGCGTGCTAATTGTCGTATCGTTAAAAAACCTGCTGTAAGGCCAACGAGAACTTGAATATTAATTAAATAAACATGGCCATATATTAACTGGTTGGGCAACAATAGAATTAAGCAATAGGATGTAAACAGACCACTGACTGTACCGAATAATAACAAAATATTTTCAATTAACGCCTATTCACGACAAACGATTCAAGTTGTACGCCACTGTCACAATTATTAAGACGATTATCAGATTAAAAGACAATTGACTAGGCTAAAAAGTACATTGTGCCTTTCTTAGTATTTTGCCGACTACACTGTTTTTGTGAGGTTATACAAGCAATGCAAGCTTATGAGTGCACTGAAGATTTGGGAAGAGGCGCTACCAATTGAAAATCTATTTCCATGATAGGACTTACTTGATTGTATGTGGGTAGTTTTATCTAATCAGCACATTCTCTCAACATATAACTGCAAAGAACAAAACTTTGGCACAGCACCCGCAAAAGCAGAACAAACCAGAGCGCACCGAATGTACACTACAGTTGCTTGTGTTTGCGAATGTCAAACTACGTATAATGGGAGCCAACATGACGCATGCGCATTGCATTTTGTAGGGTGCTGTCCACGTCTGCGCCTTAAATTATTTTCAGTTCTATACAAATTTTGTATTAAATTAATTCAAAATTAATAGTTTACTAATAAGCGATATTTATGAAATTTAAAATACTCAAAGTCTGTGCTGTCACAGAACAATAATTATGATTTTGTATATATCTCGCAGTATTATATATTATTTAATTACTTTTTTTAACATAAACATCAGTCTATTAACAATAGTAAATACTGTACTCGTAATATTTCACGACTAGATCGCCAAAAACTGAGAATTGATTTCTGAATATAAAAGATTAAATTATTGTTTGTTCCCAACCTTAAAACAAATAAATGTTTTATAGGAATTTGACACAACAGAAACAATTGACAAAAGCTTTTTTACTTGCACAGTATTACAATTAATGTAAATTTCGATAGACAGAAAATATATGTAATATCCAATAATAAAACGATATCCAAACCTCACGCAGTCGGTAGGATTCGAACCTACGCTCCCAGAGGGAATCTGATTTCTAGTCAGACGCCTTAACCGCTCGGCCACGACTGCTGTGGCAAACTGAGACAACTTATTATATAAAGCTTTAATATGCCGATTCAAAAAGAATTCAATAACATTAAAAGTTCCATCATCGTGTTTATAATAATGAATGATCTGAATTTAATAATATTACCTATCATTAACTCTTAGAATAGAAGAAATTCATGCTTGTAACACTGAATCAACTTTATTTTGTAAGATAATAAAACCCAAAATGTTTGTTGATTGAATAAAGGGAAGATATTGGTAAACTATGCTAGACTATGTGGACTAGTTATCAAAACTCTATGTCATATTATTTAAAATTTGATTAATGTCATATTTTAAAAGTTAATTTAATACAGAATGCAATGCCCGCGTCTAATAATTCCACATTGAATCAATTTGTCGGATTCCATGGCGTTGTGCAAGAACAGATAAATGTTAAAACTGGACGTTTTCCGGGTAATTTGGGTGATAGTTTGGTAGATGTTATCGAACCTTACAGCATCTCAGAAAAAACGTTGAAAACGCGTTTACAAAAGAAACATTATGGTCGATTATCTGCACAACTTTATGCCGGCTTTACGAGTAATGGAGATTTGTGCGCTTAGATTAATTAATACGTTACCTTAACCGTGTTTTAGTAACATTGAGTTCGGTGAGTTCCGGCTATGTCATGGGATCTGTCTTTCCGAGAATACGTGCGCTTTATAACAAAAATAAGGGAAGTTTCGATGTACATTACGCGCATTATGCAGGCATAGTTGCGATGGGTATGGCGCTTGGAAACTTAGTTTTGACCATTGTGTCTTTCCATAAAGGACCACGAAAAGTGCTTTTGTTTGCAGCCCCAATGAACTTTTTCGGATGGTTACTGATGCCGGTTATGAAGACCTTTCAGTATCAAGTCACAGCGATGTCAATATGTGCATTCCTGTCGATCAACTACATCTCAATAGGAGCTATCCTCCTCACGGATATTGTTCATGAGTCACTTTTCTATATTCTGGGACTGTGCTTTCGGGGCGGCTATGGTTTTGGCATATTTCTTGGCTACCTTTTCGGACTATCGCTCGAACTAGACTATTATGGTGATGGCATTGGTGCCTTATTGTGCTGTATACTGTATCTAGCAATATTTTACCTTCCCGAAAGTCCCGTCTTTGTTTATCAACGAAATAGACGTAAAGCACAGGAAACACTTCGCTTTTATCGTGGAGGAAGTGATATACAAGTACTGATGCGACAGATTGATAGAGACTACCAATATCGCGCATTCAATGTCGCCCGAGACATGATACAGTTAAAAGCTGTATACAAACCGATAATTATTATTTGCTTCGTATGTGTCCTGCAGGGTGTCTATGCATATTACTTGTTTCTTATGTATAATATCTCGATGTGGACACTTAGCGCACGACTTCACCAGGTGGACATTTTTGGACAGTATGTGGACGGCATCATCTTGGGCCTTGCCTATTTCATTATACCTCTCTCCGCGCATGCACTCCATTTACGGAAAGGATATGGCATTAGAAAGCCCATGCTTGTTAGCGCGTACGCAGTTCCATTGGCATTGGGACTTATTGGTGTGTACTTTAGCCTCATGAACAAGGGCTATGAATTTGCTCGCGATAATGCTTGGTTACGACTGGCTGCCAGCATTCTGCATATCCTCTCCTACAACATAGGACACGCTAGAAGCATTGAAACCATGATTGCTGAATACTTGCCCGATCAGGTTCAATTATGGGCCAATACTGGAATAGTATCGCTTAAGTACTTCCTTGTCGCAATCATGTTGCGCATCACCTTTGAACTTGAATCTACGATGAACGCAGAGTTTATAGTATACTTTTACATGTCCGTTTCTTTGCTGGGTATTCCATTTGTGCATTTCTACATATTTGAATCAAAAGGACGAACCCTGCAACAGATTCAACTCGTGATTGGAGGCAACCCGATAGGATCGCGCAATACTTATCAACATCGGCATCAAGAACGAAGACATTACCAATCTACTTAAGACTTAAACTAATATAATCACTGTATTAGAGTACAAATTAAAAAATTGTAGTCAACTAATTGTAAACAATAAGCAACTTGCTACAGACTTCGAAAAAAAGATCCAGCAATCATCATCATTATTATTATTTAAGTATTTATTCAAAATCTCTGGAAGTCCATTAGCCCTACATGATCCTTATGTAGATGAAGTTTAATCGCATTTTTAGTCTCCGTTATCAGAATTTCTTTAATAGCTTTATTGTTTTGTCGTTACAACTCTATGTGTTTTGTGTACGTGTGTCATGTTGCAGTTGCTAAATTAGTCAAAAACACGCCCAATGAAAAACGTCAACGTTCTAGTAAAAATTCTTTGTTATGCGCCTCTTCGAACAATGCATATTACATACAGTGTGATACATATTTCAATATAAACATTTATTTCTTTCTTCATTTATCTATGAACTTTGATGTTTACAAAAATATATTAAATTGGTTGAATATTGTGGTGTTTTGTTTGCGATGAAACATTACATTGCTGTGTTAATACCTGATGTGGTTGCCTGTTTGGAATGTTTTATTACTTTGAGTAACGAATGGCTCCGGCTTGAGTTTAAAGCAAATTTCCATCGGGCCACTCACTCGCTCATCTATCTATCTATCCGTAGTAATATGCCTTGTCATCACATTATTCGCTTCATATAATATATTCATTTATTTAGCGTATTTTCTCATTTAACAGAATTAATATAATGAATGCTGATGCCGCTGCTGTTATTTCGTTCGTATGAGTGGTTGGTAGGTATCACATCCTAATCAGACGTTTGCTCTCTACTCATTCAAAATTCTTACCAACTGCATTTAGCGAAAAGATGCAAGTTATGACTTTATCAAATAATAAAATATGAACAAGTTTTGTTTGTGTATGGTTATGAATGCGCTACACCTTCTTTTCAAGTATTACTGTTTGTCAATGTAAATTACTCCGAAATCATCGCGCGCACTGCACTGCTTATTTTCTTATAAATGTCCCTACTACATGATCCTCCGGAAGAAGTAGAAGATTCCTCTCGTTGCTGTACACCTCGTCACCTTCTCGCTTTGTTGCTTCAAACAGTCATTGGATACACACAACGGATTAGCACTCTGCAAGAGGCACGTGTCGTGGCGCACACATTTAGTCCATTTTGCTTGTCTCCAATTCACATAATATATCTTTCTTTGTATATAATTAGTATTTATTTGCTACGAATTAAACATAAAAATTTGGGCTACTATCTCTCTTTTGACGCATTCAAACTTCAAAACGCGCGCCTCGCAAGCATACCGGCCCAAACAAGCTATCAACATTGCATCTTTGCTATTTCGCGTCTAAACACAAGGTAGATTACTATGAATTTAGAAGTAGGTTCCATAATCTCCGTTTAGGATTTGCTAAAAGGGGCGGCGGGCACAATGTTTGCTGCTTGGGCGCCATTCATACTACATTATAATGCACTTATGTATTAAAAAACGAAACGTTTGTTCGGAGAAAGACCGTCGACACCATGTGGTTCCCCCGCGCCATATAACACCACCGCGCGTGGAACAATTGCTAGGGCATCGACGTTCCCTCTTCGCGCGTTTTTACTTGTAAAATTCGATGCACTAAATCTAACGAGAAGTCAATGGAAAATATTGTGAAACAGAATGTAAAGCATTCGTCATTATCATCCCTTCTTCTTTTGAGTTTTGTTAGCATTAGCATGGTACGCGTCCTTCGCAAGTTGTAAAGCACAAAATTTTCCATTTCTTACATAGTTTGAATGTGTTCCACATGCCATTTATATTTGTTTGCTTTTTTTTCCACAAGTTACACTATTTTGCAACGCAAAATATTGCCATTACGTTGTTGTATTAAATCGCATAAAATTAAATTAAGCAGAAAAAGAAAAACAACTTAAGAAACCTCGGAGTCGGGCGTTTCTCCACACACTTTCAATAACTCGATTATCTCTCCCTTTCTTTATACGCTAAACATAGTTTTGATTCTCCAATTCACTCGTCACTAATTAGCACTACTGATTAATATAATTACAAATTACATGTATTTTCATTACAAAAATATAAAATCGGTTTCCACTGAAAAATATATACAAACGTTCTTCATATATCTCTACGTGTGTTATCGTTATTGTATTGTAAAAGGAGCGGCTTATTTAAACGCAAAAAAAGTTAACATATAAGTAACAATAAGTAGTAGTAGTAGTAGCATATATCATAAACGTGCACAAATGCGTTAGCATCGTCTTATTTGTTTATAAAAATCAACACGTCCACTATTCCTTCCGATTGCTAACAACCACACTAGCAAAATACAAAATATATTACTGTCACTAAAGTTATTGAAAGTTTCGTGAAACACTGCTACGCATGGACTCCGTTTCGTTCGCTTATTTGATTGATTTGTTTCGTAAAAAAACACTACTAAATTAACATAAGAGAATCTGAATTTGTGTGATGTCTTTGTTTCTATAATATAATAGCGTTTGCTTCGACCATCATCATCATCTTAGCTTATCATATCATGTGCTGCGTCCGGCGGCATCAAGAGTTCGTTTTATCTTGACACTTTTCCGCATCATCTCCTACGACGTGTACTAGATAGACGCTTACTCTCTAATCGAACTTCCTCGATATGTATATAAGTCTGTCTCTCTGCCGTTCGTTCCTCCGTTCGTCATTTTGAATGAATGAATAAAAACTATAAACATATAATGCATTGAATCTCGACCGACGCATTCATCAAACACTCCAATATATAATATATGCCCCCAGAGCAATCACCCCCGTGTGTCACATCATGTTTCTTGTCTTGCTTGTGCTAGCTTGCTTGCTTCGCTCGCCTAACAACGCTTGCATTCGTTCTCTTATATACTTCCTCGTTTTCTCATTTAGCCCCCTGCTTTCTCTGTACTTTTCTTCCGTAAATCGTTTTAATGTATTTTTGTTTATTTGTATTCAGTGCACATGATGTTAGTGAACTTCGGATGATTCGGGTTTCGAAGCATGATGATTTGTGGGATCCGCCGTACTCATTGACTACAAAAAATATAATTATTATTTAAAACAATGTCCACCTTAAATTACAGTAATAATAAATTGTATATTATTATTATTATAACTAACTATGTATTATAATATGTAAAACATAGCAGTGGAGTGATGTAAATTGATGGCGATAGTACATGACGGTTGGTGATTTTTGCTGGTTTAAAAAATATGTTTTAGAACAAAACTATAGTGGATGTAAGAATGCGAGATGTGCGCCCACACGAAGCACGAGCGGCGGACGGACGCGCGCTCTCCACCGACCAGCGATGGGGGGTGGTCAGCTTAGCAAAGATGTATGTAGATTCGGTAGATTAGAAGGAGTGGTGTGTGGTGGAGTTGTGATGCATGATGATGATCCATGTGATTATTAAAAAGTTGCCGTCATCGTGCTGGTGGCTTTCGCAACTTCACTCACATTTAGCAATTTCTAAGTCAGTCGTACTTAAATTAATGAGACTGCGTGCGCAGATTGAATGCGGTGTCGTCGTCGACACTTACCAGTCCGGGCGGTGGAATCCCGGCGCCGGAGTGCGGCGTCGGCTGTGGCGTGGGCGGTGCGACACTCGGTGTGACCGTGTGCGGGGTTTCGTGCGGCGTCGTCGAGTGCGCCTGCTGCACCGGCGGAAGGGCGCCTCCTTGATAATAGCCGCCGTTAACACCAGCTGGGGAAACTACGTTAGCGTTAAATATGTATATATATTAGCAAAGAGGAAATGATGAACACGAGAAGGCGAGCAAATATAAACAACACCTTTTGAGCGATAAGCGCATGCACCTACATTGTATGTTCAACTTTGTTCAAGATCGTGGTGAGTGGGCTTTGATGATATGTATGGGTTGGTTAGTTAGTAGGGAGCAATCAAATGCGTCAAGCCGTTATTACCTGTACCTTCAGGATAGGCACCTGGCCCGAGGAAATACTCCTTGTTGACGCAGTTCCGCAGGCATTCGGGAATGCGGCCCATGATAGCGCGCCGTATTTCGGACGCGGCCATCTCACGCAATTCGGTCGCCGAGGCATCACTGTAGAAGGCTGCGTGCGGTGTGCAGAGAAGATTGGGCGCCTCCTTCAGCGGGCCGGTGAACACGTTGTACGGCTCGTTTTCGTGCACGTCGAGCGCGGCGGCACGAATGCGGCCCTGCTTCAGAGCGGTGGCGAGCGCCTCGTCATCGACGAGCCCTCCGCGCGCCGTGTTCACCAGGAACGCGCCGGGCCGCATCTGCTTCAGCGTGAACTCGTTGATGAGGTGGTGGTTGTGCTCGTTGAGCGTGCAGTGCAGGGAGACGCAGTCCGACTGGAAGAGGAGGTCCTGCAGCGTGTAGACGCGCGTCAGCCCAAGGCTCTTCTCGATGCCGTCCGGCAGGTACGGATCGTAGAAGACGACGTTGAAGCCGAATGCTTTCGCACGCAACGCCACCGCCGACCCGATGCGGCCGAGTCCGACGATGCCCAGCGTGTCACCGCGAATGCGCGCGCACCCCTGCGCCGCCTCGCGCACCTGCTCCGGTCCCGTAAACTTCTTGCCCTCTCGCACCATGTTGGCCAGCCAGTACGTGCGCCTGTACAGGTTCAGGATGAGGCACAGCGTCGTGTCGGCCACCTCCTCCACACCGTAGCCGGGCACGTTGCACACCGCGATGCCGAGCTCGCCGGCCGCCTTCACGTCTATATTATCTACGCCCGAACCGATCCGCACAATAATCCGCAGCGTTTTGAATTTTTCGAGGTCCTCCTTGGTAAGGATGATCGTGTGCCACATGAGCGCGCCGACCGCCTCGTTGAGCACCTTCTCGTGTATCTCACTGGTGCTCTGCGCATCGCAGAACGCCACGGTCGCCACATCTTTCAGAATGGGCATTTCGATGGAGCAGTCGCGGCCGTCGAGAAGTGCGACCAGCGGCCGCGACTGCATCGGCCCGTTCGAGATCGGGCCGCGTATACTATCTACGCGCGGTCGTTTCACGTTCATCATTTTACGTTTGTCCATCGGATTTCAATGCGTTGCGCCGCCGGCAGCCAGCCGCATGCAAAATACGGCCGAGGAGCGCCTCGTCGTCCAATCAAGTGGCCGTTGCCGTCGTCGCCGCTGCTGTTGCTGTCGATCCGTATGGTGATGATGGTGATGGTGGTGGTGGAGGTGGTGACGATGGTGATGATGACGCCGCCGTTTTCCGACTAAACCAACAACAACCTGTGCACCTTTTTCCAATGGTGCTGGTGGTCACGCAGCGCCGGCTGCTCCAAGTGCTCCAGCACTAAGTTACTACACTTCGCGACTGACCGTATAATCCATAGTCGCGCATCAAGAACAAGCACTCATTCACTTGAAACGCTTCCCAGCAACACGACCGAATCACACCTGTAATCAGAAAGACAATAATTAATTTTCATCCTGGACCACGTATATTCAAATATTCACAATAAAAGTTGTCCGGATTGTTTAGATAATTTAACATTTTGCATGCGTTAATTGCGGACTTTATTTTAATAATAAATGCCTTCATAAAACCATTCGAAACTATTAACCCGAACACCACGATTCCTGCGCAAGTGTGCTGCGATGCAATTCCGAGCCAATCGACTATTTACAGTTGCAAACAACTTCGGGAGTTAGTTGTTGTTGGCGGGAGAACGGGCGCGCGGACACAACTAGAGTAAAACTAATTCCAGGCGTTCACGCGCGCGCTCCAACTTCTGAACTATTATTGCGCAATGTTTGGTTGTACGCGACGCTCGCTTGCTTGCTCACTTGCCGAAAGTTGAAAATGTGTTTTATGAACGCGCGCGCCGCTTTCGCTCATATACATACGCCATGCATACACGTATGTAACTTGCAACCCCCGGCGGAAAACTTTTCGATCCCAACCACCCACGTATACGAAAACTGGAGGCATGGGAAGAGGACAACGACGACGACAATAACAACACAACAAATTCACCCCATTGTTCCATTGCTTTCTGGCTAGGCTTATTTGATTCGTTTTAATTAAATCATACGACAAAAAGCTCCAATACGAATAGCGCACAAGCGCGCACCCCATTTGCAAAAAGGGGATGTGTATGTATGTGCATAGCAGCATAGGGTGAACGTAAACATCGCGCATACAAAAAGAAGATAGACATATTTGAAACTTTACAAAAGTTAAGTTAAGCAATTAAAGTGCGCGAAAATTACAAGAGTTGATTCTTTAATTACGTAAATCAAGAAAAGTTTATGTACGTTGCAACATAAAAGAATTGAACTAGGAATATATGAGGGAAGAGATGAGTCCTACGTGAACATGAGAGGAGAGATAAATCTGAATTTTGTGCGAGAGCCGTTAGTGTTGGTGTGTTTTAAAAGTCGACAAACTTTTAACTAGTCAGCCGCCAGCCAGCTCTCGCAGCGGCTCGCGCGCTCAACTTTGCTAAAGTTGTTACAAAAGTGTAAGTTTATATACTTTATGGCAAAAGTTAGTTTCGCGAGAAGCGAAACTTTCAATCGATATAAGCGCGCGCCCTCGAGAAGAGCACCGCAAACTTTGTGAGCGTGCGAGCGCCCCTCTTCCTCCACTGCCAACTTAAACGGAGCATCGAAGCGCTCACTTTTCTTCGAGTCGCACACAGCTTTTTCTTTCTTTCGCGTATAGCACATATTTATAGCGCACACCGCTCATTACAATTCCGTAATTTCTAGCATTGCATGTAAACACGCATCATCATGTGCTCCAAGTTTGGTCACAATATGCACACATTGCGCTATTGCCTTTTCCTTTTGGAGTATTTTAATCTTCTTCCATTCACACCGATAACATCTTGGATAATATTACGATGTTATGGTACTTGTAGGAAGATCAATTAATACTAATTGTTAACTTTTATGCAATTAAATAATAATTAATCATCTATTTAGTGTTAATCTATGACAACTAAAGAGCCTCATATAATTCGAGTTGCGATTAGTGACCTGAACTATAGATAATTCAAAGCTAATAGAGAAAAATTACAGATTTACGATTTGTTTACAAAATTAAACAACTACTATGAAATAGGCAACCATACATGCGGAAGAAAGATGATTAATTTGTTACTACAAACCTCACGGTATGTTTGCACTTCCTATACAAGAAGTATCAATAAAATTCATTATTGACCGTCATCAATGAATGAGTAACTTCGTATCAAAATTATGATAATTATTAAATACGAATAACGAAGGCATTTAAAACATACAAACAGACGACATAAGTACGTTATCCGTTAACACGTCGAGTTACACGTTAGCTGGTAGTGTCAAGAAGGGTTTCGGATCGATGATATTCAACCTCGGACGCCCGTATAACCGGATGAATTTCAACCCCCATGCTGTTCGGAGTGCAGCAGTAACGCGCAAAGATGCCATCATTACGAGCGAGATGCAACCGCTCGGCACTCGGTACTCGTCACCAGGTTATAGGCAGTGCAAGAAAGAAGAACCAAGGAGCGCGTACCGTTGACTAGTATTAACAAACGGGTCTTGGCCTAAACACCCGCCGACTATGTAGTCGCGTATAATGCATCGAACCCGCTGGCGTACTCTACCTCATTCCCCTATCATTTATTCAAACAAACACCACACGCGAATGATAATCAATTAGAGGAACATGTGCACATGGGTGCATAAACGTTTCAATGTTAAATCAACACACAATGAGCCATCCAACTATGTATTATTATTTCTATAACAAGAAAACGCGTACGGGAATTAATTATGGCCTGCCATACAACTCATTAATACGTAATGTCTCTGCGTTCGTGACCGTTGCCTGCTTGTTCGTTCACTTATTTTTGTACAAATGTAAATTTTTAAATTCACTTTCACTACGGTTTTCTGCATAGAATACGTATGCGTATTTTTAATTTAAACCGCTGAACTAAAATCAATAATTTCATTGACAATCATAAATGATAATAAACACGAATTTATTGCCATTAATTATCAACAAATGGAAGTCAACATATTGTTCGTAAATGGTCGATTAACGAGAGTTTAATCGACAACTATGAACATATGAACAATCATAAACATTGACGGCCCTTTCATTATCAAAAATCACCTGCACACGGCGCATGTATGAATATGAAATAGTTTTTAAATGCATCGTCATCACGAATGTATTCATTCCATTAAATCCACTCAAATCGAGGTCAGCAACTTTCTTCCATAACGATGCCGCCGCATTGCATACAAGCAGAGACATATTGTTGCTTCAATCATGTATGCAGATACGAAAGAGAAAGAATAAATCAACATTTAATGAATCGCCGAGTGGAGAAAGAAAAACTTGAGTACGCATCGGAACGAACCATCCAATTTCCCAAATGCAAGCCTGGCAAAAGTGAATCTCGCGTGCGCACACGTTTGATGCCACGTTCGCAACGCTCAGCTGATTTTTTATGCTTCGGGATAACTGCAATAACGTGTCGGCGCGAGCAGAACATCCACATTTCGCTGACGCCGAGTGCTGACTTCAGCTTTTGTTTATTACTCAATTATTCGTTAAAACTGTCTCCGTCTCGTGATTCACATGATTTCGTCAGACTTTCCATTCTTCATGTATGCCAGCAATGCTTACTTGCTTAAATATTAAGATTTTGTCCCGAAATTAAACAAACATGCTTCTGAATTATTGGAATGGTCAAGAATCGCTCACTCACCGCGAGTGGAGCAACAACGAATAGTAGAACATAGCGAACGAAAGCGTGCGTACATAAAGTATGTCATAAAAATAGAAAACGTTTTCGATAACTTGGCACGCAGCCAACTGATAATCGTGTAAATATTTTAAAATAAATTTGTACACTACTCACATACTTTTGCTCACAATCGTCATGTTCTAGAAAACTCAACGCATCACGATATGATGATGATCGAGGAGTGTAGCACATTAAAGAACAAAACAACATAAACTCCGAAAATGGCGCGCGCGCGCACGATAATGATTTTGTGCATCAATATAAACAAACATAATTAGAATGCTTAATAGCGCAGAGTGCAAATCCGCTTATGTAAACATGTGACTGACGGATTTTTTTCAGTGTGCAATTTGTTGTGCTATGCAGCAAAAGCGAGTAAACATCAGCCGACCGCACACACGACGCGAGATTGTAACCTACAACAAAGCGCGGTACGCAGCAACGTTTTGCATGATGCGATTTCCTTGCACACACATGCAAGCAGAGAGCGTGGAATCGGCCACGTCGTTGACTCACTTCCTCGTCGCAAACGACGACGCGGTGCATTTGCTTGAAAAATTCGTCGTCGCATTTACGGCGACCACGACGACGGCGCTCGGTGAAAGTCCTTGAATAAGCGTGTATAACTGTAATGATAATTGCGCGGTGCGCAAACGGATTGTGTGCCTATGCTGTACTACAGAGTGAGACGCAATGCATAACGCAAAATAAATATAATAATCGTTTGCCTATGCGACGGAAATTTACATCAACCAACTTGTATTTGCACTTTGAGGTTAGCCCCCCAACTGCGAAGAGCCTGAAACGTGACAGTCGAAAGTCCGAAACGATTGTTCCGAAGACATCTTTGCATGCGTGACGCGTTGAGCATGGTCAAGAAGACGAGAGCACCAGCACTAACACAACAAACCCTACAAAATGCGTGCTTACGCAGCACGCGGCGTCGCGTATGCAACAATCGAAGAATGCGTATCGCGACGCATCGCACCGCGAGAGTAAAACGCGCGCGGTTTGGTTAATCCCTCATCGCGCGTACGGCGACTTACTGGACACGCGAGTTAAGCAGCAGCAGCACGAAATGCCGCGAAACTGGCTTGCACACACAATGCACGCATCCTCCGCGGCACACATATTGCCCCGATAAGACAAAAGAGACGCGCAGCAGATTCGCACGCGAATCATCAAGCGATATCGCCAAGAGTCATGTTGAATTAAAACAACGCCGAGCCGGCGAACATTCACAAATATGCGAGCCACTCACACGCGTATCATGCGAGTGTGTAGCGCGTACGCGCTCACTACGCGAACGCATTTTTCCCGTTGTATCAAGCGCGGCGACGACGGCCGCCCGTATTGAGACGCCGGCGGAGAACGCGACCGGCTTGCGGCCTGCTCCTCATCGGTGGCGGCAATGCGAGCTCTATGAATGCAATTGAAACTCTTACCTTAGATGGATCCTAAGCCGTGCGGGAGAAACAAAGGCAAATGGTGTGTGGTGCAGCCACGCTGGTAGATTACAACAAGCGCAGAGCGCGGAGCCGACGACGACGAATTCTCGATGCTCCTCGCGCCGCCGATTTGCTTATTATTCCAATGCACGTCGATCGCTGAGGCACTTACTTCTTCGCTCGACACACAAAACGCACACGTTACTCGCCTCGCACTTTTCCTGCGTTAATTACTGAATTTTCCTGACACTTTTCGTCAAAAATCGCCAGCCACAGCGTTCGACCGTCACGACAATCCCCACTTTCAACACATCAAAATGGCCGTCATCACCAAAGCAGTCGCATCCAAACTTTTAGCATCTTGCTGCGTTGCCATTTAGGACACCAACTTAAAACTACCCAACGGTTTTACTATCAACCAATTTAACAACTGTTAAATTAAATACATAATATATTTTATGAGGCATAATATTGGACTATTCTATATTCATTGACTATTAAAATAGTAAAGTAAATACATTCCTATTAGGCTTTAATTGGCAAGCTTATATTTGGCGGGAAGTCATATAACACAATATTTTTATCAGTTAAAATATATAAATAGTATTTAAAACGTTTAATGGTAGGCTCTCATAAGAAATCATATTTTTATTATATTTAAATTTGCGCTGTTTTGTTATTAGCCACACCTTGTAATAAATAATCAAAACCACAACACTGTCATCAATGTCCTAGGGAATTTAAGTGACGTGTAAGTTCGTGTGTGTATACTGATTCATTCCCGCGCTTTTATCTTTATTTGTCACTTGTTTATTTTATTATTGTGTCTGTGAAAATTAGGAATTGTTAAGAAATATGGAAATTGAAACAAAACCCTTGCATTATGGTCATTCCAATGGGCATACTGACATTACTTATTCGTCTGATGGAACGTAAGTCTATTTATTGTGCAGTTAGTTGAATATGCTCAGTAATATTTGTGGCTTCCAGTAAATTAATATCAGGTGGAGGTGATGGAGATGTTCGAATATGGAAAGGTTTTGATGATGATGATCCTTTCCAAACATGTGCCGGTGAATTAATTTTATGTACTAAACAAAAGGGCGATCATTTAATTCTTGCAACAGACAACAGTAAGGTAGAATTGCTTCAATTTCCAAGTGGTGAAAAGGATGGTATAATTGCTCGATTTACTTCACAAGTTAACCATATTGCAATAAATAAGGCACATGATGTAAGTATTAAATATTTCTTGCTTGTAATCATGGATTCAGAAACAATGTTGTTTCTTCTAGTGGATTGCAATTGCTTCTGATGATATGACAATACAAATTGTTGAACTAGATACCAGAGCAGTTAAAACAATATCACCTCTAACAGGAGTTGTCTTAAGTGTTGCCATTGATTCAACTGCAAAATATATGGCTGCTAGTTGTGGGGATGGCAATTTGAAAATTATTGATGTTGATCATGATAAGATTGTGAAAGAGTTGAATGTTGTACCCAAAATTAACTCTTTTGAAAATGCTGTTGTTCTTACCAGATGTGATTTTGATGTTGATAATTTATATCTGGCATATCCTAATGATCAAAAAATAACTTTTCTGAATACCACTGATTGGTTGGAAGCATTTACATTAACAAATGAAAGAGCTGCTGACCCATTTTCAATAGTTCAATTTTCACCTTCTGGTAATTATGTTGCAGCATCAACAGTTACTGGTGATATAATTGTATGGAATATACTGTCTCAAAGTACAGTAGGATATTTGAAGCACTCAAAGAGTCTTAGAATCACAGCAATTTGCTGGAATCCCTTAGATAATGATGAGTTGGCGTTTACTGATTGTGATGGATATATTGGTCTTGCTGTTGATACTTGTAATTCTTCAAACCGAAATTCATTAAATCAGGACCAAAATGAAATAGTAGAGAAAGAAGCTCTTGAACATCTAGCAGATGGTGAGAATGGAGATGCTGCACTTGATATTGATGCAGCTTTTCGCAAGGAATTTGGTGGTGATGATGAGCCTAATGAAAATGAAATATCTTTGGAACAACTGAAAAGAGACGTTCTGGGCGAACAGAATGCACATGACAATGGTGGGTTTCCAAGATCCCTTCTTGTAATTTAATTTAATGTAAAAGTATGGTTTATTTAGCATCGCGATCATCATCCCCATGTAGTAGACCTCGAACACCGGAGATACCGTTACAGGCTGCGTTTATGCCGTCTTCAACTCCAGAACATTTGGATCCGCGTTATATGTGCTGGAATGATGTTGGGATTGTGCGTTGTTATGGTTCCAGTCTTCGTGAGGATGAGGAGGGATCTCGTTCAATTGAGGTAGAATTTCACGATTCTAGTTTACACAATAGTTTGATGTTGCCAAATTATAATTCCTATACGATGGGTTCAATAAGTAGCGCTGCTTTAGCAGTGGCAAATTCAAGGTTTGATTTCTTCGTTATCAGTGTTTCCAAAACTGTAAAATATTTTTAGTTCAATCAACGTTGTTCCTTTAGGATCATCGTCAAAAGAATGGTCGCTTGATGTACCCGAAGACGCTGAAATTATTGCAGTTGCTGCATCGCATAATTTAATATGCTTTGGAACAAACCGTAATTTAATCCATGTTTGTTCCATTTTCGGGATACAGAGAGCAGTTTTTTCGTGCCCCGGACCCATTGTTTGCATGTCAGCATTTTATCATTATTTGATGGTTGCGTATCATGCAAGGAGTTGTCGCAAAAATGATCAGTGTATAGATATAATGTTAGTGAAGTTGGAAGGTACAACAATTGAGAGTAAAAGCATAAAGTCAGCTCTCGGGCCCGAAGCAACTTTACGGTGGATGGGTTTTACTGATGTAGGAACGCCAGCTATGACTGATTCCAATGGCATGTTGTACGTTTATCCATTGAAAAGCGAAATTTGGTTACCATTTTGCAATACTGCAGACGAATACGCATTGTCTAATGTATTTTTCGTTACGGCTGTATACGAGAGTTTAGCTACTTTACGTGGTATTAAATGTCGTGGCAGTTGTTATCCTACTATCATGCCCACACCTACGTTAAGTGAACTGCAATTAGCACCACCATTTCTTAATATGGATACTGAAAAACACCAACTTGAAGCAGATATTTACACTTGGTCAGCGCTCCAAGTGGAAAATACTTCAAAACGCTTTAAGGAAGCATCATTGAAAGTGTTTGCGGTGAGAAAGCATAATCTAAAACATAGAAGTTTTATATTTAAGTGTTTTGTTTTTGTAGATGTCCGTAAAGAATAAATTCGATCAAAGGGCCGTGGAACTGATGGAAATGCTACAGAATCAAACTATTTTAAGTCTTGCGATCAAATACGTTAACAAATTAGAAAAGAAACGCTTGGCAGAAAAATTAACTGAGTTGTCGAGTAAATTAATTACAGAAGAGACTGATCCGGTACGTGTTACTTTAGGATAGTTTAAAAAAAATTATTGCTGACTTTCCGTTTAAGATTGAAATTACAACACCTACTGTAACGATGCCACGAAAACTAAAATTGAAAAGTACTGGAAAGTCAATTACTAAATCAAAACCACCTGCACCAAGTGTTTCCAACGCACCAGATCAATCTGAGGATGCTTCACAGGTATATGGTTGACGTTTTATATTTAGTGTTATTATACAGTTGATTTCAGGACTTATTTGGTTCGATAACACCTTTAGGTAACATTAGTACTCAAGATCTCGCAATACTTAATGACGAGCCAAAGAATCCGTTTTTGAAGAGTTTAAAAAAGAAAACAGACAGTTACAATCCGCTAAGTCTTACGGATAAGCATGCTGGTGTCAATATTGAAAAGGAAAACAAAGTTGATTCGTTGAATGAAAAGCGCAAGTTGTCCGAAATTTCGCCAGTTGATAGCGGCAAAGAAAAACAACGTAAGTTGGATAAATTTCTATATTCTAAGAACGCTTAAGTCCGTTCATTAATTCTTTGTATTTTTATATTCCTGTTATTTATTTTTTGAAACAATTACTTCATTATAATAAGTTTTAACTGATGAAATTGTGATTATAATTACTTAATATATAATTCTAATTCATGAGTATTAAAAATCATTTAAACACTGTTTGAAGTTTTTAATGGTTGGGTTTGGAATATATCCCTTTTTCAAATAAAGCTTGCCATTCAGTACCACATGAATATTCATACTTTTGAAGAGTTTCTTCAGTGAAAGTTGTTCCGTAGCCGGGTTCCTAAAATTTGTATTTTTAATATGAAGAAATGCGACAAAAAGTAAGCATTACTTGTGGCGCTTTGTAATGAGCATTCTCAACGTTTAAGTTTGTGGTAAAATGCTCATGCTGCTGGTCAACATATTCAATGACTCTTCCGTCCATGGTCTGTGATAGGCAAACATAATCCCACATTTGTAAATGTTGAACCATTTCACATAATCCCACGCCTCCTGCATGTGGGCAAACTTTAACTACAATTTTTTGTGGATTTTACCAATTGATGGAATGCTCTTTAACCAAATTATCTTACCACCCAATTTATGAGCCATCAAATAAACGCTGAGAATTTCGTTGACTCCACCAGTGCGCGCTGAATCAATTTGGCAGAATTGCATAGCGTTTGCTTGCAAGAACTGTTTAAACATTACCCGATTAGCGCACATTTCGCCTGTGGCAACACCAATATTGTATGGTTTCAATGCTTTTGCGATTGTAGCGTGTCCTAAAATGTCATCAGGTGAAGTTGGTTCTTCAATCCAATATAGTTGAAACTCAGCTAATTCTTCCATCCAACGAATAGCTTGATTTACATCCCAAACTTGATTCGCGTCGACCATCTGCATTCAAGTAAAAAAGTGGTAAATTGTGCTGTAAATAAAATAGTAAGTAAGTTACCAATTTGTTGTCATAACCGATTATATTTCGAACGATCTTTAATCGTTGCTTATCGTTTTCTAAATTTTGACCAACTTTTACTTTGAAAGCAGTGTATCCTTGTTTCAAGTATTCTTTGCAAAGTGTTTCAATTTTTTCAGTGCTATAGCCAAGCCACCCTAAAAGGAAAGTAATTCAAATTGCGAAAACAAGATAAATAACGAAACTTACCCATTTGTGTGGTATATGCAGGATATCCACTCTTTTGCAATATTTCAATTCGCTTATCCATATCGTTTCGTGCATCTTTCAATATGGTTATTGCTTCATCCTTGGTGATTACATCAGTGATATACCGAAAGTCAATCGTTGAGACTAATTGTTCTGGTTCCATATCGCACAGCAGACGCCATAAAGGTTTGTTTAAAAGTTTTGCCCATAAGTCCCACAGAGCGTTCACAATCGCTGCGACCGCTAAGTGAATGACTCCTTTCTCTGGTCCCACCTAATTTTGATTAGTGATTATCAAAGATGTATTATTAAAATAAAATCCTATTACCCATCGTATTTGACTCTCGCTCGTTAAGCTGCGCCAGAAACCCGCAAAGTCTTTGTAGATATCAATGAGAGTGACACCAACAAGCAAATGCTTCAATGAATTGATAGCTGCAACAACAATCTCAGTTCCT
Organism: Aleochara curtula; assembly: GCA_963978815.1. Lineage (NCBI taxonomy): Eukaryota > Metazoa > Arthropoda > Insecta > Coleoptera > Staphylinidae > Aleochara > Aleochara curtula. The sequence continues at coordinate 10,342,418 of OZ022215.1, read as the reverse complement.
CTGCCACATGTAAATGTTAAACCATTGCCTTTGAATCCGCTGGAAACTGTTATTGTTACATATGCGCACGAATAATCGGGATCTACGTGCTGCAAAGTACATTAGTTATTTATAGAACTGATAAATTATTATGCGGTACCATTGCATCGGAACCATGACTACCCAAAGATGTTGGAAAACGTACATCTTTCACGGTTAAAGATTGTATTTTTAATTTTTCTGAAGCCATAATTGCACTTGAGTCTGAAGGATAAAATGCCGCAGTGATTCTCGTGACACGTATTTTGTAATCTACTTATATTAAGTACAAGTTTAAAGTAAACATACTTGAAATGATAAACACTGGTCATGAGACGATAATAATGAATTATGCAAATGCTAACATGAGTGCACTACAAATAAGCACGAAATGCTATGAACTGTTAAATATTTAATGATAATTTAAAATAATCATTGTCATTGGAATCCTGTATTTGCACATGGTAAAATTAATTGAACCAACAGGGACAATGTCGAGATTCGCTATTACTCATATTTTTATTTTTCAGCAACAGCGCACATTTGCTTTGTAACATTTCCAGGATATTCTCCATATGACGCATTTTTATTTCAGAGGTATTTAACTCTCGTGTGTGATGGTCTAAAATTTTTACAATTTGTTCATCCTAAAATAATTTAAGTTTTACATTCGGCTATAATTTATATAAATTCTTACAACTTCAATTTCTTCACCATTGTCTTCAGAATGTAACATGTCATCTAGACTGACTTGCATCTCATTTAAGACTTGATTTATCTTAAGAGAAATAGGGTATCTATAATGTAAACAGTCTTGTAAATATTTTAAATAATCATGTAATTCAGATATTTGCTTACACCCTTCTTCTCAATACATCAATTTGATCTTTATTTGAGCCTAATTTATTCGTGAGTGCCTCTAAGCGTACTGTTAACGCTTCTAATTGTGATAAATTAGTTGTTACTAAATTACTATTTAGCTGTATCAATTCGTAGAAATGCTGTGCCAGACATAAATATTTATTTAAATTTGCACACTAAATAAGAATAATATATATAATTAGTTAAAGAACTACGGAAATATAGCTCCTCACTTTATAATTATTTTCTTCCACATCTTTAAAGGTTTGGTTTGCATAAAGTACTTGGTTTAAAAATTGTTCTTCTAGATACGTATTTGACATTCTGTAATAATCAACGAAATCGTCCAGCTCCTGAAAAGTCATGTTTTCAAATTCTTTTCGAGTAGTTTCTTTTAAGCTAGAGCGATTTTCTGGCACAGTCCACATTATGATTTTATGAGAATCTTGAGAATTCAAAAATATGTAACAGTGTAAATAAAACTGACAATTTAAAAGTTCAGCACTAACTTTGATATACGTTTTAACCCAAGTATCTTTAGTTTATAATATTAATTCAAAAAAAAAACTATTTGACTGCCCTTTCATATTCCTTCTTGAGGGCATACAGCTGCTGCCGGGCTTCATTTAAATTTGGTTTCAAGCCACCAAATGTGTCAATTTCACTTTGTAAGGTCTCCACTTGATGATGAAGAGTCTGCAACTTCTTAAATTCTCCAACCATAGTTGTTAAGCTAGATAAATTCTCTTTTAAAAAAGGACATCTTTTATCCATTTTTACCACTTCCATTTCATAAGTCTTGATTTTTCTTTGTAATTGGCGTATATCCTCCTCAGAAACTTTATTTTCATTTAGATTTTCTTGTGCAGCTTCATATTCCCTGAAAATTTAAGATATTAATTCAAAGATTATATAATTGTTTAAGATTAGTATACTGTTGAAGTAATTTAAGATTAGTTTCTAATGCTGAGTTTAAACTGGAGTATCTTTTTATATCAAGCTTTAGCTTTTGTGCATATGAGAAATTAATTAATTGCTGTTCCATGGCAAATATTTTCTCATCAACAAGATTTTCATGTTCAGCAACAGCTTGGATTTTTTCAATTGCATCTTCATCAAAATTCAATGCATTAAATATATCCAGTACTGCAGCTTTACACATCTTGAAGTGTCCTAAAATTATGTAATTACCAATTATTATGTAAATTTAATATATTAAATACTATTCTATTTACTTTCTTTCTCTTCATGTTCTTCCAGGTGTAGTTGATTTTGCATTTCAAGTAAATTAAATGAGAAATCATTGACGGATTTACCAATAGAAATAGCGTTATCATTTTGTTCCATATTTAATTGAAAAATATATGGTATATGAACCGAACCTCAACTGACAACGGCACACTAGGGGCACAATGGTTCAAATCAGTTCAAATCATAACTTTCGTACCTTTTAACACTTTGCACTGCTTTGCACCTCTCCTGCAACCATAGATATGCAGATTATCTATCTATGCCTGCAACGGTTTCTTCGTCGGTTTATAGCTAACCTCAATTTCGTGTTTTCAAACTTGGCTGAGATTCCCATAGGGATTCATTAGTATTTCCAATTAGAAGCAAATATTCGTTATTGTAGGCGTAAATAATTTTTAAGCATCCTAATTAGTATTAGTTTTGTTCTTGATATTTTCCTCATTTATTCTGACACACTAATTTAATTATTTTCCCCCTATATACCTATCATCTGTAGAAGACATGATGAAATTGAGTTACATCAAGTCATGATTATTCCAATTTTGTGTACTATTGTTTGATATCATTGGGAACCTATGCTTATAATAAAAATGGTTCTTAATTCTGGGCAGTCAATTAATTTGTAAAATGATTAATTATTGCAAATATTGTTAAATGTAATTATAATAAAGTAATTACTAATATCTAAGTTGTGCCATTACATTAACTTGCATGATATATCTAATAAATCAAAGCATTATTTCATAAGGGTTTGCAAAATGTTTTGTAAATTTTTAAAATCCAAATCCAATTTTACAATTGCTTTTTCTTGATTTGCAGTACAGTATTGTTTTGGTAATTTTACGAAACCAATATTGACTGGTTCACTTTCCTCTAAAGCCTGTAAAATACAACGGATATATTAATAGGCAAGAATAATTAATCAAAATCTTACCTTCTTCATCTGATTTGAAGGAAATACAGTAAAGTCAGACTCCACTTGCCCTCCGAAAGTTCTTTTAATGCTCTCGGTTGTAACTTTATTATGAAACAGTTCGGCTTTCCGTTGTAATGCCAGCATATTTGCACGTTTCTGCGCAAAGTGTTTTTGCCAGGCACCCATTTTCTGCTCTGGTTGAAATTTGTAAATTGCTGGAAACTTTGGAGTAGCCAACGTCAATAATAGGTCCTATAAATCAAACGCATTAATAATGTGGATGAAGAATAGAATTATAATTACCTGTTTTAGAACATTTCCCTCTTTGTACATCTGATCAATTATCGGATCAGATTCTTTTTTGAATTTTGGTAGAGGGGCAAGGGAATTTAATATGTTGTTCATTTCATCACATTGCAGTTTCATGCGATCATTACGTTCTTTGTTAAATAGCTTTCGCAAATTTTCAATTTCTTGCAACAGTAACGGTGAGTCCTTAACAACTGCAGGTAAAGCAGGTTCTAGCGATTTTGGATCCGAATTTGCGGACTTCGAAGAGTCATAGGAAGATTTACTGCTATAGTATTTAAGTTTTTCTTTCATAACGTTTTTCTCGCTTTCCAAGGTATCAATGTCCGCTTGCATATAGTCCATTGTCTTCTCAAATTCCTTTTCCATCTTCTGTAAGTTGTGATTATTCTCCTCGATCTTGCGCTTCAATTTCTCAATGGTGAGGACATAATCCTTATTAACATTTCCAAGTTTTTTCTCAGCCAACTCTTTGCGTATTGTCATTTCTGACAATTGTTCCACTTTGTCCTTGATCGCTTTGCGAAGTTCTTTTATATCAGCTTCTTTTGCTTCCAACTTATTAGTTAACGTTTTTGTTTGTTCTAGGTCTTTCTTAACTTGACTTGCACGTGTGCTAACAGTTGGTACTGGTTTTTCTTCGCCTTTTCTAGTAGTATTAATCTCATATTCATTATCCTGCAAGAACTGTGCTAATTGTGTGACTTGGGTCATAACGAATTGTAAAGAATTTTTGATACTTTGCACCGGACCTAAATCATCTTGTTCGTATATTTTATCACTTGCGGTAATTGCTATATCTTTAATTTTGTCCTGTGATAATCCTTTCTCGGTATCACCTTCTGTTACGATTGACTTTACCGCATTTTTTGTGATATCGTGCATCGTTTTCAGTACTTTTCCGCTGTGTTGATAGCAATGATATAAATTCTCAAAGACTTCCTTATTTAGGCCCAAGTTGTCAATAGTCGTATCAGACGGAATGCGTCTTTTAATGAGTTTAACATTCTGATGAAGTTGATCACATGAAGTTATAATGTGCTGCGCTAATAAGCTAATATCACCAATATTCGCAGATTCTATAAGATTACGTGTAACCAGCGCATCAGTATTAATACCATCGAATGCAGCTGCAAGCAATTTAACATTGTCATGTAATAATTGCGTATGGTTCAGTTTATTCTCGTTGCCCATTTGTAAAGGGTACATCGTGTAGAAATATGCGACGCATTTCTCAAGCAATTCTACTTGAACATTTTCATCTAATTGGTTGCGTTTTACAAGCTCTACGAATCCGTCAATAACTTTTTCTTGGGCAGCCATTTCAGTGTAATTTGCACCCACATTAAGCAGTGTTTCAGTTTTGCACAAGTTTAAGCAATATTGATATTGGTTCAGTATGGACTGTAATGCAAAAATGTAGTACGATAATCTGCAACGGAAGCTAAATTGCTCAACAAGATGGCCTTTGATAATCGCAGCCCGATCAATTTTCTCCACTGCAGGAAACTTGTCTCTAATTTGACACATTAACAAGTCGGTCTTGCATATCATTCGTGGAATTAGAAGCAGCACGAGAATGGAATCATGGTCGCCACCTCGATTCATAAAGTTATCAGGCATAAACGAGGTAAGATATTTAATGTGTTGTTGAAGTTGTTGGACATCCATTCGTCGCAATTCCAAATCAATAGCCTTAGTATGGGCTTTACTCTCACTGAACACCTTTTGAAAATCCATGTTTGGCATGGGGACAACTGGTTTAGATGTATTATCATCTTTCACTACGCGTGATTCTAAATCATCTTGACGGTCACGGAAAGCCTGGACAAGATCTCTAAATTTAATAATCGTTACATCGCGATCAGCAATAGTTTCAAAAGCTGCCTCCTTTTCGCGTATTGCTTCGCGGTGCGCAGATTGCGCCATTGCTAACTCTTCTCTTAACTCCAATTCCATCTCGGCGTGACCCTCCAAAAGTTGCTCATTCATTTCATGTAGTGCCTCTAACTCAGCTACCTCTTCTTGAAGTTGCATCACTCTCTCTTCCAACGAAAGCTTCTGTTCGCCAAGATTGAACACCATTTCTTCAGCGCCTAGGGCAGCATCCACCTGAAAAAATATCACCCATAAATTATCGAGCATAAAGTAATGATTAATTCGGTAAATACTTGTTCTTGCAAATCGGAAATTTGTTGTTCTAAATGTTCGACGCGAATACTAAGCTTCTCCTTGGTTTTACCCAATTCTGCAATTTCCGATTTTTTATGATCCATATCCTTCACTAGCTTCTGATGCTCATGTTTATCGTGAGCAGATAAATCACGCATTCGAACGAGAGCTTCACGAAGCCGTGCATTTTGTTGCTCAAGTTGTTTAATTTCATAGCTTGAAGCTGGAGCACTACCGTCACTATCCCCTATTGGATAAAACAGCATTATTAACATTTATATTAAAATAATAAACGGTTATAAGTTCAACATGCCTTTCTTTTCTTGTAGTTCATTTTTAAGTATTTCCCTGTCAAGCGTAACTTCTTCCAATTCTTCCCTGCATGCTTCCAATTCCAATTGCAAAGCGTCTGCTTTCTCCTCAGCCATTTCCTTATCTAATGTTGCCATTTCAATAACTTCTGATAAATCGGCTACTTCGTTTGCATGCGTTTCGCGAGCTTCGATTGCCTCCTTGGCCTCTTGTTTCGCGCGTTGCAATTCCTTCTGCAGCATATGTTGCGACTCCATAATCTTATTCTTAAACTCCAGAAGTTGCTCAAGTTGCAATTTGAGCTTGTCATAATCTTTTGTGCGCTCCTTATCATCGGCGCGTTTAATTTTGAGAGTTGCAAGCTTTTCGTTTAGATCACGTATTTGCAACTCACGATTTTCAATCTCTTGTTGAATTTGTAAATTGTTTAATTTGTCTTCAACATTCGAAATTGGTGTCGTTGTAGACGTAATTGCTTGACCCGGGGTAAACTGCGGTTTTAGTGTCTCCACAAAATTAGTCTAGAGCATTACAAACATTTCTATGAAACAGAAAAACAAGAGCAAACAAAATATACCTCCACAAATGACGCCCTTTTGGGTATTTGGCTAACATCCATATTGTCAGGTCTTTCCACGTTTGGTGAAGCTAAGTGGCTTCTACTGCCTGCCAGAGATTGTTTACTTCCAGTAAGAGACTGACGACTGCTCGCAAGGGACTGCCGACTGCTAGCCAATGAAATCCTTGAACTAAAATATTATTTGCCATTTTAAATTCAAGTTTTGCGTGTGCGTTTATAATGTAAAATTAGATATTTTATTGCAGAAGCAGCTTGCTGTCAATTGTTTCACCTCTAGTTAGATTCAAATAATAGATTAATTAATACCTTGAAGCAGAAAGAGAACCAGGTCTTTTTGTTGGAGAAGTTTTTCTTCTAACACTTTTATCCAGCATAATTAATTAGCAGCAATAAAAAAGTAGTCAAAATATTATTTAAATCATTAATAGTTAATAGATATAATATATTTCCAACTATTTTAAAAATTCAAGCACACATTATCAAGCTGAATGATTTTTTATTCACTTACGTTGTTGGTTTTGGCTTTGTTCCAATACTTTTTGAAATGGCATGAAAAATATACACACATATATATCATCTACATTTAATGTTATTTCAATTGAGACTTATATTTTCTTTTTTGGACTTGAAAGGAAGACAATTATTAACATGCAACTTACGCGCTTTGCCGGCTTCGCAATCTTGACATATCAGGAGATTCAACTGGATTTCCATGTTGATCCAATGCAACAACCTGGGATGCTTTAACAAACATTCCAAAGTTTTCTTCACACTAGATAGTGAAACAACAAAGTGGTGGTAATTATTATAGTAAAAACTTAGCACAAAACAGACCTTAAAATATTCTTTCCCTTTAACAGTCCCATTATTTTTTCCTTTCGGTATATCAAGTGTTAAACCAATCCATTTGCCGCTAGCGAACTCAGTTAAGCCAATGTATGAAATCACACCTTGCACATCTTTGCCAATAACCTCCACTTTCTGCCCTAATTTAAAAGCTTCCGAAGCCACTAAAGTAAGAGAAATTAAGAACAAACTGATCATTTGCGATATTGCACAGCTTACTCTTTAAAACGATTTATTTCATCTAATATCACTGAAATTACTTAGAACTCCTAGAACTTTTACGTTTTACATTCTCGCAGCTCTTTGACATATACGAATTCGTCAGCTGGCTGAAGACTGACATGGCATTGAGTCATTTTCATCTGGTTATACATTTTGAAAGTGTCAAATATGAATGTCGGTAAATGATCATATGTTTTTATAATTGGATAAATTAAAAAAAGAAAGATAACAAAATTCTTGGTTTGCAATTACTTTCTTTCTAAACAATGTTAGGTATCTCTCAACCAGACATAATATTATGATCTAATATATGCAACCAATTATGCAATAAGTTAACTAACGTGATCATACAACGCTTTGATATTTCTCTTCCTGGTTAGCTAATTTAATTTAAACTATAATGGTATAAATAACTTAAAATTTAAACATTCAAGAAGTTCTTTTCAAAAAATTCCATCAAAGTTGACGTCGAGCGTTCGGTGTTTTTCGGAAGTATCTGCAAATGGCCATTTACAAAAGTGTACAAAAGTAAAAATGGCCGAGAAGCATGTAAATACCGAAAGGCCAAATATTCGTATTCAGATTCAAAACAATATAATGAATTCCATGGAAGTGGATGATAAATTTAGTGATGGTGAAGAGGGTGAAATAATTGAAGATGGAGGTGAATTTGACGATTACATTAATGATTCAATCACATATCCATCTCGACCAACAGAGCAAGATCACCATAAAGTAACTAAAGTTTAAGCATTCATTTATTTAGTTTATTTATCGTGTGAATATTACTATTTCAGAATACGTTGCCTAGGAACGATGATGTTTTTCCATTAGGCATAGACATTTTTGATAAGAGGGAACAGCAAAAGAGGACTGAAAGGGCTAAAAGATTTGCACTTGAATTGGATGAAATTAATAACTTTACAGAAAAGAATTTAAATGATTTGTATTCCAGTTTGGGTATTACAAATGAGAATGATAATGATGTTTGTTTTGAAGCAATACACATGCATGGTGTTAAGGAGATGGATGCCAATGATGTAAAAATTTATTTTACAAAATATGTGCCTAGCATGATTGAATGGGTGAATAGTAATAGCTGCAATGTTATATGGTCAGACAGAATAGCTGCAGCTAGAGCATTATATTTTTTGTCAAAGCCTATTAGAGGTATGCCTGTGAAGACAGAGGCCAATGGTAGAAGTATCTTGTTAAAAAATATAGATGTGGAGGAAGAAGATATAGAATGCACAGATGAAGATCAAATATCTATAAGAGATATAAATGTACCCATACCGCCTGGCTCTTGGCGAATTGGTGTACAGTCCACGAAAGCTAAAAACATATTTTTGCGATTTGTTTTACATTCTGATAAAAAAGGCATAAACGCTGAAAAATTTAACGTAAATTATAAACATAATTTACAGAATCATGGCCGCTTAAGAGGCATTATGTCAGAATCTAAAAAATCCACGGGTATATTTGATAGAAATTGCGAAATAAGCACCAAAAATCCTTGGGGAGATTTGGCAAAGTCATGGAAGTTTGATAATAGAGAAGTTGTACCTGAAGTAGAAGAAGATATTGGGAAAGCGAATCCAATGATGCAGCACCGGCTTGGATTCAAACGTAGTCATAATGCTAACGAGGAGGTTGAAGAAAAACCGAAGATTCCTCGAATGCGCATGTATGCAGATGAAGAAGAAGAGAAAATTAAGAGACGCAAAGAGTTGAATGTGATGAAGCGTCTTACAAATCCGGTTAAAAGCGAGCCGAAAGATCTCCGGAGGCTTATTCGAAGCCGCGATTCTGAAGTGCCCAATGTTCAGATTGTGGAAGAGAAAGACCTTGGGGGGAGATTGAAAAATCGAAGACTTAAATTTTCACCGGCAACGCAAGACTTGTCTGAAAAATTAGCACAGAAACGAAGTGATGCGCGTTTGAGGATAAATACACATGAGGCTATGACAAAGCAACACAGATTCAGAGAAGAATTGCTCAAAGAGAAGCATAATTCACCGATGTTGCGATCACGAAGATCGCCGCCCCCAAAGTATGTAGCTGAAGAATATATCGACGACGATGAAGAAGTAGAAGAAATCTATTCCGAGGAAGATGATGAAAACGATGAGATGAAAACTACAAGTAAAGTAACCGTTGTTATAAAGAAACACAAGCAGCCATCCGTTGCGTCCACTGTTTGGTCCCGGGTGAAGAATCCAGCTCAGGGTGGAGTAAAGAGTCGTCTTAATTTACAAGCAAAAGATAAATTTGAGGGCAAAATGCGTAGCAATTATATTCGCGACTCGCATCATAATTCCACCATGAACACTGATCCAAACATAACGGAAATGACTACAGATGACGATGACGACGATGATGATGATGGTGTAAACAAAGCTGATGTGGCTGCTAAAGGTGTTCTTGATCGACCGGGCTTTCGCCTTAATGTTGGCGACGCTGAATTCAATGTTGATGACCATAAAAGTCCATTACGAATTGAAATTAATAATGATCATTATCATAAATAACTGTGTTTTTTTAATGATAGATTCCGCATTTAATTGTGATTCATATTTAATTTTTGACTATAATGCTATAATGTATCTTAATTATAAGGGATAAAATTTTTATGATTATACCATTAAAATGTTTGTCGTGTTCAAAATTTGTGTACGATTAAAATGAATGGAATTCAATTTACTGCTGGAATATTTATTTATATCTTGCACCTACATATAATATGATAAACTACGTTAGTAATGACGACAATCAGTGATGTTTTGCTTAATTGATTCTTATTTTGTTATCACCGCTGCCCCCCAAAATACACACGTGTATGTATGTTTTGAAAGTCACAAAAAGATTCTATTGAAATTACGCATGAATTCCCTGCATTGTATGTAGATTCATTTTATGTTTGAAAAATATTCAAAGGTTGATTGGATAACATCGTATCATCAACTAATTAATTAATATGTATGTAATTTGTACAACTCTCACAATAATGGCAAAGACACTTATATCAACATGCTTCAATAAATATTTACACCTATATCATATAACGTATATAATATATATTATTAATACATAAAACGGGCACCCGTAAAATTCATGCCAATGTCAACCTCACCTTTCCAAAATATACTAAGTGTTATTTTATTCCACTTTCATTTCTTTCCTTATCAGATACAATAATAAGTTGTCCAATCGGTTCATGCATTAGAAACAGTTTACTCGTGCGCTCTCGTTTTCTCCATGTTTTTGTTAATAACTTTCAGACAAAACATCTGAATACCGAATTTGACCGCTTTTAAACTAATTATCGATCGAGCATGTATAATATTAATATGTATATGTAAGTATAATATAACAACATTCAGTATTCAACAAGACAGAATATATTATATTAGGCCATTTGTTTCTTTTATGAGTACAATACCGTTTTGTTTATTTTTACGTAGTTGATGTTTTTTTGAGTGGTCGTTTTTATAAAATTCATCATTCATCAATCGCCGATGCGTCTCTTTACGCCTTGTGTTTTCGACAGTTAGGTGTAAGTTATTTGATGTCACGTAAACATCAAGAACAATGCAACAATTATACCATTTTCAATTACAGGATGAGGTGTTGTTTGTTTTCTTTTTAAATCTACAGTTATACTTTGAAAATCTTTGAAACATTGATAAACAATACGTTGTGTCCAACACAGAATTGGTATACATACATAACATTCAAATATCACAAGATGAAATTTATCGATTACAATTTGTTTGCGTTAAATAATACGGCAACGCTTGATTCCATCGAAGCTATACGTTTTAGATTAATGAATGTATTTTGCACGTTTTGATTATTTTTTCATCATAATAAGTAAATACTAAAAGTATCTGTCTTACGAAAATTACAAATACGAAGCTTTAATGCTTTCGTAAAAGATACGGAGAATATACGCAATATTAGCAAAGTTCGTAAGCGAAGTGTGAACATGTATATATATCAAATCGAAGTAATAATATAATCACACGTACGTAAGATTGAATTTTACTGAGTTGTAGTAGTATATTGGAAACATTGAATTGATATCGATCAAAAATTCAAAAATACTTATAGCTCACGTTTCATATGTATGTAATTCATCACTAATTTAACGCTAGATTATATATTTGATAATAGTATAATAATGTGCGTGATTATATTTGATAGTTATAATTGAAAAAATGGATAACAATCAGATTAGGTAAATTGGCGATGTTTTAAATGGAATTTTTATGTATGTACATATATTTACTGTAACGTTTGCAGTTACTTTAGATAAATGTCAAATGGCAAGAAAGGAAATGAAAACAGCGAATAAGTAATGATGCAAATAAAAAGGTCGGATAACTAATTGTAATATTAATAATAATATTTATAAATTTGAAAAACAAATGTACAAATATTTTCTCTTTCAAATGTACACAATAAATTTTCGTAAACAGAGACACTTGTTTATGATTATGCTTGGGGCCGTAGATGAATATCAAAAGAGGAGAAAGTTTAATATGAATGAAAGCAAAAACAATGAATATAACAAAGTAATATTAACAAATACTGTAAGTGTGACTGGATATACACGAGATGATGTTACTTCAGACATTAAAGATGTTGGAAAACTCAATTGAGAAACGCTCCAGAGTATTTCTCAAAAATGTGTTGTTTGAACTTATGCTTCATATCTCTTCGTCGATTAAAAAATAATTATGTTTTTTTGTTGATTATTTGTTTGTTGTTTGCTTTTATTTTCATGCGCGCAAAGGTGAGTTGTTCTATTGAAAGAATATTGTTTTACTCATTCGCCGAGAGAGGCAACTACGTTGTAACCGCTCCGAATTGCTGTTGTAGTTGATGGTTTTGTTGCTGTTGCCGTTGCTGCTGCTGTTCAGTATTGCGCTGTTTAAATCTTAATGTCTCTTCAAATATCAGCTGCTTCAGCGCCTCCTTTGGTAGGTCATCTAATTCCGTATCGAAGCGGAATGGCTCTTCGGCGATTGGCTGTAAATTGATAGTATTGTTGCATCTGGGACCGAAAACTCACTTATAAATTGTAATATTTATTACCTCGTCAGCCGGATCGTAATACGTTTCCAAATAGGGATGTGCTAATGCGTCTTCGACAACAATACGGTTGTGCGGGTTGAATGTCAGCATTTTGTCTAATAGATCTAGTGCTTTCGGGTCGGCATTCGGGAAAAGCCTCGACCATGGAACTTTTGGTTTGAATGGTAACGATTGGAGGTAACCACGTGCCTATAAGAAAATATAGAATTAATTAACAAATGTTGTGTAATTTCTTCACAGTACATACTTTTTCGTTTATAATACAATTGAGGTCCTCTTGCGATGGTGATCCTAGCACCCCAAGTATGTGATTCAATTGGTCCAGGTAGTGTTTTCCGGGAAAGATTGGTCGATTTGATAACATCTCCGCCAATATACAGCCCACCGACCAAATATCAATTGATTTCGTGTATCCCTAAAAGGCACAATGTAGCAGAATTTCTAGTTTAAATGCGAAAAACACTTACTTTTGAATTGAGCATAATTTCGGGCGCACGATACCATCGCGTCGCAACATATTCTGTAAGGAAGCCTGTGTGATCGTGCTCGGGATCGGCTACTCTTGCTAATCCAAAATCGCAAATCTACAAACAGCACATTATGTGTTATATTAGTCTTATTCGTATAAAATTGTTGTATGTACCTTAAGGTCACACGTTGTATTCAGCAGCAAATTGCTGGGCTTCAAGTCTCTGTGCAGTACGTTTGCTGAATGAATATACTTAAGACCTCGAAGGATCTGATACAGGAAATAGCATACGTGATCGTTGCTTAACCTCTGCGAGTCGCATAAATAAAATACATTAGTACAAATATTATCAATCGTTCGTTATAAAATAAATACCTGGGACTTTAACAATTTGTACAGGTCAGTCTCCATTAACCATTGCACAATATAAACGTCTTTCATTTCTTCTATCGTAACCGCCCGCAAAATGTCTCTGATATCGATTATCTGTTGATGTGCAAACAAACATATAAATTGTATAAAACGCGTGATGATAGCGTTCATTCATAATATAGCAACCCCAACTCGGAAAAGTTTAGAGTTACTTATAAAGGTTGATATTTCAATAAATAACATACGTTTTCATGCTTAAATCTTGTGAGTATTTTTATTTCTCGAAGTGTCCGCTGACTATAGGTTTGATGTTCGAAGGGCGAGATCTTTTTGATTGCTACTTTCGTCTTTGTCACTGTATCAATGGCCGACCTAAAACAATAAAACATGAAATAAGTGATTTCGTTAAGTGCATATACAACAACACGCACATAAATTCAAAAAAAAATAGAAACTATTTGAATAATTAATGTTTAATTTCGCATAGTGCGAAGAGAGCAATCGAAATGTATGTAGCATTTGTCGACGCATTCAACAAAAGGCGAGCCACCGAGTAATAAACTAAAGCTCCCTCCTACACACACTACTACAACCTATCAGGAGGCGAAATGACGCTATCGTAAATATTTTATTCGTTGGTAATTTAATTAACCCCTTTAATTCGACGCGCAAATATTGTATGGCATAATTGGATATAAACAGGCCGTTGCAAAGAACATCAAACACTTAATAATTGAATATGTGTTTTACGAATGTTAATATTGCGCTTTTCTTTGCCAGAAACGTAAATCATAAATATCCGTTGAGTTAAGAAAACATTACTTATGAGTCGTTGTAATTAGGTAAACAATTCTTTCAACGCCTTCGCAGTTAACGCAAAAATACAAGTTAATTATCGTGCTTGGTAAAAGTAGGCTGCATTGAAATTTTATAGGATAAGTGTGCAAACACGCGCATTAAAGCACTTAAAATGCGACAGTAATTAAAATGCAATTTCCCCTAAGCGCGAATCGGCTGCTTTTATTCAAACGCTCTTTAGAAAGGGAATCAACGAGCTATGAATTTTGCGCAGTAATTTAATATTATACACATTTTATGCTGCAGAATAATATTCAATTAGCGTTCAATGATGCAGAAGCTTGCGGCAGGAAATTGTTTCGTTCAGTGGTGCGTCAATTTGTGGATTTAATAACGAAAAAATTATCAATCCTCTCAAATGTGTTGTTTATTAATTGAAATAAATGGATTTTTATTTATACTCCGTTTTTTACTCCGCATTTTATTGTTATTATTTCAAATACGAAAATTTTATATTTCTTGAATCTGATACTACATACTTATTTTTGCACATAAAGTTGTTTGGCACGAATGTTTTCTAAATTTAGAAATAAATATCGATATTGCATGCTTAAGGGTTAAGAATTGATGCATTCTAAATGGCTTTAGTTTCTTGATGCAATAGACGAATTTAATATTTATTGCAAATATTATGCACATAAATTAAACGAATGAAATTCACAATGAGATATTGTGAGTTTTTCGATACAATTTCGGTGAATATATGTCAAGGTTGAACTTAATCAAATTTGCAAATATCAAAGATGCTCAAATTCTTCGCTCAAAAGTCTAGCTCATTTATGAAATAAATGAATAAAGTTGTTTCAGGTAATGTGCTTGCAAATGATGCAAAATCATCGCAAAGTTTTGGTAGATGACCTGTCTGTGTAATGATTCTTCAATTAATCATTTCACAAATTAAGGTGACTTGTTTTACTTGCTTTCTTCAGCATTTGATAAGAAAAGTAAAGAAACTGAGACTATATTTCAATGATAAAGGAAAATTTATACCGTGAAAATGCTCATTAACATTCGAAGACAAAGAATGCCATAACCCAAAAAAAAACCCAAAGTAATTAATCAATTAATTTTCTTGCTCTTCTGTTGCAAGTGAAATAATAGAACATATAACAATTCTGCACTTTAAACTAATTTTTTATTCAGGTGAATTTTAATTGTATATCATTTAATGACTATTTCGTACTCGAAATCAAAATTAATGTGCAGTGTGTAAAAATTCAACATATTCTTTTAAAATATCCCTTGGAACATATCTTAATTATAAAATTCGAACTTAATTATTTTCGAAACTAGTATTTTAGAATTATAATTTTCTAGTGCATGTGTAGCAAAAACAACGAACTAAGAAAATGTAATCGAAAAGTTGTTACTGTGCAGGATATTTCCGCATATTTTTTAAAGGATGAGAAAAAAGTTGCTGCAGACAGAAATAACAACGCATGCGCAACATGGATTTCGCAATTCCGGTAACATGGATTTATGCGCATCGTGGCCATTTAACGCTGTCAGCTTTTACGTCCCTTCCGTCATATTTTCCATTTGTGCGCCGTGCGAAAATAAATCCCAATATAAATATTCTATACCATGCTCCAATCCGAGAAAAAAACATCTTGCAGATCATAAAATGTAACAACTTTCAATCCGTTTAAAGCAAAAAAAGAGAACAAGACGCAAGAACATTCAACAAATAAACGCAAACTTGCTAGACTAAATTATAATAAAATTAAAGTTTTACGACAGTCTGTGAATGGATGAGTGCGAATCGAAACACATGAGTAACTTCTTCGTGCGCGGATGAAACAACTCGACACGAAACTTCCAGTACGATTCCGTCAATGGAAAGTATGTAAATTTTGAAACATCAACGGTACAATTTCTTCCTTCATACACACCCTTAAACTCGTAATTAGAGTAAATTTCCAATTATTTCAATAAACAATATTTATGTACCTTTCGTAAAGGACAAGCCCATTTGGGTTTCACGCAACTAGTAAAACCACTCCATGCTTCATTAGTCGCAGTCGACATTTGACAGAATTTATTTGTTTGAAATTTGGTAAACTTCATGCAAGAGTCGGAGGATTCCTTGTTTGCACATTTCTCAATAGTCCAAGTACTCTTTGTCAAACAAACAGAATAAACAATTAAAATGTTTTTCCATCATATTAACTAATGATATGAAATTATAATTGAAATAAAAAAATTAACTGGAAGCTTCGAGATAAATATTCTTGTAATAACTTTGAAAATATTGCAACACTTCTTGTAAGTGATTTAAAGTGAAAAATATAAAACTTTTACCACCACTTCGCTTGGAAAAGTTTCCTTGATCGTAACATCATAATCAATCAAAATCTGACGATCACTATCATAACGAAATTTAAACATGGAATACGAGCCCTGAACAATATTTTCCTTGCCAGGACAAATACCTGTAAATTTATTCATCTCCACGTATAACTAAAATAAATATCAAAAATATGTTTGCTCTAATTAAATTAAATTACTTAAATTATATTAAATTACTTTTTGTGGTTTAAAAATATCCAAAGCAGATGAAGAATACCAACAACAACTTATTGTGTAAAACAGGATCAAACAAAGCAACAGCTTCATTTTGCTTCAAGCTTAAATAATTGACTATTTCGAAATGAAGCATAGTTTTATTCTTTATACATTTGCAAATAACTACGTAATTCGAAAATAATATTAATCTCTTCTAATTGCCGCTTGGACATCGGCCAAAAAACGAACGATTATTATAAAACCATTAGTATTTTTTATTGTTCTTCTTATCAGATGCGCATAATTTTAAGAAGGATATCATTAACAGTTTTTACTTTATATTTTATTCAACATTTCAAAATAAATTATAGTGTTGTTAAAAGTGTTGAGTTTAATGTTTTTAGTGTTTATAAACGCCATTGTTATTACTTTTTATACACTTTTCAAATTAATATTTGCCAATTAAACCAAAGTATTGGGCTGGATATTAATATTTTTGAATGAAATGCGTTAAATAAGGAATAAGATTTTACCTTGTCATTGGATGAAATTTAAAAGAACATCTGATCACTTAAGGGATTATACAGTTAAGTAGGTAAAACAGTCTGATCTTTATGATATTTTTTCATTGTGAGAATTAAAAAAGAACACGCTTTGGCGTTTTTAAAGCATATTCAGTGGTATTCACGATACGTCAAAAACGGTTCATTGCAAATCATCATTTCAGAAAGATTTGCTACTATATTAATTTATTCCATCATTGAACAAAGAATTTGCCGAAACTCTTAAAAGGAAGGAAATTGTGAAAGTTTGAACACAAAATTTGAGTTATTATACCTTTCTTTTCTTAATTCTTACTTTATTTCCAATCAAATTAAAAATCCTTCGTTCAAATACTAGTTCATCAACGTATAAATAGTTGGTTAATATTTTAAATTTACCAGATTTATAGTTTCTAAATAATATTAACTACAAAAAAATTATAACCATAATGCTGAAACTTTTCTACTGTTATACTACATTTTTCAATCTGAATCATTTTTGATGGAATTCTTGAATAATGCGTAATAAAAAATTCCACTACCAAATGTAAACATACACAAAACAATAATAACAATAATTGAGTTGTAATCATGGAATGATATAGGTAAGTACTTCTAGAATTTATCCTCAAGTATGCGAGGTGTGATTCACAATACTTGAGTGTAATTTTGTACACCAACTACGGATAATTTACGAGTATAAAATGTTCAGCCATTACGCATTTGAAAACATGTTATCTGAGTCCGTTTCATCAGCACAGGCTTTGATAAAACCGTCTGGATTACTCTTATATAAATAGAGTTGCTCTATACTATTCAAATTCTTCAAGTGCTTACAAAACTTATTAATAATTACATTTGTAATTGGACATCCAATTGAACCTTCACAAGGATTGTTGTAAATACCGTATTATTATTTCAAACAATTATGTTTTTGATAAATATTTGTGTAAAATATTTTGAGGAATATACGAAATAACAAAAGGGCAAAAAAGTGAGCATTAAATTGATACGAAAAACACGTTCACGATACAATTAATTCTCCTACACTTAGCAAATAACTAAACGTATTGTCATCAAAATATGTTCCGTATGGCGTAGTTAATTTAACGTTGACATTTTCCATTAACACTAAACGATTTCAGAGCAAACGCAAGCGGCCTAAAGGAGAAACACATATATGTGTGTTTATCAATTATTGCTGGTGTGTCGGCGCGGAAATACAGGTTATTCGAATATTACGTACGGCTCGACGAAGCCCATCCCCCATTATCATTGCTCATCTGGTCGGCTGGGTTGGCGCGGCGGGCAACGGCAGCAATGGTGGCGAAGGGCGCGTGCCTCGCATACGTATTCCCGACGCGCCTGCCACCTTGACCCATTTCGCGGGAGGGTGCGCGCCATTGTTATGATGTGTATTTATAGGGAAGAAAGCGTTCGATACTAATGCATGCGCCGCCGCTGATCGCCTGTTGAAATACGTCCGATACGCACATGTTTGCCAACTACAATTTGCATTGCGCATAGATTATTTCGGGATGATAGTGTCGCCTCGCCACTAGACCAATCCCTGCAATTTGCAATTGAAATTTGATTGATCCGCACCATGCTAAGCCTAACAGCCTTGCGCCGCCCCCGGCTCCGCACCGAAAATGATTTGCGCACATATAATTTTGTACTCAGCTCGAGGGAACTTTGCAGCGGATTAATATTCCCGAATATGATGAAATTTATTACACTCTGCATGTTTAGTGAATATTCTGTATAATTTCAGAATATCTTAATTGCAATATAAATTTAAGCTAGATCGTATCCTCGCAATTTTCCACTGATTCAATATGCGATAAATTTATCTGTAATTTCCGTATTTAAAGAAATGTTGCATAGAAATAAACAGCTTTAATATTTATTTATATTTTATTCATAAAGTGTATCTTTCAAATAACTTTAACTCGAAATGTGTTTGATTGAAAGGAAGAGAAAGAGAATAATTTATTTGCAACTCTTTTGATGAATATTTACTTGAAAGTGAAACAATATTGACGTAGTCAAAAGTAAGCAACAACATGGCGTCTTCGAATGCGTCCAGGTCAAGATCACAGCACTGAGACTGTGTGCGCGCGTCGACGTCGGCGGCGTTCGCAACATAGCAAGCGTTCAGGCGCACCGCGTCGCCGACCACCCCAATGCGCTCGCTGCATGCGCGCCGCCGACGCCTAAACTTCATTAACCAGCGCCGGCGAGCACCGCCAGCGAAAAAACAATCACCTCCTATCCTCGCAGTGCCCGCACGCACGTCCTCATTCGCATCGAAGACTAAACAATAACAATAGTGCAATCAGGTCGCAATGTCATCATAGTGCCTAATTGTATTTCCTGCGCCAGTTTGCGGCGGTCAACATAACCTCCAAGTGCTACTAGTTCAGCGACGACTCTGAAAGTGTGCGTTTCCGGTGCATTGCTGCAATGCTGCGTCGCGCGAGCCATCGCGGCTATTGGTATTCGAGCGACCCGACCAAGTTATCTAATAGCTTAGATGGATGGCTGGCAGCCGCTGCCACCGCCGCCGAGGATAACGGCCATGTCGGCGGAGGAGCGCGCGCGCTCATTGTGCCGCACGCCGGCTACGAGTATTCGGGTGCGTGCAGCGCGCACGCTTACCGGCAGATCGATGCCCGCCGCGTCCGCCGAGTCTTCATCCTCGGCCCATCGCACTATGCGCCGCACAAAGGCTGCTGCCTCCCGGCGGCAAGCGCGTACGAAGCCCCCGACGGCAATGCGATGCCCGTCGACGCCGCCGTCGTCAGCGCGCTTCGGCGGACGCAACAATTTGGCGCATTGGACCTCCGTGCCGACGAGGAGGAGCACAGCATCGAGATGCAGTTACCCTACTTGGCCAAGGTGACACGAGGCGGCGTGTCCGTCGTGCCCGTCATCGTGGGCGCCGTCACCCCGCAGACGGAATGCATCTATGGTGAAATATTTGCACCCTATCTCCGCGATCCAGCGAATCTCTTTGTGGTTTCATCCGATTTTTGCCATTGGGGCGGCAAATTCAACTACACACTCGGCGAGGAGAACGCTCCACGTATTGGCGCATACATCGAACGCTTGGACCGCGATGCAATGGACGCGATCGCCACGCTTAATCCGTCCGTTTTTCGGGATTACTTGGCACGAACGCGGAATACCATCTGCGGCCGGAACGCAATCTCAATCCTATTGAATGCTATAACGCAAGCTGGTTACCACCCCCGAAACGCAACGATGCGCTTCCTCAACTACAAACAATCGTCACCCGTGCACTCTCCAAGTGGCAGTTGCGTCTGTTACGCTGCCGCCGCCTTCGTCGTGCATGATGATCAATTGAATACCACCACCTCAGCGTCAACGACAAATGGCATTCACTGATAATCTCTTTGCGAATTAAGGGCTCAAAAAGCCAACTATATACACTATTGCTTGTTATCGTAATCAAATAAATAATAATAATAATGAACCAATTTAGCACAATACCATTATATTTTCCTTATTATCCTTCTTCTCCCAGCATGAATCACTGCTTTTAATATCTACCCTCATTTCACCTTAAATTTTTAATCCACTTCCAAAAGCAATTAGACTTAAATGGGGGTACCTTTGGCACTAACGCTACCCAGGAATACGTAATTAAAACACAAGGGAATAAATTAGGCAGAATTGTTTATCAAAAAGCATTTGTTTTCGGCCTTAAAGCTTTACAATACAGCATCACGTAAAATAAATGCTTCTGTTAGATGTCGTTTTATATTAAATGACAAAGACGCGCGCTTTATACCTGTTCCAGGATGATATTGCTTGCATTTTTAATCGTGTTTCAAATTACGAGAATAAGAATTAATAATAAATTTGAATTAACTTTTCATGTACCCGAAAGTTCCAAGTACACTAAAAAATGTTAGGGGTTGCGACATGTTTTAATTAGAACAATGCATATATGTTTTAAGCGTCAAAAATTTATTTTTTATATTCTTTGTTTTCAACTCAAATTTTTATTATTTTAAAAATAAAGAAAATTTCATCTCCAGCCCCTTCCCGTCTTGTGTGAACCGCCTAAGGCCTGCTGACGGCACGGGTTTGTGAGTTTTTTGTTGTTTTTACACCTCGCCGATGTAAGTTTACGCCATAAGAACTTAAAGGATATGCACCAAATTTTTAAGTGAACCTAAATAATTATGTAATTAATTTGTAGTCATATTCAAAAACATGATAAGCACCTTTCATTACGATTTAAATTTCTGAGTTTAAATATAAATTTTTACTAATTTGCCTAGAGCAGGCGCATCAACTGAATCTTGTATCTTTTTAGAGGAAAAATGCTAATAATGCTAATGAGTTGTGCCAGAATAATGCTAATGAGTTGTGAGTTGTGCCGTCAAAAATTTATTTTTTATATTCTTTGTTTTCAACTCAAATTTTTATTATTTTAAAATTGAATCCCATTTGTCGAATTTTTGATTAATCCCATAATGCTTAATCATAAAAATAAGTAACAGAAAAAGTATTTTTCTCTATTAGTAGAATTATCGTGATTATACCCTTTCTGGAATTTATTGAATTCTGTGATAAATCGGGAATGACACGTGGAGGCGAATGTGAAACCTAAGTACAATCCGCAAGAGCAATATTGACATTTTTTCCATACAACTTACTTCATTTGGCCTGAAATAATATTCCCGCAGGTCGGCAATATCGGGTTGGTAAGTAGGGGTGCTTAACGGGCGAACAAAGTTTCAATAGCCGGGAGGCAAGTCCATTGATTTGAGGCAATAAGGAAGAGGTTCGTCCCGATCAGCCCCGCCTCGCCGCTCTCCCACGTCGTTATTGAATTTTAGAGTTTTATTCCTGGACAAAAAGTTATTCATCCTTGCTCAGAATTTCCAACTACGTGTAACTCAATTGAACGGGAGAGAAAATTACTCTTATATTTTACTGTTATCCCGCTAGATTAGCACACTCCCCATAGAATGAAAATTGAATTTAAATTGTATAAATATTTCGTTGCTTTTGAAATTACGTAATTAAAAAGTTTATTGTCTAAACCATATTTAAAAATAGTTTTAATTAAATTTTCTCTATTGTTGATCTATTATGATCCTTTTTTCTACATAGGGTGTTTCATTACATTTTCCTTACACTTAACTGAATTTTTATATGGGTTTCCTTCAAGCAATTCTACTACAACTTGCGTTAATCGCTTGCAAAGTGCATTTATACTTTCAGTTTTTTTTTTTTAGAAATAATTAATTATATTCTACGAAATGAAAGTTTAATTGAATTTTCGAATTCCAACTTCTTTGTTAAAATTCGTTAGAAATAAATGTTAAAAACTATACTGAAATATAAATACTACATGTTTGTTCAGGTGCAATTTCATTGCAAGTTTTACTTATTGTTGAATGAATTTCAACTAGCAACTAAAAGCAATCCACTTGAAAGGAAAACTAGAAGCATCCTGTTCCAGTTCATTAAATAGGAATAGAAGGAACGAAGAGACGCTTCTTCTCACTAAAAAGCATGCATTTGCATATTACAAGAAGACGCTGCAGGTGCTGTGCCGCCGACGGCGCCCAATAAATTTCCATGATACGTTGGGTATATTCTCATATTGCACCCGCTCCCGGGAGCGACAAAGGTCAAAACGTTATTCCCATGTCGAGCGCACTCCACTCCCATTTCCATCCTGTTGATCATGGCCAGGTGAAACGACGCAACAAGTCCACTTGCGGCTGGTTGGCTGCCCTAGCCAATCTTCTTCCACGCGAAACTTTCGTATTCTGCATTCGTGCGAGACGACGAAAAAGACACTTCAATAATACAAATGCTGATGCGGTGAGCGAAGAACAAGCGCTTTTATTGCTTCTTGCGAGCGTGGAGTGCGCATATGAAACCCCCATGTGAGATAAAATTACAAAGTAAACGAACAGGAAAGCAACGACAACGACGACGTGAACGTATAAAATATCCTCGACGAGGGTGGCATAAAATATATACTCGCTTTTTTTTTTGCAATAATAAAAACAAAAGTATGCAATAAAACCAAGCCTTGGAACTATTTCCAAGTATTTTTCAATTAAATAATGGATCACTCTAGAATTTTTTTTTCAAAATCAGGATATTACTAAGAAAATAAAATATCCTTTCAGCATAAACGCGTAGGTAGTAAATAAAATATGCCTATGAATAAAGTACGATGGAGGAGATGGCAACCCACAAAGCAAATCATTAAATATGTATAGTTAAACCGGAATAAAAAACGAAATGAAGCGTAGATTGAACTAATCCACTGATGTGTTAACCTGCGAAAACCAGGCAATGATGATCAGTGGGCAATGCGAGTCACCCCCATCAGCAAATATGGTCCCGAAAATAAAGAAAATTTCATCTCCAGCCCCTTCCCGTCTTGTGTGAACCGCCTAAGGCCTGCTGACGGCACGGGTTTCTGAGTTTTTTGTTGTTTTTACACCTCGCCGATGTAAGTTTACGCCATAAGAACTTAAAGGATATGCACCAAATTTTTAAGTGAACCTAAATAATTATGTAATTAATTTGTAGTCATATTCAAAAACATGATAAGCACCTTTCATTACGATTTAAATTTCTGAGTTTAAATATAAATTTTTACTAATTTGCCTAGAGCAGGCGCATCAACTGAATCTTGTATCTTTTTACAGGAAAAATGCTAATAATGCTAATGAGTTGTGCAAGCATGATGATGCAAAAGATAAATGAGATTTGATGTATCATATCTGGATATTGGCTTATGTAGAGGGTGAGATACAGTCGGTTACAACTGATATGTGTTAATTTGCTAGACTCTGATTACCTCATCGCCGCTGTACTACCGTCATTCCAATGGGAGTCAAATTTGTTTTTAATTGAAAAACTGGAAAAATTTGATTTGTACCAAAAGTGGATTGCCTAAATAACTAAAAGTCATCTCAATTCATAGATTATGAACTAAAGTTCAGTTATAAAAAAAGTTGCAGAAAGATTTCATTTTAAAATAGGCTGTTATATTAAATTTGGTTTAAGTGATCCCCATAACCCTATTCTATTGTACTATTTAATACTTAATTTAACAACAATGAATAGCGACTTTGCAAATTATATGCGGATATAACTACCAAATGTATACATATTGATTAACCAATTAAATGTATTATAATAACACGTTTTAGAAATTGAACTCGAGTAAAATGTTATTTTTCTAATAAATCGAGAGATAAGATCTCGATGATATGTTTATTATTAGTTGACAATGACGAATTATTCTTGAAATACCAATAAAAATTCAAAACAATACCAAATTGTGAAACTGTACTGCCGATATAAAAAATTAAAAACGAATTTATCTAAAATTCCCCAAATTAATGAACCACAAAAATTATAATATAACATTTATCTAATCTTGATCTATACCACGTATTCCACAACACCTAACTTTGTGATCCAAGTTATTAAGAAACCACAAAACATTTCTGCAGTCATAATATGCTTTCTACGTAATAACTTAAATAACTTTCTACGAATACTTGCATAAGCACGGTTTTCTGACAAGCCCATGAGCAGCATCAGTGTAAATCGAGGGACAGGTTATTCATATAAGCAATTCGATACATCCCCATCAAACAGGAAACTAAAATTGCAAACGTCGCGACGTCGAACACGGTGGAAACTTAACCTAATTGAAAGTTACGATAAAACTACAGACATCACAATTGTTCCATCACAATTCCATCATTACACACCGCTTCACTTGATTAGCAACTGTTTGTATTCGCTCTATAGTTTATGACACATGTGAATTTGAATTGCAAATGTTATTTCTCTATGAAAAATGATTGTATTACTAGAATAATGCAAATATTCCATACGCTAACGTCACCAACCTGTGTCACATAAATGGTTAATTAAACATTTATTATTATTATTTAATAATTCCAATACATGTTCTACTTTATCAATTAATTCCAAATTATTAGCAAATTATTGTGCTCATTGCGTAAAGAGTTGCCTATTTTACTTTGAATCTGTTTATAATGTGTACACATATCCACTTTCAATAGCCATAATTTATGCATAATTTGATAAAAATAAGCAAACACTCCAAAAAACCAGAAACGCGGAATTTTGTGGCCGATAAAACGCCTATTTGTGATTACGCTATTTGCAAATTGCAATGACGTAATGCCAAAACAAATAAAACAATATCGCAGCGGCAGATTAGAAGTGCTATAAGTGTGTTTGTTGCCCAAAGGTGTGTTTTTCAAAACACTTTTTGAACGCGCTATTTGCACAAAGAAGCCGAATGCATACATACTGCGGATAGCGTTCATTAGATAAGTCGCATAACCTCAAAAGGCGTGCGATCCGTCGGTCTCGCTGGTCTATTGCAATCGTTCGGCAATTATTGGATACATTTCCTCGTGCAGCAGTGTGACTCGACGATATTGGCAAAGTAATCGTTAAATGATTAAAATTCTGCAGCGTTTTTTCTCATAGATTTCTTTTGGGCGTGTTTCGTACTCGTCCGCACCGCGCAGACGAGTGGCAGAGTGAAAACAACAGACACAGCATGTACTTACACGACCATTCCGTAGGCGCCTTCACCGATGTAGGATAAATTCGTGTATCGGGGGCCCACTTCGAATGCCTGCCCCCGGATGATCTCAACGTTGGGGTTCGTGTTCGGCACGGGCGCGTTCTCCGCCATTGTACACGCAGCTAGAGCACTGCCGCTGCTGGCTTCTTCTTGGCAAAGCAAGTGCACCACGCTGTACGATGACCGATTCAAGAGCACCAGGTCTCTTCTTGAACGAAGCGCGGTTAACACGCAACAACGGCCATACACACGCGAATGCTGAAGGGCAGCGCGACGATGAGCGCTTGCGGTTGATTATCGCTGCTGAGTGACGCCAGCTCGACGGAAGCACTCTCACCACCCGCGATGACGACCTTACGCAAACTGTCGGACGCGCTCGCGCAAGGTGTACCGTTTGCACTGACACCGGATGCTTTAATCGCTTGCAAAGTGCATTTACACGCCATCTACTGTCTTCAAATTAATGCTTTGGCGGCGAAAGCGCACTCTTAATGCATTATAATCGTTGACGATTCATAACAATTCATAACATTGTTGTGCGAGGCGGCCAGCAAGTTTTTGTTGTTTCTTGTAAAGTTATTGTTAATATTTATTCGAAATGAATGCGCCACCAACATTTGAATCATTTCTGCTGTACGAGGGCGAAAAGAAGTATGTATTGAATATGCTGTTAAAGCACTTGTGTTATTATTATTTTTTAACCTCACTTTCAGGGTTTTACGCGAACAAGATACCAAAGTAACAAATGCAGCAATTTTCACTGTTAACAAAGAGGATCACACTTTGGGCAACATGATTAGGAAGTATGTTGCATAAGTGTCACTAACAATTGATTTATTTCTATAACAAATTTTCTTGCAATTTCAGTCAGCTTTTGAAGGATCCCAGAGTTCTTTTCGCAGGCTACAAAGTTCCACATCCTCTTGAGCATAAATTTGTTATTAGAATACAGACAACTTCAGATTATTCACCCCATGCAGCATTGGTAAATGCTATCAATGATTTAAACTCAGAATTATCACTATTTTTAGAACGATTTGAGGAATCTGTTAAGGAGAAGAAGGAAGGCTTAGACTAAAATATTTCCATGAAAAAATATTGATTAATAAATTTAATAATAATGTTAAGATTAATAAAGATTATGCTTAGATAAATTGAATTGTACAAAGTTAACTTGATTTACTTCAGATCCAACTTAATATCAAGTCCACACTTAACATTTGGTTGTAATAAGTTAGTTATACAAGAACAAATAACAAGTGTATTAAATTAAATAATAAGAATTGAACTAAATTTCATTTGATTTAATATGTTTCTTCTTCTGCTGTGCAGTCTTCAGTTGCATGACCAAACACTACAAATGAGAAAATGTGTTAATTACGAACAACATTTGCATATTGCTCAGTGTTACTTACTTTCACAGATATCGCAGTAATCCCTCGGAGGTGGTTTAGCTTTCTTCTTAGCACCTGGTGGAGGTGGCGGTGGCATATCTTCATCAGCCTGTGTTGGACAATCTTCAGTTTCATGCAGGTCAAATTCTTCGCAAATATCGCAGTACATGCGCGGGGCGATTTTCTTCTCCGTTATTCCCAGCCTAAACAAAAATACTCGTTAATTTTTTATCATTCGCAATATTTAATTCACGTACGTTAATAATTCATCAACGTCATTCGGATTGAATCCCTTTTCCAGTATTTCAATGCGCGCTTTTTGTTCTTCTTGTTTCTTCTGCATGTCAGCAATGATTGATTGTAGAAATTGTACCTCTCCCTCCGCCAGCAGTTTCTCCTCCATAAGCTGCTTATAAGCATTCGAATTCATCGTATTATTGTTGTTCATCTATATTTACATTGCAACCAAAAAGAAAAGCACCATGCAAAATTAATAAAAGAATTTACGGGTTATTTAAAAGAAAATTAATTGCAACTAGAACATTATTACGTTATTCTTTTCCAACCCTTAGTATGTGTGTGCCATTTAAAATATTCTGTATGTGATTGATCACGAAAGATCTATTAAACTTACCGTTTCGTCTGTAGCTTGCACATTCGCAATGCTCTTCTCACGCTCCTGGGTGAGCTTTAAAACATCTTGCTGTAGAAGCATAATCTCAGTCTGTTGCTTTTTAATAGTATTATTAGCAGTTACTAAGTTTTCATTGGACGTATTTATTGACTTCTCTAATTCGGTAATATGCTCTTTATTGTCGTTTAATTTCTGAACCTTAAGTCCTTCGATAAGCTTCTTAGCGGCCTCTTCGCCGCTCATCACGTTCAAAAGTTCCGTCTTGTGCTCTTCAGTAACTTTTAAACGTTTAACCATATTTCCGTATAATGTCATTTGTTTTTGTGCAGATTCTAATTCTGCTTGGCGCACAATTTGTGCATCATGCATTTGCGATACGTCCAATTTCAATTTTGCGTTGGATTTACTAATTTCCTCCATGGAAGAAGTGACGACTTGAAGTTCCTTTTGCAGTTTGATAATTTCTTCGTTTTTGCCAAGCAAATTAGAATTAACATCTTTGCCTTCCTGTTCCTTAGAAGATAAAATGGATTCCAGCTTCTGCATGTGCTCGGTTTTCAATTCAAGATTCTTTTGCAATTCCAATTCTTGCGTTTTACTTAACTCTAACTGACCCGCAAACGATTCCACGGTTTTATGCATTTCATCAATCTTTGCTTCCAGATTTGCAATTTTCTTATCTTTCTCGAATAATGTGCTTTCTGTTTTAAGCGATTCTATCAATTTTTGCTCCTTTTCCTGCACATTAACAATTATTTCATTGTACTTTTCATTTAGTTTTGCGTATTCTGCTTGTATATTTTCCAGTTTTTGTTTATCATTTTCGTTGTCAATTCGTAACTCTTCCGAATGTTTCTTAATTTCTACATGTTCCTGCTTCAAGCTTTCAATCTCTAAATCCTTCTGAGCACACATAGCATCCTGTTGACTCGTTTGCTTTTCAATTTCTTCAATGCGTGCAAGTAGCTCTTTAACAGCTGTATCTTTCTCAGATATTGCAGTTTGGTGAGAAGTTTTCGCTTCTTCAAGCTGTCTCTGAATCGTAGTAAAGTCCTTCTCATTTTCCGAACTTTGTAATTGCAATGACTTATTTGTATCCCGTAATTGCTCGTTAGTTAATTTTATTTCTTCATTGAGTTTCTCAATTTCGGTTTGGGCTTCCGCCAATTTATTTTCTAATTCAATCTTAAATTTATTGCTTTCATGTAGTGAAGATTCCGAAGCAGTTTTATATTCAAGTTCCAAATTGATATCGTGCTTATATTTTTCAATTATTTGATTCTGTTCTGTTGTTTTCTGTTGTGTTATTTCTAATTCCGCTTTTAACTCGTTTAAGCTTTGCTGAAGAGTTTCAATAATTTTTTCATTCTTTACACAAGTGTCTCTCATATTTTCTTGTATTTTAGACATTTCTGATTCCGTTTTAGATTTTTCAGTATTATAGTTTGCCTCATTATTGGTCAACTTCATGTGTGTTTCTTGAAGTGAATGCTCCAAATTAGAAATCTTTTCTTCTAATTGCTTTTTCATATTCTCATAGTCTTCTTGTTTATGATGAAGCTCTTTATTCAGTATATCTAATTTACTGCTTTCTTCTCCACTAGCACCAATCAATTGTTGAATTTCAGCTTCTAATTTTTCTTTGACCTTTAGAGCATCATTGTACTTTTCTTCAATTTGTTGTGCGTTGCGTTGCGTGTCACCTAATTGCAGTTCAAGTTGCGCGCTCTTTGTTTTTTCTTGTTGATTTAGCGCAAATTCTTCTTGCAGCTTTGCCTGTAATTGTTCATATTCATTCTTTAGTTTGTCTGCTGTTTGCTGAGCATTTACGAAAGTATCTTGGGATGCTTGTAATTTACTAGCCATTTCTTGTAATTCCTTGTCCTTTGATTGTAAATCAGTTGTAGTTTTATTTAGTTGCTCATTTATTTCCACATATTTGGCGTTCCATACATCTCCATTTTTCTTGTTAGTCTCAGTGAGCGCTTGCAATTCTTCTTTTAATTTGTCATTTGCGGCATTAGATTCTTCTAACAATTGCTTCAATTTGTTAACTTCAATCATTGACTTCTCTTCTTCCATGTTAACATTCTCAGTTTCCTTAATTTGGGATTCTAGATTCTTTTGAGTTTTCGACAATTCATCGTCAAGCTTCTTCAAATCGGATGATTGGTTTTTGATTGTCTCCCGCTGGCTTTCTAATTCAACCACTTTGGCACTTACATCCATTCTTAATTTATCCATTTCTTTGCGCAATGTTTGTTCATTTGTGTTTGCGTCATACTTGAACTTTTCGAAATCTTTTCGAGTTTCCTCAAGTAGTGTTTTGGCCTCCTCATAATTAATTGTCAATGATTTTAATTCTTCGTTTTTGTTGTTTACATCAGTTAAATATTTAGCGCGCAATTCTTCAACTTCCTTGTTTAACTTGAAAACAGCAACTTCGTGCTCAGATTGTATTTTCGTTATTTGTTTATTTAAGACGTCTGATTGTTTTAATGCTATTTCTTGATGTTCTTTTAAGGCACTGTTGGCATCTATCAATTGCGATTGCAATGATTGGACTAATTCTGCAACACGATATAATTATTAAAAATATGATATAATTATTATTTAATTGATTTTTAATTTGTATTATTACCAATTGACTTAGATTCTTCATTTTCCATAAGCGAGCGCTTTTCAACAGAGTGCGTCAATTCCACGTTGATGCTTTCATTTTCTTCACGCAATTTCAGTAATTGATCTTTGGTAACGATTAATTCTTGCGTTTCAACTTCAAGCTTCGCATTGTATTCTGCAATTTGCACTTCCAATGCTGCAATTTTGGCAACGTGTTCTTCATTCGTGCTCTAAAATTAAAATATGTATCAATTAAAACAAAATCATTAGCTCAGTACAAGTACAAACAATGCAAACACATCAAATCACACATTTTATAGTAATAGTAAAAACACGTTAGTCTTCAATGCAGTCAATATATCTCTACTAATTTAGTTGTTATAAACGCAGCATTGAAGAATTTACAAGAACATACTGTAAACAATAGCAACAAAACATGAAAAGTGACGTTTCTTTCTTACTTTCAGTGCATTGACACGGTGCTGTAATTTAAAGAGGAAAATGATAAATTTAATAGATAATAATTATTAATTAATAAATAAGTTTATTAAATCTAAGAAAAAATATTACCTCTTCAACAGCTTTCGTTTCCTCAAATTTGAATTGGTAATCCTCGATTTTCTGCTTCTCTTCGTCGAGTTGTTCTTGCAATTCCTTGTTTTCATTTTGAATGCGTTCAAATCTCGCTCCAAATTCGATCAATTTACGTTCGGTTTCAGCACGATACTAGAATGATAACATAAATAAATTTAGGAAACTCTGAGGTAGTAAATAATAAAATTATATATGCCAAGTAAAATTGTTTTATTTCACGTACATTATCTAAGTCTTTCTGCACTGCTACGTATTTGTGTTCAGCTTCATCCGCCAAACCAGCTGCTCTCGTTGTTTCCCCACGCTCAAGGTCCAGCTCCTTCATTAGCTGTTCGATATGCTGTTGCTTTTCATTAAGCACGTCCTGCGCAAAACATTTAATTAATGCGCTATTAATGTAATGTATAATTAGGTTAAGCTGTGAGAGGATTCTAAAAACATTTGCACA
Organism: Aleochara curtula; assembly: GCA_963978815.1. Lineage (NCBI taxonomy): Eukaryota > Metazoa > Arthropoda > Insecta > Coleoptera > Staphylinidae > Aleochara > Aleochara curtula. The sequence goes on along the minus strand of OZ022215.1, from coordinate 10,310,749 downwards.
TGTGATGATTGTACTTTGTCTATGATTAATCGATACACTTGTTGAATATTTATAAATCAATTAAGAGATTACCTATCTGGAAAATTCAAGGACATATTACAACACATTATAAATTCTATTGCAATGATTTTCCATTTATTCTATTTAAAATTGGAATCTCACCGTCAAGAATATATAGATTTGGTAAAAATTAAAAATATTTAGGCAATACGAAAATCAATAATTAAAGTACTAAATCACTTCTCGAATTATGGAAATAATTACCGATCCAACGCGTTAAATAATTCAAGGTAAGTTAGGAAAACGTGGGTGTAGGTAGTGGATAAATAATTAATTTATTTATTAAAACTCTAACTATGCAATAGTAGTAATATAAACAGCACAACTAATAATAGTAATAAAGCTATTCTTTATAAAAACGTGCAAAAACAACAAAAACTAACATAGGGCATCATAGGTATTAGGAGCAAAATAGTATTAACAACTCTTCTTTCTAATAACAACTAAATTGCAAAACGGTTAATCGATCTCTAAACTCTACGAGATAGATATTAATTAATCATGGCATAAATAACAATCATCTTGTTCATGTGCAAAGATTTTTAAATATATGGGCATCAATTGAAGTTGATTTCAGGACGAATATCTTGAAGAATAACATCAATAAGAGTAGGTTACCTGAAGGGCCGATCTCGTCGCTAGTGGCGTTGAAGTTTTGGGTGACGCCTGTGATTTCTATATGTGAATTCAAACGCAAACGAATGCAATCAATGAAAACATATTAGTGTATAAATATAAAACAAAACTTAATTAAAGTGATGTTTAAAAATGTGCTTTAACACTTATAAACAATTAAACGTAATACATTAAAACAAACATCAACACACTCGTGAATTAGTTTGATTACGATTAATAAATCCAAACAAAATGTGTGAAAATAAAAAAATTAGACAACGAATAATATATACAAAAACAAACAACATTAGAAGAATGCAATTAATAAAAACGTTTAGTAATTTGATTAATTCTTACAAGTCGGTTGTTGTTTGTCTGCCTTAATGCGATTGATCACTGATCTAACAACAACCCACCTTTTGTCCTAGCGATGTGACACCTAATCTTACCCTGCGTCCGGTGCCCGCCATTGACACCGATGTGGACGCCATCGAAGAGTTCATCGATAAGAGTGACTCTTTCGAATTGGATCGGCGCATGCTCGAATGTACGACGCAATTGCCTGGTTTCCGGTTTGATGGTGATCTGCTTACTTTATTCACCGGAGCAAACAAACCATAATTCGGTCGGCAATCAAAATATCTAAAATATGCAAATGTTATCGAACGTTATCATCTTCTTTACTCTATGCAAAGCATACCGCTCCCCAGCGACAGATCCATCATTTTTACCACGTGGCTCATCCAATTCCACGCCGCACCATTCTCCGTTTGCAAAGCTGGTGAAACCCATGAAACGCAATGTACCCACCTTGGAACCCTGGCTGGATTTGATAATCACACGATCGCCGACTTTGAAATCTACATGCATTGATGCCAAGCTTGTACTTGATATATCTAAAAATAGATCATGTTATTTGATGGGTAAACCTAATCTGAAATTCATACTCAGAGGTGATCGAGTACTTGTCGCAATTGGCGATACCATAGATTTCCGTATGCCATTTGTGGGCGAAGGTGTTGTGCAATACGATGCATCACCAGCACCCGCATCAGGACCAAGTGGATATCTTGTCAGTCGCGTTAAACGACTGAAAACACCACGTTTGGCTTCACACTGAAAGTACCTTATACCTCCTACTGATCCATCATTTTTACCTACAAATTTGCTGATTAACAATAACAGATCTAAATACTGTGCACGTGTATTACCAATTGGTTGATCTAAAACAATACCAGCCCATTCGCCTGGAGCAAATTGGGTTTCACCAATATAGGCAATTTGTCCTGGTTTTGTTCCACCAACAAAAACACGCTGTCCTATTATGAAGCTGTTTGTATCTTCAGTCAATACAGCACTTGAATCTAAAAATGATTTGAACATTGTTTTAAATCTAAAACTAGGTCAATTCTCAAATTCAAAGATGATGTTTAGGTGTACCACAAATAATATGACATGATAATAGACAAATAATAAACATGCATTTACACCCTACCTGAATGTCTGCTGAGACCAGCTTCACTTAATCTACGGGGGTGTAAATCCCACAGAGCGTCTATTGAGGAGGCTGTGCCCGTGCTACCAACTAAACGAACAAAAGCAAAACAGAGCAAAATAGGTGAATCAAGCAAAACACAAACACAAAAAGAGTGATAGTAGAATGCAAAAACCATATAGAAAGCATATGTGAGATACAAATAAATGTGATATCTAAGGAAATACTCTATTTTAATTACTTTCGTGCATTGTGTGTCGAAATTCCTTTTTCTACTTGTGGAACTACAAAGTAAAACAAAACCCACAATAGCGAAAGAGTACACTTCTTTGCAATGTACGAATTGCGACTGATGTTTAACTGCGTCTGTAACCATTGCTGCTTTGCGCATTTGTCTCATTTACATATATGAGCAAATCCAAATCGAGAAAGACAAGAAGTGTTTTGCTGTTTGACTGCTTTGTTATTAACTACTAAACATATACAGTAAGCGACTAATTTGTTTGTGTGGGAGTCACAATGCTAGAAAATTATTAATTTAATAAATATTTGTTTAAATACGCGCACAAACAATACTGTTTGTCATTGATTTAATTGAACTTGAAAAAATCTGGATTGATTTCAAAGATAGAAAGTAAAATGCTATTTTAAAGTGATGACATTTTCCGAAGCACGAATAGATCTTGAACTAAGCAATTATAAGCAAGAACAAACACGATATGGAAATGCTCGCTGTGCGTCGGAAAAACACCTTCAGTCTGATGATTAACGACTGGTTGCGTTCGACTTTTGATTTTATTATGTCAAGGTGGCTTCATTCATTCAAATGAAGTCCGCCATTCGAAAATGTTTCACACATGTCCTCTTGCGACACGCATGACACTCATTGGGATTCGCATGTTTTTGACATTGGCGAATACGCGAATTACAACTATCAACTAATTGTTACTACTTTTACCTACATGGAGTTAATGCATTTTAACTATGTTTGAATGCGTAATTGCTTTTTGTTTAATGTGTTGTTTGTTTAGTTGACTTACGCGATGTGCGCCGCAATGATGGCGAACGCTCACGGGAACTTGAACGTTCCCGAACAAATCCTTTTGGCGGTTTAGTATAACTAGTATTGCCATAATTATTGGTTGAATTACTAGTTGTAAAATCCCTGAAGAAGTCATCTCTGAATAGATCCTGTGTGTCTATATAGGAGTTGTAATTTTAAATTACATTCTAGTTTTAGAATGAAGTTCAAGTGTTCATTTGTATCATGTTCATCATGTTGACTTAAAGGGTTATATACAGTTACAATTTCTTTACTTAAGATTACTCAAAAACTATATCTCTGATCAATACCAGATTTTTATCAATTTTTTTTATCAAATAAAATGAGGCGATCTAGTATTTGAAAGAAGAATTTTAATTTTGGTTGAAAGAAAAATATTTTTAATTTGGAATTTTGGTTTTAAGAAATAAAATTCAAAACAAATGAGTACAAAACTGAAATTTTATATTGAATTCTTGAGCATTTCTTTTTGAATTCCAGTTTCGGAAAATTCTTTGTTCAAGCACGGAATAAATTAATATAATAACAAAATGTTTATTTGCAATAAACCATTTTCAAATTATCCTCACCACCGCAAAACATACTTCTGTATTTTTTTGCTGAACAAAATATACAAAGTAGATAAAGAGATGTAATAAACGACAAGCATAAAACTCTTTTTTTAAATATTCAAAATACAACTGAAAAAAAATCAGAGAGTAGGCGATTTTACACTTGTGCAACTGTATATAACTCCTTAAAATGATTGCTTTAAATTTTGAAATACAATAGAGCAAAAGATAAGCATCAATGAATTGAAACGATTGAAGCGCAGGATACAAATGCATCCCCCACTTACAATTCCTTAAGCGGTTTCGAGTCAGACGCCTCGGGTAGGTGATTAACGGATTTCCGAAAAAGTCATACTCCTCAAAAAGGTCACGCAAAAAACAAGTTGGATCTACACAATCAAAATGTATAGGTGTTTGTGTTTCTAAATTATTTGTGTCAATTGTGTGATTTTTACTCTTTTTAAGTACGAATTTTCAATCTGATACACTTACTTTCGAAAGGCGATTTATAACTTTTAAATGATTCGTAAGTTTTATTCGGCGTCGATGAGAAACTGTTGTACAAACGATTACCGAAGAAGTCTTCCTCGTATTCCTCCATTTCAATGACGTCTAGGGATTTTCATGATGTGCCCATCACAACAGCAGAGAATGAGTTGTGCCAAAGCAAACACAGAATCAACATGCAACAGATTGATTGCCGGTGTATAGGTTCAACAAAACATTGGGAAAAAAGCGTCAATATTTTATACAATACCTGACAATTTGTAACGGTTCAGATCATCAGAGGCCCGTCGAACGTAATCGTAGGAAGACGTTTCTGAATTTTTTATTCGTGCATTTATAACAAACACTCATCACAATTTCAATAATTCAACGATAAATAATATAAGAATGGCTAATGGTTATTTTAAGCAATGTTAACGGTATTGAAGAAAAAAATGAAAAGAATATTCATAAAATCGCATTAAACAAAACTTCTATTTAGCGCAATCTATTTCTTTACATGCTTAATACCCATGTAAAATGCATAAATATTTTTAATTAGAACGATAAGTAAACAAAATGTAATACACGACCAAAAAGATTGGATTACAAGATTATATTGATCAGAACCAAATGCAGATTATCGTGTCAAGGAAATACGGATATAATTCAATGTGTTTACAAAGTGTTCTAAATATATTTTAGAAATTTAATATTTCATCTGCTATTAATACTTTTTTGACTAACTTACTAAAAAATAAGTGGGTGAAATATTTCATTTCATAACTTTTAATATTACATTCTTTCGAAGTTAATCTCTTAATCTCAGACTCATTTAGAGATCAAATATTTTATTGAATGTTCAAGAAAAACATAAGCGAGATAGAAAAGCAATAAATTATCCAACGGATAATAACATAGATGACATCACATTGGGCGGTCATAGGAGCATTTGAACGGAATGTAAATCTAAATGCTAAATCGATTTCTGATGATACACCGCATCGTATTATTAATTGCGCATTAAATTTTACTAGTTTTGCAAACTTTGAACATTTCTAAACGCCTTCTTATTAATTTTAAAATTAGCTCAAAAAATAGGAAGATCTAAAGAGAAAGCTTTTAAGTTTATTATTGTTCACATGACATAGACATTGAACTTTCAACAGACAACTCACGAAATAAACATTGCTCAATACTGAGCGAATTTTTGCCTATGCCAATCGACAATTATTGCAATACAGCCTTGACCAGATGAACATTTCACCTGTATTATTTTTAGTCTGCAGTATTTATTTATTTATGCTGCTCGTTTTTACGTTCAATATCCGTTTGCCTCGACGCGAATTAGCTATTTGTTTGATACTTGATGGCTACACTCATGATTGATATTTTATATTTTATAATGTTTTCATGCGCACACCCACGCGATGCACGTACAAACTCCACCTACATTATTATTCTGTTTGCTTGTAATTCTAGAAGCATCTAGCAAAACATATCAACAGCATTGAGGCATGTATGCCGAGTGTATTAACACATGACAGCTAAATAATATTATTACACGGAATTGTTACTGATTCTGAATCGCAATATGATTGGGAGTGAGTACGTTTGAATGTCAAGTTATTTTATTTAATGCACTAATCTGCATACCATTTTAATTAATGCAAAATACCAATTGCATATCTTTTATTCTTCAAGTTTACAATTTCAAGTGCAGTCAATCAATTTGACAAATTAATTTTATACTATTGTTAAATCTGTTTCTAATTAATTATTGGCTTTATTCGTTAAAATTAATTTTTTAAGCCTCACCCACATACGTTAGCAAGAGAAAAGTAAACTTTGTTTAATTTTTCATTGTAATCCCCATTTGTTTGCAATTAGACGCCCGTCCACGTCCTTCAAGAAATGCAACAACAAAATTCTGGTTCATCCAAAAGGGTCATTCAGAATTAGAGAAAGTGTTTCTGCAAGTATTCGGGCAATTACTGATATTAGTTTTAAAACCATCTCAAACATAAGTACCAGGCAACAAGATTTCTTGCTCCTATACTTTTATCTAAATTTGCCTTTAAATTTTAGACCAGAAGTTTCACCCCACTCGGTAATAACATGACCCTATTTAATTAATATACTCAGTTTAGTGTTAGATTCAAAAACTCAAGTAAACATAGATGACAGCTTAATGTCTGTTAACTAAAACGTTAAATGAATTTCCATTCTTAGCGTAAAGAAGTTTTACTTAATTATTTTTTGTACTTTATAATTGTTTTCAGTGATTGATTAAAATAATTTTAAACTCAGATAGAGCTTTACGAATTAAATAAATCCCAAAATAATATTTAATATATGTTTATAACCTTTAAGAAAAATCCTACATTAAAATAAGATTAATTAAAAATCGACATTGGACTAATTATTTTTAATCTTAAAGAACGACCAAAGTATTACTCTTTTTCTCGTTAAAATATCGAGGAATAATGCTTTAAGAAAAGATTGCCATAAAATGTTATAGTATTTTTTATATCGCGAAAAGTCTTAAAGGTTTTTCCATTGTGATGAGTCTACGTCCATGACACAAATCAATCACCATTCAACCATTTGTTCTGTCGCGTAAAATCAACTAAAATACGTCGTAAAATGTAAAACAGAAAAATTCATTCACGCACTCGTTCATTCATTCGTCGAGTGACAAATGCGTTCAGCATAAACAGAAAGCAAAAAAATAAATTGAGTGGACAGCCAACAAATGCCTACGCGAATAATGCGCATCTCTTTCTTACAGCGCACACTGGTCCAAAACAGCATATTTTTGGAAAATGCCTTATAACTCAAAATTGTCCGAACCGATTTTCAAAATTCAAATTTTGTCATGATAGTAAAAACACGGCAAATTGGAATTTGATAAAAAATTAATAACTTTCAATAAATCCATAAAATATTAACAAAAATTGATGAGAAACTGATGAGAATGCTTTAATTAAATAAACTTTAAAACGACTTGCTGCGTATTATCAAAGGTTTTGCCGCAATCTAACTCGTTAACTTCTCATATTTCAATACGTCTCTCTCGCACATTTTAACGTTTGCATCATGAGACTGTTAAATTATATCGGCACGACTATAAAATCGGCAAAATTTCGTCCAAAAAACTAAAAATTTCATCTTCAAAGTGTCATAACTTTCTTATGGGCGGGTTTGGGCGCGACTGGACATAGCAGAGGTGATTCTTCATTTAATTATCTATCTGCCAGTGGTAATACCGCTTTGACACAGCTTGACACACACTAGTAGAACTCGATTTGAAAATTTTCCGTTCAACAAAAATCTGAAATTTTTCAAAAATTAATTTCTAATTGAAAATATAATATCTAAAAGACGGTATTGAAACCATTCGAAAGACTATTAGTTGTAGTTTATGCACATGCAAAGAAAGTTGATGTGGGATAACTATGAGCTTGGAAAATGAAATTTGAATATGAAGTTTACATGTGAATCAAATCTCGAGCCCGAAATTATTTGACTTTGTCGCTAAATTGTTGCTAAACTATTTATCCGATTTGGATCATATTTTCACAATCGTAAAATTCAGTTATTCCTTAATTTAGTGGTAAAAAAAAATTTTCAAAAATGTCATTATTTCATTTCACGACAATTTCCCCTTCGGGACCAGTGTGCAGCGCAGTGTGCTCATTAATATGGAGCGTACAAATATTATATGTAAATACAAATTATAATCATAGCAGGTGTTTTGCGACGTGCGCGAAAAAAGTCACGAGCGTTATGTGGAAATAGGTCAGTTTCATTGACAATTAGCGAATTTTTCACTATTCGAACTTTTTTCTAAGTATGATGCGCTGGCAGCTTAATCGGAATGTAGTGAAAAAATGTCAACTTTGTAGATGATGCAATCCGACTTGAACGCTGCCATTGAACTGGCATTGCAATGATGGATGGCGATGTGGAATCGCAATGTGTAAATGCGAGGAAAAAATAGCGTAGAAAATTCTCGTTCAAGTTCAAACGGTGAGGCAAGAAGGTAAACTTTATTTTCGTTTCGCATTTAAACAACGCGAAACAACATTTATACTTGAAATTCTACGTTTATAACCTTCACATTGTCTATACTTATGAGTGTTTGCATAATTTACGTTTTCTTTTTAGTTGAATATTTTGTATGTATTTGATTGCAATCATTCATTTAAGTTAATTAATAGCAATTCAATTATCGATTGTTTATCTAGTTTTAGAATTTAATGTTTGAGTTAATTGTGTAAATACATTTTATTTTATTACAAAAGCAAATAAATTTATTAGATACATAAATGTTTAATAAATATTTGAATAATTGACTTTTCATAACCACTTCATGTATTGGTTTTAAAAATAGTTTAGTGCAGAATGCAACATATTATTCGATATTATTGAAAAATGTAACCTTCAAATCAACTAAATTAACCGCTAATAACTTTTACGTTATTTAAGTCAACAAGTTACGTAAGTATGAATAAACGGCAGAAATTGCATTTGCATTAAATTTCACAACAACACAATCGGGGAAAAACAGACAATAGAATGTGAAATTGTGAGAACAAATGTGACACATTTATTCATCCATACGCTATGTAGGTACTAAATATAAATAGATAGAAGAATTTTGAAACTAATTGAATTTACGAGCCATAACAATTTGAGCAAATGAAACAAGACAACAAGGCGCATTATATTATTGCTTGATTACAGCTTGGGTGTTTGTCAAACGTAATTCAATTGTTCGCTGAAAGTTTCCGCAAAGCATATTTCGTATCGTTTGATTGCTTCATCGCTAATGCTTGAAACTGCATTGTTCCACGTTATTTATTTAGTTATTGTCACTGACGAACCACCAGCAAATTGAATCTAATCGCACACATTACATTTTATACGAGCATGTCTTATTCAGTGCTCAATTGCACAAACTGCACGTTCTGGGAGTGCACAAATTATTTTTAAATTAACAATAAAACTGCATGTAATTTATCCTCATTGTTCGATTATTGCCATTGGGAGGATGTAATAAACTATTTCATTTTATGAATATTCGTTTTCAATTAGAAATATTATTGATATTATTGATTATTTAGAGTATCAGAGTAGGAATATGATTGAAATACTCTGTATATAAATTTTCCAAAGAAAAATGATGTTAATTACAAGAATGAATTTATCAATAAATAACATGGTATTAAATCATTGGAAAAAATAATTGCACAATTTTTTTAAATCAAGCTGTAATTGCTTTAGTGAATGAATGATTTATTACACAAAACTATTATTAGAAAATAAAATTCAATCTTTAGTAAATTGGCTAAACATATGTTACAAGTATCAAGAAATTATTTAATTAATTCTTTGTTATCTTAAAGCAAATTCTAATTAAATTTTGCAATTGAATTTTATTAATTCTAATCCAATTAATTTATGCGTGAAATGTACTCACCATGTTTGTAACTCATGTTTGACTTATCGTTATCACTAAAAGTGACTGTTGGCATTAAGGTGTGTGTTTATTGCTTAGGATTACAGCTTGTAAAATAGGTAAATCCTTGATATCCTTGATTCTTTTGTATTTAATAAAATACCATTTCAAACGATGAGAAACTAAACTTTAAAATATATTTTATCCCGGGTAAAAACTTAAAAATTTAATAAATTGCGTCACAAATTGGAATGTAATGTGCGAATGAAGTATTCGCCGATGTTTCTCGTATTGCAGTCACGACACTTTTGAATGGATGCTTCAAAGAGAAGTGGTTAATGTACTCACACTCTGCATACATCATATGTGTGTATGTGTTGAGATTTGTATTTGCACCGGTATTTTGAACCTTTGCATAACTAACACTTGCAGGAAATATGCATATGTATTTTCTATATTTGCGATAAACCAATGGTCAATCAAGTATTAATCACGTACACAGATATAAACTTAAAGTTTAATTTCGCATTTACATATATATGTTTTGTAAGTATTCGTGTAACATTTGGTTTAATGTTGAATTCATGCTTGAATGCAAATTAATTCCATTCGTTACTTTCAGTATCTATGTGTTTGTTTGTGTATGTGTAAGAGTAAAGTAGAAGGTGAAAACGTGGAAAGGCAAGACTAGCAAATATGTGTAGGTTTTTCATTTATGTCTGTTTGCTACACGTATACAAAAAGTGCAATAAATATTGCATTTGTAGTAGTCGTAAATGTTTTACTCGAATCACGTAGATTAATAACTGAGATTAAGAGGCAATAAATATTCGTTTAATGATAGAGAAATAGTTGGAGTGTCAAATTGAACATGAGAATGCTATACATTCAACTTTTTTTATATTAAAATTTATTCTAATTGGAATATTTCAACAAAATTATCATTATTAACAAATTATAAACGTTATGAAATGTTAACAGATTAATTATGTTTTTTTAAAGATAATGTTTGTTTTTAATTGTTAAAAAATGGCAAATATTTTAAATTAAGGCTGGAGTTAATTAAATTTTCTTCCTAATTTTTGCATAAATTAATTCTGATCTTCTTAGAAATCTGTAAGTATAATATATGAAATTTTGAAAATATAATATGTCATTCTTTATTACGTGATTGTGCCGGAACTTTTTCGCCAATATCTCAACATTGGGAATGGCGATTTTCAAAATTATCCACAAATTTTGAATCCGATCAATACCAAATTTTAATCAGTCGCTTGTAATTAAACTAATTACAGTGCATGAATAAATGATTTTGGGTACAAAAACGGAAGCTTTATGTTTTCACCATTTCACCATTTCTTTTTAAACATGACTTTTGGAAAATGCTTTGTTCATCGAAGAAATGCGAAATTTTGATTTGTGGTGAACCGTTTTTGAATAATCGTGACTACCATAAAACGTGATTAAAATATTATCGATAATTTTTTTTGATTATAAAACAATTTCCACTTTCCTCGCTAATACATGGTGGTGAAATTTTGAAAAGAAAGTAAAATTGGAACAATTAACTGAAAATATGGCAAACTATTTTAATGGATTAGCAATATTATTCTATTTGTTATATGCAAATATTATTTACTTATTGGATCTTGACCAACTTTAATAATGTATGTTAATCTCAAGTTGGTATAATTAAACTAAATACAGCAACAATAATCAGCAGTTTTTTAATTGTCTGCAATAATAATCTTTTTGAGATTGTATTATTAGTCCACCTACATCATTTTGGGTGTAGAAATTGAGTTGACGCGCACGTGTTTAGCATGCGTAATTTGTTGTTTATGAATTTGTTGAATGTCCGCCCGCCTGCCAAACATATAGTTACTTGGCTATTTACAATTCGTATTCACTCATTTGTAAATTTACGACTTAACAATACGAATTCTAATTGTATAGATTTGTAAGACAGTTCTATTCTAATTGATCTTGTCGCATTCGTTCTGCTAGCAAATCGTTTTGGATGTGCGAATTACTTCATTTCAGTGATGATCTCACTTTTTATTGTATTACAAAATGCTATGAATGTTTTATGTCATTCCAATAATCGTAAGTACATTTAAATTCACAATAAGCATTGTTCAATTAGCAGGATAATAAAAAATGCTACCGTATTTAGAGTGCTAAAATTATAACAAAATTGGACATTGCAAAAAATTGTTGACTATAATTTTGCAAACATAAAGTGACTCTTCATAATTTCAATTCGGAACAAGTTTAAAAATAAAAGACTAAACAATTTGTTATAACGACCTTTAAAATTCGATTTGTTTATCTTGTTCATTAAAATAGTTGTTAATCTTCTTGGTAATTTATTTGTGTATTTTTTATATAATTAGAATACACCGATGTTGAGCATTTCCGCGATTCCACCAAATTTATTTATTCTGCATGCGCATATCCCACATGTCTTGTTTGTTTAGATTCAATTCCTGCTCACTTTTGAGGATCTACACGAGATTTACAATTCCGTTTTGTTAGTCATCGACTGTAGGTATCGTCATCGCTAGGCATGAAATTGTAACGCAAAAATGCATTAACTGTTTATCCAAATGCATAATGCAACAAAGAAATGAAATGCACGCGTTGAAATTCGCCACGTTGCATTATTTATGCACGATAAATCACAATTTGTCACATTTTTCTCTACCTTATGTAATTTTAATTCGATTTTTTATTGGAATATTATGCGCAATGATAATTTAAACACTCCCTCGCATCAATGAATAAACAAACGAATTAGATTTCATTTTGCTTGGCCTTTTAAAAAAGGTAGCAACAAATAATTTCAATCGTAATAAATTATACCTACTTACAAATAATTCATTGCATCATTTCATTTAACCTTCTAATTTGATATCCGTATCAATAAACTACCAATATGAGAAAATGATAAGAATATTTTAATTATAAATCCAGATTTTGTACCTACAGTGGGACATAACGAACACGTCACATAACGTATGTTTCGCTTCACGGACAACATAAATGGTAAAAGTCTCACGAACATTGTGCATATCTACGCGGAATATCTGAATTCTGTGGTAGATCTTGTTATTATTGTATTTAATACGAACCTAACTTATACTAATTTTATTATAATAATGTTAGGACCTCCTGGTATACAAAGAGGTAATTTAGCACAATGTACTTTTTTCAGCATGGAACGAAATAATGCATTTTGCATGAATTCTTTTAACGAGTACGGCTCGGAACGAATTAGATTCGTAATGCGAGGTTCTACTGTACTTATTTTGTTGTAAAATATTGTTTATTTATTTATTACGGAATATTGATTGATATCATAATTTCAATTTACCTAGCTACTTGAAATCTAATCATCAAAAGTCGAGCCGAAAATAACTGAATTTTACACAATTTCTATATGACAAATTCCAAGAAAATAATATTTTTAATCATAAACAAATTTAACGTGCCCTTCAATTACCGAACGACACACTTGAAAATACTCGAATTTAATTAAATATTTATTTAATTTGGGTTAACATTGAATAAGTTATAAGTGAGTTTTACGACTCATTATAATGAATCTTAAAAATCGAAGAAAGTCGTACCATTATATTCTAAAGTTAATAGAGATACTAAAATCTAGGACAGAGGTGAGAACAATTCAGAATGTTAAGACATAGTTCACTAGGAAACAAATATGATTGCAATAAACGTGCTAAAATAATTTTAAATTGCAAGTTATGTAACAACAAAAGAACTTTGTCTTTATGTTTGATTTTTAAACTATTGTTTGCATACTAAATTTACCTTCCAAATATTTCATGAAAGAACTTTCCTAAAACTTATAATTACGCGATAAATAAAATTATTTATAACCTTAGAACCAACTGTTTCTTAATCAATTTTCAAGTGTTGTTTTCTCTAATAGGTATTATCATAATATTTTCACTTTTGATAATATCAATCTTTCGAAACAACTAAATATATAAAAAAGAACTTTCAGAAATTTAGGTTACAAAGTGCAAAAAGATGAAACTAATCATATATATTTGTTTGTCAGTATCGTTTCTCTATTATTCGCAGAGCTTACCATTCAATCAAGAAATAGCACCTTATGATTGTAAGTACATTTAAATCTATGCCTAGTTTATTTTATAAGTATCAATTTCTAGTTCAACTACGTGTTCTCAATGGTTCTTATGCACGCCCGGGTCAATTTCCATGGCAAGTTTTAATTCAGTTTATGAATAATGGCCAATTTTCTTATTGTGGCGGAAGTTTAATAAGCAGCCAATGGATTCTATCAGCAGCTCATTGTTTTGTAAGGTATCGTAATAATTCAGAAATCGTTGGTTCACTTTTTTAGAAGTAAGATTAATTTGATTATATGAAAGTTCTGCAGATCACAAAGTTATTTTGGGTGCTACTCGTCTATTTGAATATGAACCAGAAGCAATAAAAATTTCAGTATCCGAAGTGGTTAGCCATCCACTATACAATACGACTGATATATCAAATGATGTTGCACTTGTTAAATTAAGTAGACCAATTCAGTATACAACTCGAATTCAACCAATTCGTTTACATAGGAGACAGGATCATGTTGCAGCTAATGTTGCAGTAACTATTAGTGGCTTTGGTTACGCAGGAAGTGGTAATTTGAAAACGATTTGATTAAGCGGTGGTACTTGGTACTAAAATCATTAAAATTCTAGGTTTGGGAGCTGCACGATTGTTTTATACTGATCTGATATCAATTGCTAATAATAGGTGCCCGTCATTTGTTAATAGCTCACGTCCAGCTGACAATAGAATATTATGCGCAGTTGGCCAATACAGTAAGGTGTCTCCTGTAAGTACTTTAGCACTACGCGTAATATGAGTAATTATCTAATTGAATTCACCCTTAAAATCTTAGGGTGATAGTGGAGGACCATTGATTACTCTTGATTCACAATCGCAACCAGTTCAAGTGGGCATTGTTAGTTATGGACCACTGTTTGGGCAATGGGGTGCTTATGTGCGAGTCGCAAAATATATTGATTTTATTAATGCAGTTACTGGTTTCGCATTTCCTTAGATTTTTTAAATAATCATTATTATTATATGAAGTTACATAAATAAATATGTATTTCCACTAGCAAAGCATATATAATTTCAATAAAAACATAAACCTAGCTTAAGGGGTGTTATAGTCTAGAACTTTTTCTATAACCGAAAACTTTAAACACGTTTTTTACAAAACTACTTTTTTTCGAAATGTTTCTCACAAACTATCAAGCTCTAATATTCACTTGAAATTTGATTCACTTGAAATTTGGCCTGAATATTTTTTATATATGCTTCTATGGTATGAACAAGAAACTAAAAGTATCAAATTTTTAATACTTTAAAAATTCGCGAGTGCAAAATTGTTGAAATAAAGTCGATATATTTGAGTAACCGGCATTTGGGACAACATTTTTAATTTTCAGTTTTATTCGTTCTCATCATAATCAGATTTTTACTAATCAAGAATCCACCCTGTTTATTATTTCGGATGACCAGAACGGCGAGAATCATGACAAGATGGACATGGTGCTTCTTCTCTCTGCTTCAACAACGCATAACTTAATTCAATTGCCCCCTAAATACAACGATGCTACACTAATAGCAAAAGTGTCGAGGATTTCGAAAGATTCGCGTTGATAAAAAGCCACTAATACGCCGTACAAATTTATCGGTCGAGTGTTATAAATTTAACTACAATAAGTTGTTTTAGTCGCAATTGTTTGACGTTTAAAACAACTCACACTTCTAACTGCACATTAACTATGTATATATACAATGATCTTGTTAAATTCAGAATATGAAATAACGCTAGTGTTAAATTCAAAATAGCACAATATGAGATGTCGTGTCAATGACACTAGTGCTTAAAATTCATTTTAAATACCAGAAAAGTTAATTAGAGATTTTATCTGTAAATTTAATTAACTAAAGGAAAGTTTGTTCTAAGTGTGCACACTCGAAATAATCTTAAATTGTTGTTAAAATCTATATATAAAGAAATAGATCAGAATCAATTCAATAACAAATTATTCACCATGAGGTTAATACTTGTGCTTTCAGCGCTTTTCGCTGTTTGCTCAGCGGGAATTTTGACGAAACAATGTAAGAACAGAATTAAAACAACACGTAAATAATAAAATATAAATTATAACTTTTAGTTGGAACACGAATTGTCAATGGTGAATTAGCACAACGTGGACAAATTCCATGGCAAGTATTTATTCATAGACAGCGAGGAATATATGGAATGGATTGTGGCGGTAGTTTAATCAGCAACGAATGGGTTCTAACTGCTGCTCACTGCGTAGAAAGGTAAATAATATATGATATTGTTATGACTTCACTCAATCAGCAAATCAATTTGTAGGGCGGACTATGTTGATATTCAGCTAGGTGCTACACACAGAAATGAAGACGAAGAAGGCAGATCATGGCAGCGTGCTTCTGAAATAATTCCTCATCCCGAATTTCACCTACCTAATCCAAAGAATGACATTGCACTACTTCGCTTAAGCGAACCTGTTGAATTTTCAGACTATATTCAGCCAATAACTTTGGTGCATCGTAATCAAGAAACAGAAGGTGGTACTGTTGTGTATGCAAGTGGTTGGGGAATTATAAACTCTAGTAAGTAACTGATAAACCGATTAATTTATTTATCTGATATTTTATTAATGATCTAGATGGTTCAGGAACACGTGATCTGTATTATATTGACTTAATAACGACTTCTGATCAATCTGGCTGTAACGGAAGTCCAACCGAAACGATCATTTGTGTTGTGGGAAAAAATAACAAATCAACCGGTGTTGTAAATAGAACAATACACAAACTATTCACATTTGGTTTCATTTGCACTTATTTACAGGGTGACAGTGGTGGTCCACTTTATCAAATTAACCCGAATGGAACTGCAGTTCATATTGGCATTGCCAGCACAGCAATAGATGGATATGAGACTCCGAATACATTCACACGTTCTGCTAGATACATCGATTTTATTAATGAGCATACGGGTCTCAATTTACCATAAACGTTTTTAAATTTTTTGAAATCTAAAAAAAAAAGTTAAATAACACTAGTCCTTATGCATATAGTTTCCTTAATTTCTTTTGTTCTGAAAAGGATATACAAATCAAGACGTAAGGACGAATTGTAAAGACTAAGATTGAATAAAAAATTCTCTATGTGTTAACTATCTATCTGAAACTATTGCAATTCTATTGCTACATGGAATAGATGAATCTATCGCGCCTAAATCAACAAATGTTTCAAAAACTTACAACGCACTGTCAAAAGAAGAAATATAGGACTTTCTTCACTTTCAGATAGATGAAATTTTCAGAAATCAGAGTAGACCATATATTTTTAAGAAAAATCAAAAAGAATGAAAATTACTCAAAATTGATATTTTGTGTGATTCCTAGAGAAAGGAAAAATTATTGATATATATCAAGTATCTCTAAAAAAGTGCTTCTGATCATTATTCGAAATATTAGACTGATTCAAATACACTCATACCTCGCTTTTCGGCCTAGATACGTTCCACGAAACTTAGCCACAAAGCGAAATGCCATATAAAGAATCAATTATTCTAATACAAATTCATATAAATTCCATGGGATCGGTTCCGAGTTTGTTAAATACGTATACTTGGTTTATCATTCAAAATGCATTTTATCTTTTAAATCAAATATTTAAATCAAAAATACATACATACAAATCACATACATTTGTACATAAAATAATAACTGACTCAAAAAATCAATCTATAAACAAAAACAGCATAACTTTGTAGATACAGATATATGTACTTGCATATCAAAAATGTCCCTAATTATTTCTAATTTTTCCGTTGATGTGAAACAATCACTAATAAATATGCACATAAAACACTCACAAAGACAAATCTAAACCAGCCGCTTTTTGAGCACAGACTGAAAAAAGAAGAGGAAATAGAAAAGAGTGTTTATCCAGATTGCTTACACAAGATTGGCAACGTAATCGAAAAAAAGTATATCGACATTGAAATTTTTTTTTGACGTTATAGTAAAACATTTTAGGCCATAAATCGAAAACGTGCCTTAATTGATGAGTGCCGATATAGCGAAATGCCGTATAAAGGGCGGCCGAATAGCGAGGTATGAGTGTATTTCCATAACAGATTACGACACACGACATTTTTTTGCTTATCATTTCAAAATAATACACTTTGTTATATAATACAAGCAAGTTATAAATTACTGAAATAATAATTTATATAAAGTGTTTTTTTATGGTTGTACGAAAAGCAAGTAAATAAACGTAAGTCAAATATTTATTTTACTGGGTATAGTAACAAAAAGTATTTGTTTAAATTTCGTATATAAACTTGTGAATCTTGTCTGAAACAATTTAACATTTACTAAAAATGAAGCTGCTACTAACATTTTTGCCTTTACTGGTCCTGTGTCTTGGTCATGATATACCAATTTCCGTAGAAGATTGTAAGCTACGCTACCGAATTTGATAAGTTTTTAAGTAACTAAAATTGAAATTGCAGTTGCACCAAGAATCGTCAATGGAGTACTAGCTAGTCCAGGACAATTTCCATGGCAAGTCCTAATAGTGTACCAAAGAAATACATCATTTTACATGTGCGGGGGTAGTTTAATTAGCAATGAATGGATTTTAACTGCCGCCCATTGCGCATTTCAGTAAGTTATGAAAAACAAGTTTAAATAAGTTTAAGGTTATTAACTTATCGGTTCATAACTATTTTAGAGCATATAATTTTCAAATATATTTAGGACGCACACGATTAAATCAAACTGAAATTGGATCAGTTGAAAGAAAAACAATTCAGGAGATTGTACATCCACAATATAATGATACGAATTTAGATAATGATATTGCACTCTTGAAATTGGATTCACCAGTTGAGTATACGAATCGCATTCGTAATGTACAATTGATAAATTCTAATGAAATTATTCCGCTGAATACAAGTCTAGTTATTAGCGGTTGGGGACGTTTAGGACCACGTAAGTTTAGCACAACATCACTTATTCAAAAAGTAAAGAAAAATCCCATTAATTCACATTAATTTTCTTGAAATAGTGAATTGATTTACCGAGCAGCAAGAATAATTAATACAGCCTAGTTTTCACGTGAAATCATAATTCACGAGTTAAATACCTAAATATAACTGAAAAGAATCAATACAGCCGATTTGGTAATATCCAAAGGAATTTTTAACAGAATCCTGAAGGAACTTAAATGGTTAATCCATTTTTTTCTTTATAGAATTACCAAGCAGTCCTTGGCTTTATTTTACAACAATGAGAACAGGTTTGGCAGGAATTTGCTCTGGAGACCCGTTGGAAACAATAATTTGCACTGTTTCTGAGACATCATCAACTGCTGGAGTGAGTTTAATAAAATATACGACAATGAAGTGATTTGATAATATTATTACTTTAGGGTGATAGCGGTGGAGCGCTTGTGAGATTTGGTACAAATGGTCAAGCAGTGCAAGTTGGAATTGCGAGTGCTGCTGTGCAAGGATTCTTTTCACCGAATGTATTTGCGCGTGTAGCAATGTTTGTTGATTTTATCAATTTACATACTGGCCTTAATTTGCCATGAAATATTCGGTTGTTTTATATAGTGTAAAGCTATTAATTCTT
The DNA here is from genome assembly GCA_963978815.1 of Aleochara curtula. NCBI lineage: Eukaryota > Metazoa > Arthropoda > Insecta > Coleoptera > Staphylinidae > Aleochara > Aleochara curtula. Next base: position 10,291,269 of record OZ022215.1, on the reverse strand, counting down.
ATCTAGAATTATTTTAATAATTGATATAACTGTTTAATATACAGATTTAATGGTACCAAATTTACAGAATGTAATACAATGTACTATGCAATAAAGACAAGTTTACTCAAGAAGATTTTGTACGATATTGTACGAAATTATTTCGTAAATTATTTTAAATTTAGTAGCATAATAAACATTTTCCCTCCTAAGAATGTTATAAGAAAGACTATTACTTAATACTCTTTATTTTATTTAAGCAAAATGAATTATTCAAGACACAACGAATCTAGTCACTAATGTAAAAATGCATTTCATCCAAATATCGTGGCAGTTACATGTACTTAGCAAAATTAGCCCTTTTCAGTAACCCTTCTACCTGTTAACCCCTGCACCTTAGGTGTAAATTTCTAACTATATTAGTAATTATAATTATAGCCTTTCATATATAATGAGTTCACCTGCTTAGACTCATTACTCAAGTATTAGCCGAACTGTCAACTCAAGAACTGTATCCACTATTATTGATATTTATCACAACATTATAAGATGGCCAATAATATTGCAATCTCGTGTGACCGAAATAATTTTCAGAACGGGAATTCATTATATGTAGGAACACATTATCGTTGTAATATAATCAAGAAGAGCCGAAACCAGTACATATTCGTAAATCCAAATTTTATCAAAGATGCTACCGCTGACGACAGTAAGCAGTCAAATGGCGATGTAGGACCATTCAAAGGATTATGGTACTCCTCAGGGGGCGGTGAGTCAAAAAGCACATACCATCGAAATCGTCTTCTCCATCCAGGATCAGAAGAGAAGAATCCATTTATTTACAGAAATCCAGAATTAAAGAATGGTACTCGAAGAAATACACTTATCCCCAGAGAACAAGTGATGGACCCATTTGTTTATCGAAACCCAGAATTGAAACATGATTACGAACAAAAAATTGCCCCCAAAGCAAAATCAGAAGTGAAAAAGCCATTTGTTTACCGAAACCCAGAATTAAATTACGCTCCCAAAGAAACGGAACTAAAAAAAGAGAGTGAACAGTTACATTCAAGCATCAAGTCAGAGATGAGAAACACTGAAGTTAATAATGGCGAACGTAGTTCACAATATGCCCATACGAGGAATTACCTCGGAAAACAGAGAGCGACCGAAATTAATATGAAGGCAGTTCAAGATAGAACTTTGAGAGGCATGAAAAGGAATGCCAATGAAGCTTTCGAATCAAACAAAATTGATCGTAAACCAGAGACGAAATACTACGGAAAACGAAAAGTAGTGAAAATTGATATCACAAACAGCGCGAAACGGACAAAGAGAAGCAAGGACATGGTCGATCAGATGTTAGAGGATTATCTGAACGGCCGTTTAGAAGAACTAGATGATTTATTCACTCTCCAATAGACTATTTTTGATTTTTGTATTATTGTAAATATTTATTATATAAGTTCAAATAATTGACTATTGACTACAAATAAAAAAGAAAATAAAACCCATACATTTTCGTTGTTGCTTTTGGTAAAATTTAGCTATAGACCCTAACATCCACTGATATTCGCTAGAAATCGATGAACAACAAGAATCGTTTCTTCAAGCTTTATGAATATTTTAAGGTCTCAAGATACAAACCGAATATAGAGAACAGCTTATCCATAATCGGTTACCCATTTTGTTGACCAATTTTTAAATAAAACTATTAAGTGAAATCATAATTTTTATTTTTAAATAAATTTCTGGAGCAATTTAGCTATCTATAACGAAGTCGTTTACCCATTTTTCGTATTAACTTAACCCACTTTAATGGCCTTAACTGATAATATATATTTCAACATTTAGCTCATGAAAAATTTGACACGTAAAATTTAGTAGAATATGAATAATGTACTGAAGTCTATTTATCCTTAAATAGACTAATTTGCTTGAGTTTTTATTCGCGGGATGCAGATTATAAAAGTTGGTACACTGAAGATGGAACAATAATTCATATTGGTAGTACAAGCAACAGCAGAGCAGGACTCTCAATGCATTTACACGCACTGCTGTGTAGGTATATTGATTTCCTTCATAAAAATTTTCGTATAAAGCGTTATCTCAATGATTGACTAAGATTTAATCATATCTCTATGATCCATTTATTTACATATCATATCTCTATGATATGATTGAAACGTATTGACGTTTCCTAAATTTCATGCGCGGGTTTTGGAAAACGCACTTCTGTAATTGTTTTAACAGTGTCTACGAGTTTTGAGTATTAATTTGAAGATGACCAACAAGTTTCCGATATTGAAAATGATACAGCACAAAATATTTTTGATTTATTTGATAGTGATACGGGCAAAGAGAATATTTTGAATATACGAACAGAACAAAAGGCGTTTATATTTAGTTCTGAAGATGCAAATGAGGAAGATATTGAAACTGCTATAAATGAAATTGTTTGGCAATAATAAGCATGTAATCGCGGAATAGCAAAGATTTAAGGGCAGAGCGTTTTTTTCATTATTGTTCATAAGATGATTGAACATGTAAATATATAGAAAATATACGGAAAGTATTGATATTTAGTTAGACAATAACTAACTAAATTGCCAAATTAGACAATAGCACAAAATTGGCCTTTAGATGAATTTTTCAATATCTTAGATTTACCCGGGATAAATTTTTGAATGCTATATAAACAAAAGATCGAGACAAAATTTTTTATTTCAGTTGGCAGAGGTTTTGACCGAATATCAGAAAAAGTCACTGTTAACTTTGTTTACTATCAATCTCTCTATGTTAAAATCAGTATGATTTGTTGAAGCGATCATTTTACCGCGCATGGTAGTTTTATTTACTTTTGATCATAACGCTGTTCCTTTCCTGGAAAAGATGCTAGCAGAGGCTGACGCAAAAGAACTTGAATTTAACGAATATGATACAGGCCATGTGCAATTTTTTGAGAAATTGCTGAAATATGATAAAATGACTCCCTATGATCCGGACGATTTCGACGAAGATTGTCTTTTACAACAAAACATTTACTGATGTTCCCATCTGGAAACCAAGCGCATGAAAAAAGTATCTAAGAAATAACAAATCAAATCTCGAACATTCAAGTATCATCGTAAAAATAATAAGTAATTTTTACTGTGATTTTAAATATTATTATTCTATTATATTATTCTTGTATTTCCAATAATTATTATCTTAACGGCCCTCAACTCTTACTTTCTTTTATTCTTTTAATACTTGATTTCTCTATTCAATCATTTGTTTTGTTGAAACTGTCTGTGTACAACGATATTATACAAATTGTTATTGTAAAAGTTCGAGCAATTTAAGGGTATAACATACCTATACACTAGTTTCTCTACGTCTAACCTAGCTAAGTAATATTCTTATTTGTGTAGATAGTAAAGCAAGTCAAATTGTCTCGAAAATCATTTTAAATTTACTAGCACAAAAACATTTTGCCTCATAAGAGTGTTATAAGAAATACTACCAGTTAATACTCTTTATTTTATTAAAGCAAACCTAAAAATCGCTGTTCATAGATAAAACACATTTAGTCCAAATATCGTTGCAATTACACGTAATTAGCACAATTATACAATTAAAAACTCAGTAACCCTTCTACCTGTTAACCCTTACACCTCAGGTGAAAATTACTTGTTCTAATAATTATATTAATAATGTAATTATAATTATACCGTTTAATATAAGGTGACTTCACCTGCTCACAGATTCATTATTCAAGTGTCAGTCGAACTGAAAGCTTTCAACTGAAGAATTGTATCCACCATTATTAACATTTATTACAACATTATAAGATGGCCAATAATACTGCAATGTCGTTTGACCGATATTATTTTCAAAACGGGAATTCATATACAGTATATGTACGAACACATCATTATCGTTGTAATACAAACAACAAGAATTCTGGCGACTCCAAGATAAACTACATATTCGTTAATCCCAATTTCATTAAAGACACTGAAGTTATAGTGTCTAATTTAAACAGTGGTGTTACTACTGACGACATGGAGCAGCTATTTGGTGAAATAGGGCCAATCAAAACAGTTCATATTCAATGTGATCATCTATGGCGCTCATTAGGCCAAGCTCACATTGTGTTTGCTCGGTACACAGACGCTGTCAATGCATTAAAGATATACCAGGGAATTCAACTCGATGGAAGTCCGATGAACGTGAAAATTGTTCCACCAGAGAGCGAGCCAAACAATACCAAATTCAGAAAAATAGAAAATAGCCTGGCAAATTCAATCCCCAAAGGGTCAGAGGCGAAGAACCGTTTTATTTACATAAACCCAAAAGTGATTCAACGTACTACGATGCAAAATATTCAAGCACATTGTTCGTCAAATATGAACATGATGACAATCGACGAATACACCAAATCAAATGATCCTTTCACGCCAGAAAAGATATGTACAGAAGTTTGGAACCAGCGCAAAGAAGGTGCGCGATATTCTAGTACGAAGACAGAAAGTTATAAGAAGCCAATGCATCTGAAGATTGCTAATCCAGCACCAGATAGGAGATGTGGCCGGAAAGCTTTCACAAAACGATCAAGCATGAAGCATGATGACAGACAAACACTCAACTCGAAGAAGTGCAATAAAATCTACAAATCAAGAGAAATTAATAGGACGCCAGAGATGAAATTCCATGGAAAACGAAAAGCAGAGACAATTGACGCCACAATCAGCGCGAAACGAAGAAAGGAAACCGATGACATGTTAGATCAGAAATTGACGAATTACCTGAATGGCCGTTTAGAAGATATCGATAATTTATTCATTCTCGAATGATTTTTGTTATATTGTAATATTTTATACCTAAGACTATTGTAAATAAAAACATTTATGTATCTATACATTTGCATTCTTGCATTCTATAATACCTATATTTTCAGATATTAGACATGCGGAAATGTATTCCCATGGTCATTAATTAGCAAACTTTATTTTTGACTAGCCGCAAATGAGTACGTTAATAAAATACCCGATGGAGCGGAGTATATTTTGAAACGGGGTGAATACGAGTAGACATTATTTATTCAAATATCCGTTTCGAATGTCACTTTCTGTAAGATATCTCTAAAGTAGAATTCTCCCATTGTTCAGGATAGATTATTGCCATAAGTTCGCCAAATAACTCTGAGGTTTGCTCAATTGTTATTAGCTCGAGAGGCTAGCCGCCATGGAAATTATACTAAGAAATGAGTACGTTAATAAAATACCCGATGGAGCGGAGTAAATTTTGAAACGGGGTGAATACGAGTAGACCTTATTTATTCAAATATCCGTTTCGAATGTCACTTTCTGTAAGATATCTCTAAAGTAGAATTCTCCCATTGTTCAGGATAGATTATTGCCATAAGTTCGCCAAATCACTCTGTTATCTCAATTGTTATTGTTCTCAATTGTTATCTCAATCGTTTTCTCAATTGTTATTAGCTCGAGAGACAAATTTAAGAATTATTAAACGATAATTTTCGCAATGGTTTGCAAGTCTATTTGTTATATTAATAAAATATATGAAATGTTAGAGGATTATTTGAACGACGGTTTAAACAGTGTTTTCCAACCTTAATCTTAAGGGTTTTCTTCTTTTAAGAAATATAAATGATCAGTTTTAAATTGCCCCCTTAACTATCAAATTGTCCCCCTGTGGGGCGTAGGCCCCACTTTGGGAAATTCAGTCTCCAATAGACTATGCTCGATTTTCGTAATACATTTGCCCCATAATCTTGGCACCCCTGATATTCGTTTGAAATGTACATACCTACCTAACATAAATAACAGTTTATCCATTATCGTTTTCCCATTTTGTTCATATCAGCAAATTGACCAATTGAGTTTATTTTTTAAATAATTTTCTCAGCTGGAACAGCAATTTAGTTAGTTATCTATAACGAAGTCGATTACCAAATATACGCACTAGTTTAACCCATTTCATTGGCCTTAACCGATAATATTTAGCTCATGAAAAATATGTATAAAGTTGAAATACTAAAGTCTATTTATCGTTTATAATTTGCTTTAGATTTTATTCGCAGGATGCAGATATCAGAAAATTATAACGTGATATAATTATTTTCTATTGTTTTTAAGTGTACTGTTAATCTCACAGGAAATTGATTAAACCTCTTGAAAAGCATTTATTAGCGCAAATATTTTCTGATAAAAAATTGTATTTAAACTGGAACAAGTTAAAGTAAATTCAATCATTATCGTAACTAAAACCAAAATGAAGTTACTTTTCGCGCTTTTCGCATGTGTAGCTGTTTGCTCCGCAAGGCATTTAACTAAACAATGTAAGTACGACATTTTAAATAAAAAAATTTAGGTGATTTACTGATTTGGAAATTATAGTTGATGGCAGAATTGTCAATGGAGATTTAGCTGAACGTGGACAAATTCCATGGCAAATATTCCTGGTGGGAACACTCCCAGATGGCAATAGCTTTCAATGTGGTGGCAGTATAATTAGCAATGAATGGATTTTAACTGCTGGTCATTGCGCCGATGGGTAAATATAATAAAATTACCACGAAACATGACCATTTTAATATCAATTCACAGGGTCGTTCGAATTGACATCCTTTTGGGTGCTACCCGAAGAAATGAAACTGAAGATGGTAGATTTTGGTCAAATACTTCAGAAATAATAGTTCATCCTGAATATAATCGTTACCAAGTAGAAAATGATATTGCACTTGTTCGATTAAGCACACCTATCGAGTATACAGCGTACATCCGTCCTATAACTTTGGCTCACAGCAATTTACCAACGCCGAGTGGTACACTTGCTTATGTGAGTGGTTGGGGAATTTTAGGGCGAGGTATATGTGTTCTGAGGTTACGAGTCCTTTCATTCAAACAATACTTTTATTTCTAGACTTACCGACATCAAATTATCTATATTATACTGAATTAACTACATTTACTGAATTTTGGTCTGAATGCAGTGGAAAGTCGACTGATACAATTATTTGCTTGGAAGGTGAAAATAAGAAATCTGCCTCAGCTGTAAGTAGTCATTTATATGCAAAGATCTTAGAATTTACTATAGATTATCTCTTAAGGGTGACAGCGGTGGGCCACTTTATCTAATTACTTCAGATGGTAGTCCAGTGCACCTTGGGGTTGCTAGTACTGCAGTTGATAGATATAGAACTCCAAATACATACACTCGCACTGCGATGTACATTGATTTCATCAATAAGCACACTGGACTTAATTTACCATAAATAATTCAATGTGTATGATTTTGTAATTTATAAACTTACTTAGCATTGTAAATAAATACAATTCTCCAGCTATCTTGTTTGTGTAATATTTTGCTTCGTTAGTAATTTTTGATTATTTCAATATAAAATTCAGTTTAAAATAATAGAAATTTTCTATCAATAGCAAATATACCATTGTCAAAAAATGTTTTTTTAAGAATTCGTATTTTTTACATTTCAGAGACCTGCAATGTAACCGCTATTCCATATTGCTATTTAAAACTCATTATCTTCACATTACTTCCACCAAATTTGAAACTTTCTTGGTACTACCAATTTTGGTAGTCAAGATTACTCAGAAAGTCTAAATCTGATCAATACCAACTTTTCACCAATTATGTAGTGTAATAGAAGCATTTTTCAACGTTTCTGAATTTTATGCATGAAATCTAGTAGGTCGATTGGGTGAGGACCAATTCCCGCAAAGAAAAAACAAATGCCAAGAAACAATTTGCGGAGCTCTAGGCTCAAAATTGGTCTGATTATTATTATTAATTGAACCTACTATTTGAACGAAGAATTTTGTATTTTGGTTGGAAAATGTTGATACCAAAAATTAAATCGTACAAAAAAAAGAAAATGATTTCTTTTTAAATAAAAGTTCAATGTCCTTCGTTCTCTCGTTCGAAGGGCACACTGACAAACTCTTTTTGAAATATATCATAATTACGTGTAGATCCTGAAATGTCTATTAAATTATAACTTTTTGAGAAACAATTAGAATTCTATAATTTTTCAAAAGTAGTTATTTGGAAATAACTGTTAATGAAACTTGAAACAATGAATAAAGTAGGTGTATTCAAGTGGATTAACTTTACTATTCCATGCAGGATATAGATATTAAAATTGTATTCCATTGAATTACTAATTGTCGCATGATTTCTTAAAACTTATTAAGCTCCTCGAAAAAACGTGTAATACACTTTAAATTTATCATATTTCAGATAAGAAGAAGTATTTAAACTAAGATAAATTATGTAAAATTCAGTATTTAAAAAATGAATATGAAGCTAGTGCTTGTTTTATGTGCGAGTTTAGTGCTCTGCTCAGCAAGACATTTAACTGAAGGTAATAATTTTGAGAATAAATGTAAGTATAAATTTATAATGCATAATTTCATTTTTTCAGCTGATACTAGAATAGTTAATGGAGATACAGCAACCCGAGGGCAAATACCATGGCAAGTATTCCTTGATGGAAATGGACAATATTCGTGCGGTGGTAGTTTAATAAGTAATGAATGGGTGTTAACTGCAGGACATTGCGCAGATAGGTAAATACAGAGAACATAATGAAGAGTGTTCAAGTGACAATAATTATAAACTGATTTACAGTACGGAATACATAAATATTCAACTGGGTGCAACGCGTAGAAATGAGACTGAACCTGGAAGAATCTGGATAAGTGTATCCCATATAATACTTCATCCCACATATTCTCGATCACCGATCAAAAATGATATTGCGCTACTTCGCTTAAGTCAACCCGTTGAATTCACCGAGTACATTCGCCCCATAACTTTGGCACCTAGTAATTACCCTACACCTGATGGTTCTCGTGTGTATGCAAGTGGATGGGGAATTTTGGGGAAAGGTCTACCAACACCTCCTGATCTACATTACACTGAGTTGATCACTACTACCACCAAATATTGGGCAGGATGTAATGGGGGTCCAACCGAAAGAAAAATTTGTATACTAGGAGAAAATGAGAAATCAGCATCTGCTGTAAGTAACAATACTTATTTATTTAACTAAGTATTTATACAAATAATTTTGAATTTGTTCTATCATTTGTAGGGTGACAGTGGTGGTCCACTCTATCAAATTAATTCAGACGGTATTCCAATTCATATTGGTATTGCTAGTACAGCAGTAAGCCAATATAAAACTCCAAATACATTTACACGTACTGCGATGTACATTGATTTCATTAATCAACACACTGGTCTACATTTACCTTAAAATGGCAATGAAAAATGTAGACCAAATAAGGATATTGTGTCCAAAATAGAGACCAAAGATAACCAAAGCCGAACAACTAAGAGTTCACGGAAGAATGGGACAAGAAGAACCTTTGCCAAAAAGATTCAAGTGAAAAAAGGAAAAAGATTAATTTTACTACTCAAGACATATACTCATGCTTATCTTTAAGTGATTTATCTATAGAAATATGTTAATAGTCGCTTTAGTTTAAGTTTTCGAATGAGTCAGGAACAATTAATAAATCGCTGTAGGTCATAAGTACCCAGTCAGTTTCAATCACATATAGGATATTTAATGGTACATGTGACACATTGCGATTTAATTGTCAAGTGAAAAATTAATTGCACGTGACTAAGCTTCATATTAAAATTATGATAAAATAAAGATAAATGAATGTGAATTTCAGAATTTGTACTTATCACTCAGCACCTTGTCTAAAATGATGAATCAATGAAAAATTCAGTATTTATAGAAATTTTGTCGCATTACGCAATTATGCAATTCAAAATAAAATTTTGCTAAATAATACAAAATATTAGATGGATTGTATTATTGATTTCGTTCTATATAGAACAAATTCTTTAAATATCATTTAAAAACACTTAAAAATTAATCAAATTATTGATAACGGAGTATTTAAACTCGAACAAATCGTGATATATTCATTGTGTAAACTCAAGATGAAGTCACTAATTGTGTTTGCGGCTTGTATAGCTGCTTGCTCCGCAAGGATTTTAACTGAAAAAGGTAATATATATAATATATATTTTAAATATTTGAATAACTTGACAATTTAGTTAGAGGAAGAATTGTGAATGGAAATGTAGCAAGTCGAGGACAAATACCTTGGCAAGTATACCTGTTCACAACAGTTGCACATAGCCATTTTACATGCGGAGGAAGTTTAATTGGTAATGAATGGGTAGTAACTGCTGCTCATTGTGCACTTGGGTAATAAATACAATAATCTCCGACACTCTTAAATAACTTTCTTACTCATTTGCAGCGCAACTCAAATAGATATTCAGTTGGGTGCCACACGAAGAAATGAAACTGAAGATGGAAGAATTTGGTCAAAGACTTCCAAAATTATAGTCCACCCTGAATATAATCCAAATACGGTAAAAAATGATATTGCCCTTCTGCGGTTAAATGAACCCATCGATTTCACCGAATATATTCGCCCAATTGCATTAGCTCATAGAAATCAGCCCACAAATAATGGAACCCTTGTCTACACAAGTGGTTGGGGCATTTTAGGAAAAGGTAAATACTGCGTTTACCAATTTTTTAACCATCCAATAACTGCTATATATTTTGCTACAGATTTACCAGCAACACCTTACCTATATTACACGGAATTAAGTACAAGTACAGAATCTGAGGTACCGTGCAACGGAAACCCAGAAGAAACCATAATATGTGTATTAGGACTCGATAAGAAGTCAGCAGCTCAAGTAAGTAGTCACGTACTAAAATCTAAACAAGTGATTATATCGGTTTATTATTTAGGGTGATAGTGGTGGTCCACTTTACCAAATAAATGAAGATGGTACACCAATTCATATTGGTATTACAAGCACAGGCAGAGCAGGATATATGACTCCTAATACATTTACACGCACTGCAGTATATCTTGATTTCATTAATAAAAACACTGGTCTTCACTTTACCTAGATCAGTTTATATTTCTAACAAATTTTTGTTGTATTCATCTCTTAGTTTTATCATTAAAAAGTAATTCATCTATTTTCGTAAAAATGCTTTTAAAGAAATGCTCCATAAATTTTAGCTATGGATATCACTAATAAAAAACGTAAAAAACATTTAGCAAATCTTAACGATTTAACTTGGTATACTCGATTAAATAAAACTTGAATTGAATCGATCGAAACCAATTCAGAAGATCCAGATTAATCATTCATCATTAATCATCTGTCTAATTTCTATAAACTGTAGGCCCGTAAATTATTCTTTTATTTGGATGTATACGCTACATAGGAATGTAGCTCCGCTTGCTAATTATTAAACTACTATAATTACCATTTAATTATACTTATACCATTCATTATCAATATAAAAAGGAATCACCTGGTCCTAGGATTCATTAATCAGATATCAACTAATACAGAATTACCAGAGCAGTTACCACAATAGTATTATTATAAGAATGGCCAACAATTTTGCAATGTCGTCTGAAAGTAAGAATTTTCAAATCAGGACAAATAAAGTACATGTTAGACTTAATTATTGTCATACTATAATCAACAAGAGCTCGCACCAGTATAAATTCATCAACGACACTGAAGTTACAATGTGCGAGTTAGATGAAGATATTACCACTGACGATAGCAAGCAGTTATGTGGCATAGTAGGGCCATTCAAAGGAGGGCATCATCAAAATGATGGAGGGTGTATTGTTCAAGTCACTCACGCAATGCGTGAATTAAAGTTATACCACTCAGGGGGTACCACTCAAGACTTATACCACTCAAGAAGCAGACACCATCAAAATCGAATTCTTCACCAACGATCAGAGGAGAAGAATCGATTTATTTGCAGAAACCCAGAATTGAAGAATGTTAGTCGAAGAAATCTAATTATCCCCAAAGGAGAAGTGAAGAACCCATTTGTTTATAGAAATCCAGACTTAAAGAATGGAAAGCACACTCCGGTGCCAATTGATGAGATTCATTGCAAGAGTCCAAATGTGACCAAAGAAACGGACCTAAAAAATGATGGTGAACAATATGCTCATACGAGGAATTACTTTGGGAAACAGAGAGCTACAGAAATTTCTATAAAAGCAGATAGGAATTTGAGAGGCGTGAAACGGAATGCAAGTGAAGCCCACGAATCAAACGAAATTGATAGTAAGCCAGAGACGAAATATTACGGAAAACGAAAAGTAACGGCAATGGATATCACAAACAACGCGAAACGTCCAAAGGGAACCAAGGACATGGTCGATGAGATGTTAGAGGATTATCTGAACGAGCGTTTAGAAGAGCTAGATGATTTATTCAGTCTCCAATAGACTATTGTATTGTAAATATTTACTATATCAGACCAAAGAATTGACTATTTCAGACCAAATAATTCAATAAAAAGTAAATTAAAAACATTTCTTCGTTATATTTTTAACAATATTCTTATTTTTTATCAAAATTAATTATTGATGTTATTTCAATACGTAAAAGTATGTATACCAAATTGCTATTACACTTCTTCTTAATATGATTCCATGTATAATGGAATATAATATTTCTAGTCACGAAATAAAGCAAAAACACAGCAGTAATACAAAAAAACAGCAAAGGGCAAGGAGATTCATTAAGTCCAACCCTATTTTTCATATTCGTTCAGGATCCACCCGATGCAAAAACAACGCACCAAACTATTGCGAAAGCCTAGAACAACTTCAGACCAGCTTAAACAGCCTTAAAACTTCGGGCGCAACCAACAAACTAGAAATAAATCATTCCAAATGTAATGTAATTTAATTCCGAAAAGGAAAGAGACCGAAATTAAATGACCGAGCGAATGCGAACTAGCATTCGCCTTGATGGCTTAGTGAAGACTACCCTAACAGTAACCAAACACAAAGAGAGAGAAAGCTCCAATAGTAATCGGAACCCTAAAAACCTCCAAAAACTCAGCTTAAACACCTCACTCAAACGATTCAAGATCAAACTTTGGCCCGCAGTAACATACAGCTTCAGGTTACTAGACAAAGTTAAAGCCAGCTACCTCAAAAAAGTAATAGAACTTCCGACGAATGCCTGCAACACATTCACCTTTCACCTAGCGAATAATGTACTGAAGTGTATAAATCGTTTACAATTTGCTTTAGATTTTATTTAAAAATACTGCATTTTTAGAAAATAAAAAAATATTTGAAAATAAGACAAGTTTACTAATAAAACTTACGATTTGTCCTTTACCAATGTCATCTAATTGCAAAAGTTACTTTAATAATTAAGTACTATAATTTCTTCCATAGATTTACTAAAATTTCTAAAAACATAAGACACAGAATTCAAGTAAAAATTATAGAAATTATAGTTAAAATTATAATAATTTATAATTATTGATAATTATTATTATAATTATCAGGTAATACCAGAAGGAAACATATAAATACCTTCATACTTAGTTTAAATTCACAGTTCGCTCTTACATTTGAAAGTGCGATATCTAAATATTCATCTACTTTCGTAATTTTACCCCAAATTTTAAAGAATGGCTCCAACAAATTTTGGCTATGGATATCATATGTCCAACTATGGTAAGTTGAATCTCATGTATTGTTTAACTAATTGTTTTAGTAATTGTTTAACTTTGAAACTAACTTCATTTTTTTATATTACAGAATATCTTCAAGCACTGATCATGAACAATCTGGGACCTATCCAAATTAATCCACTTTCAAAATATCAAATTATGCAGGTGGATCATAGATCCAGTGATCTTCTATTCGACAAACTCTTTAAGTTTGATCATGACCCCGTTCCTTTTTTGGAACAAATGCTTGCAGAGGCTGATGCAGAAGAATTTAATAAGTCATTCGAATATGATTTAGATCCCGAGGAATTTCTTGAAAAAATATTGGAAGAGGCAGACGTTCAAGAGATACATGGGTCATCAAACTCTGATGATTCATTCGCTTATGATCATGACCCTGTTCCTTTTTTGGAGCAAATGCTCGTAGATGCTGACCCAAAAGAATTCGATAAGTCATTCGAATATGATTTAGATCCCACCGAATTTCTTGAAAAAATATTGGAAGAGATTCATGGCTCTGATGATTCATTTACTTTTGATCTTGACCCTGTTCCTTTCCTGGAAAAGATGCTAGCATAGGCTGAAAGATGATAAAGTTACTCCCTATTATCCGGACGATATAGTTCCCATGAGTACTCATAAAGTTGCCACGCGTCAAACGGAGAGACAATGCAGTTTTACAACAAAACATTACGGATGTTCCCACCTGGAAACCACGACGCAAGCGGAAGCAAAATGTATCTGAGAAACAACGAAACCACTCTATGTATAAGAAGTGATTCATTACTGTGATTTCAATAATGATTTTAAATATTCGTATTATTCTTGTATGCAATGAAATATCTACAAATAAATGTATAAAACATAATTGCAATTTGTTCGCTTGTTTTTGGTTTTATTTTTTTAAACAGGACATATTCTATGTGACATATTTCTATAATTTATTCGCACTTCACGTACAAACGATATAACTAATGGTACTGATAATAAAAGACTACTATAAATTCTTCAGTCAATAAGTACTATAACAGAAATAATAGTAATAAATCTATTACCGGTAGTAAGTAATTGCTTTGATAAATCTTCAACCGATGCTTGTGATTCAATTAAAGCGATGGGTTAATTGCGAACAATGGAAACGATATTTAACCGAGGTAATCTTGAAAGCCACTGGACGGATTTTAAAGCTGTTTTCATTATTATGTTGATAAATAAACAAATTCTTCTTCTTCCTGCCGCACCGCTGCTTGCGGATAGGCCTTAAGGCCTGTTTTTCATCCAGACTTGGCTGGGGACTGTGAGCATATAGATACACTTAGGTAGGTTGCTAGCCTTGCATAAGGTGAAGAAGCCTTCTTAACGATAGTCAACGTTCTCAGTATGACCACCGGGGCGGGCAGAGGTCTTAGAAAGTGAGACATATTCAGTATGCTCTACCGGGATTTGAACCCTGGTCTTCTAGGTGTTAACACAGCGACTTACACACTAGGCTACCACGCACCTTAATAAACAAATTACTGATTTTAAGTAATGTTGGGTTACATATTCAGAAACGCCCCTAAAAGGTATAATTTACTCGAAAAATCTGATTTACCAATGCACTAAAATAACTAATTCAGTCTAAGCTAACTTACATCACATAAAAAGTAATGCCTTTAAAAATACCACAATATATAGCCGAATTGGTATAACTGATTTAAATAAATTATAACCAAGTAAAGAAAAAACGAAAAAAACGTATAGAAAAAACAACGAGCACATTGCAATATGCAGCGATTCTGTTACTTTATATAGTATAAAGCTCTCAATTCTTATAGAATTCCCGATTTCTCTTTTCAATCCTTTAAAAGAATGATGGCGGACAATCACATTCCAACATCAACCCAGAGATGAGATACATAGAAGTTAATAATGGAGAAAGTGGTAAACAATATGCCCATGAACAATATAACTAATGTATTATTGCATTTATTAGTTCAAATAATTGACTTTTTTAAATAAAAATAAATTAAAAACCATACATTTTCATAGTTTCTTTTTATAAAATTTAGCCATGGACCCTAATATACTCTGATATTCGTTAGAAATCGACGACCAACAAGAATATACTTTTCTTCAAGCTTTATGGATATTTTTAAGGTCTCAAGGAATGTGCATACCTAATATAGAGAACAGATTACCCATTTTGTTTGTATCAGCAAATTGACTCAGCAAAGTATCAGCTAATGTATCAGTTTGTATCAGCATCTAATTGAAAAAGTTAATAATATAAAATAAAAACTTAAATGTAAAGCTCTTCCCTTTTCTCCTCAAAAAATGTGATTTCATAAAGATTGAAAATGACTAAATTAAATTAAATGACTTAGCTCGGATTGGCGAATACGAACTAGCATTCGTCAATAAATACAACTACCCTAACTGTAATCAAACACATAAACGCAAAGAGAGAAAAAGCCGCAATAGTAATCGGGAGCTTAAAACAGCTCCAAAGACTCAGCTTAAACACCGCACTCAAACTATTCAAGATCAAAATTTGGCCCGCACTAACATACAGCTTCAGATCAAAAAAGTAATAGGACTACCGCCCAACACCTCCAACACATTTCACCTATCGAATAATGTACTGAAGTGTATTTATCGTTTACAATTTGCTTCAGATTTTATTAAAAAAGACTGCAGCAATAATATTCCATTCTGAAAAATATTTGAGCATAAGACAAGTTTACTAATAAAACATACAATTTGTCCCTTATCAATGTCACTAGACGCCATCTAATTGCAAAAGTTACTTTAATAATTAGGTACTATAATTTCTTCCATAAACATTCACTAAATTTTCTAAAAACATGTGACACAGAATTCAAGTAAAAAGGTTACATTTTCTGAATATCTATAAATTACAATTATTGCCGAAAATTGTGAGATTCAAATTAGGTAATTATATAATTTAGTAAAATATGATAGACACAGAATTCAAGTATTAAAGTTGACTTTTCTGTATATTCATTAATTGTAATTATTGTCGTAAATTGTGAGATTTGTCAAACTAGATAATTATAATTAGGTAATAAGCGCTGAGGCGTATAAATAACTTCACACTTTGTTTAAATTCACAGTTCACACTTACAGTTAAAAGTGCGATATCTACATATTCATCTATTTTCGTAGACTTTTACCCCGAATTTTAAAGAAATGGCTCCAACTAATTTTGCGCGTGAATATCAGTTTTCCAACTATGGTAAGTTGAATTTTTTTACTTACATTATAATAGTAAAATACTTAGTAAAAAACAATTTGAGAATAAGTTTAATTCTCTTTCCAGATCATCGTCGAGCAATGAGCACCCTTCTGAGACCCATGCAAATAAATCCATCTTCACAATACCAAATCATTGAGAAGGTGTTTCAACCAAAAGCACTTCGTACATCTCAAGGGTTTAAAGTATTTAAGATACCAAATAGACCCAATAGGTATCTCTCAGTTGAGACACATAAGAAATGTAGCCAAATTTCAAAGGACGATCTTTTTAAGTTTGATCATGACCCTGTTCCTTTTTTGGAACAAATGCTTGCAGAGGCTGACCCAAAAGAATTTATATTATTCGAATATGATATAGATCCCACGAAATTTCTTGAAAAATTATTGGAAGAGGATGACGTTCAAACGATCCATGGGTCATCGAAATATGATGAGTTATTTACTTTTGATCATGACCCTGTTCCTTTCCTGGAAACATTGCTGAAAGATGAAATTACTCCCTATGATCCGGACGATACAGTTTTCGACGACGATTGCCATGAGTACAACGGAGAGACAATGTGCTTTTACAACAAAACATTTACGGATGTTCCCACCTGGAAACCACGACGCAAGCGTATGCAAAAAGTCTCTGAGAACCAACGAATCAATACATATGTCAAATCTAGAACATTCATCCACTCTAAGTATCATCGTAAAAATAAGAAGTGATCATTACTGTGATTTCAATATTATTCTTGGATACAATGGAATTTTAAACAGGGCATATATAATGTATTACATAATAAGACATTTATTCGCACTTCACCACGTGCAGACGAGTTACTTAGTTACATATTAGTTAACCAACTGTTACTGATAAACCTTCTGGAACCACTGTTACAAGTTCTAGCAGTGATCATCATATGTACTTTTACTATCATAATAAATTCGAAAATGTTGAAAAAATATGCCAAGAAAAATTTGTTTTTCAAACATTCCTAGAGATTCCTGAATCTACGCGAGATCCCCAACTGCGCAATAGAATATTGCGCATAATATGTTAAAATATTAAACTGATTCAAATATTTCCAGATAATAAATTACATTTGTTTAGAACAAATTTTGTCTATTAACTAATGAACCTTGTTTGAAACAATTGCAATAAATTTTTTGCAAACTAATTTCCAAAAATGAAGCTGCTAGTCACGTTTTTGCCTTTATTCCTGTGACTTGGTCATCATTTATCAATTACCATAGAAGATATAAGTACCGAATTTAATAAATTAATTTAAATTCTTTAGAATATTATCTACAACTTAGTAGTACATTCAATGTGGCACAAAATACCACAACCTAGTAGAAGACCTTTGCAACATAAATATTTTTACAAAAACCACAACATTTTGAAAAATTAATTTCTTCATTAAATCGTATCACGTAAATGATAATTCTAACTTCACGTTATTCTATATAAGTTCTTATTACGAGTGAAAACCCAGAAGTTTGGAAAGAAGGTGCAACATATGCTAGTACCAAGAGTACCAAGAATATATAAGAAGTCAATAAATATGAAAATTATTAATCCACCACCAGAGAGGCAATGTGGCCGGAAAACAACAATTTTCACCAAACGAGCATGAAACATGATGATACACAAACACACAGCTAGCGAAATTCAACCGGAGAAAAAGCCACAAATCAAAAGAAATTAATAGGAAGACAGAGATGAAATCCCATGGAAAACGAAAAGCAGAGGCAATTGACGCCACAATCAGCGCGAAACGAAGATTACCTGAATTGCTGTTTAGAACATCTCGATAATTTATTCAGTCTCGAATAGACCATTGCTGGATTTTTGTAATGTTTGTATTGTAAATATCTTATTTATTTAATAAGACAGTATGATTGACTATTGTAAATAAAAACATTTATATACCTATACATTTGCATTCTTTGATTAATTCTAATCATTTAGTATATTCCCACGGCTATTAATTAGCAATTTATTTATCAATTTCAACTTTCTATATATTTAAACATTTAAATTTAGAAGTACTGGAGTTGATCTGAGAAAAATATTTTAAAAAACTATTTTGAACTAGCCGCCATATACTTTCAAATTTTTCAATTTCTGTAAGATATCTGTAAAGTAGAATTCTCCCATTGTTATTAGCTCGAAAAATTAGTTAAGAATTATTAAACGATAATTTATGCAAGTCTATGCGTTCTTAGAACGTATAGGAAGCTAAGCTTACTTTATAGTAATGAAATATTTTTTTTTGTAACAAAAAAATAATAGAACTTCAAGACTGGAAATATTGAGCACGTCGCAAAATCATTCCGTGGTATAAATTTAGACAATGTTACCTAGTACCCCTCCAACACCTCGATGGTCATTTTCATGGTTCCTTTTGTAAAATTTAGTCGTAGACCTTTAACATCCCCCCATATTCGTAAGAAATCGATGACCAACAAGAATATACTTTTTCTTCATGTATGGTAATTTTTAAGGTTCCAAGGAATGTGCATACCTAGTTTAAATTTCTATCAAATGTTCGTTGTATTTCTAACTCTTAGTTCTATCATTTAAACTTTTTTACAGACATTTATTTTAAATACTGCGGCTAAAATATTCCATTCTGAAAATACATATTTGAACATAAGTTACTTTAATAATTAGGTACTATAATTTCTTCCATAAAGATTTAGGGGAGACCTAGGAGAGTTGGAACAATTTTTACTTAAATGAACATATCTCTGTCCAGAAACATACTACGTCTACGAATTATATGGCAAACGGTAGCTCAATTTATACTCTTTAAAATACAATTATTTCCATTAACGAAAATATTATGATTTCGGAGAAAATCAAAAAAATGTGAAATTGCGTTTAGTGTACCAACTCTCCTAGTATCGAGGTGAGTTGGAACAGACATCTAGGAGAGTTGGAACAGCTATGTTTTTGGATTAATTCGTCACTAACAAATTCCATTATACAGAAAATCACATTAAGAACTAAAGACGAACTCTAATAATTATTTGTTATACTTGTATGTATTGAAATAACATATAATATTCAGTCAAGAATCAATAATTAATTTTGATGAAAAATAAGAATATTGTAAAAATGATTAAATAACAAGGAACAAATAATGATTAGATTAACTACAATTTTAAATTATTAATCAATATTAATTAACTTATTATTACTAGTGTTTTATATTCAATATTGCCTTTCATAAGCAATATTTTCTTCCTCTTTTGTAAAATCATCGAGCTAACATAAGCAAGTGATAGACATTAGCAAGTGCCTTTTTGTTCGATTAGCTTGATATGTCATTTTTTTCTTAATATATCTGTACAAGAACATATAGTTGAGATTGTAAGAAGATCCGGTATTTCCAAGATCTTTACTTCTTAATGTGATTTCTTCAAAGAACAGTTCATAAATTTCAACATTACTTATGTCCCTAGCAGTCTTTCGTTAATATTTGGTTAATATTTATTTGGCAATCTAAACTAAAAAATAGCAATTTACCATGCCATATAATATTACAACCCAAAGAAAATGATTTTGCCAGAGATACAAACAATAATTGGAACAGCTAGGAGAGTTGGAACAGCTTGTACCAACTCTCCTAGCTGCAACAAATGGTGAACCGGTCAGAATAAAAATTTGTAGCTTCGAAATTAGCAGTCAAAACCGCTTATCACACACTTTCATCGCTTACTCCATCAAATAGTTAGTGTTAAACAGAACAAATGACCGTTTTTCCGAGCTCGCTAGTAATTATAGTTTCCGAGATATCGACACTGTTCCAACTCTCCTCTGTTCCAACTCTCCTCGGTCTCCCCTACTAAATTTTCTAAAAACAAGAGACACCGAATTCAGGTAAAAAGGTTGAATTTTCTGTATATCTACAAATTATAATTATTGCAAATTAGAATTAAGATTCAAATTAAGTAATTATATAATTATCAGGTAATATCAGAAGGAAACATATAAATAACTTCACACTTTGTTTAAATTTACAGTTCACTCTTACATTTGAAAGTGCGATATCTAAATATTCATCTACTTTCGTAATTTTACCCCAAATTTTAAAGAATGGCTCCAACAAATTTTGGCTATGGATATCATATCTTCTCCAACTATGGTAAGTTGAATTTTAAGTATATACATTTTAATACCCTTAGTAGTTGTTTAACTTTGAAAATAACTTCAATTTTTTTATATTACAGAATATCTTCAAGCATTGATCATGAACCATCTGAGACCTGTCCAAATCATTGAACAGGTGTTTCAACCAAACGCACGTCTTACATCTCACGGGCTTAAAGTGTTTAAAACAACAAAACCAAATACAAAAGACAATCTCTTTAAGTTTGATCATGACCCCGTTCCTTTTTTGGAACAAATGCTTGCAGAAGCTGATGCAAAAGAATTTGATAAGGCATTTGAATATGATTTAGATCCCGTAAAATTTCTTGAAAAAATATTGGAAGAGGCAGACGTTCATGGATCATCAAAATTTGATGATTTATTTACTTTTGATCATGACCCTGTTCCTTTTTTGGAACAAATGCTTGCAGAGCCTGATGCAAAAGAATTTGATATATCATTCGAATATGATCTAGATCCCGTGGAATTTCTTGAAAAAATATTGGAAGAGGCTGACGTTCAAGACATACATGGGTCCTCAAAATCTGACAATTCTTTTACTTTTGATCATGACCCTGTTCCTTTTTTGGAGCAAATGCTTGCAGATAGATCATTCGAATATGATCTCGATCCCGTCGAATTTCTTGTAAAAATATTGAAAGAAGATGACGTTCAAGACATGTAATGATTCATTTACTTTGAATCATGAACCTCTTCCTTTCCTGGAAAAGATGCTAGCATATGCTGAAAGATGATGAAAGATGATCCGGACGATACCGTTTGCAACAAGCATTGCTATGAGAGACAATGTACTTTTACAACAGTTGCGGATTTTCCCACCTGGAAACCACAACGCAAGTATCAGAAGAACAACGAATCGATACATCTAGAACATCGTAAAAATAAGAAGTGATTTTTACTGTGATTTTAAGTATTTGTATTATTCTTGTATTGCTAATAAATGTGTAAAACCTATTTTCTAATCTCAATTCTTTGTTCGTATATTTTGGTTTTAGTTTTTTTAAACAGGATTATTATTTGACATGCTTTACCCTAAAATATTCGGTTGGTTTATATAGTGCAAGGCCCTCGATTCTTTCAATATTCTTTTAATACTTGATTGGTCTTTTCAATGATTTGTTATAGCAATCAATTGTCTGTGTACAGCGATATTATACACATTGTTATTGTAAAAGTTGGATATAAATTAAGGGTACACCTATATACACTAATTATATAGGTGTACAATATAGGAACGACAAACTTACTCAAGAAGTTAAGTAGATAGTAAAGCCAGTCAAAAAAATGGGAAGCACGCTCCATTGGCAGTTGCGATCTATTGCCGCAAGAGTCCCAAACGCCTTCAAAAAATATTGGAAGAGGCAGACGTTCAAAAGATACATGGATCATCAAAATTTGATGATTTATTTACTTTTGATCATGACCCTGTTTCTTTCTGGAAAAGATGCTGCATAGGCTGACGCAAAAGAACTTAAGTTACTACCTATGATAGTTTTCGACGACGATTGTCATAAGTACGACGGAGAGACAAAGTATTTTTACAACAAAACATTTACGGATGTTCCCACCTGGAAACCACGACGCAAGCGTATGCGAATCAACACATATTTCAAATCTAGAACATCATCGCAAAAACAAGAACTGAATAACATATTATTCTTATATGTAACGGAATGCCCACTAATAAACGTATAAAGCCTATTTTCCAACTTGATGTTCTTATGCCGGTTAATATCACAGATTCATACTATATACCTACAACTATTGTTGTCAGCATAAATAGATACTCATGCTTGGAATTCATTAATGTATTTTACATGGATTTATATGGTAAAAATTGCATCACTTAACGAACGTTTCCTTTAACAAGTAAGGCCTGGAACGAACTAGATTCCTTATGTGAGTTTCCACAGTATACAGGCCACACAATTTTAATAAGCCTTGATAAACTCTCACAATTTTAAACTTTCACGATAAATTTGTAAGCTTACCTAGGTGTTTAATGCTGTTTAAAGCAGATTGTAAGTACGTGAATAAAAATTAATCAATGAACTAAATAATTTTTTGATGGACTATTTTTATAATGTTGCAACTTTTATCTTTCAAACACCATACAAGCAGCCACTTCAGAATTACGAAACAAATAGTATTTGGTTTTAGAAGTTACTATATATACGGAATAAAGCTTTATTATCAAAAGATCGTAGTCAGTCAGAAAAATATGAAACGTCTAATCATATTTGTCGCCTTCTTAGCATTATGCTCGCCAAATGAAGAAATACACTCCGATAGTGGTGAGTTTAATAGCTCTTTCATAATAATTAGCAATAATAAATAGAATATTCCTTCAGCTTATACTTTTGTGTACAAAAACTGTTCAACATTCATTTGAAATTTTATAATTTCATAGATTTCATACGAATTATCAATGGCGAATACGCACTAGCTGGTGAAGCACCATGGCAAGTACTTCTTCGAGTCATTTCTCCAAGGGGTTACCATATTTCTTGTGGTGGTGCGCTATTAAGTAGTGAATGGGTTGTAACATCGGCAGATTGCGTTTACAGGTATTTCTACATTTCATTTGATAAGTTTAATTCTTGTTTCAATATCAAAAAATACTAAATAATTCGTGTTATTTCCAAATTTTAGATCACACGACGTTCAAGCAATATTAGGTGCTTCACGTGCGTATGGTCCTGAATCAGGACGAGTGCAGTTGGCTGCCCCATATATTATTTGGCATCCGCTATACAATCCAGCCACACTTAGACAGCGTAATAATATTGCACTCGTGCGTTTAATACGACCAGTTAACTTTAGCGTACGAATTAGACCCATTACAGTGGCCACTGCATGGCTATTAAATAATTCAACTGTAACTGTCACTGGTTGGGGATCTTTAAGTGGTAGAATATAAGTGGTAGAATATGGTATTTATGTCAATTAAATATTTGCAATTTTAGCAACAAGTGGTGCAATGAGCATGTTTCTCAAGAAAGCAACCATGAGAAGTAAACCGTCTGAATTATGTGGTTCAGGGAACGATATAATTTGTGCTCGAGGAGGAAACGCTCTTTTAAGTGATGTAAGTTGTCGAAATTCAATTACTTTAAATAGCCAAGTACAACGCATTTCGTGATTTTGTATAGGGTGATTCTGGAAGTCCACTAACATCAGTAACTGCTTCTGGAGTTCATTTACAAGGCATAGGTTTTTACGCTAATCACACTACCAATGTCAATGCTTTCACTCGTGTTTCAATGTATCGAAGCTTTATCAGGGGAATTACCGGATTGATTATCCCATAAAAACATTATAACTCTTCCCAAGTCCTTGTTGTCCCAAGAACTTGTTTATTTCAAAGTTGATTAAACCCATTTTTTAATAAGAATATTTGTACTTAAAATTTCCGACGCAAAATTTCAGAAAATACTTGTAATTGCGCATTTACTCGCAACCACTTAACGCATTGCAAATTGTAAACGTGCGAAATATGCAAATCGTAAATTGAGTGCACTCAGCCGGCAGAAGTAAGCTAGCTAATTTTAAAGCTTGTTTACACGCAAACGCACGCAAGAGATATCTTACAAATGCCGGAACAAAATTATTGCAACCGCATTTATGCATAAGGCTTTCAATTCGGTAAATGCTCCTTTTGACAGCTTTGAAACTCAATGACCTACGGTTTATTGAATTCCATGTTATTTTCCTACATAATGCGAATGAATTTCTTCTCCTTAAAAATGCTACGAGTACGTAAATAAAAATAGAATCAATTCATAAGAAATTCTGAAGAATTTTCTTATTCGTCAGATTCAGAATAATATTCCACGTGTTACTCAAAGTATTAGTCATCACAATGAAAGCTACTTAGCAGCAATGGTATTCAGACGTCTTTGTATTTTTATAAATAGAGCAGACGAGTAATAAAACTTGCAAAATAAACAAATAATATTCCTAGATGAACGTGAACGTATGCAACCACATACACAATTTTAAATAAGAGGAAATAAATACATCACTTACCTTTGCATGCAAAGAAAACATAAAATACATCTAAACAATGTACAAGTATCGAGAAATGAAACATAATGTACAAATTTATTTAAATTGATTAAGATAATCAATTGTCCAAGCGATGAAGAATCAACAAATTCGCATATCGCATTATCAGTAATACATAATAGACATACTTAACTATGAATACGCTTAGAAAATAAGCGTATACAAAATACTTTACAAAAAAATGCTATTCTGCCACACACATTC
The DNA here is from genome assembly GCA_963978815.1 of Aleochara curtula. Taxonomy (NCBI): domain Eukaryota; kingdom Metazoa; phylum Arthropoda; class Insecta; order Coleoptera; family Staphylinidae; genus Aleochara; species Aleochara curtula. Next base: position 10,266,004 of record OZ022215.1, on the reverse strand, counting down.
TGTCTTTGCAACGATGTATGAAGATAGTAATCACAATAGAAAGAATATTTCGAAAGAATTGAATGTTTTTGCTTGAGACTCACTGTTAGCAGGCGTTGACGGCAATTGTGATTGCGATGCTGATGGAACAGGCGGCGGCAGAGAAGTTATGCGGGTACTGCCCGTTAATGAAGATCTACTCAATTTCGAAGCGGTCGACGAAGGAGCGGAAGCCTTGGTTGGCAGTTTCGATCCGCTGTATTTCGGAATACCCGATCGCGAACTCGCCGTCGATTTTTCACTGCCCGCAATCGAACGCGCATCATCGTTATCTCCTGCCGCCGCATTGGGGCTGCTGGCATCCTCCGGGGGCAGCGTTGGATCACTCATCGTCACCAAGTGCGCACGTATCGCATCAGTCTCCAATCCTCAAAGTCACTTAACTGCAAATACAAAATACATGTAATTATAGACAAATTGCTCAAATAAAAGTTGATTCCTAAATTTTTAAATTATACCGGAAAGAGTAACAAGTAATACTCCATTGTTTATTTGATATTCAAATCAAAAGGACGAAACAGACGAAGAGCAGTGGTGCGCAATGGAAACGAAATGAAATATTCTGTAGGAATGCGTGAACAAAGTGTCGACTCAGCCTGGTGCGAGCGCGATCCATTTTAGTGCGTGTTGCGTGCAGGACTGCGACTCAGTGCGAACTGATTCCCCGACGCTCAGTCTGCGCGGAATGCAGTGCATCGACGGCGCCCACGGCGGCGGCGGCGGTGGCTGGAAAGCGTCCAGGACAGAGCATTCGCGTAAAACTAAAGAGCACGCCGCGGCATGCACTGTAACCCAAATATTATTTATTTGAAGGCACACGCGCGAATATGAAACGCAATACGAGTGAATAGCCGAGGGTCACTTAATGCCGCATGCTTGTTTCATCATCAACAACAACATCCTCTAGGATTTTCAATTCGTGTACAGCGCGCAGCACACCACACGCCAAACTGCAGTAGATCGACGCCGAGCGCGTTTAGCGTATTTTTAATTGGGTCTAAACATACATGCACACACATTTTTGCAAACGCAATAAACAAATCTTTCATTGCACAAGTTGCGCGTAAATTTGTTACACGAAATTGCACCAATAAATCATCTTATATTCAGAATTTACATTCAATTTTATGCTGTTAACCCAAAAAGCTTGAATTAAAAATATTTTTTCAGTAGTGTAACTAAATTCTTTAAAAAATGTTTTAAAATTATCAAACGTAGCTATAAAAATAACTATCTTCTAAATTACCCTATTATTATTATTTATTCGCTATTAAATTAAATTTTGTTATGTAGGTATGTTTATGTTAATCATTACTACTATCTACATCGAGTGGCAAAACATCCTGTTAGCTTTTAAATGTAATTTTAAAGAAAAATGCTCAAAATAGAAGAAAACATTTTTCAATTTGTAAATTGAGTAAAGTTTAATTAGAGATGGTCGAGTTCCTTGTGTGATTCTGCGAGTATTTCTTGGGGTTGAAGGTGAATTTCTGCACGGAATGTCTCGCCAAGAGTTTGCAAATTTCTCTGACAAAGTTGATAAACCGACAATTTCGAGATCACCCCATAAAAAGTAGCATGGCATGAAATATAGCAAGTCGACATGCCACGACCTCTCCATGGAAGTTTTTTTCTCAATTATTGCATTAAGGCCCGAGCTAAACATCCATTTTAGTTACAACCAAATGTCTTCCCGGTCATATACATCATAGGTTTAGTCAACAAAATTTTTGATCATACAGTAATAGTTAAGGGAACTTAAGGAATAAGTACTGAATCTTTAAGTGAATCTAAATTATTCTAATTAATTTTTAGTCCGGATATTGACAAACATAATGAGCACCTTGTCGTACGATTCATTTTCGTGAGTTATTATAAATGTTTACTGATTTGCCTAGAGTACCTACATTGTACTTTCTATAGTACTTTCTTGTACCTTTCTATAGGAAAAATGCTAACAATGGTACTGAGTTGTGCCAGAATGATTATGCAAATCTGGAGAAATAATGGGATTTGGTGTATCATATATGGACATGGGCTTATATAGATTGCACAGGAAGAAATATTGCCAGTTGCCTCTGTGATATATGTTAAATTACTAGACTCTGATTACCAACAAGTTAATCGCCACTGCACCCACGTCAGTGCAAAGGCAGTCAAAATTGTTTTTTTAAATTGATTTGTAGCTAAAGTTGATTATCAAAATAATTAAAAGTGATCTCAATTCATAGATAGATAACCAAAGTTTAATTATATAAAGTTTCCAAATGGAAATCATTTTAAAATAAATTGTTATTTGAAGTTTCGCTTAGATGATCGCTAATACCCTATTTTCTCCGAGATGCACTTAAACTCAACATATTTTTAAGACAACTTATTTTTAAATTTTGTAATTTTTTAAAATATTTGCTCCGTAAACATATGACTAACTTATTAACGATTTCTGTAACGTCTGTAACGTACATATACCATCCAAAAGAATAATGGGTGAAGTATGACGTTAATAATTGTTTGTAGTTTTATGAATTACATCGTTATTAATAGCACCATTTCGTATATCGATTGAATATCTCATTAAATACGTAATCGTTTATGCAAAGATGTGAATAAACAATGCTTGGATGAGTAATTGATTAATATTTCTTCAAGATGCTGAGTAACTAACAGATGATGACGACATGTGGCAACAAAACGCTTGTGCAGACAAATTGTTGTCTAACAAGTAGCGAACATCCAATTAAACTTTTTTTTGAGAAAAATCACCTGACATTCTAATGCGACTTTAGTCAAAGTGCATAACATTAAAGTGTGACATTTAAAAAGTAGTGTGCGTTGCGCCACTTGCAATTTTTCGCATCGTTAATCATAAAACTAGAGCTGCGCATTCTTTGATGCTCTACGATTACGCATACTCTTCATATATCGGCTTCATACTCATGACACATTTATTTTTGGCGCCTTCAGCACGTCCCAACACTGGGACTAGTAAGCATCCCAAGCACTACTGACATAATTCGCATCTAGCTCTAAAAATAACAACGCACTCACCCGAGTTCAGCGCGAGGCGAATTCCTTATGATTTCTGCACGCACAGCAACGGTTACGAAATTAATTCAGACGCGATTAGATACGATAATTGTCCGCACAGCACAATGCACCAGCCACGCACCAACGAAAAACAACAAAGGCGGATGCACTTTGAGCACTAATTATCCCGAACTGGACGCGTCGTCACGCGAATCTATCACAGACCGTCGCAGGTAAATCGCGTAGAAAAATGTAAAATGTGCTAAAATAAATCGCAGTGCGAGTAACAACCACCTTGTCGTACTGAACGGCAACAAACATAGCCTCAAAAATTGGAAACTGTTTTTCTCCCAAACAGCTGTCTCGACAGCACCGTACTCATCACGCGGTAATACATACGACTATGGAATACGTTTATTACTGCGGATTAGCCTGATTTTTATGACTTGCCTTCAAATGCCAACGAAATAATCTAACAAATATGTATAGTTCAAATATGGATTATCAAACTTTGTATCTTATCATCAAAATATAAATTGTTTTCTTTAAGTGTGAGATAATTTTATTATTCTCGATGGGGTGATAGATTTCAAATGTATCATTACTATTCCTATCATGCAGTATCTTATTAGCGCATAAAGATTTATTTATGTTAATAGGGCTCTACTAGCGACTTCTTTTGCATATTTTTATATGCAGAATAAAAATAAAGTTGACTAACATAATCATTTGCGACATCTAATGTGAAATTTGAAAAGTTATGATAAAATAAAAATATTCTAATCTTTATATTGATTTGTAAATAATATGAAAAATAAATTAATCTAGATTTTATGTAAAATAACAGAAGTTTCGTAAAATATTAATTCACTGTATATGAACCCGAAATATAATTCAATCACATGATCAGTAAATGTGTTTGACAAGCGTCAACTTGACCAAGAAATTAGCCCATTACCGTGTAATATGTTATCGCTACGATTTGCAAAATTACGCCAGAGTCATTATCACAAGATGCATAAAAAGCATTCAAAATGAAACTAGTCTACAAGAATGTCGACCGCGAGGGTGGCGGGTAAGTGATCAATTTCATACCGTAAATTTCTCGAAAACTTATATACGTTTTGGAGGTTATCTAGCTTTCCGTCTTCCATCTGTTTACATGTTAGGAATAATATTATGTTGCAATATTTAGGGATATTGGGCTTATCCCCGAGGAGCCGGAGGATATGTGGCATGCTTTCAATTTGATATCAGAACGAGATTCAGTACGTGCTTCAACAGTACGCAAAGTTCAAACTGAATCAAATACAGGATCATCATCATCAAATCGTGTACGCACGATGTTAACAATTTCTGTAGAGAACATTGATTTTGATACACAGGCCTGTATGTTGCGTTTAAAGGGGCGCAATATTGAAGAGAATCAGTATGTTAAAATGGGCGCTTATCATACACTGGATTTAGAACTAAATAGAAAATTTTCATTGAGGAAACATGAATGGGATTCTGTTGCACTTGAAAGGGTAGACATGGCTTGTGATCCAACACAGAGTGCTGATGTTGCTGCAATTATAATGCAAGAGGGATTGGCACATGTTTGCCTTATTACTTCAAGTATGACTTTAATTCGAGCCAAAATTGATGTAGCAATTCCGCGAAAACGCAAAGGATTTGTACAGCAACATGAAAAAGTATTGCAATTGCCAAGTCTGCTATTTTAGATTAATATGATTTTGTATTTTAGGGACTGGCCAAATTTTATGATACAATAATGCAAGCAATCCTGAGACACATCAATTTTGATATTGTTAAATGTGTTCTGATAGCGTCTCCAGGATTCGTGCGCGACCAATTCTTTGACTACATGTTCCAAATGGCAGTGAAAACTGACAACAAGGTGCTATTAGAGAACAAATCTAAATTCATGCTTATTCATTCTAGCTCAGGATTTAAACACTCATTAAAAGGTGATTTCTCAACCATCGAACTTATATTTATGTCAATAATTTAAAATTATCTATTACAGAAGTACTACAGGACCCATCTGTGATGGCCAAAATCGCCGACACGAAAGCAGCTAGTGAGGTGAAGGTGCTGGACGCATTCTACACAACGCTGCAATGTGAACCGGCGAAGGCATTTTACGGCAAGAAGCATGTTGAAAAAGCGAATGAGGCGCAAGCAATTGAAACACTGTTGCTAACTGATAGCTTATTCCGTTGCCAAAACGTTAATCTTCGTCGGGAGTATGTAAAATTGGTAGACTCGGTGAGAGAGTCTGGTGGCGATGTTAAAATCTTCTCCAGCATGCACATCTCTGGCGAGCAACTTGAACAACTCACCGGCATTGCTGCAATTCTTCGTTTTCCAATGCCCGAACTGGATGAAGAAAGTGAAGACGAAGACAGCGACGAAGATTAATTCTCGTACCAAAACCAACTCACCAGGTGCGAGCATCAATTTTCAGATTTATCTATAATGTATTTAAATGTGGAATGGAAGCGAATATAATCGATTTTTAAATGAATATCTCATAATATATATTATATTATACATATTAGTATTTTTGTTTCGCATTTGACAAAGAAATACACAATTCCTTATAAAATAGGCGTGACGAATTAAGCTTCTTGGGTTTTTGTTTTCCTCTTCTGTTTCTTCAACGATTTTTCATTCTCGTCGTGCAAACGTCGTTTCTTCCGTAGCAACCATACTTCTTTTGCACGCTCCTGCCGTCCTTTCATCATACTCTTGTACAACTTGCGATGCTTTCCTTTCACCATTTTCTCTCGTAGTTTATAGTCGGCCTTGTCTTGAGTTTTACCAGCCCAGGGTACTTCCTTTTCAACAACGCCAGCTTGGACTTTTAACTTCTAAAAGAAACAACAATTAAAATCAAGTAAATTATAGATATATCATTGCATTACCTTCTTTTTAGGTTTCTCTTTTGCTTCTTCCTCTTCAACTTGATCCTCAGTTTCTTCATTGTCATCATCTTGAACATTTTCATCACCATCATCATCACTATTTACTTCTTCGCTGTCGGTGTCCGCTTCTGCTCCATCATTCTTATATAAATTCTCTAATAGCTGAGGGTCGTACAGTGCACGTTCTTCTGGGGGTATGTAGTTTTGGTCGCGGTCTTTGTCCACGAATGGAGATAAGTGAGGTGGTAATACTTCTCCAAGGAAATATTTATTAACAGGAAGCAATTGTCTTGCATTCACTGAGTCAAACACCCATTGTGGTTGAATGTAATATCTGCTAATATATTGCTTGTCCATTGAAGGTCTGTCAACTATTTGATGTGTTATGGTTTCATCAGTCTCTTCAAATGTGCTACCAATGAACAAATTCTTATCCCAAGATACTTCCCCGCCAAAGCAACGTATAACGAAGACGAGAGGTTCCCTTGGCACTTCACGATTCAAGAAGAATTTCATTCCTTTGAATAAGGTCTTCAATGTCTTAATTGACATCTGTTCTTTCTTCAATTCTTCCAATTTTTCTGGGTCTTCTTCATTGACAAACGTATCTATTTCTACTTCTTCCTCTTCTGCAGATGTGGATACTTTGTTTACAGGGCAATTCAAAGCTGCAACACGCTCAGCAACAAAAACTTCCTCATCTACCAAGGCCTTTTCTTCTTTTGTTGACTCAGATGTGCCAAATGTTGGTGGATAAAATAAATTTAAAGAATTGTATAAGCGGTAGTTAATGAATCCCAACATAATAACATAAAATTCAACAAAAATTGACATCACTTTAAAATCAACATCAGCCTTATTTTGGGGCTCAAATGAGAAGTGATGAGGAACAATCCATGTTACTGTTTGTCCCTTGATTTCTGCCTGATAATAGTATCCCTTGATTGAGATAAATACTTTTCTAAGTGCTTTTGCTTCAATGACAGCATGCAGAAATTCAGTAGTTAGACGGCGGCACATCACACTTTGTTCTCTAGGAATGTGTGTTAATGATGGAAATGTGCTGAACAAGAAGCAGAGTGTTAAACAGTCATCCAGATCTTGAATTGCATCTATGAATGTTGGATATCTCTCTTTAACAATGTGGTCAAGCTTAATAGTGGGATGATCTTCAAGATAACGTCTCATTGTCTTGAAATCCTTAACACTACGTGCCCGACTCACTTTTTTGTTGAATATTCTGAATTCTCTGAACTTCCATATGATGGGCTCATGCATCAAAAATTGTATATCTTTGACATGGTAAAGTGTTTTGATATCAGTTGCGCCTTTTTGAGCCCGTTTGCGATTCCGTGGTTCGCGTGGATATATGCCTTTTATGATACATAATCGTCGAAAACCATTAAGAGATAGCTGCAACTTTCTGAGGGCAGCCCTTCTACTCATATACTGTGCTCCTTCTCCAGAAGAAAACTACGGATTTTTAATAATTTTTATAACCGTTCATTATAAAAAGTTATATTATATTAATCTTACCTTCTTCTTACGATTTCCCATTGTGAGCTTAAATTACGCACTAACTAAACCAAAACACGTGTGATCACAACTCAGGTTAGAACACATCAGAGATTCTAACCTAAAAGGATATTCAGGCAAACTGCCTTACTGTGCCTAGCATGACCCTTCCAAAGCAATTAATGTATTTTTTTACGTTCACAATACGCATTAATACAGTTGTTAAAATATATAAATTGCGACTTGACTATTCCATTAATACTTTAAAAATATGGCAAACCTTTTTAAATCAAAATTATGCACTTTGATGAACTTAATTCAAGTCATTTAAATCAAATAATTTTCTCATAAATGCGTAGTATAAATATTTATCACATCAACTACAAGATTTCAATGTATACTGATATGTACGGTCAGTTAAAAAACTTAATTTACATTAATTAACGTGATTTGCAGTACTCCAAAATTATTTATTACACTGATTCAAAGGTCTATGCAGGAATGTAATAATACGAATGCGGTTTGACTTTCTTACAGTACTTTGTAGAAAGTTTTATGATTCCATTTTAGTATTACTGTATCCATTAGTTTAGATATATAGTGTTGAAAAAAATTAATACATACACTCAATTAATAACCAAAATGTTCGCACTACCGCAGTCGGTAGGATTCGAACCTACGCTCCCAGAGGGAATCTGATTTCTAGTCAGACGCCTTAACCGCTCGGCCACGACTGCTGCGTTCTCGTGATGTACATTTCTTAAAAGCATGGAACTAATACTAATTTTTTTATTATTAAAATAGTAATTTGGAAAACAAAACACTACTTTAATATTTTCTTGTCAAATATTAAATGTAACCAGTATCCACGTTGGCTGCGTTTCAACTGCTTTCAACGATAAATTTATGAAAATAAATGTACCATAAATTTGAATTATATTAATCATTCATTCAGATTTTTTTTCATATTATCAATGTTGTGGCTTTTTTTGGGTTTATAAATATTAACTACTAGTTTAGGTCTAAACTAATTAACTTCATGATTACTATCTTTCTGCTTGGTGGGTAGCCTATAGTCAATTCCTAAAAAGTAAAAATGTAAATTTGATGCCAAGGAGATCTTTATTGTTTAATCTGATTTAGAACAATACACGCACTATATTAAAAACTGTTGTTACGACACTTTGTATCTATACGTGCTAAATAAATTGTGAAATTGGTGGTGATTGGAGGAGATATTACTATAGTTAAAAGTACTAAAAGGAGTAGTTAAAACTATCAGTCACAAAGTTGGTTATATAAATTATTAACTTATCAAGTGTGTTTGGTGCGTTTATCAATTGTACAACATGAAACAAGCAGAATTGGCAAGTGATATAACTGCCCAACAAGTTAAATATTGTTTAGAAACAAAAATTATAAATTATAAATATGGCCGTTGGGTGAATATAAAAGCAAAAGAGTGTTTTGGTCCATTTTATACCGAGCATAATATTGTAAGTAATATACATTATAATTATTCAGCGTTTATGAATTTATTTTCCTGTATTCAGAGTTTTGTGGTCGCTGAAGGTTGTGGATTTGTGTGCTTTGGGAATAATAAAAGAACTAAGAAATTACAGGAATTTGATGTGTTTGCGATTCCAAGAGGTAATTTTATTTATAGTATAACTTTCAATAAGTAATTTTAATTTATTTTAAGGGGAGTTATTTTATTTCCTAAATAACAGTATTTTAAACAGGTGGTTGTTGCATTTCAGCTATGTAAGAATGCAATCGTAAGAGTACCTCGTTTTAAAATATGCGGTTATAAATATATTTATTGTGTTCTTTCCAAATTGCATACTACATTTGCAAAAAATAAAGCAAATTGAAACTTAGAGATTTAATTGTAGAAATTCATGAGATCTTCTGCGCTCTACCGATAATATTCCATACTAATCGGTTGTTTTGTTTGAAGCGTGCTTCATATGGTAGTTCATGCATTTGTGCTGTATTGCACGTGTTCTAACCTTCAAGCCACTTCAAGTTTTGGCCTGTGTACTGCGGTGTACTGCTCAGTATTCTTTCCTGGTTTGTTTATAGCGAATTATTGCTTCCATAATGAAACGTAAAAGGCAAGTTGAGAAAACCGAATCTCAAACAGAGATTGTTCTTCCCGCAAAAAGATCATCTGATGATGTAGTTCCCAAGAAGGTAAGTTTAGTAATGAAACAAAATATGAAAGAATAAATTACCAATTTGTTTCCTAGGTCAAGTGGATTAACAAGCAAAGAGTTTTAGTCTTGGCTTCTAGGGGAATTTGTTTTAGAGACAGACATCTAATGGAAGATTTAAAGAAGCTCATGCCACATCACAAAACTGAGAGCAAGATGGAACGAAGCAAAACACTTTCAGTGATTAACGAAATGTCTGAAATGAAACATTGCAATAAAGCGATGTTGTTTGAAGGGAGGCGCAAGAAAGATTTATATATGTGGCTTTCAAACATTCCAAATGGGCCAAGTGTCAAATTTCTGGTTGAAAATAGTATGAAATTTTTAATATGTTTAATTTGTATGCTAATTATAAATGTTTCAGTTTACACTATGCATGAGCTAAAATTGACTGGAAATTGTCTATGTGGATCAAGGCCTCTATTGAGTTTTGACCCAGTATTTCAAGAGAAGCCACATTTGAAATTACTGCAAGAAATTCTTACACAGGTATTTGGAGTTCCAAATCATCATCCAAAAAGTCAGCCATTCTTTGACCATGTCTATACCTTCACAATGCTGGATAATAGGATCTGGTTCAGAAATTTTCAAATACTTAATGATGAAGGTGCATTAGCTGAAGTTGGACCAAGATTTGTAATGAATCCAGTCAAGATATTTTCTGGCAGCTTTTCTGGAAGTGCTTTGTGGGAGAATGCAACTTATTCAAGCCCAGCTAAATATCGTAGGCAAATAAGTTTAGCAGCAAAACAAAAGTATGTTGGGCGACAGGAGCAGAAGATACATGCAGAGGCAACAATGCCAACAGAAGCATACCAAATGACACCATTTGAAGACATATTTAAGGGAGATCCTTTAGAAGCTGCAAAGCATATGCAAAGTGAATTAAGCAAAGAAAATACCATTCAGAAGAAGAAAAAAAAGAAGGTATAGATGACTCATAGTAGGAATAAATATATAATTTACTTGTAAGGAGTATTGTAACATCTAAGATTATTGTTATTATTTACAATTATCAAATAAAACTTAATTGTTTAAATGCGAAACTTAATTAATATATTTAAATGTCATGAGATATATAAATGTATCTGTGGTTAGGAGAGAGATTACCTTTCTTGTTCGAAATCTCTTTTCACGACCTATCGCGAATTAGGAAGACGAAATGCGTTCCTCTCTGGCCTCGCTTCTCGTTTAGTACGTTCTCTGCATTTTTAGTTTCTGTTTTGGGCTTTAAAGTAACTCTTTCGACTCTCCTTAAAGTTTTTCTTAAGTGTTTCTATTGGGGTCTTTATTGCTTCCATAAGAAAAGGAGAAGGAAATGTCGTCATACACAGTGCCCACTTGTGGAAGCAAGAACTCTTACAACGAGTGGTATCCAAGTATTGCAAGGAAATCGCTATAGACATCTACCTGGTGCCATTTAACCCTCAGCACCTGGGAACTTAGTTCGTGGTAAAGTTTTCTAGCATTCGAGAACTGATTTGGCCTTTATCCTCTCCGACACCTGAAGATGCGCTTGGTATCATTCGGTCAAGTCCTGCGTAAATATAGTTCATATTTATTTAAATTGTAAATGAACCAAATAGTAAAAACATTTGAGTTTGTATTAATGTTATGTGAAATACCGTGGATTTTATTCGTGGCTCTGCAATACAAATAATTTATCAGTAGTTGTTACTTCCGTCCGGTATTTTATCAGTTCACTATTTAATTCCGTAGGGGCTTAGAAGTCTGTAGAGAACAGTGGGAAAAAAGGGCACGTATTCGTGATCGAGATCCTTGCTTGTTGATCTCTTTAGCGCAGGAGTTACAATAATTAAAGAAAAGTTAAGCGAATGGCTTTGCCAGCGGCTGTCGGAAGTAGAAGTTTTCTCGTCCTTTCTTAATGAAAAATAAATTTAATTACTTCCTGCTCAACGTGCTTTTTATACGGGTTAAGCACGTAAAGAGAATTTATGTGCCATTTTTTCACTTTTCTCTGGCTTATCATTTTACAAATTTATGATGGCCATGTTTTAATAACAGAAGGAGTATTATAATATTATGTAATTTAATATAATAAACTGAAGTAATTAACTAATTACATACTTTTGCGCGTTGCACATTTCAACGTGTGATTAATATGTAATAAACACGAAGGAATGTCTTAATTGCGGCGTAAGTAATAAATACAGAAAACGATTACAATTACGTGGCATTCAAACTCCAATGCAAATAACAACGAATTGTAACAGCACACAGTTTTAATGTTTTTAATGGTAGCGTGCTGTATTTAGGCAGCGCGGTGTAATGGGTGCTAGATTTCTTTAATTAAATTTTAAGATACGCTAACAAATCGTTCAATTACTCAGTATATTTATTATTTTAACGTCAGTTTATGTGAATTTAGAGAATTGTTAATACTTGAATAATTTGAAAAAAGTTACTTTTGTATCTTGTATAGAGTATGAATTGAGTAGATTGAGTTTTATAGTTTAGAGATTGGAATGTTAAAGAAAAATATCTAAAGTGCATTTAATACAAAATTTAAATCTCGTAAGAAATCCGCATCAAGTGAACGAAGCTTGCGAATTGTACTTCTTTGAGCTGTGCACATCTTGCAGCTGCTTTCGCATAAATCCGGCCTTGTATGTTTCATTGTTGCCTTGTTTCTCGCGTTGCATTTTCGCATAAGCGATGAGATTGAAATTGAAATTTTCTGGCAGTTAGCCCGATTTCGGTGCTCACTGTCGAATTATACATTTCCTCCTCTGTCGGTTGCAGGCTTTATCTTCATTGTCCTCCAAGTCGACGGTGATCTTTTCCTTAAGCGCATTTAAATTGCAATAGGAATAATGCTCAACTCTTTCAATCTTAATGCGTAAGCGCATAAGACGAATGAAAGCAGCGACTACATTTCCTTTTAGTTCACTATTGCGATATAGGTGGTTGAAAATAATTTCATAACGATTTAAGTAAGATGATGTTGATCGTGATATGAAGTTGATCCTTTAAGCATTATCTCACTGACATCAACACGTATATTGCAAATGAGAAACAACGACGACAAACTGTTTCACATGTGTGCACCGAAAACACCTTAAACAGCTCTTCGAATTCATGCCGGCAGACATGCTAAACCCACTACAAAATGTACTTATATTCATGAATAGTTTGCGCATAATTCCTGTTATTGCTAACGCGCCACCTCTGCGCTAATGCGCTTAGAGGCTCTTAAGTAAACTGCTTGGATTTGTTTTTAGTTTTATTACTGCTTCGTATTTTCAACAACTTATAGCATTTGTAATATGAGAAAATATAGTACATTCTTTAATCCGATGTCCTGTCTCAAATGGTCACAAGAAGCAGCTAATATAGAAATAGTTTATTTTTGGTGAATCAACAGAATTTTTTTTATAAAACCCTTGAATCAGATACAGAACTGAAAAACCAATTAGGCGAGCAGCTGGTTATAAAACGAGGATGTAGAAGAAGTTTAATTTAATTTAGTTTAATTACGTTTTCTTGGTCAATGAAAGACTTAATTTAGAGGAACGTTTTTCCGGTTATTTCCTCAAATAAGTGCACGAAAAATGAATTACTTGCTTCCCTCGCCATTAAGCAAATGGCTATGATGAAATTGCTTTAAGAACTGCTGATGAATGCGTATTAATGTATTTTTACAAAATAAAATATTAGATAAGTGAAAGAGTAAGCAGTAAAGTAAAAGAAGCGTGAAATTTCCAAGAAGATGAATTGTGAACTAAAGTGTATGCAAATTCAATTTGGATTTGCTCTAAAAGCATAACTCGGTTAACACTTTTTGCGGGCGGTCGAGCAGCTGATAGAATATTAAGTTGAGAAAATAACATTTTACATTTTTATGCAATATATATTTGAACCTCTTATAAAAGTACAAATGCGAGAAAATAAATACGTTACGTAGGAAGTACGTTCATAAAAAGTCGATTGCGGACGATGCATAAATGAGATTTTATAATTGCATTGCGACATTCCGCAGTTTAGGAAATCGATTAGGTTATTTGATTAGACATAAAATACAGATGCAAGAGCAAGATCGGCGGCAATCTATCATACGCACAACTTTAGCACTCAATCAACGTCTCGCACATCTTCATCTTTCGAGTCGAAGCACAACTTTGATTACCCACTTCAGATTCAAGCGCACATTTCGCGTACTGAAATTTTATTTTATCATTTTAATGTGACTACTTTCTCCATAAATGTCATTGTAATAACCGGTGCAACAATACAGCCTGGTACGAATGCGAATCATAATTTGATTTCAGCGCAATATTTCCGCAATAAAATTTACACTACAATGAGCGCCCTCCGAATTGGAATTCAAGACGCTTCGTTCTATGCTCTCCGCATGCATCTTTACAAACGCAGTATCTTATCATGGAGGAAATAAATTACGAAATACCGCAGCAAACATGGAGTATTTGTAATGTTGTTTGCGTTTGCTAGACAAAATTATCAAATGCGTTCGCTTGCAGCATGCGGAGGATGGATATCAAGGATAACCAGTTGGTGTATTTGGTTGGAATTGCAATATTTGCTTGTTTTTCAAAATAAAAGTATGGATTTAAATGTTTTGTGAATGCATTTAGCGGTAGCAAAACGAACGAGGTGTATAATTTCGAAATTCACTCAACAACTGCGACATTGCGCGCGCGGTTTGGAGCTTGTTACTTGTTGTTGGCGTTGCTGTTATGTTCTTCGTGCAACTTGTTACAATTGGTAAGCGTGCTATTGATTGAAATTGCGGTGACGTAGTTAATGTTTCACTATAAGCAACTCCTTTATTTTGTTTCTTGAATTAAATTTTAAATACAAAATGTAGGATATTATAAACCATTTGAAACTTGTAACTGTTTCAAGTAATGTTTAGCGCTTGTTTTAGTGTAGAATTTTGACAATTTAGTTCTCGTGTACAATTTTTTTAAAACTTTTGTGAGAAAAGTTTCTAATTTCAGTTTTCTTGACCCTTAGCATAATGCCATTTATGCTAATCAAGAATCTATGTTGCTTTTTATTTTCGGATGGCTAGATAGGGTAGGAATAGGGTAGGAATCGTGACAATATGGACATGATATATTTTCTTTAACGACGCATAACTTAGGAAAATTTAATTATTTTTCATGAAAATTTGATTATGCAATGCTGCAAAATGAATAAATAAGTGATAAAAAATTAAAAGTAAAATATTAATTGCTTTTCTCTTATCCATAGGAGATAAACGCCAGAAATTCTATCCGTTAAGGGAGAAAGTGGGGTACAAGTTGGGGTACCAACTACAAGTTGGGGTGTAGAGCAATATATAGTAATAAAAGTGAGCGGCTAATAAGAATCATCCTCATATTTACTAAACTATAGTCTCAAAACTTTTGAAAATGCATTCTGCATCCCTGTTGCACATACAGAGTAGGTACTTGACAATTATGTAGCTATAGATTTTTGGTGAGTTTATTTGAAATTGTAATACAAAATATTAATTTATGATGTATTTTCTATTTATCTATGGCATGAGTAACTTTAAAATGTATTTAATTGACTATAAAGTATTGTAAAATAGTCCTTATAGAATTTGCAAATTCGATTTTAGATTTTAAATGCTATTGAGCGGCGTAAATTCACACGTATGAAATTATGATGTAAGCTAGGGTGGTTTAAACTGGGAACAATAACCAACTATCATTTTGCGCTGGCGCATTTACGAAGCGGACCTCAAATTAGTATGATCCTTTGTTGTCAATATTCCAGTTGTTTTTGTTTATAATGTTAAATAGATTATTGTTTGTCGTCATACATGTAGGTATTAATAATTGATTTGGTGTAACTAATGAGTATATTGACAATTTGCAGATTTATGAGGTTTAAAGATTTAACGAATTCTGCATGCAATGAATACAAAAGCAACTAAAATTGTGTATAAATAAATGATAATGCACCAACGAGACTTCATAAGCTTTTTGATAGTTATCTGCATTGCACAGGCGAGCCTAACACCATTGACACAATGCCAATGCAACATGCATTCATAATTGCGCGACTAATTATCACCCCTTTGAGTAAAAAGCCCTTAATTCGGCCCGAAAAATAGGTAAACTTTTATTTTTATTTGAATTCAACGATGTGACTAACAATTTTCTTCTCTCTTTTATACAACGCTAATACGTTCACGTTTTTTTCTGTTTGCTTATGGAAATTCTCAATAAAACAATGAGGAACGAATGCAAAAAAGTAGTGCAGGTGAACGCGAGGAAAAAGTTTGTGACTGATTTACTGCAGCGCCGCGGCGACTGGAAGTTTGGTGTGATGATGAAGGAAAACAATAAAAAAAAGTCGGGCGGCAACGACGGCGGTGGCGGCAGTGGCGCTTACACCTTGCCCGAGTACCGTGCACGGGCGAAAAGCAATTTCGAAGTTGGCTCAACAACGCGACGCTAAGTTTCATTATTATGCGCGAGCCGCGCACCGGCCGGTAATTTAGCAAACCCAAATCAACATCCTGTCGCGTGGACGCTTTATCACTTTGCGATCGCCTGCGAGCCTTGGCGGCGAGCGCGTGCTCCGTCTGTTGACAACTTGCCAGCCGAATGACGAATGGGAATTTAATAACGCCTGATTTTCGATGATCAAATACTTGCTAACTTACTTCTCTTTTCACTTTAATATTTCCCGTGTCACGCATAATTGTTTTATTTCATAACATGGCAAAATTGTTATCATATAGTTTCTCAAGTGTAATTAAATGCTGAATTTCAAATTCAGTAATTTTATTTTCTGAGGATGTGAAAGGACGTTAATAATGGGAATTTCACTATTCTAGTGTTTGTCTAATTTTGCTAACTAAATTCTATAACCGGTTTGTTTGCGGTCTGGTTAGTAATTACGCAGGACTATCGATAAACGTAAAAAAATTGTGAGGCTCAAAAAGATTGTGAGAAAAATTAACTTTTTTAATAGTTTTGATTCTATTTTATTTATCTATTTCCCAGTGATAAAATCTTCTTGACACACATGAGTTTTCTGTCAAAAATTAGAAAATTTTCAAAAATTCATTTCTTATTGAGGGTATAATATCTAGATATAGTTAAACCATTGCATTGGAAAGACTATTAGTTGCAGTTTGTAGGAATTCAAACAATTTTAAGCTAGGACGACTGTGAGATAGGAAAATGAATTTTAAAGATGCCATCTATACGAGAAGTAATCTCAAACCAGAAATTGTTCTAGTTTGTCAGTAAATTGTTACTAAATTATCTATCCATTTTGAATCATATTTTCATATTCACAAAATTCAGTTATTCCTTTCTGCACTACTGAAAACAAAATCAAAATATTTTTATTTAATTTCAGGAGAATTTCGATTTCGGGATAAGTGTGCAATGTGAGATGGGTATAGTTATTGAAATACAAAGGAAAACCAATCAACTTTAATACCAAATTCTAGCTAAACGATATGAATAAATGATATGACAATAATTTTTCATATGCGTGAGCAGCATTTAATTGGCTATCAAATGGCAAAAATTCATTTGGCAGGAGCAAGGTAAAAATGAAAGTTTCTTACACCCTTTGGCCAATTCGATTACTATATTTACATAATATGTTTGTAGTTAAATTCGGACTTTATTTCCAAAAGAACCTAATCTACTTTTATTATATTTATATATTGATACGTTTTTGTTGCGTTGATATAATCAAAAATTATTACTTACCTTCAAACATTGCCATTAAAAACATTAATTACAAATCATAAATATACTAGGTACTTCTTTTTGCTTTGGATTACATCGAATAAATGTTGAAGTACGAGAGTAATAAACTATACGTTTCGGATAAAAAGTTTTTGAACACGATAGAATTAACGTGCAATTATTAGTTTCTCATTTACACAACATTCCATGAATAACTGCAAAAATTCCATTTAATTAGTTAATTGCGTTAGTCATAAATAATGAAACACTCCCATGTTGAGGTATTAATTAATAGTAAAACGTTGAACAAATGGGGAAATTAACGGATAATTTTTTTGTGTTACATAGGCTCGAAGAGCATGCGCGCGCGGCAATCCGCGTGTGCTTTATTCCCAGTTTGCGGAAGGTTGATGTCACAGTGTGCTCCTCGCAACCGCCGCCGACGCAAGGACGTGCCGTTCCCGTTTTGCTTTACGCTATTCCTATAAAATCCTACATCTTTCTTGCAATTTGACTGCGTAAATAGATAGCAATAATAATTAGCACTCATAACAAATAAACTAAAAGAACAATTTCAAGTGCGTGCAATGAGAAATACCACTTTAAATAAACTTTCGTCGCAAGTGAATTTGAAATGATTTTTGTTTCTTTTGGCTGCGTTTGTGCGCAACTTGACGGTCGCAAGATAAATATAGAAAACTCCAGCGCCGCAACATGAAGCAATTTTCTAATCGGATTTTCATTCTTCTCTTCGTGATACATCTTAAAGGTAAATGTTCTTAACTTTTATTGTGGATCACTTAAAGTAATATTATGTTTGCTTCTCAAACTTCATAGACTTTAGTGTTTCTACTTTTGATCATTTTGTTCATTTTGATTAATGCGATAATTTAATAAGAACTAAAAATTCGTTGAACATATCAATAATGAACTGTTGAACTGAACTGTTGAAAACACAAATTTTCTGGAAAACTTTTAATGATTTTGAAGAATGAAGTATGTCTGCAGCTGTCGCTTCATTAGACATACAAAAACATACAAGAATAGAACATATTATTAGGTTGTATAACTATTTTAGTCTTTATTACAAAGTATCCTTTTTTCAAAGTGTCATTTTTCAACTAAAGTAAACCTGAGCTATTACAACAAGAGATTTTACTTTTAGTTCAATTTCAGAAAGACGATATTCAATATTACATATTCACTTTCATTTATGGTCTGTAAGACGTAAATGTCAAAGATATAATTACACTAAAATACATGTTAACGAATAAAATAGTTATTTCGAGAAAACATTAAGTAAGAGACTTAATGCATAAGTTATTTTTAGCCATATAAACTTAAACTTGTAATGATTCAAAATAATACCTGAGATAATAATAAATGCATAATCTTACTGCTCTTGTGAACAACATGGGAATTTATTTGATACGACTGACAAAATATTAGCCTCGATTCATATGAATATGCGTGGCGTAAATTTAAATTCGGAAAATGTTGAGCACAATAAAAACACAAGCAAAAATATTTGGCTTTCGTTCGTCTCATTCAGATTTGTGATTTTATTTCTGCAAATGCATTGAATGATGCGCGTTTAGAGCAACATAAAACGTTCCTGCGAGTGCGCCAGAGGGGCGAAAACGAAGCGAAGATAAATTTATACAAAAATAAAAGCGCGGCGCTCACTTCCCGAATGCCGCAAAAAAGGCGAATACTTGGTTCGTTTTGCGCTAGCGCCCTTTCGTATTAATTTTTTTTACGCGAAAGCACTCGCACACTGCCCGTGAGAGAGAACATATAAAAATAGCGTTTCCGATTTGAAATTTTCGCGCTCTCGCGTCAAGCCAACTTTATGACTTTCAATAAACCTGAGTGTCAATGCACGAACGAAAGAACGAAAGGGGAACGTAATACGGAAACATAATACAATATCGGAATTTCGAACGCTTGTGTAATATAAATTCACATGCATGTCATCAAGTAAAACAATGCCAGGATAATTATATTTGCCTCTTTATATACCATATTTTTAGGGGTTATGTTTTCAAAACGTATGAAGGTACATCTCTTGTATTTTTTATTATTATTATGCCGACTATAAAATGCTACATTCCATTTTTTTGTATTTTTGTATGTATTTGTGTATTTTGATGTATTTGATGATTGCTTAACAACAGTTTAACTTTTCATGAAATATTATTTTTAATTTCAAAAATTCCTGGACTTTTTTAAATGTTCAAAGCAAGGAGATGGCAAAATCCAAAAGTTTTAGTGTAGTTACATTAGAACCTCACATTACGTGTGTTTCGCTTAACGAATAACATAACTCGTAAAATAATGACTTACTTAACGTCGTTTTGCATTACGAACGAATTCGGGGATTTCTATATCTGCCCGGAATCCGCGAACTCTGCGATAGAACTTTTTATTATCGTATTTAAAACAAACCTAGCTTATACCTACTAATTTTATTATATGTAGTATTTAATGAGACATTATCACAAGAAACGCATTAATCTATTTTACATGGAAAAAAATTGCTTCGCATAACGAACATTTCCTTTAACGAGTAAAGGTCGAAACGAATTAAATTCGTTACGCGAAGGTACACTGTATTTGCTGGTTTGATAATCAGAGCCAAATTTTCCTAGTTATTTGCAGTTCTGGAAAGTTTTAACTCAAATATTGCAGTTGTTTTTAGTTATTAATAATTGCAATATGAATTAAATATAAACAAACAACTATTAATAGTATTTTATTTATTTTCTATATTGATATTTAACTATAGTTAATTAAAGCTGTAATAAACTAATAAATAACATTTATTTTCAACTCAATTGACACATAATTAAAATATATGTTTTCAATTTATTCTTTTGACTAATAATATAAACTCAAACTATAAAAGCAGTTGAGTTATTCAATAGTAAACAAAGTATTGAAAATTATTGATTATCCAACTAGTTTAAGATCCTTTGAGAACTACACAATGAATAGAAAGAAAGCTTTTGTAAAGAAGCAAAAAAAGTGAAAGGGTATAGAAAATGCCAAGATAACCTAACTTTAGTAAGTAAGTGCCAAATAAATTGAATTGCAAAGAGTGTATCGCCTTTTATAAATAGAATATTAATGGGTATTTAAAAAAAACTACAATATATTTTAGGCAAAATGTGGTACTTATATAAAGTAGCATTAATTAATGCAAGTGAAAGTCAAGTATAAATCTTGATTTATTACGTCAAACGTGTGACAAAGAATTCAGCATAAAATAAATGGATATTCTAAAAAGTGTATAAAACGAGAAGGGAGTTTGCGAATCACAAAAGATACGGAAACAAAAAACTAAAGAAAAAGTATAAAAGCACAAAACGTGCTGTTGAATTCGTTTGGGCGTTCAAAATAACCTAACACTTTGTGACGCAAAAAGACGCTGAAAAAAAGGCTTGGACCGGAAAATGGACACAAAACAAGGAAATATAAAAACCATTGTTTAAAATGTGCAGCAAGCAGGAATATAATACAGAATGTTTTCTCGCTTCTTTGGTGATTTAACAAGAAATGTAAACAAACAAACAAAGTTTTATAAAATGTTTGTTTATTAAAATTTTAATTTTTTCATGTTTTATTTTTCAGCAATTTATTGTGTTGCTGATATTTACAAAAAATGTCATGATGAATTAAAATTAATAAGTTATTACTTATTATTTGGGATTTAAAGGAATTTAGAATAAAGTAATGGAATTTTTTAAATTGACTCTAAAATGTTGTCATCCAGGATAACTCAAATTTTTATTCTATCCATATTAGAAGCAAAGTACGTATGTAAATATTTTTTGTCGAGAATCTTTAAAACTAGTTTGACAGTTTTAATCGATGCATAGGATGTCTAGGCTAAGGAAAAAATCGTGGACTTGCAAAATGGCTGCTGCGAAATAAACAAAATTATTATTTTCTGTATAATAAGTTGCCTATTCAGGAATAATCTTTAAGTATATCAAATTAATAGACCTTCATTCTTTACACGCTGATAGTACAGTGATTGCAATAAATGCCAGGGTATAATGAACAATTGGTAATCAATAATTTTTTTATATTTCAGATTATTGTCTATGCTTGAAAAATGTGAAATTAAGCATTGAACCCTCCATCGTTGAACGACACTCACATTCAATTCTTCGTTGTGAATACGACTTGGAAAATGAGCCTCTGTATTCAGTGAAATGGTACCGAGGAAGACATGAATTTTATAGATATACACCGACTGAACATCCGCATACAAAAATATTTCCATTTGGTGGCATCAAAGTGAATGTAAGTCTTTATAAATAATTACCTACCTTTTAATTTAGTGGAATATCAACAACATTTTATTCATTATGAAACTTTTATTATCCTTTATCCCTGAAGTATAATAAATAGTTAATTTAATGTTTAATTTAATTTGTAGTTAATAGCAGGAAGCGTCAATTGAAATATTATTATGATAACGCCTTTAGTTTGCCAGGTGAATGATGAGAGAAAGTTTTGTCAGAGTGGCAATAAAATGAGAAAATGATGATGACACGCTAACGAAGATAAATTGATATTTAATTATTTTATAGTCCTGGGTTTTGTATTTTTATTTGATGTAATAAATTCTACACATTCTTCCTCATTGTTTATGTTTAAGTGTGTGGTAGTAGTTAACATATCCATTAAATATCATTAAGAATTTATAAATAACGATTTTAACTGCTTATAAGTAATGAGTATTTAAAATATAATTATTACGACTGATCTCTTTATTTATTCTGTAAATTTAAAATATTAAACAAAAAATTATTAAACATTTCCGACTACAAATTATATGCGTTAAAAGTAATTTTTTTGCAAAATGTTT
Source organism: Aleochara curtula (assembly GCA_963978815.1). Lineage (NCBI taxonomy): Eukaryota > Metazoa > Arthropoda > Insecta > Coleoptera > Staphylinidae > Aleochara > Aleochara curtula. The sequence goes on along the minus strand of OZ022215.1, from coordinate 10,243,692 downwards.
CTGGATGATCACGAAATAAGAAAAGTCGAAAAGAAATGAATGTGCAGGTTTGTATATCAAATTTAAAGTTATGACTCCATTTTTTCGATGACATTTTTCCGAAATAATGGTTTTTCAACTAAATTCAAAACCGTCATTTTTGAACTTAATAATTGACAACTGTAATTACAAATTCAAAAGACAGTTTTCAACATAACATCGTTAAGAGTTTCAAATTTATCGCAAGTTGTTTAGATAATTTTGTTGATCAAATTATTCGCTATATGTACTACAAGAATATGTAATAAAGAAAATTTTTCTTTTTCTACAATTGTAACTGTATACAAGGGTATAATAACCCCTTAAGGTAATACCGGTCAAAAGACAGCTGAATTATTAAGTTGTTCATGTTATCATGATTGCACTGGCAAATAACTCAATTGCAGTTTAGCAGAAATGAAAGAGAATGTCTTGCTACCTAGTATAATCAATTCATGACATATTCCATGCATCGATTTAGAATTTATTCTTTATTTGATTCAGTCCTGTTACTTAAGATTATAAAGTACTTAAATAGAACAAGGAAATTAGTAATGTTAAAATAGTGTTCAAATATTTTAATTTGATTTTTTCACTTGAAACATAAAAACTGTGAAACATTACTTCAAGTTTAACGCGTTTCTTGTTCATGTTGCATGTACTTATAGTGAAATTAGCGCGCGAAAACGGAAATTAAATTATTCTATTTAACTGCTCCAGGAATATTGTTATTTGCGCACAAAGGCAGTGCTGTTTCTTGCGTTACCCTGAAACGAGCCATGTCTGGAATGGAATGTTTACTTGCTTTGCCGACGAATACGATTTGCTTTAGCTGCCATTCAAAGTTCCATTGCAATGCATTTCATCAACGTTTGCTATTATTTCAAGGGTTTTGTTTCAAGCCCCATTCGTTTCAACGCACTGAATATTATTTTGTTATGAAAGTAAACATTAGAAAAAACATTTACTTACGTACAATTATTAGCAAGATACAGAGTGTTTTATGTGGCGAATAGAACTTGCGCAATTTCAAATCAAATAAATGTCGACTGTTGTACGAAGTTGTTTAGTGTAGTGTGCGCACTGAAATAGTGCGGTCATAATATTCGTCATTTTATTGTATGCCCAGCAACACTTACTTAACTTTTCTGTTCAATGCGCTTTCGGTGTATTAGAAGACATTGTTGTGCTCCGCATTCGAGACGTCGAAGAAGGCGAAGACTTAACTCGAATCGCACCACAATTCTGCAAGTTTTATTTCAAATACTCAACGCGCTATTGTTGTCTGCATTGTTCGCTATTTCTGCACAATGCAATAAAACTAAAAATACTTCTTATATATATCAATACTCGGAATTATACAAAAGTCCTTTACAAGAAAAGGATTCTTTCACTACATATTTCTACCAAGATATTTTCCCAATTAATAGAAATACGTTTTATACACGTTCCTACTTAAGGTGATTAGTTACCTACAACATTTCAGCTAATTAATATTGATTTATTATTTGACAATCTTTCATTTTCTGTTATTTTCGCAAATACTAAGAGTACATTCTTCATGAGCAATTTAACTTAATTTATAATGAATTTCACGACTATCACTTACTAATAACGTGCACTGCATGATGGTTTTACATTAGTGCATTAGTTTTTAGTAAATTTCATATTTAATTTAAGTAATCTATATCAATACGTTCAATAATATTTTAATAATTATTACTCTTAAAGTTGCAATGATGCAAATGCCAATTTGGAAACGAATTCATCTACGCTGTACTTTTTCTAAAAATGGGGGAAAGCTGGTTATTAAAAAGGGCTTACAGCTTATTAAATAAGATTTAAAAATGTGATAAAACTATTGAAATGGCTTGCTTTTTGCTGTATTTAAATATTTTTTTTTAGTTTCCGAGTCAAGGAAACAATTAATGAATCAAAACACTTAAAATTGTATTTATACCGTGTCTCAATATATAATATTTAGGGGTTAACATTTGTTATAAACACTAAGTCGACATGTTCACATAATGTATTTTAACTAATTGCTATGAATTAGGGGTTTTTGTCATTAGTTACGTAAAAGTTATGTGAAGAGAATGTTAGTAATTTCCAGTAAATTTAAACATTTTAGGCATTGTTTTTATCATATTCCTACTTACTCCACTTACTACAGAGCATCTTTAGTTAACTAAAATTAGCGATGAAGGAGAAGAATTTAAAACTAATTTTTGCAATTTATAACTAAAATATTTTTGATTAGGTTAATTACTACTAGTTTTGTATGAAATTGTACCTTATATTTCTATCATTTGCATAACTAAATTTAAAAAGTAATGTTGGTTTGTCCATCTGTTCCTCTTTTGAAAGTTGTTTTACTTTCAGGTGAACAATTCGAACAGCACCCAAGTACTGCTTGAGAACATCGAGTTCAATCTGTCTGGAAACTTCAGCTGCGAAGTGACCACCGACACCGAACCCATTCTGTCGACGGCGATGGACACGCAGGTCATGCTCGTCGTGCGTAAGTGCAAAGTTTTGATGCTCGTCCACAAACACACTTTGATCCTTTGTATCGTTTCGCTTGCTTTTCGTTTTACAAAATGTGTGCGACTCTCGAATGTGCCAAGTTGAAACTTTACGAGAGAAAAAGAATTTTATTCATCCATGTTATTTCATGTTATTTTATACATTTATTTATGTAATAAGTGCTTCAGCATCCAGCTATACAAAAGTTTATTTCAAATAGTTGGCGAATGAATAGTTGAAGTTAACTCTTTGACTACCATTAAATTCATTTACTAAAATTGCCTCTATGATAGAGTTTCGGAATTGACAACTCTATCAAATTCTCCTAACAAATTACAGGAGTCTAGCATGTAGAAAGGATACAATGAAATTCAGGAAACAATCGGATTCTAGTTAAATCGGAGAATTCATTAATTACTTCCTGATGCTAGCACGTAAAAGCATGTTTCAATAAATTTCTGACACGTTCCTTGATGAATATAAATTAGTTTATAATTTAGTTACAAATTTCAATAAAGATTAATAAAACTTGATTTCAGAATTACCACAACATCCACCAGCAATCAGTGTAGGTCATGAACCTCTAGACATTGGTCATATTCTTCGTGCAAATTGTTCATCGCCGCCTTCAAGACCACCAGCGTTTTTAAAATTTACTTTGAATAATATTACGGTGAGTTTTGCACTTTATACAGCAACATTTTGCAGAAATCTTGAATATTTTATTAAAAACGTTAGTTGAATGCATATTCAAGCACACGCTGAGATTCTTGATATTTGAAAGGCAGAGAGGTAGGCGTAGGTGTCTGATGCATGTGCACATACATGCTTGACACATGAATTGAATATGATGGACCAATATATCGAGGTAACCGCTTTGGGAGTTTAAATCCTTTCGCTCCGAGTGGCCACCGTATTTTCGCAAAATGCATCACTTTGCCAACGCATGACGTTGATTGATCGATGCCGCATGTGCATAATACATCCATCGTTTATTAAGCAGATTAAGTCCGTAAAAGGGTTCTACGCAACGCTATTACGTGTTACTTATGCATTACATAATTGAATAGTGCTTTTATAAATTGTTAAAGGAAAAATACATCAGACTTATTTAAACTTTTACATTATGAAATAATACTCCTTATTATTTTGTCATTTAATATAGATTTGTGATGAGGCAAAATTTAGCCACTTTTTGAATTTTTTGAAGTCACTTTTTAAGGGTGAATTTCAACAAAAGTGCTTGAAATAGAAATAAATTTGTTTAAACCTAACTTGATTATGATGTAATTTTTATTCTAGAACATTTTAAAATATCAAATCATATTACTGACTTTTTTTAATAGAAAAATCAGGCAATCTAGAAATTTTTGGTAGTAACTTAAATAATTTGGCCGGAAAAATATCTAGTTACAACAAAGCAGGACTAAGGACCACACAACACGAGCCTTAATGCATTTATTGATCCGGTTTATGAAAACTGCCCAAGAACTGTTCAAAATTCAAACGGATAATCCGTATTCTCAAAAGAGTTATGCAGAGCTACTCAAGTCGATTGCAGCAGTGTTTGCACAATTACAGTACTACTTGGAGGATATTATTTTTACAACCATCTTGAATGAAACTTTCGTTGTTGTCAATTTAGGATGTGAAAACATTTTTCTTCCATCTCGAGTACTTTTCTTTAAATTCACCATCAAACTTCGACATAGAGTTTTGCATTATAGTAGTAGATAGAAAAATTATTGTTACCTATTTAGTGAAATATAAAAATAAAACTTTTAATTAGACTGAGGGTCCTTGATGGTTGATGACTTTGCTAAAGGTGTTGCTATAAACCTGATATTTATATGATTTTTTTGCGAATATACAACAGTAGCTTTCAAATTTGAGAAGGTTATATACCACTTTTTAGGATAAAGACACTCGTATTACTCCAATATAAATTTATATTCTTTAAGTAAACAAACAGAAAGTAGTAAGTTAAACATTCTTTTTCCCTCTTTATTGTTTTAACGCACCCTCAGGCGATATTGCTACGATGAGATCATCTAAGGCTTAGAGTCTAAGTTGTATCTAATATATAAATATTTAGATAAAATGCATACTTGGCTTTACTCATCTATATCTATCTATCTATCTATATATATATAAAGCAAAGTAGTGTTTCTTTGTGCGAGGTGGACGTGAAAACCACTGGACGGATTTTAAAGCGGTTTTCTTCATTATGTTCGGTATATATGTCGCCAGGTTTTAGGCTATAGAAAAAAACGTAGACTTGCATAATTGTTGAGAAATAAACAAATTACTGATTTTAAGTGTGTTGGGTTGCATATTCAGTTACGCCCCTAAAAGATATCAAATTACCAAACTCCTTAAGGCGGGCACACTAAGCGCACCCTTTGTACGCCGATGATGCTGAGGCTGCTAAGATGAACTGAGAGTATTGAAAGAGCAAACTTTCTAAAATCGGGGGTGTGATAAATGCATATGGGCCGAGAAAATGTGCAGTTTTAATGTCGAGGGTGGGACAGATAAACACAACATTTGATTTGAATACATGTAGGAGCGCTTAAGAGAATACATCGAATGCAACTGAAGAAATGGAGCAATGTTGATGTTTCTAGATAATGTTGTAAATTTGAGGTGCGTCTCATCGTTCGGTGCGTGAATGCGTTATCAAAGAATGTAAATTTCAGTTCTAAAGTAATTTGTAATTAAAATCACAACGAACGGGTAACAATATGAATGGAAAACATAGGATGAAACATGAATTTTAATTCGGGATGTGATAGCCGAGTGCCAAATTCTGTACATATATAAATTTGAAATGGATATAAGTATTAATAGTAAATTGAAATTTGAAAGATGCGCGCATCAAGTAAATTTGATTCTTATGCACCGAGAAAATGTGAAGTTTTAAAGTCGAGGGTGTGACGGATGAAAAAGAGCGCATAAGAGAATACACGAATGCACCGAATGAAGATATGAATGGTGATGCTTTTAGATCATGTTTTGTTTTAGATTAAAATTGTAAATTTGGGGTCCGTACGATATAAATGAATTTTGAACCGGGATGTGATGAATTATTTTCCGAGCGCCATAATGAATTTTGAACCAGGATGTGATGAATTATTTTCCGAATGGATATAAGTGTAAATAATGAATTGAAATTTGAAAAATGAACTAAATTTGATTCTTTCAAATGCGTTATAGAAACACCAAAATTAAATCCCCGGCGAAGCGGGGCTTGCAAGGGGCCCCTAGTATATATATAAAGCAAAGTAGTGTTTCTTTGTGCGAGGTGGACGTGAAAACCACTGGACGGATTTTAAAGCGGTTTTCTTCATTATGTTCGGTATATATGTCGCCGGGTTTTAGGCTATAGAAAAAAACGTAGACTTGCATAATTGTTGAGAAATAAACCAATTACTGATTTTAAGTGTGTTGGGTTGCATATTCAGTTACGCCCCTAAAAGATATCAAATTACCAAACTCCTTAAGGCGGGCACACTAAGCGCACCCTTTGTACGCCGATGATGCTGAGGCTGCTAAGATGAACTGAGAGTATTGAAAGAGCAAACTTTCTAAAATCGGGGGTGTGTTAAATGCATATGGGCCGAGAAAATGTGAAGTTTTAATGTCGAGGGTGTGACGGATAAACACAACATTTGATTTGAATACATGTAAGAGCGCTTAAGAGAATACACCGAATGCAACTGAAGAAATGGAGCAATGTTGATGTTTCTAGAGTGCGTCTCATCCTTCGGTGCGTGAATGCATTATCAAAGAACGTGAATTTCAGTTCTAAAGTAATTGGTAATTAAAATCACTACGAACGGGCAACAATATGAATGGAGAACATAGGATGAAACATGAATTTTAATTCGGGATGTGATAGCCGAGTGCCAAATTCGGTACATATATAAATTTGAAATGGATAGTAAATTGAAATTTGAAAGATGAGCGCATCAAGTAATTTTAATTCTCATGGACCGAGAAAATGTGAAGTTTTAAAGTCGAGGGTGTGACGGATGAAAAAGAGCGCATAAGAGAATACACGAATGCACCGAATGAAGATATGAATGGTGATGTTTTTAGATCATGTTGTATTTTAGATTAGAATTGTAAATTTGGGGTCCGTTTTATCGTTCGCTGCGTGTAATAGTCCGTGTATAAACGCGTTATCAAAGAATGTAAGTTTTACTTCAAAAGTAATTTCTGAAGTAAAATATGAATGGAGAACATACGATATAAATGAATTTTGAACAGCGATGTGATGAATTATTTTCCGAGCGCCATAATGAATTTTGAACCAAGAGTTGATGAATTATTTTCCGAATGGATTAAGTGTAAATAATGTATTGAAATTTGAAAAATGAACATCAACTAAATTTGATTCTTTCAAATGCGTTATAGAAACACCAAAATTAAATCCCCGGCGAAGCGGGGCTTGCAAGGGGCCCCTAGTAGGTTATAAAATGATTAGGTACTTGCCTATATTAATTAGCTTTTGAAGTTTTTCGAATTAATATTTTGCTTTGAAATTCAATATTCAGTGGGAATTGTGGTTTAAACTATGATGACGAAAACTTTGAAAAATGCTACTTTGATCAATTTGTAATTAGTTGGAATTAAGGAAAGGAAATTTGGGATTTTGCAGGTGCAGCAGTCCGAGCCACAGTCACGTCTGAAGGCACTCGACTATGAATGGAGCGATTTGATGCTCGAACTGCCCTTATTGGAGTATCATTTTCAGCGCGGGCGGCTCGTCCTCTGCTGCATCGCTGAGGTCACACACGTCTACCAGGCGAACGCGACGCTCGAGCTGAAGAGTGTCCGGAATCCCGTCCCCGAGCGCGGTAAGCTGCCTTGCATAATTCATTTGCGTGGGGAAATTTTAGGCAAATTTCAGTCGCCAGACGCCCAAGTATTTCTTTTCGAATGAACCACTTCTAGACTAACCATATAAAATTTATTATATGCATAAATTAACTAAAACTATATAAATTGCTAGAATATATCAACCCTTAAAAGTAAACATACTCTTCAAGGACTAAATGAATAACATTTATTAATAATCCCAAGTTTAATTTAAATTCTAAAATTTTAAATATGTATTTTATTTTAACGTTTTATAATTTTGTTATAAATGAAAATTAGTCCACGATAACTTAGATACTCTTTTCATTTTAACATAGTAAACCCATTTTAGAGCGAATCTAGATATTATATACTTGTCCTACTCTTCTATTAACTATTTTGCTATAAAGAAATAATGTCAATTGATATCTGTGGTCAGTGATATAACCTCTAAGGATAATTTTTCACCAGTAAAAATGTACCTGAAAATATCACGTAGCACTATTGTTCTTTACACTTTCTCCATAAATCTTGTAGTCGATATATCATTATGTCACATCTGGTTTGTTTGGTTGCGGATCGCAGTAAACAAAATCCAAGATGTGCATTTGTAACGCACGAGCATTAAATCGCTGATCCTGCGGTGGCGGCGACTGCATCGTTGCATCGCTGCATCGCTGCTGCCTCCTCATGGCAATTTTGCTCTTGTCGGTCGCGCGAGCCACATGTGCGCACAATATAAATGGCAGGCATCGCCAGGATTTATTAAATTTGCGTGTTCGTCGCACATATGTGTACCTTGATGGCGCCTTAATCATGTGTCGCCACCATTCCGGTTCGCTTGTCGTTGCTTTTGTCGGTTGTTGTTTCTCTACCATAATATAAATGCAGCCGCACGTAAATGTACTAAAGTTGCAACGAATTATGAACCAAGCGTGATATTAACATTGACTCGCAGATTAAAACAATGCAGCTTTTGGACCTTTACAATTTATTCATGCAACCTGATGTATTCAAATTAATTGTTGCTACATGCACCTATCTACTTTAAAAAGGTGTAGGTACAATTAATTTATTACATGTCAAGAAAGCTTACGTAAAAGATTAAATGTTACGCAACTTCCTTTAATAACGATATTATACCAACCCTTAGCAGTTTGACCAATGGTAATTCAGTTAGGACTTTTCGAACCTCTAATTAATCAAGTTTGGTCATCATTACAGGTAAACATTACCAAACGTTCAAACCCTCTGCGATACCTCGGATGACCTTACTAAATCAATCAATCGCTTGAAGGAGGGAGAGAAATTCGGTTAATTAATCAAGGAAAATTTAATTACTGATTAGAAGGATAATCATAATTTAATATAATGACATAATAAATCATGATCAGTATACTTAGCGCAAAATTCAATAATTTAGTAGTTGATTGTGATTGAAGTGCTTTCCTTTTTTAGAAGCATTGATTTTATTTCATTAAATGAGAGTAACAAGCAGTTTCAGCTTGTTGATTCCAGTAACGAACGGTGCAATTAACGACATCTTCTATTACGTTTTAATTATAGACTTTAAAAGACAAACGGCACGTGCACGTTTCACCAATCCCCTCTAGTTACAGTTGCTAGTGACAAGTTGCGCAAACAAAAAGAAACATCCAAAGGAACGCAATGAAACTCAACTTTTCTTCTTCCTTACTTGCTTTATGTTCTTCTTATTTTTCTTATTCATTCAAGTCACGTGTGCTCATCAAGAACATTCACCAGATTTATACGAAAAACAGAGATATTTCTTATGTACTTATGACTTTGAATATTACCTCAAATATTTAGTACTTATTTCTTTGGGGGTAATAAAATATTTAGTACATTAGACGACATGTTTATTTTTCGATATTAAAAAAAGTAAAGACATACTGTATACAGTTAAAGAATAAGCACATCTGCATCAATGGATTACCCGGACATTTTGCAAATAAATCACGAGCGCTATTTATTCATAGCACAACAGAGTGGTGAACCATGGGGAACCCCCTCGCTCTTGGCCGGGGGCGCTGTTGAACGACTTTATGATGGACGCATCGCGCGCGCTGGCTGGCGGTTGATACAAATGCTCGGATATCTCTGCACTCACAGCTACACTCGATTGCGTCGTCGGTGGCCGTGGCGGTTGGCGGCGGCGGTGCTGGCTTTGCAGTACATTGCTCTTCGTGGCGGCGGCAGCGGCAACGGCGATTTAGATGCTGGTGGTGCGCGCTGTTTCGCCGAGTCAGAAAATCGCGCACCCGAATCAACGAAGCATTTCAGCGTGCGCGCTTCACAAATAGCTGTTGGTGTTGCTCTTGTACGATCTACGAATGTATATCAACAATATATCACTTCAAATGTAAACTGCGCAATGTATGCATACAGATTATATGCTCGATTGACTCGATTTCATCCACGACTTCCAATCTGATACTAGCACGCTCCGCAAATAAAATATAACAACATTTATAACTTATTTCAAATTACTTAAAACTTTCATTTTATTGCTTTTCTTATATCGACTTGTCTAAACTACTTATATCATTTTTGCTAAAGTTACACAATTGTTTAAAGTTTTATCAATATTCTATTTGGGATTGCATTCCTACAGAAAATTCTAGAAGGAGTATCATGACAACCAACAATTTCAGATAGCTATTCAAGAATTGTATTAAAATTGCCTACAGTTTATTATAATGCATAAGAACCAAATGTTGAACTTATTAACACTGGAAATCAAAGATATTTTGTTAATTAATCACTGTTTATAAATCCGCATTCTTATTGATTAAAAACTTGATTTATTTTTTAAGAATTTAGTGATCAATATAAATTAATAGGTTTAATTATTAACAATTAAGAAATCAAAGGCAATGTAATACAAGTTTGCGTGTAATACTCGTTTAGGGTATCAATGAACTTTGATTGGTTTGCTGAATTGCATTTGAGCGAGCAGTGAATGTACGTACAATTAACATGTGAGTCCTTGCTCACGCAATTTGTATGATTGCATTGCATTTGTGGTACATAGTGTAGCTATTTGCTATGATACCATATCTGATATGGCATATTATATTACTGCTATTCGAGTATTCATAGCTTTGTATTCACATTAGTACTCGTCTTCGTATTCGTATTCATAAGATTCATCAACGCTGCACGTTGCATTGCAATGCGTCTGCTGACTCGCCACTGAAATCCCTCTTCGAATTATTTACCATTATTCAAAGGCATACTTTGAATTATTCCGCTATTGATGTTTGTGCTGGTTATTCAATTTAACTTATTACGTAACCGTGTATATTTTATATAATTCACAAGTGCATTTTTATCTCATGTTTTCCTGCCAATTTCATATTGCAGAAAAAGAATTAATAAAAGGGTGAGCGCACGCTTTGGAAAGGTTGAGGGAAAGATATCTTGATTTTTAAGTAGGTTAGGATGAAACTTTAAATCTCCTAAAATATTGCTTCAAAAGAGAATTACTAAAAGGGTGGAAAATAGAAAGCTAGATATTAAATACTTTTAACCCCTCTATTATGTAGGGGTATAATGTTAAACTATTTATTTATTTTTACTTATAAGGCTTTAAAATCAGATTTTCAATTACAATATGAATATAAGGATTTTAAAATTGTCCTAGACGTCATAGATTTTAAAAACTTGATGTCAATTTTATGTCATAGTCAGAATGATTCGCGTTGATATATCGTAATGATTGAGTCCTTACAAGTGGCTCATTTGAAACAATTCACAATGATATACGACTCATAACTATAACTACGTAACAAACGTATCACGGATTCCTTGGTCTTGTATTATGATAGCACTTATCCTATTTAAGAGTTATAATTAAGTATTACTTAAATGTTAACGTATTATTTAAATCTTAATTCACCCATTTATATCAGAAAAATATTTTCGTTTGAAAACTGTTTAGGATAATTTGTGACTTTTTTGAAACTTGCAAAAAACTAATTCAACTGAGCCGCGGTTTAATGTAAAATGAATTTAATCAACTTTTTTAATGCATATTGTATTTTGTTTCAGTGAGTGCTGTCAATTCAGTGAGCTGCCAATCAAACTACGCGATTGCACAACTATGCATCTTCTTACTCTCAAGGATAATAACTAATTAGTACGTACTTGTCCATGATTAACACATACAAAGATATTGCATAATGTATATAAAATATGAAAAAAAATGTTATTAGTCATCCAAGTATTTAATAGTAATTGACAACAGATGTGAATTAACAAACCGAAATACGACAATCCTTATTCAGAATGTCATTAAAAGTTATGAACGTTTCCAAATGCAACATAGATACATACATAAATAAGAAATTCAACATCCATTGTATAGTTACACTAGTTTGTTTATTAAAATATCCATTAAAAATTTGATGAACAGTAAATATTATGCAGTATTCATGTAATAGAATTAACAGGAGTTCGCCACCGCATATGCGAATAAATGAATAGGAAATATGGTGCATCAACAATGTGCATTAATAATATTCGATCAAAATATGTGTGTGTTGTTGCCATTACTATTGATTGTTTATCTCGTCGATTTCATATTAATTGCTTCATTTATTAATGTAAACAAATACGTACAACTAAATCAATGTTTAGTGTATTAAAAATTGTTAACTGTGATAATAATAATAATAATAATTATACTAACATTACAAAATTATAATAATTTATAATAGATACACCGAGTATGGATAATAAAGAATAATTGTATACAATGTAATTTTGTTTAATTGCTGTTCCGTAATTAATGTTTGCAGGTTGATGTAATTCCTGGAAAATTAAGCGGTAAGTTTTTGATATAATACAGATAAGTAAATAAATTAATTTTGTAAATATATTTTATGCATAATTTTACATTATGTATTAATAAGTTTGGTTATTATTTTGACAATAGTTTTGCTAACATTGCTTAATTCATATAATATTTAAATATTACTGATGATTAGATAAGTTTTTTCAAAACACTTTCACACTCATTAAAATATTTTAGAAATGTTTGATCTTACAGAATAATTTAAAAACATTTTATTGGCACATGAAATTGTTTCAACCCTGGAAGAAATCCCAAATAAAATGTTTTCACCAAATTTGCTCTTTATTCATTTAAGTTATGACGGAAAATAACATTTGAGTCAATTCAAAACCATTTACAAATTTACTGATCATTTTTTAAGCAAATAAGTAGTACAGCTATAACAAAATCTATTAAGTAATCGCTACTTATTTATTGTTTATTGCAATAGCAGATTCAAAAATGCAGTTTCAATGCGCTTTCTTTTCAATCCGTATAGCGTAAGTATTATATCTTTTAACAAATATTTAATCCTAGCGTCCTATCAATAAGTTGATAATAGTTAGTGAAATTAGTCTAATTACTAAATATCTCGAATGTATCATCTCATTCAGTCATTAACTCTTCCAGATGATAGGCAGGAGAACACGCAAACCACGTTCTAAGTAGTATGAGATCAAAGCGTGTAGGGAGCATGCAAATCGGCACAATAAATATTATCGGAGAAGATCTGCCCTATTTCGAGGGCTGTCTGGATAATCGCCTCTGTCCATAGAGCTCCTTCACTCGGCTCTAAAGCGTACGCTGCTTGAGGACCTCGTCAATAGTGTGGAAAAGGCAATTCATACGAAAGCCTCCTATTATCCTGTGCCAACACAAAGGATGTGAGACAATTTCCTACGCCTCTGGCTCTAGCTTACTATCCTTCAAAGACGACGATATCTTATCAAGTTATTATCTCTTGAATTATTTGGAAAATACTCTTGTTCAATGTTTTTTTTTTATAGTCTGACAAAATATGTGTTAAATATTTCATTTTCTATTCACTAATTTCTTATATTTTATTTGAGTTGAGTAATGAATTGAATATTGGATACAGGAATTGTTCATTTGATTAATGAGAATTATTTAGCAAAGTTGAAAATTGTATTGTGATATTTATAATCTCTGGAGAATTAATTCGTAAAAGTGCAATTGTTCTAAGGTGATTATTGCTCCAGTCTTTGTAAATTTGGAGTAATTTATTGTGTGTAGCGCGCATTGGGTAATTTAAAGAAGAGCTTATTTGCCAAAGGGCAACTTCAAAAAACTCTTCTTCGTTCGCCTCGAACACGAAATTACTCAGCGTTGCTGAACGAACGTTGTTTCGCATTGTTTGTTCGGGGAGATAATGACACAATGAGCGTTCGTTCTGTTCAAGTTTTATATTCTCCTAAATTTCCGTGCTGCTCTTTATCTGAATTCCCCAAATGCAAAACATAATATCTCTGTCTGGACGTTGTTGGCCAGAAAAAAAAAACAAAAAGAATAATACGCAGACGTATGGCTTTATTTACATTTTAACCTCGCTTCAGATATAAAATGCGCGAATAAATCTGCTTTTTTGATCTTTTTGTAATCTTTTTATAAGTAATATGCTTACGCAAGGAATATGTTTCGCTGCCGAAACTGTTGTCCGAATGATAAACTGATTTCATTAAGAAAAAAACAAGCGGAGAATGAACCAAAGTGTGTTGGTTAGCGGTTTTTAAACTGAATTTCTTTTCTGCTCGTTGAAAAATTAAACGTCTACTTGTTTTTCTCCAAAGTTGGAGAGTTTATTAAGTTTTGTTAACGGAAATGTAAATATTTTCGAGAAAAGTTTAACGAAATTGGCAAATACTACGTTTAATTTAGTCATTTGCATGGTTGATTCTTCCCAGATAATTTTGCAAATGAGTAAAGAATATTTTTCTAATTTTATTCGATTGTGTATTACAGAATTTGTGTTTTTGTGGTCAATTCATTTTTAACTATTGTAGAAATTAAGGAAAGCATTCGTATTTAGCCTGTTGAAATATTGAATCAAATACTTATTTCAAATTATTTAGTTCTAAGTCCCATTTTCGAATTTAAAATTGAGTTTACTTAAGCAACAAAACCAGAATGCACGAACAAATAGAGGAAAAGAACGTGAAGAGTAAATAAAATGCGAAAATATTTGCGCTGCGAGAGTGGGTGAAGCGCAGCGCGAAGAAGATTGCTGAAATTGTATTGCATTCAAATGCGAAAATGCGAATTGGAAACCAGCTGTGATACTGTCGGACGAGTCTGTTTTACTTTGATTTGCATATACACGACTTGGGCGAACGCGCACATACGCATGCCAATCCAAACAAACCGCCACCGTCACCGCCACTGCCGCCAACGTCGCCGTACGCACGCATACGACCATTGTCGCTGCCGCGTTCTTCAACTCCACCGAGCGGTATTCCGTGCTTACACAATATTGTCCTCGGGTCCAATAAACCTGATACTTGTACTTTGTTGTTAACGCTGCGGACTTGAAACAGAATTGCTTCTTGTTTCTTAGAAATTTCTATTCGTTTAAGATATTAAGCTAACCTGAACTGAACATTATCATAATTTTAAATATGGATATTATTTACACTTATTTTTCAAAGTAATATTATTTGAAGCAATATTTTTGTTTTCTTCAATAAATAAAGATTTTATTAATTAACTTTTCTGAATAAAATATTTCGTTATATCCGCCATTGTCATTTAACTACCATCGTCGTTGAACTCGTGTAAAATTTTTTAATGCGTTCTTACATGGATTCTTACATGGATAAATCCATGTAAAATTCTTTAATGCATTCCATGCTGAAAAAAGTATATTGTGCTAAATTAACTCGTTGCAATAATGTCTGATTAAGTTTGTAACGACATTTTTAGTATCTTCGTTCTGCTTTCTAGCTGATTCTTCGTCGGCCATATTTTTAGAACATTTATAAAAATTTAAAAAAGTCCGCGCGGCACGTCATTTAAACGTGAAATCTGGTTCTTACTGAACTTGAACGTTTTTGTATACTAGCAGGTCCCAACTGGGAGGTCCCTATAATAAAATCAGTATAAACTAGGTTTGTATTAAATACAATAATAACAAGAAAGAAAAATTTCTATCGCAGAGTTTGGCGATTCCGCGCAGATATAGAAACCGCCGAATTTGTTCGTGATGCGAAACGACGTTCGTTAAGTGAGTCATTTTTTTTACGATTTATGTTGTTCGTTAAACAAAACTACATTGAATTGGTTCAAGATTAATATATTTTTTATTATTTCTAGTCGCCTAATTGGTGGTACTAATTTATCGTTGAATAATTTAAAACGGAAGGTTTTTGTCATGTAATTATGATTTATTATGATCAACTAATAATGATTTTTATGAAATACTACGATAGGTACTTTGAAAACTACTATAAAACTGAAGTAGTACGAAATTGACAACTCTCCCTTACATGATTCATCGATAATAATATTAATAATATTTGTTATAAATAAAATCAGCTAGATGTTTTGAAAATATAGAAAGAAAATAGGGAAATACGGAAATGCACTCTAAATAACAAAATAAATTAGTTCCAATAATGTACTTCATGATTGGTTAATACGACTAGGCGTAATTTATGGGCATGCTTTTAGTAGGATAACTTAATAAAGTGTTGAGCGCTGCAGCAATATAGACGAAGAAGTCAATTTTTTACGAGACACAATAGCAAAACGCAAACATGTCCACCTCTTGCACAGCTGGCATAACTTATTACTTCTAACCTAGAATAGAACTGAAGTGCTCGGTCAATAATGAATGTGGAGTTGTTGCTGCCCCCATCGCCCCCATGTTCTTATGTACTTCCAATAATTCAATGCGTATAAGTCAAACCAAACCACAAAACAGTCGAAAACTGCACCACTGCTTCAGTCACTTATGCGTTTCACTAGCAAAATAATCAGTGAATGATTGCCTCAAGAACCACAAACACGGGTCATGCAAAACACATTTCTATCTCTCACTTTAATACGATTGAGTGAAAATGCCTGTAAGCTGAAAGGTTGATTTAAATGGTTAAATTGACTTGAATGGTTTATATTGGATTTACTTAAGAACGAAACAAATGTTGTGTTTTTATTTTCAGTTTAGCTACACTTGGTGTAAAGTGTAGCGAAATATATAGGAAAAGTAATGGGGCGCCGGTTTTTTCAGCAGCGGCAACGAGTAAAGCGGCGAACAGGATGAAAATAAATGTCGTATGTGTTTGAAGCAGCCGAAAAAGTGTGTTTTGTACTATATTATGCAATGTTGGCGGTGGTGGCGGCAGCAGCAGCAGAGTGGGCGCGGCCGCGGCAGTCAAACGGCGGAAAAAATACATACATCTAGTCGGAGAGCGGACTGGAACGAGTGTCGTGTGACGGTGGCAGCAATATGGTAGTAGCGCGCTCTTGCGACGACGAAGGTGGCGACGTTGTGCACCAAAATACCATTTCAATAAATAATGCCACATGAGCCCATTTTAACCCCCACGAGAAAGAAATACACAAAAAGCAACTATTCCACATAAAATGGATTTTTTATATCATTTTTCACTTAATACCCTAACAGTTCCGCGCCGCGCGCCCCAACCTACCAAACGGAATATCGCTAAGAATCTGGACCACTTGCTTTTTCCGCGCACAAATTTCCGACATTCTATGCTATTCCCTCTTTTCTTGTTAACTCCTTATTGTTTTACGAGAAACTTTTAGACAAACAAATATAAACATCCGCCAGGAAAATAAACAGAATTTATTCAATATAATTTCATTTCCCGTGTCATATCAAAATTATTATGATAATTTATTTCCATTCTTTTTTTTTCTCATAACATCATAACAAATGAAAGAATGTTATTCAATTTTATTCTATTCTAGAAAAAGAAGAAAGTAATGAAATCCTTTTGCTGGTTAATAGCCTTGTGATTGTTGTTAATAGCTTGCGATGCCAAAGGACCAACTCAATTATCTTGGTTAATTATGAAAACCCAAACAGCATATACAACGCAATTTACATATCACACACTTAACCCAGAGCAACCACATCTCTCACATTTAGGTCATGCCATTCTCAATCATTCCGCTCTACTCCATGTCATGACATTATCATCATTATCATAGTTGAGGTTAAGAAGTGTTCTTTGTATGTAATTAATAAGTGTGGAACTTGATGTGTGAATTAATTATCTTTTCTTGTAAAGTTTTGATATCAACATACATCATTAGACATAATAAAATAATGAAATAAACAAATATCTTTTATATTAATATGTATCATTTATGTCTGATTAGGTTGATTTAATTGAACCCTTTTGGTTTTCGGTTATGTTACATATGCTTTTTTTAGATGAAGACGATTTCTCTCGGCGGAACATTTGTTGTTAACGTAACTAGAGGAAAACAAAGTAATGAAAGTCAGAAGATAATAATCTCTGCAAACCTACACTTCATAAAATTAAGAAAATGCCTTCTCCACCCCTTCTGCATTAGGGAAATGGAAATAGAAATGTAAAGCCTAATGAAGGAAACCATAGGTGTCAAAAGGAATTAACCGATATTTGGATTTCAAACGCTAATAATACGATATGATAAAGTAAGTGCAATGGAGGTTAAAATTAAAAACTTGATATGTACCCAAAATTAATTGTCTAAATAATTTATAGTGATCTCAGTTGATAGATATATAAATAAAGTTTCATTATAAAGAGTTTCAGAAAGATTTTAATTTAAAATAGACTGTTTATCGAAATTTTGCTTAAGTGACTCTCATTACTATTTTCTTCATTACACTTTCGTTTAAACAGCATCAATCACACGGATCATATCATACCTCTTTATAGCCAAATACTACACTATTTTCGAAAGTGTAGATATCAATAACGATTGCAATTTTAAAGGATTAGGTATTTCAAATTGAAAACAAGTTTGTTAAAAACTATAATTTTTTAGCGTTCAACTCGTTGGAGAGAAGAAACGTGAGCAAAGAATATATTAGCGCATGGACGCGATGAAAGTTGGTTATTACAAATATGTTACTGCCATAACTATAAGTGGAGGCACATCGACAGCTGCTACAAATAATATTGATATATTAAATAAGTTTTCCCGAAGGACGTGCGCATGGAATATGGCGAATGCCTAACAACTTTCAAATTTATAGCCGTTATCGAATGGCGCGCAACGCGAAATGTTTGTTTTCGTCATTACTGCACATTGAACGATCTTGGTCAAGATCTTAATATTTATGATGTTTTTATTTATTACCTGATATCACATAATCTACTTTTTATATTCATTACCTTCATACTTTCGTCTATATTTTTAGAATTAAGTACAAAATTTATAGCATTAAAAACTCGTTTAATAATAAAAATTATTATTTTCTTTTAAAAGTTTTAGAGATAATCGCGTATAAAGAATTCTTGACAAAATGTTATAAAATGAAGATGTAATAAAAACAAATATTTATCCCTGTAAATATCAACTTGAATTAGAATATTTGTATAATATTTGTTAGTTTTTAATTGGATGTAGTCATGGTTGCTAAATGTAATTGTTTTAAAATCAATTTAAATTTATTTTCTTTTGAATATAAATATTTAGATAGCTCTAAAAATATTGTAAAGTAGTAAAATATTATCGTATCGTAGAGATTTAAAGGAAAAAGAAAGGGAATAAAATTTGAGACACATTGAGCTTCTCGTTTCTTTGCTCTTACTCACAGCCGGCGTAAATCTTCACTGATTGATTGAATTCTAACTTTATATAGATTTCAGTCTAACTAAAGTCTGGATCTTGAATTGAATACGTATATAGTGAATACTTCAATTGAAAGTCAACCCGAAGAAACCAATATATTCGAACAACGCAGCATCATGCGAAAAGCGAGCGCGAGTCATTCACCCTTCCTATTTTCTAAAGACGAGGGCGACAAAGCATGAAGGACGAATAAGACGTTCGCACACACGCATGATCATCTCATAAGGCAGTACAATAGCTCAAGTAGAAATCCTCAGCGCAAATTCTATTTGTCTGATGTATTATTTGCCATTATTGCCGGTGCTATCTGAATAAACTTTCTATCTTGTCACTTGACAATAGAGTTGATAATTAACTTGTCATACCGAATAATGTGTGCTATGTTGATGGTGGTTATTAAGGGAATTTTAATATTTTATTTTAATTTGTTTTGCCCGTTCATTTGTAAAAAGAAAGGTGTTGAAGTCGGCGAGTTGAAGTGAATTTTTTTCTCCTTTCATTCACGCTGAAATACTTTTTACTCGTTTTCTTTCGGCGCGTTTCTCGTTGCAGTCAAGCGCGCTTGAGAGACACTGATTAATTATGGCCGGAAATTAAGAATCTTTAAAGATTGGTTATCACGACATTAATTTTCGATGAAATGAATGTTGGTTAAGGATGCTTCCTGCTTTCTTTATTAGAACTCTGATAACGCTTTTAAACACATTGTTTTTGATAATAGTATTATAAATGAAGTGAATGTGAAGAAATTTAATTAAATTTATTAATGGAAATCGCTAGAATCTCTTTAAATATTCCATTATTTTTTAGGTTATATACATTACGATTATATATCGATAGAATGAATTTTTAAAGTTGAATTTATTTAAAGTGTTCGTTTATTTATGAATTTCATAGAACAACATATGCATAATTTAAATAGTTAATTAATTGAATGCAAGCAAATAAAAGGCTAATAATTAAACCGTTGATTGCAATCGACAGAATATGGAAATGTTTCGCCATATTTGAATTGAATATTAATTTGATGACTGTTTATTGACTCATTATTACTCACTTATTTATTCTTCTGTTAATATACGATTTCATTATTAAACAATTTTCAATAAATGAAAAATAGGGTCAAAAGCATTTACACGAAGGAGAAATTAAAGTAAAATTGAAGACTGACATTTTTGAAATTTTTTATTTGCAGATAATGGAATAGCTGAATTACACAGATGTTAAAACAATTTAGCGACAAATTCGAAGAATTTTCGGCTCGAGATTTACTTCTAACGTAAACGTGAATTTCAACATTCATTTTCCAAGCTAGTAGTTGTCCTATGCTAACATTCTTTGCATGTGTGTAAACAGCAACTAATAATCATTCGAATGGGTTTAATATGGTTTTTTAAATATTATATTTTCAATTAGAAAGTAATTTCTAAAAAATTTCCGATTTTTAATACACAAAAATTTTGAAATTGACTTCTATTAGTGTGTGTCCAGCTGTGTTAAAGCGGTATTACCACTGGCAGATGAATAATTAAATGAAGAATCATGCCTGCCATGTCCAGAGTTATGATAGTAATAAGATATGATAGTCTTCATAGTTTAAAGATATGATTCTTGATTTTTTGAACAAACCTTTGCCGATTTTATAGTTGTGGCAGTGTACATTAACAATATCTCATGATACAAACTTTAAAATGCGAAGGAGAGACATATTGAAATATAAAAAGTAAAAGATATGTAAAATGAACATTTAAATTCTGAAAATCAGTTGAGCCAATTTTGAGTTATTGAGTATTTTTCAAAAATACGCTATTTCGGACCAGTTATTTATATGAAATATTTTATTATTTATTTAACTAATATGAAATTATAAATTGGTGGTTAAAAATACATTAATTATTTAAATATTATTTAAAGCGAAATTATTTTAATTTAGCTTTATGCTGCGGCCTGTAAACAAAAATAGTAAATCTCTTTTAATAATTTTGTTAATTACGTAGTTGATTTAGTAAATGAGTAAATATATGTTTAATACAGCTAAATAAAATAGACGATCAATAATAATTTCAGGTCGGCTCAATTAATCTTTTCCACATATAATTGTCCCACAGGAATTTTCTTTAATTTACTGATAGTAATTGTAATTGCTTTAGTAATGGGATCAGTGATTTAACTCATGTTCAACTTCAATTCAACACGCAACTTTTCTCCTTATTTTAATTCAACGCAATTTGGAACATTAACTTCCCCAACATTAATTTCAACACGCTACTTGTTTTTCTTCAAAAGTAATTCCAGTTGTGTTAATTACACTTCCATCTGTTTAAAGGACATGTCTATTTAAACTTTGCACACTGAATTTAACACTTTCATTATTTCCTTAAATTACGCCTGACGTATGAAATTCGAATAAATCTAGCAGGTAATTATTCTTCATTATTTTTGCTATAACCTGAATAATTTTAATTAATCTTAACTTCTTTAATAACTTACTTATGTAAACAAGATTTAATTGACCTATTTTCTTTGTACGTTAATTAGCTAAACTAATTACTAAACAATTTTCATAAATATTTTCATTTCATGCGAATGGAAAAGAAATAAAGTAAGAGAATAAATGGAAATTAATTTATATGAAGCCATGAATTACCAGATGGGGATTGCTTTTATGAAAAACAGTATGAGAACGGAAAGCGCAACGAAAAGAAAAAACAAGAAACAAAAAGTTGAAGATATCGCAATGCGAGGAGGGGGGTTAAGTTAGGTTAGGTTAGCTGGAGGCAGCCGGCGCGCGAACGACATTTGGCCGATGTTTTATCTTAATTGTTTAATCTGGGAATGCTTTTAAATACTTTTCGGGGTCCATGCTATGTCAACTGTTTGTTTTTGGGAGCGGCGGATGGCATTGAGCCACATCCGGCTCGAATGTATTCGAATTCCATTCGCGAATTCTACTACGGCTCCAAACAAATAGACGATGCGAAGAAGTCGCATCGAGATTGAGCAGTCTTTTGCTTTGCGAACTTTACTCAATCGATACCGAGTGCTGAATAATTTGGATTTGTTTTATTATTTCTATTTTTACCCATTAAAAACTATACAATTTCCATTAATATTTTTAATTTGATTATACAACTTGGATTAATACGTGATGAATTGATCAGTAATTTCAAGAATTGATTAATTGATATGCAAATTAGTTGATTGCTTTTATGATAAAAATTTAAAAAAACACTCTGTAGAATGAAAAAATATATTGGTAAAAAAGAACGCCGTTAAGTAAACTGAAAGCACAAACTGGCGGAAAGAGTGCACGTTTCCAGTAGTGCTGTAAAAAGTTTCAAAGTGGGACGGAGTTGTTTTATTTCGGACGCGAGCTCGCGCTCCGTCTTCCTGCAACTTTACGGAAACAACACACATGCAACATCCGTAGTGGATTAGCACGTGATTCTCGTTCGTCCAGCTCCCTCGTCCTGGTTCGTCTCAAGTCCTGCGAAGATGTGAGGCAAAAGCAACATGAAGCATTAAAAAGCGTATAATAAGAAAATTAATTGCTTTATTGTGCGCATCTATGCTCTCGCTTTGCTCCTCAGTCTTTGCTCAAACACGAGCAGACATTAACGATGAGGAATGGAAACAAACGCGAATACGAAGGATGCACGTTGAGTACCTTGTTCAGCGCATAGAGGGACGTCTGTTTCCTTCTCATTTCTCCGTTTCTTTTCCTTCTGTAATTCTTAAACTTTGCTGTGAAGGATGACAACAGTTACTATTGCATTATACTCATATCCTATGCATTTTTAATGTCTTCGCGAATTTTTATGATTTTTATTCCTCATTACTTGCCATGTTATTTTGTTATTTACACGATTCTCGAGCGCAGGATAAAGTTTAACATTAATACAAACATTGGATTATGCAACTAGTGCAATATTTTTATTAAATAGGTAAGCAAACTTTTTATTTTCGCAAATATTTAATCTTTAATGCTGTTTTTTACAATAAAATACATATTTTGAAGTAAATTATGTATTAATGTAAGATATTACGCTTTTTTAGGTTAGGGGGATGCAAATTTCAATAAAATATAGCATGAAATTAAGATATTCCTAAAGTTAATATTCAGGGAAGGAGAGGCTTGAAAAAAAGCAAGATTTTAAATTTGCCAAAAAATAATGGATTTCTTTTTACTTGACGAAAAAATAAATACCAATAGAAAATTATCACAATTAACGAAAATTAGGAAATAATTGGTTAAGGTTTTTTTTAGGTTAGGATTGAAGTAGGAAATAGGAGGGTTGCTTAAATAGTTAAGGATAATTACCGAATATATTTTCCGGGACATTTATCGTTACTCAACATTACACTTTGAAAGCAGATTAAGCAACGTAATAGATTCGTAAGTAAAACAGGAAAATTTCAGTCTGTGTGCGTTTCCTCCGACATTCTCCTCCTTCGCACATAAAGACATCGACGAGCGGCGTGAGCCTTGTGAATATTGTGTGTTGAGCGCAACAAGATGAATCTCAACCGTAATTAGTGATACGTTTTGCCGAAGTTGGCGTTCGTTTGCAATTTTCGGGTGCGCTCCATGTAATATACTGCCACCATTTGCAACGTACTTATAGACGAGCCAAATAATTACAGCAGATTATAAAGGCACTTTCATCAAATTCAAAAGCGCTCGACGCAAAACTTTAATTAACATTTGATTATACTCGAGTTAAAACTCTTCAATATCTCTATTTCCAACTTTATTAGTTAACTCTGACGCAAATGCTTTAAAACGAAATTATTTAACCTGTGTGTCAATCGAGTTGAACCACTTGAAATTTTTAATATAAATGCGGAATATTTTAAGTTTTTCTTTTGCGTGCCGAAAGCTAAAGAAGACAATATTTTCACTAATACCAAATTAATATCTTCTTTAATAAGTTGAATAAGTGCTCCATCAATATCTGAAGCACGCCAGACACCACTTGCTCGTCTTCGGCGCATCAATCAAAACGAATTATCAAGTTTTTTCATTCGCACATTTGCTTTATCCGCAGGCATCTGCCGCTCGCGCGCGCTCGGCTTATGGAACTAAGTTTTTTCGTGGCTACAAATTACTTTTTGTTCTTTCATTACTTTCACTTCATCTCTCCACTTGGAGTTTGCGCAACACTTCGCCAGTGCTTAGCGCTTAACTTCTTCGCAAATCTATGCGATGGAAAGTCGAGCTAAGTGCGATCAATCGTGAATAAAATTCTGGATTACTTCTTTTAATTGAAATGTCTTTCCAACTTTCATCTTTTGTTAGCTTAGCGATCAAAATTACCCAATTTCAAATTTATTTCTTATCTAAAATTAAATTTGTTTTAAAATTAACGTAAGTACATTTTAATTTCAGCATATAATTATGTTGTTATATTTTGAGCATAAACAACGATTTAGTTAATTAATTTCAAGATAGCGTCGATTTTATTTGTGTTTCTATTGGTGGTATTTGATCGAGTGAACGCCCGAACACTCACGACAATGCACGAATAATGAAAAGACTAGTAGTATTCATCCCTAAATTTGATATTCATTGTTATTTCAAGGACAACCACCCGCATATCTACTAAACTTTTTTCCCAGAAATTAAGAGAGAGAAAAAATAGAAAATCTCCATCCTGTTTGTACCCTTCTCTTGTGTGAAGGCTTCAACCATGCTGTCGCCAGTACAATATGAGTCAAAATGGTTTTCTTTAAAATTTTATTTGTACCTAAAGAATATCAATTCATAGATAGATAACTAAAGTTTAGTTATGATAGGTTTTCAGAAAAATATCATTTTAGAACAGTCAGTTATTTGAAAGATCGTTTAGGAATAAACCGTATTTTGACTAAAAACTTGAGATTTTTATCAAAATGCTTGCTGTTTATTCACGTCCAAGATGTCGTATTAAACTTGTCAAAATACAGGCAATTTTCTTATGTTCTATTATTCATGTACTCTCTCTCATATTCCGAGAGTTTGGCGCACAAGAAAGTGCAGAGAGTATCGCACAATTTGTATTTAATCTCAGTAGTGTTGGTTCCAAGTTTTCTTTTTGAAAAAGGCATACGCTGTCATTGCCGCCAGATGCGACCGCCGCAGTAGACGAATTATTATGTTTTTATTTTTATATACCGGCTGTGGAATTTACAAAGTGCGTATTTGGATTGTAGCCAAAGTTTTAATACGGATTTGTACAAACGCCCGGTGGCGAAAAAAGTTTCAACGAGTTAGAGTTGCAGCAGAATATTTAATAACGTGTAATTGAAGTTTCGTTTTATTAACATTATGTAAATTTCTACTTTCAACTGGTAGTTTATATTCTCGTTGATGTATTTGCGTAATACATTTACACACGGCGGCTATAATTTTTGCCAAGAAGTTCCACTAAAATAACGTCTACTGTTCTATAACAAATTTTAATATCCCTTGGTCTGCTTACCTAGTATTCTATTTTGAAATCGATTTTTGTGGAAATTGGCAATTCGGTTAATAGATGACTGTGAACTAGGACGTTTATCTTATGCGCACTTTATTTCTGCACCCCAAGTGTAGATTGTGATCTAATCTCTGTGAAGCTATCAGCAACCCGAAACTAGCAATGGCAATTTACACTTTAACCACATTTAGTTGCCCCATGAGTATGCTTTTTGTCAATATTTACCTATACCTAAATAGATTTATGCTAAAAGTTTATTAATTAAAAATGTTCTACTTTTTAGGTGGAGTACATTTTTATTTTAAATGCATAAAAATATTCTTTTTCCAAGAAAATTTCAGTAATTTCATGTGAGCTGTAAAAAATGTACAATCGTTTTAGGAATATTAATTTAATCCTGGAATTTAATTTGATTTCAGCATAAAATGAAAATTCTTGGTTTCCATTTCAATCAGTACCTACCCAAATCAATAAACATATGAACATTGAACAACAACTGAATGAGTTTTAATTAAAAGTTTTCAATAATTGAGTCCCAATTAAATATAAATTTATTAGTTATGTGAATGTAATTTTTTAATTACGTTTCAAGTGTATTTCATTAATATTTTGCTGTAAATTAACTAAGCATAAACTATTTTGTTATGAGTTTGAATATACTGACTGAATACAAATATCTTATTATCCTCTTAGTACAACAAACAGAGAAACTGTTAAAGCAACAAAGCAACAAAGTGAAGCTGAGACTAAGTACAATTACTATTCGGTGGCAATATCGCTAGCGATTGTCTTTCGATCAATTCCATCTCGTCACAGTAATCATCATCTCGCGCGCTTTTACACTCGCAGTGGGTTTTCTCGGCCTGTGCGCTAACGGAGAATACGGCTTTTGTGCGTGCTTATCATACATTCGTCAAGTCTGCACGTTGCGCGCCAATTGCCGAAGGCGGCGCGAACGCGTCGTGACGATATATTCAATCCGCAGCAGCGGCCGTACGTGGCTGGTAAGCAACCGCATTGCGACGGTGGCGGCGCCAACGGCGGCAGAGATGTCTCTTATAATTGCGCATGTTGCCGGCACGTGCACGAATTAATCTCTAACCCAAAATGATGCTACCGTATTTTCTTCTGCTTCGCTTTAATATCCATGACTCTCGAATCATCTTTCCACGCGCTCTCTTGTCAATTAATCATCTATCGATTGATTTTGTGCGGTTATAAAATATATTGATGCATAATAGCAATTGCAGCTTGTCATAAAAAAGTTTACAACTTTATCAAAAAACTTTGTGTTATAAAAATTGCGCGAGCAAAATTTTGGAGAAAATACATAAATAAACGTAAACGACTTGACACTTTAAGACAAGGTGGAAATGGCGAAGAAAAACGCGTTTATTGTAAAAATGTGGTGAAATTTTAATAATAAATGATTGATGCATTCGCTGCTTGAGCCGCAGGTGTCCTTGACACTTGGTTCACTTGACTCGCATACCGTTTACCCCATTTCCCAATGTGACGCATTAATATAACCTCACTTTTTACGCGAATTTCGGCGCGTTTTTCATGATTAAATAATTTGCACAATTTTCGCCATAAACAACTCAACATGATCCGTTCATTTGAAATATTAATAATGGCGCAAGTAAAAAAGATAATGTAAATTTTTGACGATGTCTTTTCGGCGCTTTTGTTCGTTTTTGTTTCGAAGCAAGTAGGCGGAACCAGCGAAAGCTAATTAAAGCTGATGCGACAAAGAGGAATCGTTAACAAGATCATCCCGGCGTGACTGGCGTACGCGCGCGGATATAAAGAGTCAAGAGGGCGCCTTGACTCTTTATATCCGGTCGCGAGGACTACAACAATACACTTTGTACCTTTTCGCTCCTCTATCTCAATGAATTTCCCTTCCGAAGCGCTCTTGCGGCTTTTGTATTTTATTTTTATTCGTGCAGCTGCTTTCTTTTTGCACTCGTTCGCCGCGTCGTCACGGGTTATACTGCCACACGTACTCATTTTCAGGTTAGCGGGGGCGTGGGGCGGCAGCTCCGGAATTGTGTACCGCATAAAAAGAAAGTGCAGCGGATACTCTCTATAAATTGCATTGTATTTGAGTATAATGCATATCAAGCGCGCTGAGGCATTATCGCAAGCTTCCTGCCTTTCTCCTGCTTTTTTTCCCCGTCCTCCTCCTCTTCTTCAAGGAACAGAAGAAAGGTAATAAAAATAAAACTGCGATAATCTTATACGGAGCTTATATTTTTTTCGCCGCCTTTTATAAGCGTTCAAGTTAAACCTCGGGTTATAAACGCTTGCAATCATAAATAAAAGTAGGATAAAATTTTGTTTATTTTACAACGAAATTATACCAACGTTTTATCCACCTATCTATCTATATTTGCTTATGAAATTTATTATTTTGTGCACTTGGAGATAATAATTTCGTAATATGTTCAACCCCTTACAATTCCGAAATAAAAGTGGAGCAGGATAATGGATATATATTGTTGAATCATTTCTGTATTGTTATGACATTCTGTGTGATTATCTTTCGTCGCGTTCCTTTCAGAACGGGGAAAGAAATGAGGGAAAAGTTTTCGTTGAAAATGAAAGAATATTGCGCGGATGCGGTGTGCAAAGTTTCGCGACAGAGCGACTCCGGAGACGGAAAGTCGTCAATTCGAGCAAATACCGAGAGGAAGAGGACGCGAACGAGTAAACGCTCGCGAAAGATGCACTCCGGATCCGGATCTTTCCTCCCTTCGCTCTTCTTCACCTCTTATCCTGCGCCTTTTTCACTGTGCGCACAAAACGCCAACGAAAACGAACCGAAAACTACTTCAACTTTTTGTTACTTACAGTTTACTTTTTATTTCGACTAGTTTTATTTTCTACAGAGTGATATCATCATACTTTATCATAATCAAAATTTATTATTTTCCAGCAAAATTAACCCGTTTTGAAATCTGTGAAAATCAGAGTAAATTTAAATTTTGTTAAAATGATATAACGTATTTTCAATTTCATAATTCATGAAACGAATATTTTACATAATCAATTATGCAAATTACCCCTAGATAATAACACCATAAAATAGATAATACATGAGCTAATTTTGAGGTTATCGTAATATGCGTAAAATTTATACAATAAACAATCTATTACGCTACAAATATGCGCGAATATTCTGCGAATAGTGGATGTTTTCACTGTTGGAATATCGTGGAATATACATTTGCATACATAATCGCAAATTAGATGAGTGTTATTGGGAAGTTATCGCGATTTTGTTCATGCGTGTATTTTTGGCATATATGCAGATTTCTAGTAGCGTCATTTACTAATAATAATTCTTGAAGTACTTATAAAAACACGCATTCACATTGTACAGTAACTAGTTATATTTTTAAGTTCTACCAGCAAAGCACAAATTGTACATAATGATGTCAAAGATTTGTTTTGTGTTTGTCGGCTTTTTAGCTATATGCAGTAAGTCAATTATATTTTTTGAGAGGTTGATATTTAATCAAATTTTTTAGCATCCGCTCAAGAAGGACCTAGAATAATAAGAGGGCGTCCAGCCAACATTAGTGATTATCCATATGACATATCTTTAAGATTTAACAACCGTCATTTTTGTGGTGGTGGTATTTACAAGAATCGAGTAATTGTTACTGCTGCGCATTGCGTTGAACGTTTCAGGTAAGTTTTTCGGTACAATCTATTTCTTTTACTAATTATAATGTATCCAGGACAAATATGACTGGATTATCAATCGTAGCAGGTCAAACTAAATTATCTGAAACTACTGGACAAAATATTCCTGTAAGCCAAGTGATTTTGCACCCTCAATATCGAAATGGCGTGAAAGATTATGATGTCGCTGTATTACGATTGGCGAGACCTTTAACTTTCAATCAAAATGTAGCTTCATTTAACGGCATTTCAACCACTCCCGTAAGAAATGGTATGATGGTGGATATTTCTGGTTGGGGCAGTACACGTGTCGGTGGTGATAATGTTGCCTCTGATGTGTTGATGGCTACGAAAGTTCGCGTACAATCACGTTTATCTTGCTTACTCCAATATTTTTTCCAATTGAGTCCACGTATGTTCTGTGCTGGTAATCCACTTGGTGGTGGTGATTCGTGCAGGGTAAGTAATCATTTATTAAAATATTAGGATGTAATTATAATTTGGGATCAATATGGTTTTATAGGGGGATTCTGGATCTCCAGTTACTTTTAACAAACAACTGGTTGGAATTGTTGCATTCGGACGTGGATGTGGAAATCTTATATCTCCAGGCGTTTACACCGATGCATCAACTGTTCGAGGATTTATCGTTGATAACGCAGGATCATAAAAAAGATTATGATCGTTAAATGCACACAACAGGGTAATTCGTCAATATGTTTTATGTTATAATGTTTAGTGTTATTCTTACTACTAATTAAATTTTTTGAGATTTAATTTTCATTTAATTACATGTTTTTTTTGTTTGCCGATTATTTGGAGTAGATACATGTTCAATATTTTGAATCAGTATTGAAATTTATTGTTTTTCCTTTACATTTTGAATGAGTTTAATAACATTGTCACGAGGAAAGTCATAACAATAAATCACTAATTGCGCACACGCCCTCTCGAGCAGCACATGCAGCGGAACGCAACAATTGAATTGTTCGCAAGTGAAAATAAATTATGCGCCGTTTTGTGTGCGACTTGCACGCGGGTTACGCGCATGTATGAAGTAATGAAAACTGGAAGCACAACGTGTGCCTTTTTATCATTACTGCACCTCCGCGCTACACCCTTGAATCCCGTGGGAATCTCTATATTCATCCGGTCGGCTTTTCTTCCACCAATTTGGGAGCGATTCACTGAATTTTTTATATAATATAATCATTTTATTTTTAAAAGGGATGACATTTTCTTGCTAAAATTTTCTGAAAAATATTTTTATTTTATTTGTATATTATTCAAATTAATTAAATACTTTTCCTAAATAAGATGATTTATTTTAAATTAAAATCTATTATTTACCTACTCAAAATATAAATAAAAAATAATAAGTAATAATAATTATCGAAAATTGTCAAATCGGTGCTACTATGCAATACAAAACTTAACTCTAAAGAGCTTTTGGGAAGCATAGATTATACATTCATTAGTGAAAAACAAATTTACATGAGAATTTAGAAAATACTAAGAAAGACTTAAGTAAATGAATTTTTTTAAATCTTGAAAAATTACTGTAACTTATTTTAAAATATTTCTAACATTTTGACTGTATGAATAAATTTAACTAGACGTTATTTCTCAATGAACTTTAAAATTATAATAAATTATTATAATAAATAAATTATTATAATAAATTTGTACATAAAATTATAATAAATTTTTGTTTTACCGCGGATAAAAGTAAAAAGTCGTTTCAACTAGAGTTGTTATGAATGAAATCCACCATATTTCACAGTTGTTTGTTTGCTATTATATTGTATTGATAAACAACCCACAAAATTATATTGCAAAGATAGTTTATAGTGGTTTTCCCATTTTCCATTTGTGAAAAACCGCGAAACATGATAACTTGCAAAATATTTCTCTATCTTTATCTCATAGACGTCAGAATGATAAACAACCATGTAAAATAGTTTCATATATCCCTGACGATATTCATATATTCGCGAGCAAATAAATAAGATATGGATAAAAATAATACTGCGATAACTAAATATGCAAAGAAATATTTTCAGAACTATTTTGGGAAACATTTCCAACCAATTTACAAATGATATATGATTGCTCAACTCTACATTCCTTTTAATGCAAAATTATTTTAATTTGCAATACTGTGAGAAGTAATCGTTGAAAAAATTCGCTGAAGAAGCAATCATTGAAAATGTATCAAATCCATGTGTATGTAGATAAATCATCCTTGAAATTCCAGAGTGCGCATGTGTATGCGTGAGATATAGAGTTTCTCAAACGGGACCTTCAAGGAAATGCTCTTTCCACACACACACACACATGCATTTCTTTAGCCGAGCGCATTTCCGGCATGGAAAAATCTACAACCTTCTTCCTCGATGCCCTCGTCCGCTCAGGCATCCTGGCATCATAAAATCGAGCTATGCGAATCCTAACTTACCAAAAATAAGTTCCTATTTGAAATATCATAGAGAGCGTGGCGGATGAGATCGATGCGATTAGCCGTCGCCAGTCGGCGGCGAACGAGTGAGCGGTATGCAGTGAGTGCATCTCTCAGCTACGAATTGCTGATCGGCAGTCTCTCGATGGAGATGCAGTCAAAGCGAAGCGCGATCGAATTCAATTTGCTAGGGAGACAAATTATTTATATTGTTTCCGGAACCGGCGGCGGTGGCGGCGGTCTGGGGCGGCGCGCTCATTGCCGTGCCGAGCTGCGTCAATGTAGAGAAAATGCACCATAAAATTAAATTACCAAAGCGGAATCAAAACATAAAATCAAACTGCACTTTGCTCGCGCGCTCATTTCTTCTTTTTTTCTATTCGCTATCCTTATTCTCTTAGTGCTCTTGCTATTTATACGATGGACATAAATTCACGACCAGCTTGCTTTAAATGCGGTTCACTTGAATGCTTCGTTATTGCCGCACCTTATATAAACTTCATATTTCTTCTTCACTTAATATTTAATCAATTTTCTCATGGTCCAATCCATTCGATAAAATCTTAACAAATAATGAAAAATACAGTGGCCGAATCATCGCAAACTCTCAAGAAACTTTATTGAAATTAAACTTAATTAAATTGAAAATTGGAAGTAATGCATAAAAGTATGAATTAAAATAGGTAGTTTCAATAATGTTACAAGTAATGAGTTGAGTTGCAACATTACTGGATTTTAATGCACGTCGTTTCACTTAATCTTTGATTTTCATTTGATTTTGAATACGAAACGCAATGCAGAAGTGGCGAAATTTCGAGCAAAGCGCGTCGAGAGATGCGGTAATTAAATCTCGTAAAAGTACGCGTTGAATCGCATCGCGTAACTTGAGCGCAAAGGCATTGTGCGAGGATAATAGTGGCACTAGTGTTAACGATGGAAACTTTGCGTTGCACGCCCGTACGACTCAAAAATCTTGCTGTACTTTTTAACCGCCCCCTGCGTTGGCGTGTATGTGAAATGTAAATAAGCGTACGAATGAATACGCGCTTTCGAGCAGTTTCCTAGTTTGCTAGTTTTCGCATTTCCGGCTCATCCTCGTTTGCGCGCTGTGGGGTTATAGTTTGCACAAGGCATATCCCCGCTTGTTACAATTCTATTTATTCGTATAGGGCGTTCAAATGTTTTTAAGTATTCTTTTTCAACAAAATAGTCAAACTACTAAAAAAAACTTTTTTCAACAGGAATTGTTTTTCCTCTTGGAATAAGAATAGATTCTTTGTATAGAAAGGAAAAATATTATGTGAATAATAATCGTTATCCTATAATATAATGTGCTGTAAAAAGAAAGAAAGTGTTTTGGTTGGCAATGTCAGAAAATATTCGCAGGTGTAGAAAACGAGCGCAGTTTGTAGTTTCTCGAGCAGCAAGTGTGAAATATGCTGTAGTTCTTGGGTGCGTTGCGCATTGAAAGAGTATGTGATGACTGCGAGTGCGATCGTTATGTGGAAAAGTCACTAGTGTGCTGCTTCAGCACCCACTTTGCTCACTTTACATCCGTATATTTCGGGCGTCTCCTTTCTGTATATTTTGATTTCACGCCTCCCACTGCGAAATTGAATTATGTTCCATGTCGTTATTTGCATTCCACCTGCTGTCAGCTGCACCCGTTCACAAATTGTCCTACAACTAAATTGGATGTGTTTATGTTGCTTACATACATAACCTTACAATAAATTTTAATATAATGTCACGTATTCTTCACATGTTATTATTTTATTTTTGAGATACAAATTCTACTATATTTTGATTTCAAATAGTTTAAATAAAATTATAAAATAGTATATCCAATTGAATTGTTTTAAATTAATTATGAAATGGCATTATATTTCTCGTTGTGAACATGAGAATGTCGAATACCGGTCCTGTTGCAGGAATTTGAGCCCTCGTGGATTGCACCGAGATAGATCATCTTACAGAATATGCCATTAAGCTAAAGCACCAGGGCCACCGCCAATACTACATCGTGATGACTTCCTCAGTACAAATGCACCACTGGCACTGCCACTAGGACTCCTGCTCCAAAGATGGTTCGTTACAGTGGTCAACTGCACAACTAATGCAAGACTCAGGGTTCGTCATGAAACCAGGTCCTGTGGTATCAGTAGTTAAGGTTCCTGGATCTTGTATTACCCTTGTACCCCACGTTACTTGTCACACTCCTAATAGCTAACCAATGAATGCCATTAGTCTTATTTTGTGCCTGACTAGTGGAAGCCAAAAGTTGGCCCTACATTCCGGGGCCTAATTATTCGTCATGTGCATTCAGACAAATTTTACAGAAACGAGCTCTGCTGGTTAGATGAAATAGTACAATAAACAATATTTTACATTTGAATTATTTTATAATTAAATTTTTGTATCTTGAATTCATTTCTAATTAATCATTTAATTGCAAATTATTAATTATTAATACAACAAAAAAGAAATAATTGTTTAGTTGTATGTACTTTTTGTTGTCGTTTTTAAATAAAATAAAAAAAACTGTTTTGCATTTGTCATTTGACACATTTTGAACGGTACACAGATTTGTACATTTGCCACGATTTCGTTTGAATTCGAATGTCGGACGCGTCACTCAATGCATGGGAAATCATCAGGAGGCGGCGGCGCGCAAGCACACGAGCGAATGTTAACATGTTCATTGCAAACTGCTATCAACATAATCGGAGGGGCGAATCGCTTGTTATGGCTTTTATATTCGTCCATCAAGCGCATTCAAAATTTGCGGCATAAAAAAGAGTTATATTCGTGACAGCGCCTATACATGTTTTAACGTTCCAATTTACATTTTTAATTTAATGCTAATTTAATTAAATGATCATGAATTGAGTTTTTATGTTACATTTTACATTCAATCATTATTATCAGCATCGGCCTCCTGCCTTTACCATAAATGCGGATGTAAAATGATTGCAAAATGTAAATTAACTCTTTAATCATTATTCAAGAGGGTGGAAAATGTAATGGAATTTTTAATCATTCAAAGATGCTTCTACGAATTTGTATACAAAAAATTATTTCATCATCATTTTTTTAATATTCGGAAATACATAAAAAAATTAATATTCCTTGTACATGATACAAAATGTAACGAATATTTTGTGGATTAATTGTAATTACATTCATAAAACTTATAGGTTATCTAAAAAAAGATTGATCTTTTATTAATTATTAATTTCTACTAAAAATATTGCTATCGGTTTGATAAATAAGAAGAAATTTCAGTCAAATATCTTGTTATGAGGGGTTGAAGAGGTGAAAGAATGAGTGGTTAACATAAACCTAGACAATGTCAGATACAGATAACTAATGCAATCAATTAGGAAAATAATGGGTATCTTTCTATTGCACTTACAATTTTAAATACTTTTTTGAATTAAGAATAGTATTACTCAAATTTTGAATTTTCAAAGTAGCTGAAACATTTATTTCAGATGAGGATAAAATCAGGACTTTATCCACCTTTCCGCCAATTAAGAACAAAATTCGCTCTATGAATGAGGAATTGTGAATCACAGTGATAGGTATTAAAAGGTCAATGAACAAAACGACCAATAAATCATTGATTCAACTTCATATGAACAATTTACCTTTCAAATGAAATTCTTGTTCAACTACATAAATTTGGCTAGATATATTAATACAAATAGCATCTGTAATTAACAATTATATTTCACGTTGAAATTAACAATGTTATTTTTTTTAACTGAAAAAAAAAGAGTTGTTTATTGAGGTAAAGTTTATGATACATGATGTACAAGTATTCAATCCCTTCGAAGTTGTTCGTTTGTTTTGGTAGTTTGACTTTCGGCCGTTTTGTGTACGCATGCAAAGAGCCCGTTCTGTGGGTCGTGGGATTGAAACACACTATGCTGCTATTGTAACAGATTAGATGTTGTTCCGTTCCTCAGAAGAGTTGTCCTGTGCGCCCATCGCAAACGCGAAATTTAAATTCGTGACGCGAATAATAATTAGCCAACTTTGCTAATTAAAACAATTTGCTCGGAACCTTCGCGCAACGCAAGGGCCGCAAAAGTTACGAAAGGGCACGACCAACTTGAGGACATGATGGACACAATCCTAGATTGTGATACAGTTTAAAGGTCTTGTTGAAAACTTCAATATTGTGCCAATTAGAAAATATTTACGAAACTAAAAAACATTTCAAGTTAAAGCGAAAAAGTAGGTAAATAGTAAATTGTATTTACGTTTTTCTTTAAAGTCCTAACGTTTGTAAATGTATTAAATGAGCATGGATTTGGTAAATGAGCAAATGGCTTTTTAGTCCCTTCTGAGAATGTAGCAACACACTAATTAGATATCCTTGACGAGCCGCCCTTGAGTCTTGGATGTTTTTTTTGCGCGTATTTGCCGCTCACGGAGAACTTAAACTTTTTCGACGTCGTCTTCCATGTCGTCATTCGCGACATTAGCGAGACATATAATGACATTTGCTGATGTTTCTCCCATTTGGGTGATTCGGTTCCATTTGCACTTGGAGAAAATGTTAGAAAAACCTTAATGTCGTTACACTCGAGAAGGAGCGAGCGCCATTGATATAAATTGATTAAGAATAATTAGAGAGCTCCTTGCGCGCGCACGCCTTTTTCCAGCCTGCTTATTGTATTATCTGCGAAGCGATATACGCGCGTGGAAAACTATTCTTCGTGCGTTTAGCACGTGCGCATTGTTGGCTTTGTGAAGCAGATGGGTAAAGATTTTCTTAAGCGATCACGGCGTGAGAGTGTTTCGCAAGAGGACTGTGAGATTAACGCGCGCGCAAGGATGGGATGTACGTGCATTTGCTCGTTCCGACCGTTACCTACGTACGTGCGTCCTGTTAAGTATCCTTAAGGACTTCTCGTCACTCTATTCACCTATACGTAGCTGCGGAAACACATTAGAAATAAGTTAACACAAAAAATCTAACAACAAAGAAGAAATCCCAATATTTTCGTAATTAAAGAGGAAGATAATAAAAAGACAATTGTTTGCAAAAAGGAAGTTAAATTAATTCACTAAAAATAAAATGAAATGTGCATTACTAATTAAAGTTGTTCACAAACATTGGAGGTGAAATTACATTTCGCAAATAACTTTATGGAAAATTACACGCGAGGCAAAAAGTTTAATTAGAAAATTACCGTACGTTAAGCGAAATTGGAACGCACTGAAAGGTAGAGTCGATTCGAAATATTTAAGGCTAGACGTCACATAAATTCAAAGAGCTTAAGGTCTCTCGTCCTGCAGGTTCACGGGTGGTTTTTTTGTATGGTGCCGCGCGCGCACCCAAGTCATTCTTTGCGCTCAACAACGATGGAAAAGTAATTTTCGGCTGGTGTGCAGTGCGCGATTGCACGGCGCGAACGTTTCAGATCTCATGCAAAACTGAAACGGAATGCGCTGCATGCGGAATTGAATAAAACCGCAATTTAAGCAAATGCCGGCGAGCAATCGTTAGTCATGGCCGGTGCACGTGCGTCAGCCCACTGACTCTATTCCTGATAAAACTTTTCAATTACTTTAGCGGATTTTAAATCCCCATAATCAATACCAATCTATTTTATGTCATTTCTTAACGCATTTGTTCTACATATTTCTTGCTTGCGAATTTGCCATAAAATTACTTACTTAAAAGTTACAATTAACTAGTTTGCTGTTATAATGACTAAGTACACGAAATAATTGTCGGAAATTTATTAGGTTAATATCTATTGTAGGTTTTTTAATTAATTAATGAAATAATTTAATTTGAATGAATAAATACACTTTGTTGATGGCAATTTATATTTAATATTTGAACATTTGCGGTATTTCATTTGGAAGCATTTAAATGCATCATGCGTGTTATTTGTACGTCCAAACACACATCGAGGGCGCGCTGCGGTGATTCGCTGAGTGCGGAATTTAATTTTCAATTAGGTTTTAAGTAAAGTTTCTCGAAGTGCAGGGACGCTCGACACGCTCTACATTCGAAGGACAAACAAACATTGTCGAACAACCGGCAGCAAACTGGAGCAATGAGCATAACCTATAACGGGTGTATAAACTGCTGCTGCTGCTGCTGCTGCTGCAACTGCCACTGCTCTACCACTCTTTGCGCAAAGAGGCCGATGATGGAGCTCGCCGTGCTGCGCTCGTATAATTAAGCCGAGTGAAACGAAGCACTCCAGCAGCTCAACAATGTCGGGGTTGAGCGAGAGACATTTTAATGAAACAACATTATTTGTTTGCGAAATCAATTGAAACGTAATAATCCTGTTTGTTATGTGCGCGCACGCAACGATGAATTCGCCGAATCTAATTAATTGTTGTCGCTGCCGCCGACGACGCGCATATTTTTGCGAATTCTTTGTGCCCAACGATTCCATTGTGATTCGTTTTCCTTTGTGTGTATTTACATTGTGCTTTCCTAGTAATTAAAAATATATCAGGAATGCGCATTTGATTTATGCAATTTTAATTTTCATTATTGGTATAATACGGTAAGTAATTTTTAAAAGTCAACTTATTTCCTAAACATTAAAAGATTGGTTCCTTTGGTTTCAGGATAATAAAAATTTACGGTAGTAAAATGGCTAAAAATTTTATTTTAATTAAAAATATGAAAATTTACGTTCATCATTAATTTGAATGTATTAAAAGCAGCTCATTGCAAAACTACAAAATATTAAGCGAAATAAATCACGCGATTAATTTAAAGCATTGGAGAGCTCTCTGTCCTCACAGCACAATTCGTCTTAATTACAGCGAGTCGTACGGTGGTTGCGCAAGGCATTGCCTGGCTTTTCTCTATTTGCGGATTTTGACTACTTCATCTTGCGTGGGCCGCTGATGCTGCCGCTGCCTCCGCCGCCACCGGCTGGTGTGGCTCATCGCGTCGACTCAAAATATGAAAAATAATGCGGGCGCATAATGGACGCCCGTATGTCATTTGGGCGTGCGGGCGGCAAGCAGCCGAGCAACCGGCCGACCGACCCATCCATTCTGGCTCGAACTTGCGCTCGCAAGAAAAATGCGCGGTTATTACGTTGACACGGAGTCTCTTAATAGTAGTCGAAAGCAAGAGCGTGCGTTAATTTATATTCGTAGCCGAGCGGCCATTCATTGCGGTGGCGGCGGAGGCGGCTGAAGCGGCGGATGCCATAGGTCAACTTACCATGCACTTCTTCGCGTCGTTAATGTGGCACGTAAACGCCATGAAAATATGCGCCTCGTTCTGCAACAATTGCGCGAAATGCTCTATGCGAACGCGTGATGGACGTGAATCCGCAACGTCACATAAGTTATGTTCAGACCAATTTGCGCGTCAATTCAATTTATCGACGTCGTAAAATGGGATGTGATTATATTCAATTGATTTTACTGCTTTTTCTGACATTTGTTATTTAATCGATTGCAATAAATTTTAACGATTTTATTCTAATTTTATGTAGATTATCTCTAAAACCAATACCTATGATTCTAATATTAACAAATTTTCGGTTATAACGACGTTGTAGATGATTCAAATACAGATGTGCAAGCAATAATAATTAGTTTAAAACCGAAAATGTATGGTAATTTATAATTGTAGAGAAAATGTGTGACATTTTTGTAACATAAATAATAATGTAACATTAAAATGAGAATTTATGATGATATAAATTGATCGTGACAAAAGTGGCATGGTTGTTTGCGCGAGTGTCAGCACATTACAGCTCTCAATTGCAATACATTGAGCGGGCGAATGTGCACAGTTGGTGCGCGAAACTGATTCGATTTGATGCATAATTTGAGTTTGGCGAATTAATCAATTTAGAGCGCGGCGGGCGCGAGATTATATTCGGCGGTGAGCGCTAAGTGAAACGACTACACCACCTAATTAGTAGTGAGTTATATGCGCGCTGCAGCGAGCTGGATGAGTAAACATTGCGTGGGTGGCGAATGCGCCCGCCAGACAAGAGGTATTTGTGCGCGGAATCGGCTGCCAGCGGTTGTTGCGTTCATCCACCAGTCACCGACAATGGGGCTTAGAAATTTATTGCCTTCAATTACGATAAGCCACGATTGCGTCCGGATAGTTTGTGCTTAGTCTACCTTCATGGATTCTCTTTCTCGAAGAGCTCGACCAACTATCTAATCAAATCTCTAATGTTTCATTAACTTTCAATCAACTTTTTAAATTTTTATTTGTTTTCAATTTAGAATATAATGTTAAAGTTGAATTTAAATTAAGTAAGTACATATTAAGTACTAGTAATTCTATTCTTAAAACATTATTAATCTGAGATTTTAATGAAAGAATTTTTCTTAATTTATGAAATATTCCGCTTTATAACAAATACAATACATTTTATGAATTTTAAAAATGTTAGCAAATATTAAGAGAACAAGGAAGCAATATTAAAGGTTTTGTAGCGTTTTAGTACGCTAACAATGAGTAAAGTTATAGGGTCATGGGTTTATAGGGTTAACGGTCGGTTGTTGTAACGGTTCGCGTCGGGATGATTTATAATGAAATGACCTTTACAAATTTTGCGTAATAAAAAACGTAATACCCAGGAGTGGCACATTTTTGAACTTATTGTTTTTCAAAGTGACACTTAAAAATCTCACAGACCCGCGCATAAAAATTCGAGGAAGAAACGGAAATTTAGCGTAACAAATTTGGACATTTCCGCTGGATATGTTACGATGGACATTCCGTAGAAATATAATAAATAATACAAAGTTTAACCATTTAATCTTTTTGTCCGAACGCGAAAGTTTTCGCTGTAGCACAATGTGGAGCACACTACGAGCGACTGACGATAAGCTTTCTCAAGGTAAGACATTAGTCCACGTCACTCCGTCCCGGCACGTTCTTAATCAAAACGGGCGCCATTAATCAATGCGCAAAACTTTCCTCCTCTTCGCGCGCACAGTTTTGTCCACAACAGCGCGAATATTGATTGTGTATAGAGCGAACATCCGCATAGTTTTGCCTTACATCTTGACGCATCTCATAAGACATGCTCCTGTCTATGATTGAGTTCCTTTGCGCGCGCAAACAAAAAAACAACTCTATTTGTCTGCATGTGCGCTGCCACTTTTTATGTCCCATCACGTTTCATCCAATCCTCAATTCGTGTGCGCAGAACAGCAATGGGCATGGGTTACTCATCTCCTACTTTATGTAAGGGATAAACCTTATAGTTTCATACTGCCTCGGGGGTAGATACCAAGCAATCCTTTTCTCATTTGAGTTTTGTTGCTGGGCGTATGCCGAATATTTTTTAATTATAGCTAAACTTACATATGACCCAGCATTAAATTTTAAGTGTCGTTGGTTTTCAATATAAGGCCTGTGGGGAAGTTATCTTTATCAAGGTCGGCTGGGTTACGAATTTGTTACTGGCCGTAGTTCTGAACTTTCTGAGTGGATCGAATAAGTTGGCAGGATCATTCAGCAACAGTTTTAGGACTCTTCATCGTCATACTTCAGTAAAATAAAAGTGCATAGTAAGGGGTTGAATGGATGTCATATTTCAGTGCATTTGTAACATGCTGGGAAAAATGGAAAGATTGCTATATGATGATAAAATTTCAACCAACTCCCAATTCCTGTATATTTATGCACACAGAACGTGAGGTAATTAGAATGGGTTGTTCTTCGCCCTTTTTACCTATATTCAGAATAAATCTTAACGTTTCATAATGCCTCGTAGGTAGAGATCCTGCAATACTTCCTTCATTTGGATATTGTTACCGACCCAATGCCAATTATTTTTTAAACTTGTTTAATTGTTCATCTTGTTTTGCAATATGACGCCCGTGGGGTTGGCGTATCCAGGGGTTGAATTATATCCAGGGGTTGGCGTCCTGAGTTACGAATGCGTTACTGGTCTTAATTCTGTACTTCCAGAATGCAACCAATAAGTTAGCAGTAGGTATCATTGAGCAACAGTTTTACAATTTTATAATCTTCATATTTCTGTAAAACTAAAAATAAGAGGCTTAAACGGACGTCATACTTTAGTACATTTGCAATGTGCTCGAAAAATATATGATACGTATATTTTCTTGATTATTTTCTAAAACAGCTAGTTATTCATGGCTGCGTTCTTTTTAGAAAAGCATTAACTTGTTAAGTTTGAATATTATTCGCTAATGGCTGTCTTAGAATCTGAGCTTTATATCTTGACAAATTCTTGCCTATGATTGAGTACCTTTGTTCATAGTAAGGTAGAAAAACAAGTCTATTTGTCTGCGTACGCGCATGCCACTTTTTATGTCTCATGACGTTCTATCCAATCCCCAATTCTTGTGTATTTACGCCAGCAGAACGCGAAGCACGGGTTGCTCATATTTTCGTCCAGGTAGGTAGCTGACGCTCGAAGGATTTCCGCTG
Organism: Aleochara curtula; assembly: GCA_963978815.1. Lineage (NCBI taxonomy): Eukaryota > Metazoa > Arthropoda > Insecta > Coleoptera > Staphylinidae > Aleochara > Aleochara curtula. The sequence continues at coordinate 10,201,558 of OZ022215.1, read as the reverse complement.
CATTCGCATGAAGCACAAACATTTTCCAGCATTACGGTCGGAAACTGAAATTGAATTTTACACAGAGACGATGCGAAACTGCATCAAATGCACTAACATTTTCAGGTTTACAGATGACAACCAATATAATATACAAAAAGTTGCAAATTGCGTTTGTTGTGCGAAGTGGTCTCGCGTATTTATTTTATAATGGGGTGTCAAAATATTATTGTTCAAAACAATCAATCATATTTTTATTCTACAATATTTTCTGCTGACCATATATGAGTATACAGAATAAGGGAGGAAAAGTCGTAAAACGTTAACTCATTCTTGCTCTCAATTTAACAGAATTTTGTCATTCAATTGTCAACATGAAAACATGAGAAATATGATAATTTGGTATAATTCCAGTTTATTGTGAAAAATGCATCGTTACCAACCGTTTTAGAAGCAAATGAAAACACGATAAATGAACGAAATAACGGGTGTAAATGTGAAAATTTCCAATTTGATTTGAAGACTCATTTTCAGCGCGTGTCATTCAACAAATTGGAAATTACTTTGACGCATTCGCACCGTTAACCCCAACACCGTGACGCAGCATTTGCACAACGCAACGTTGAATCTGGATCTATTAATTTCGTATTAATTACACTTCAGTATAAGTGACAAGCGAGTGCGGCATGAATGCATGTGTATAGGTACATTTAGGCTTTAAGCCATAATGATTTCGTGTGTTTCTAAATTCATTTAAGCTTAAATCATTCATCTTTTCTAATTAAAATGTGTAGAGAAATTATAATTTAGTTTTTGTTAAAAGCTTAGTCTAAAGAGTGCCGAATTAATTTTTTAATAAAGCTTCAATGTTCTATTGACAAATTTTATTTTCAAGTTTAATAACTGTTAGAAACATGTTCGTAATAGTTAAAAATTGTAGCTACGCGTTTTTATCGGTCGTTGAAGAGAGCATTCCAACTTTGTTAATCGCAAAGAGCTTTTCAATTTTACGCAAAATGTTTTGGTGCATAAAAAAGTTAATCTATTTAATATGTTATATGTGTCCGCGTGGAATTGGGATTACAGGAGAAACAAATGAAAATGGTGAAAAAAATTTAAGCCGCAAAATAGGCTTTGTTTTAGGAGCAAACAATGGAAATGTTTTATGATTGCCAAAAACTAGTTACCTACCATTGTTCTAACAATTAAATTGTCCCTCTAATTAAAAATCCCTAATAATAAATTAAAATAAATAGGAAACTACTTATCAGAATATATATCAAGTTCTATAAATTCATGTAAGTTTTCAGGTGCCCATAAATGTATAATTTTTGTTAAAAATATTGTTGAAGCAGTTTTAAGGTTTTTGTTCTAAAATTAAAAATAAATATTTAGTTACTCCTCCTTTAGACTCTGACAATACCGTTGCGTTGGAGATTAAACGTCGATTTTTTTGAGCTTCCATCAAACGTATGATGAACATATTTATAAATAAAATCTGAAAAATAAAAGTATTTTAACAAAAATATATACACTACAGCTGCCCAATTGCAAATTATATCACGATAATTAAAAAATGGTTCATTGTTTCAGAGTGGAAATTCTATAATGTCTTGCATTGTTAATCAAAATTTCAAAAACATTTTGTTAGAGCATTAGTTTATTCTATCATGGAATTCAAATTTTTCCAAAACTTACGTTCATAAAGAAATTCCAGATTTTACACCACTCTTTAAATAAGTTTAAAGAAAATTAGTCGTTCATCTCATTATAAATATGTGAAACTTTGTTATTGTTGAAAGTCCTTATCAACTCATTGTAAATTTAAATAAAAATTGAGGGTATCGTATTTCTATTTGGAAGTTTAGCGCAATAACTTTGGATCTATTGGGGTATAAAATTTGTTGATGATATTACAGATTATCTAAAAGAAGATTCTCGAAATTTGTAATAGAAATGTCTATAATCCCTTAATTAGTTAATTAATATCATAAAAACATCGAATGAAACAACCGGCTTAATTAATCAGTTTGTTAGTAAATTTGAAATGGACTCAAAAGACATATTACTTGGAAAATGTCTTGCGTTGAACCACTAGAGTAAGATAACAATCACTTGGCATGCAACTTATTGCTTAGTAGTGAAGACACCACAAGAGACACATTGAGCTGTCTAAGGAGCAGCAAATGTTTACGTCAGGATTTGCGGTTCGTGGCTGTTACAGTAATATCGCTTGCTTGTTACGCTCTACAAAGGTTATTAACACAATCGCGTAGCGCATATTTGCTTTCAATGATAATGGTGTAAAACAACAATAAGGAGATTCATTGCATTAGTCTCATCACCTCCATATAATAAACACCCTCATTGTGCATCGAATGTGTACGTATTATATGGAGAATGTCACGTTGGAAAAGACATTTGCGATTTACACCTGTCACGTTCAGGTGTAAACTGAAAATTGAATTGCGTTCGCCGCCGCCGCACGGCTCGTCGTCTCATTTTGCGCCGAGTTACAATACGCTTCTCGCATTCAATTTAAGTTGAATTTAAAACATTTACGGTTTCGCACACAAAATTGAGCGATAATAGGTGAAAAACTCTATTTGCATACGTGCAGCCTGGCGACGGGCGGCGGCGTGTAATTACAGCGCGACGGTCGCCCGTCCGTAGCCGCCTCTTGCATGTTCCTTTCCTCCTTTGGCGGCGGCGCACACTATGAGCACGCGTTAGGGACTTATGAGCGGTGGTTACATTGTTTTGGCGTCGCAATGTGCCCGCTTTTATTTTCGCGCGCCCGCACACACAGCCACTGTTTACATTTGGTCTCGCATCGTAAACGTCGCACTCCGCTCACTATGTGTGACCACTTTGGGTTATATTGTTACACAAAAATTTCCACTCTGAAACCGTAAACATTAAATGACAGAGTTGTTGTGAGTGTGTCACTATTACTTACTTTGTTCAAACAAAATAAAATATGTACCTATACATAAACAGAGTAGGTACATTTGAACCAGTCAACAAGGTTGACAAATATTTTAGCGGTTTCAATATAGTTTGCTGATTTTAATTACTTAATCTGTTTATAAATTCTAAATTACTTTATAAATTTTTTATATTTTGTCTACAGGAAAGATGTTCATCATACAACTTTTTTCCGAATTTGCTGATGAGGATTTCTCGAAAACTATAAGTCAATTCAACACCAAATTGTTAGCAATTACTTATAATAAAACAAAGATGTAAGTAGCTAATTGAAAATTTTTGAGTTAATAAGAATAGAATTTGTAAAAAAAATAAAATAACAGAAAAATTTTTACGAAATATAAAATTCTGTGTTCAAATCCTTACCATTCGTTATTTGCATTTCTGCTATTTTTAATAATTTTCACATTAAAACCTGTGCGAAATGGATAAAGCAATATAGGTAATATACAATACTAGTAGACAATTTTAAAATCTTTACAAGGCAACAGAAAAAAATGAAAAAATTTTTCATTTGTAAAATGTACCTACTTAACCATTTTCCACTAGATCTTTACGTTATCAATCTTTTGATTCACCTTTGATCCTTAACCTACTACTTTTTGTGCTTTCCTTTTTTTGTGCTTTACATTGTTTTAATTGCAAGTTTTATTCAATTTTCCGATAATACAAAAAATATTCTTTAACAGTATTATGGCTTGAGCGTTTAATGAAAATTCAGCGCATCACAAAACAAATACATACAACATGTACGTAGATTTGAATTATAAACGAAGCACTAACAAAATGCGAACGAAAAATAAATACACGTAAAAGTGTAATTTTTTGTTTCATATTCCGCATGGCATTGAAGGAAACGAAAGCGCAGGATGCAAAGGCATCATTCATATCAAGCGAGCGGCCGCGGCGCGGCGGCGCGAAGGGGAAAAAAGCTAATTTATGTTATGTGCCAGTTTTTCCATTTGAGTAACTACGAATAAAATGCAGCTCGCAACGGTGCGCCGCGCCGGCAATTCCGGATAAAATCGAGTCACTTTTTGCCGGCGATATTTTATTAGCTTGTGCTGTTGCTGCTGGATGCATCCAGCAAGCGAACGCACACAGCGCACGTTTTTAAATGCATTCACTATGTAAATACACAAATAAAATGTTAGTCTCGCTGATTCGTATTGGCGAAAAAGTTACGGCCGAATGCTTCGCTGTGTGTGTGTGTGCATACGATGGCAACAAATTAATTTTACGAGTGGTCGCCTTTTCCATCCGCAAACAGTGAGATATTAGTAGCGCCTGTATGCACGCACTGAGGTTAATTTATATGCCGTCTGAAATGAAAGCATGTTCAATTCATTTGCTAATTTTTAATGCTTGCCTTGTATGTTTTGCAAAACACATAAGCTTAATTTGTTTAACCCAATTTTTACTTACTGTTTCTATTACACAATTCAATTCAATCTTCATCTCCTAAAACGGAATAACTAGAAAATGAAATATTATCAGTACCTACGACTATTTTATTCTGTAGCACTTTTTACAAATATATATAATGTACAATAAAAACAGCCTATTGTTTTCAAAATTTATCGTAAAATTGAAATTTTTGCCAATCCTTTAATATTTATTTAATAACTACCTATTGTAACATGAATTTTATGTTTTTACTATATGATTATTAGTTAATTTGACATTATTTCACTTGCAAATAATTTACTTTAAATGTAAACTAGATTAACCCTGTATCACTTTAATATAATACGTTGTAAAACATTAAACCTATTTAACATTTCATTCGCAAATAATTGCATTTTATACAAACGTTGTTTATACATTAATCGCTCTTGGCTTCATTAATTTATCTAAATACTAAATAACTTAAGAGAATCAATAATGGCGTACATGGATAAGTTATCGTTGAACATCCAGTGAAAGAAGTTACTGTAACAAATTTTTAAAGATTTTTTAAAAGGTTTTTAAAATGTTTCTATGGCATAAATCATAAAGTGAACTCTATCAAAAAGACTTAAATAAAGCATGATATAAACTCAAAATGGTTTTATTTTGTCTTAACTCAAAACCCTCACAAATCTCGTGAAACATATCATAAAAACATTCTCCCTATGTGTGACATGCTGACAAGTTATTGCATAATGCTGTGATTTAGGAAAACTCGCGGGCGCGGCGGCGGCGGCGGCGACAAGAACGTGACGAGCTCGCGAAGGATGCTGTTGCTTGTTTTTACGCCGCGAACGCCACTGACGGTAACAAGAACTGTTTGGCAAGTGTTAAACTATTCAGTGTAGTCCCTCCTGTGAGTGACATTCCCGCCGACAAACACATGGCAAACAGGAATGCGGGGTTTTGCTCGTTATCCTTTAGAATTTGTCAAATGAACCAAATGGGGTAATGACATGCAAATTCAACGTTGTAGCGTTTTTTCCATCCTACCTCGTTCCGGAACCGGATCTTTAGCGTTGTCCAGACGCAGTTTACTCTCCTGCTGGTGCAAGTTTAATATCTGGGCGACGCAGCGCAGGATCAGCCGCCCGCCGCTGTCGAAATGCGAAGGAAACAGCGGCAGATTGAGCGATAGCTCGCTCCAATACAGGTCTCGTTCCAAGTGTTTTTTCGTCTCACATTTTTGACATACCTATTTAAATTGCAATTTTCATAAAGTATTTAATTAAAATTGGTATTGAATAAGCTGTAGGGGTAGACACTTACGGCTACATTATTCAGATAATAACTGATTATGGCTGCAGGTCGTGATGGTTGTGTTGTACAATTCACCCTCAATTCATCGCCAGGGACGTAAAATGTTTTGTCAGTGAATAAAACTGGGGGTGAATTTGGTAAAACTATAAACAGGAAAAGCAGACATATTTTTAGATTATATAATATTTAAATTAGTATTGTTGAAGTGTAGGATAAATTATTATGTTACAAGTTTATGGTCAGGTAGTATTTCTGAGAAGAGCAAATAGATGCATCTTGCACAAGACGTACAAGAGGCATGAAGTGCTCAGGTTGGCGGCGCGCTCAATAAGTGTATGTCGAAAATGGGGAATGGATGGATTGCCAAGTGGCTATTCGAGTGAGCAATGGGTGCGAAGTGGGCCTCAGAGCGCACTGAATGGCCATTGTGGTGCAGCGTTGCCTGTTGTGCGGAATAGCACTTCAAGTGCGTGCAAAAATAGAGGGTGAGTAAGCAGAAAATGAACGCTTAAGATTGTGCGGCGTAATATCATTTGAGAATACGATAAAGTTATATAAGCTGTTGTTACCAACGACAAGCATGTCTTGCGAGACGACTTTAGTTGAGAATGAGGGCGCTTCGGTTGTAACCTCACAAGTGAAGTTTCCGGAGACGTTTAAGCCTACTTTACGCAGCGTCACCTGGTGATCGTTTGATGATTCCAACTATAACAACATATCAAACCTATTGTGTCACAGGACTTGATCAACTTCCAACTATGCTTTTAATATCACTTACATCAACATGCGCACCACTGAAAGCAAAAACTTTTGTTGGCGGATGTTCGCTGGGTGTAAAACGATAGAATTCATGGTGTCCTCTGTACCATTTCACTGTATAAAGTTGAGCATCTTCCAAGTTATAGTTGCATTTAAGATTAGCTGATTCTCCTCTCTGCACCACACGAGGATTAATTATAAGTTCAACGTCTTTCAGGCCAGCAACACCTGAAAGGAAACAAATTTGAGTGCCATCGATCCGAATCAATGTAGTTCATCAGTATATTCGAAGGTATTAATTAAAAGTTTATTAACCCGACATAAATTTGAAATTAAAAATTATTATAGCTATGCGTTGAAGTTTTATGGATCATCTTCATTAAAACCGAATTTTTATAAGTTCGATGCAGCGTCGCATTTTATTGGGCAATGACAAAACCGCATAAACTCAACGCAGAGATTAAGTGCGCGCAATACACTAGTGTCGTTATGAAACAATTTTATGCATCATATAAAAACGATATATATAAATTTTTTAATTCATTCATGAAAACCTCCACTTGATTACAAATTTATAGTCGCTTTAATTAAGCGCTATTTTATAACCTATAAACTTCTAATACTTGAAATTATGGTATCTGAAATATTCAATAAGTAAAAGCATGATTTTAATATTTTCACTCTTTTTAATGGCAAAAGCTTTTAGTGTAACAATGTTGTAAATCTATCGAATAATTTCAGGTCATTAATTAACAAAGCGCGAAGAAAATGTATTACGAGCTTACAAAAACAATAAATTCTCTTTTAATGTCTACACATGTATTGTGTATAATTGCGTGTGTGCTTTGGTTTGAAAGATGAGGTGCGGTCATCCATATAAGTCCATTAATGGAATTAAATTTCAGCGACGCATTTCTGTGTACTTTGTCAACAGCTAGTTGTATTCATAATAATGAAACGTTCTCGGAACTATGCTTTTTCCCGTATTCTATGATTAAACACGGTGATTATGTGAAATCACCATGAATATTTACATAATAAAAGTAGAAAAGTAATTAAATGCAAAGAACACGAAAGCCAATGAAACAAGCAAGAAATTAATGCTAATTCCTAAAAGCTTTTTGTATAATTAATGCATAAAAGATTGATTAATTAAAAGTATAATATAGATTTGAAAATTTATTACAAATTATGGTTATGTAGCATATACAAATTGAAAGTTTTGATGGTTTGTTTTAGGAAAGCATAAAATATTCGCAAATATTTGTCATGTATTTTCTATTTTGAGGTTAGATTTTATGGGAATCCATTTTACTAGTTGAGATATGAGAACTCACGTTCTGTAATCCTTCCCAACGCATGCACTTTAGCCAAATCCGCAAGTAAACTCTGCTAAACCGCCTCAGCTAGGGGGAGGAACGGAGCAAAAACGAGGAAAAAACGAAACGGACGATCATGGTAGGAAATAAGTACATACTTAGATACTTTTACCATGATGAACGACTCTTCGAGCGTGGCGAGAAAGTGGATGTCCATCATGGACGCCCGCAGTGTATGCGAATTGAGAATTTACTCCCCGAAGAGTTTGCTTTGCAGCGCGTAGCGTACGATGAGGATGCAAATATAGGCCAGACAATAAACACTCCCTTTCGCTAGCAATAAATTTACGATATTTTTTACACAGTTGATTTGCAATCGCCAGTAAGAAATTGCTTCATAGTGTGTATTTGCGTGTGCGCATACCGAGTGAAGATCTCTGCTCGAAGGAGAAACTTTGGTCAGATTCAATATGTTTCCGTGCTGGTCTGGCGAGCAAAGCAAACAGACAAATATTGTATCAGACTGTCACAATTCCCACAAGACGGTCGCCCGAATGAATCGTATCAAAATATTTTACGAATGATATCCGAGTATTCCATATTTGTTCATGAAATGTTTGGATAGTTATGAGAGGAGGACTCCTCATGTTATTTAAACTGAAATTTTATATTTTAAATATGGCGCAAATTGTGCCCGTTGTGAAAAATGCTATTGGTTTTAGGAAATGTATAACAAAACAATATTTCAAGTTCGAAAACGTTAGCGTATAAAGCAGGAGACGAACGGTGAAAAAAAGACACGCAAGCCATTGTGTCAGCGTAAATCATTAATAAAGGATCATGTATTCATGTTGAATTACGGAGCGCAAGTGCGAGCTTGCATTGGAAGCGGCTGCGGTAACAAAACCCTCCAGAGAGAGGGAGAGAGGACTCGCCAGCTTAGCGACATGCGCTAATGCTCATTCTGATTGCGCCGTTCGCCGCCGCTCGCCGCCGCGACGCATTCAAGCATCGAATCGCCTGATTTATTATCGCAGCTTTTTGTTTCGCCGATGCCATACTGCAGATGACATTAATCCCTGCGAGCTGTGTGTGCATCGTACGAGTTGATTACACGCCTGCAACTTCAAAATTAATTTCTTTTTCTGCTAAATACTACATGGATTTCTGTTATCCTCTTGAATACTTTTCATCCTATAATATATTTCATGTTGTTTCATGTTTGTTACAAAATTCAATTTCTTTGGATTTTTTACTTAAAAAAATGTGTTCTTTGAATGCATTTTTCAACAGTCCTTTTGGGTTCAAAAATATTAAAATAAGATTACATACATCATTTGATGTAGCATCAAAAACCATGAAAATGTGTATTCATTTTTGTCTTAATAATCTGAATAATTAATTAATAATTAAATCAATTTTAACGATAGATTATGTATAAAAAATTACCGGATCCTAACCAATCACAATCCAGCTATTAAAATAAAATGACACAGGTTTAAACGCTTTGAGCCCAAAATAAACGAATTATGTTCGAGATACGTGGTTTGTATGCAACTACTTCCCTTTTGCAATTTGAAATTTTATCACATAATGCGTGGTTACATAATTTTTTAATAACTTAACTTGCCCATAATTTCAATTTACTTTGCCCATTTTTAATGGCGTTATTGAACTGTTATAGTTATTTCAATTTGTAATACAGAATCATAGTTCACCACAGTAGTTACAATTTTTTATTCCACCCTAACGTATATGAATATATTTGTTTATATTTATAGATAAGTTAGTGTTTATTTACATAAAACTTAAGTATTTCAAGCGATATTTGTAATTAAAAATCGGATTTCTCGCTCATATAATATTATAACTATATTAATATGGAGGATGTTAAGATTCAAGAAAATATGTAAACAATGAATATTAAAATTTAATTCAAATTAGGTATCGTATTGAAAAATCAGATTTGTAAAATATCTGAAATTGCATGTATCATAAAAGCATCGGTAAGTGCACGAATGGCATTCCCTTGTGATTTTTCATGCAACGCTGACTTCCGTGTTGAACGCGCCGCGAACGGAAATGTAACGTAATCTTTGTCGGTTTATTACCACTTTTCTTGACGTGCGCATTCTGCAATCGTACGTTCGCTCTTTCGGGCGACAGCGACATGTACGGCTCATATGCGTCCGACTAAATGACACTCATTTTGCAATCCAAGTACAGCAATTTCGCAGCGTCCCTCAAATTCGGTGCAAATCCATATACTTCCGGTGTTGCGCACTGCGCTGCCAAATGGATGCCATAATACTCGTATCTATGAACGTGTTGTGCAAGACTAGCAAAAGCACTAGAAACTATTTTAGACTCTTTGTCATCATGCTTTTTATGTTTTTGTTTTAATCCAACAACCTACCCTCACCTATAACTATAGCGTGATGATGTCATTAACTTCAAAAGTTTCTTCGTTTTAGCAAAGTGAAAAATGAAATTTCATTTTATTTAAGCTTAAAAAGTGACTCCATAATTAATTGGTTAATATTATTGTAAGTAATATGAAAATATTATTCTTATACTAGGGTCTATCAAATTATGATTTTTAATTAAATTGTGTATTGCTAACGTTTCGGCACGTTTTGAATTGGGTAAAATTTAACCTTGTTAAACACTGAATAAATGAATGAGCAAGCGAGTCGTCCGTCCATGTTTGAAGAAACTCATTCGACTGATTGTTATCTCAATAAACCCCAGTGTTCAATATCATGGCATTCTTGCGCGAAAACGCTGGCGGTTTTTTCGTGTGTTTGCTCCCAATTGGCTTTGAATGACATCATTGAAGAGTGCTGCGAGCGACCTTTCTCGTGCTTTGAAAAAGGTGAGCGATCACAAGCACCCACCGCTCGAATAAAGTTTTCTCCAGACAATTGATTGCTCGATGATCTCTTCTTCAGCTGCTGTCAATGCTTTCACTGTTTTCAATTAACTTTTTTGCTCCACTTGTCAGCCTTACTAAAATAACGTCAGGCGCTCGTGTTGTTTCACGAAAGTGATGAAGAAACTCGCTAAACGAAAGCAAAAATGTTTTTGTTTTTATTGTATACCAGCGACGCTGTAATTTATATTGTTTGCCGATTTTTTGTTTGTCACTGCAGACGGCTTTAGTTGTTGGACAAAATATCTAGTAGCAGGAAAGTGATAGAAATTAATACAGTTGTGAAAAACAAAAATGAATCACATAAAACATTCGATTTCTTTCAGATACAAAACGATTGAACTTCCGTTCCGTGTATTTTCCCATATTTCATTCTATCATGCACGCGAATTGTTCGTTGCTTTAGCAATGTAATATGCTTTTATAACGCATTTGATAAATGTTTCTCTCTCCACTTCGCTTCTAGCTCGCAACGTATTCGAATTCATTGCAAGGCTGGAAAAAATTGAAAAACCATTCAAATGTAATGTAGAATGTTGAAAGCAGGAAATGAAATGAAATATTTCTCACTTTTCAATGTCTATTTTAATTGGAATAATATTTAAATCTGTTCACTAATTTTTCATAAAGCATTTTGGTTGTTACTATAAAATGTAAAATTGAATTAAACATAATTGAATTACACTCGTGAAATCATTAAATATCAAAGGATTAAATTATACCTGTTATAATTATAGCCTGGAGTATGTAAATAATACATAATTTTGCAACTAATTGTGAAACATCAACTGACGATGAGTTGTTTGCGCAAAAATAGGAATGATTATTATACCACATTGAAAATACGCTTTTGTTTGCTTGTTGATGCTCGCATGCTTGTATTCATCCTGCGAATGGCAGCGATTTTCGGTTTAATTGATTGCTGATGGGATGAGGAATGGATTGTTGCTGCTCTTGCTTGTTTGGCTATCGACACTCAATGCGAATTCACGTTTGTAGATTTATGTTTTTTCACGTCATACATATGTATTGAGAAATGCCTGGAGTGGAATATGATTTTTCTTTTATTGATATACGATGATGAATGACTGTTGTGATTGTTTATGTTCTGCTTAATAATACAACTCACTATTTTTCTTTGATGTTTTGTCATGTGGTCTAATTTTCGGCAAATATTTCATTGTTAAAAATGAAATATTATCGAAAATTGCTAATTATTTTGCTTGGCTAGAAAAGGACTAGGTGAATATAGATTTGTATCATTTCTTACAACTCTTAAGGGATGCTTTGAATTTAAATCATTGCTTGTAAACTTTAAATGTTCCTGGACTTATTTTAATTATCTAAGGATATAAGGCTATTGATAAATATAATATACAGTAGAACCTCGAATAACGTACTCCTCACATAACGTGTGTTTCGCTTAAGGAACAATATAAATCGTAAAGGACTCACTTAACGAACGTCGTTTCGCATTACGAACGAATTCGGCAATTCCTATATCAGTGCTGAGTCCCCAAATAGAATCTTGTTATACAAACCTAGCTTATAGTAATATTATTGTAGTAATGTTGGGACCTCTTAATATACAAAAACGTCCAAGTTCTGTAAGAACCATACATATTTCAAGCTTAAACGACATGCCGCGCCCTTTCTTCTAAATGTTTATATGTGTTCTAAAAATATTGCCGAACCATGTACCTTTTTCAACATGGAACGCGGTAATGTAGTTTACATGGATTTATATGGTAAAAATTGTTTCGTTTAACGAATGTTGCCTTTAACGAGTAACACTTTGAACAAATTAGATTCGTTATGCGAGGTCACACTGTGTCTAAACAAAAATATTATTTGAGGCTAGGATTAAAAAGCAATTTAGCAGTTTCGTATCATTTTTTCTATTAAGAAAATGCGTCTTATAGTCTGAAATTACGGAACAACATAATTTTAACTCATTTCGTTAATAGGGTTTAAACAAAAAGACTAATGATTTATGCCTTACCAAACAGACTGACTCCCATTACCCGGTTTACTTCTATATTTGTATAATCTTTCCTTATTGTATCCTTCTAGAGGGTGCAGTTCTTCGTAAAATAAACAAATCATTTGCTTCTAATGTCTATGGCTTGAGGCATAGTATAATTAGACTGTCAATTGCCTTTTTTTTCTCAAGATATTTTCTCAAATTCCACCCACTAGTATCTTGAGATAATAAGAAATGGCATAATAGATTAAAAAAGGAAGCATGGAATGGCATAATAGTAATAAGTGCGTCTATTAAAAACCATTTGCAAATTAAAAAAGTTGCAGTTAACGCTTCATCACGTACATCTGGTATCACACCTAATTTAATACAATAATTCTTTCCCTGATTAAATTTATAGCTTCAATAATGTTTAATACGGAGGTAAAATGTAATAATGTAAAAGCATTAGCAAATTACTTTCGGCAAAGTTTAAAGCATTCATCAACAATCTTTCCGGAAATTCATCTTTCCACTGAAAGAGCTATTCAGACACAAGCACTGCTCTTTTGAAGTGTGGTTTTCTTTCTTGGCATATTTCAGACATATTTAAATATTAATCTGCGCCATGCGAAAATGCTGTCCATTCACTCTTTAAAAATTCATACGTGTCATACTGAAATTATTCATTTCACTGAAATATAATATAAATGCAATTTGCGCACAATATTTTGCGGGAAACCGCATGGACGAACGCTTGATTAAATTTTAAAAATTGATTGTTGTTGTCTCTTTGGTGACGCGCGAATTGGCTCGTGTCACAATCTAAAATGATGAGTGACTGCTCATTGACGGAACGCTGTTGTTGTTCAAACTTTGAGTGCTATTGCGTTTCTATCATCAAGCACAATAGGAAATCATTCCGGCCGATCGTATTTTTATTACGCATCAATCTTGATAATGCGCGTTTTATGTGTGTATCCTACTTGCGGGGGTTGTCGCACATTTACGACGATTGCGTTCTACGCGAATCACAGCGTCTTCTTTCCGGTTGTAAGCGAAATGGAAATTCCACACGTTTCACTTTATGTGCGCTGTAAACAAACGAACGAGGAACCGGAAGTGTAAGAAAAATTGCCGGATTTCTAGAAAAATCGTTGTTTGTTTACTCGTGTTCATAATTTTATTTTTCTATCTGAGATTTAAGCCATTAATTTAATATATAACTCTTTTATTTAATTAAGCTCAACATGCAAAACAAATACTGCTAGTGGTTAATTAATGGAAAATCGACATTTAACGTCAAATCTCATGTTTTTTTTTCTGAATCAGCAAATATTGACTTGAGCCAACTATAAAGAAACGAGAAAAACATGATGCTGTGTTAGATTTTTGAATCAGCGCTGGCGTTAATCTCTTCACTTCATTTTCGATAGAAGAACGTGGCGGAAATGAAATGGTAAAAACAAATGAAGTCAGTTTGTAAACACAAACGTTCGCAGAAAATTAATATTCGAGTAATAAGACGAAGAGAAATGGTACTCACCATTAAATGGATTGTATAAATTCAAAAAAAGTACGAACAAACATTCCTCCAGGATGCCCATTTAGAATTTTTGATTACTCAGCAAAATTCACTTGAGTGACACTTCATTTAACAAGTCTCATTTGATAAAACAGGAATTTCACATACCAACCAACAGGAGGGATATTTAACTAAATTCACTATCTAATCAAGTTTGTGTGATTAGATGTAGGTATAAACGAGGAGGGTTGACAACGCGTCTATGCGTAAAATTTGATAAAACTCGTTGGAACAAATTTGCTGCCAGCTGGCAGATGATATGAGTTATTCGCGCTTACTTGCTTCGCAAAAAGGATCCGTTTTCTTTCTTTCGGCGGCGTTCGCGTTCGTTGTTGCCAACTAACCAAGCAGAGCGCCGCACAGATTGCCGCGAGTTCGAGAATCGAGGGTTGCGCGTGCACTAATCGCGGGGATGGATGCTGCGTGGGCGTTCGTCAGTTCACTCGCTGTCCGCGTTTCGAGCGCTCCTGTTGCGCAAGCGTTTCGCATTCTTACATCCTCAACAGATACAAAACCAAATAAGAAACAAGATAACTTTTCATGTTTCTCTATTTTTTCAAAAATATTTATTTTTAGGTTAGTTTATTTAAATGTTAAATATTACCTAGACTTAAAAACTGCTTTAAAACATATTCAAAGATTTAAGGAACAGAACAATTTTTCCGCAGTTTGAATGTAGCCAAGCTCGCTTTGCTTGGGATTATCTTAATCCTGATGTTTGCGCGGAAAGTGAGGTTTATGCAACAATACGACCATAACCATAGCTGTAATGATCGCGGGAGGGCAGAAATTACACTGGCTGCCAACGGTGTGAAAGTATTATAGTATCTGGAAGTGGAGCACATACAAACTTCCAGGCACACGTTTAGACTATTTATATATGGATATGTTTGCGGAACAATTGTCAAAGATGTGCATGTACGCGGAATTATATGGCGCTTTCGTGGGTTTTGTGTGTCTTCCTGTTGAGATTTTAAGCGAACAACAACGCAGCGTTTCGATGTCGACGAGGTTTTCATGCGCTTTTCAGTTATATTGCCGTAATTATGTTTGCGGTTTTACACTCCTTTTCAAATTCTATATTTAACTATATAATATTATGAAAACGGAGTAATAATTATCAATTTGAACTGTTAATTGTGAAATAATAAATATTATTATTATCATTTTAAACAAAGAATAATTAGATAAAAATAGTTAAGCTACAATTCTCGTCCTTTATAATATAAACTTGATTTTTATTATTATTCAAATAACAATAATATACTAAAAACGGACTAACTAAGAAAATGCCTTTTCGGTGGTTCCACCTTCCTTGTCCTTTGTGAACGCCTTCATATTACCTACGGTTATTTTATATAAACTATAATAAACGGTTATTTGAAATTTCTCTTTAATTTCAATAATTATCCAATTTATCTATTAATAATAAAATAATAAACATATTATTACCATCATTTTCAACAAATAATAATTAATTAATAGTTAATGTACAATTATCATCATTTATAATATAAAGTAGACTTTTATGTGATTATTATTCAAATTTGAAAAATATCTTGGCAATGCCATTTGCATAACTTGCATTTAACCTCATCGCTATTGGGATTCGTTTGCATTTTATAGGCTTGAAATTTATGCCTGCGAGTCCAGCAAAGGAAACATTCGGCTACATGATTGAAGCGCAACATTCCGGAAAAGTTGAGTTGAACAGCGATTGAATGCGGAAAATTGTTATTTGCGCCTACGCATTTGCCTACGGCGATGAAGCTCTGATCTGTGGCGAAATTCAACGTCAAATAATGCGTGGAAATACATACGTATATAGGTCAATATCACATTTCGTCTAGTTCTATCCGTCTGATAAACCACAATTTCATGATAATGTATGCGATTTTATTCGGCAATCGGCGAAAATCCGGTGGCAAAGTAGAGCGCGCACCCTATAGATTGGTTCATCTATCTAACCGCAGCTGAATTCAAGGACATCACAACTCATCGGAAATGCGACTTTTTCTTTATCTTGTTTGTCGGAGTGATTTTTATAACCTCTTAAATTGCATTAAAATTTTATATCTTGAAAAGTTTTACTAGGCAACTTTTCTCCTAGTTTACGCTTACACATTCCGAAAGAGAAATTATGAAATTCGTATATATAAGTATATTTCAAACGTGACGACGGATCTATAATTTATATTTATTTTCTCTTGCCTGAATTCTTCATATAAAAATGCAGGAAAAACGTAAAATATGTATTCGCGTGCTTAGAGATTATAGAATGCATTTTTATGCACTTGTAGGAAAATAACTTGACTAGAAGCAAGAAATGCTTAAAATAGCTTTCCTATTATGATGTGAGCACGTAGCATGCACGTTTACTTTGTACATATACTCTTTGTGAATAACAATATAGAACAAGTAAAAAGTTAACACATTTTCATGATCAAAAATATTATAGAAAACTCATATTGTGAATATCAAATCGGCAGAATACTCAATATTTATATTTTACGTAACAGAAATAGCTAACAGTAAATATCATGATCAATCAAGTAAATACTGATTAAATAATTAATGATCTGAATCTACCAGTGCAGGATCTGTATCCCTTAATTTTCCCCGATGAAAGTAAGAATCACTTGATTTTCATTACACGCCACTGTAGTCAGACACCTAGCATACTGCGCTACGCTTCCTTGTAGATAGTATCATATCTACAGTATCTCTTTAAGAATTATAGAAAGGAATACAAAATAGATTACAAAAACATACATTTATTGGCAATTTAAACATTACATTTAAAAGTTAAACATTACACAAACTAATATTGTGTTGACGCTGGTGTCATTCGCTAAACATTCGCAAATTGCATTCGATTTATTTACAATAATATTTGGAATGAATAAAGGTACGCGATTTCACATATGGTGTATAGAGTCGCTGCTTCCTTGAAAGGATCTTTTGTACACGTTTGCATGGTGTATTAAATTTGGAAATAACATTAAACCTATAGTGTACAACTTTATCATCCTTCAATAATTCCTCAAGAAATTGCACCGGGTCTGTGTCAAATTCGAATAACTCATCCAGTACTTTGGCGTCATCCTCGGCTAGCATTTGTTCCAAAAATGGGACGGGGTTGTGATCAAACGTAAATAAATCGTTATAGTCCAAATCCTTAGTCTTCTGCGTTTCAGGTAGAAGCAATGCATTGGGATTTATTGGTTCTATTGTCAAAAAGAATTGAATGTTTGGAATTGGCTCAAAATTAAAAGTTGTAAAAACTTGGAGCTTTCCAGGTGTAAGAATTTCTTGCGGTTCAAAAATCTGATCAGTAGTTTGACATCTTACGGGATGAATAGTTAAAAACGGTGCTAAATTAATCATTTTCATTCCTTGATGATTTTCTAAAAAAAAGAAATAATTATGTTAATCATAAAGATTACCAATCGTTTGATTACTAAGGGTGCAATATCCATAAAAATCAACTTACCATAGATACCATAAAACATATGCAGTTCAAAGAAAAAATGAGTTGGAACCATTTTACTTGAAATTTTGGATAAAAGTCTTACGTATTGAAAGCACTTGAATGTCACTCACTAATATGTGTGAATTATGAATTCAAAGCGTGAAGTGTGAAGCTATTTATACCCCACACCCTTAAATTATTACCTTTTAAAATTATAATTATAAAAATTAACAAAATTACGCAAGCTGCGGCACGGCAGGAAGAAGAAGAAGAAGAACAAAATTTCACAATTTAGGGCAATAATTATAGTTTTTGGAAATAATTACATATTTCTTATTTTATTATTTCACATTTACGATTTGCACAACATTTTAACTGATTTTGTATAGCTCGTTTTTAGAGCTCGTTGTTGCCACCGAGTCACTTCTCCGGTACCGAGGCGAACTCCTTGGAGCCGTTGATAAAGCTCTCGATATTCAGACCCCAGCTCTTGTTCACCGCGTTCTTGCAAATATATAATACCACCAAAGCCCTGGGGCATCATTTCTGGACAGTCCTTTTCAAAGGTAGTTTTCTGTACAGGTCCGGGCCTACGTATTTGGCAGTCTCTATTATCTTCAGTGTTTGTCTAAGCAGTCCGGAGCTGCGGAAGCTTAGAACTTTGTGTTTCTTCGTGAAGACTACCTACTGTCTCCGTCTTGAGTGGGTTGACCCCAACACCATAACCACTGCACCAGAGCTTAGCTAAGGCGCCTTCATTTAGCTGTGGTAGTGCGGTTTGTTACTTTCGCGTTGCTGTGATGAAAGTATCCCTGTTTACTACTCACTTGTTTTTCGCCCATGGTAGTGGTCCGATCCACTCCCAGTTCTCTGAAAGCTGTTATGATCGCAGCGGTTGTCGAAGGCTCCGTCGATATTGAGACAAACCTTCTGAGCCAGTATATTCCTTCTGAGCCAAGAATCCTTCGATCTGATGGCTTTCACACCCTGGGGATGTTGGCTTGCTCTATACACGCTCTGTATATGATCTCCAGCCAAGGCACCACTATGTCAGCTTTATCTGGCTGATGTCGTCCGGCCCCAATGTCTTAAAAGGCTTGAAGTTTTTAATGCTCCAGCCCAGTGTCTCCCTTTCCATGATCTTGCTACTCAGGTTCGCCAGAAGATCCCTCTGAGTCTGGTTTGTTTGCCCTGTCCTTCCATTAGGAAAATGTGGTAATTCTAGCAGTGAATCTGTGCAAGAGCTCATCTAGTAACCGATCGGCTTCCTAATGAGACCTTGGACCATTGGTGTTTTTTCCATCACGCTTCGGAGCTTGCCGGCTTTCGAGGAGCTCTCAATTTCTTCACAGATTTTTTTGAAAGGACACTTAGCCTTCTTCACCTCTACCTTGAACTCGCGCAGGCTGGGTTTATAGGCGCTTCACTCATTTGTGGCTTTCGCCCTATTAAGCAGCGCCCAACCGCGCTTTCTTAATATAGTGGTGTTCCACCATTTGGATTTGGACCTACCTTGTTTCGGCAGTTTTGGGCTTGGTCTTTTTAGCGCAAGGTCTTTATCTCTTAGTTTATTAGGTATCAATTGTATGTATGTATGTGAAATTGGCCGCTCCCGATATCAACGGAGTTTACACCACAACTACAAACGACTTTTCACTGCTAAGAATTGAAAGCACACATAACTATTGAAAATTTGACAACGGTAATCTCCTGCTCGGGTCACAATTGAAGTGTTAATCCTCTCCGCCACCAATCTGTATTAGATATCAATTAGTGTAGTATTAGATTTCAATTAGATTTAAATTCACTGTACATTATTTGTAAGCTAAAAATACGAATCTACTTCGTTCCGAGCATTACTCTGTTCAGTAATGTTCATTAAACGAAACAATATTTACCATATAAATCCAAATAAAATTCATTAATACATTCCCTGCTGAAAAAAGTACATCGTGCTAAATTAGCTCTTTTTAATAATGTCTGACTAAATTTGTAATGACATTTTTAGTTTCTTCGAGCTGCTTTTTCCCTTGGACCGACAGTTTAACCGTAGGTATTTTTGCCCTTATCCTTTTGAGCCATTTCTGTGTTAATACCCCGAGGTTTAGACCGATCAATGATTCGTACCCTAATATTATACTAGTTGCCCCCCCTCGATTAATCGGGTGGTCCAGAAATGATTTGACCACAGAGATTAGTCATAGCAGAAAATTCATATGACTATATTTTATGAAAAAATAGTTCGATTTTTACCATTCAAATTCGCGCGTAAATATAAAAACATAGTATTTAGCTTCGCGAAGTCTAAATAAGATATAATTCTGTTACTATACTACTCCCCATTTGATTTTCATCCTGCTAGTCCACTGAAAGTCTTGCAATTGCTCATTTGGTATCTACCCGAGCTGTGTGAGTGCTGCTGAGAGAATAAGTAAAAGCTCCATTACATTGACGCTACCCACTTACTCTCTCAGAATGAATGTGCCTGTGCGAGTGAGCAAAAACGGGTTTCGTCCTGCGTCCACGCCCGATCTTTTTCAGAAATTTCGCCGGGGGTCGCCGCAAAATTAAAATAATTTCCGGCTCCGGCGTATTAAAGGATTCGAAGCTTTTATTGTTGTGGTGTTTGTTACGCGAGGTCCCACAGTACATTTATTGAATATCAACCCCAGTAGAGTTGGATCTCTTACATCAGTCTAGCAGTAATCTAGCAGTCTCTCAGTGCAACAGTTTGTCCAATCACCGTCTGGCTTCTTCATGAGGCTTTGGACCTACCGGCTTTCTAGGTGTTCTCACCTCAATGAACACCTACATTCCTCTTGGCCTTCTTAACCTCGGTCTTGAACTCGCGCAGGCTGGTTTTATAGGCGCTCTACTTATTTGTGGCTTTCTCCTTATGAAAGAGCGCCCTACTCCGCTTTCTTAAGGTACTGATGCAGGGGTTCCGCCATATGGATTTGGACCTACCCTGCCTGTGTAACGGCTTGGTAGCTGGGAGAGTTAACACTTTGCGACCTGAAAGCCACGGGTTCAAGTGACCGAGGCGGAGATTACTGTTGTTGAGTTTTCTATTAGTTATATATGCTTTCAACCATATTTAGCAGTGAAAAGTCGTCTGTAGTTGGAGTTTCAACTCCGTTAGTATCACAATGGGACTGTACTGGCTTAAGTGTGCGAAAGCAGCCAGCCAACATAGATAGATACCCATTCTCTGTGATTTGGAGCATGATCCTTTTAGCGCCAGGTCGTTGTTTCTTTGTTTGTTAAGATTTAAATTAGCGCTTTGCAATATTATCTGATTAAATTCGTAACGACAGTTTTAGGCTGATTTCTTGCAAATTCTTCTTCGGCGATATTTTTACAACACTTATAAACGTTTAGAAACAAGCGCGCAGCAATTTGCTTTTCGCCGAACTTGAGCGTTTTTGTACACTAGAAGGCCCCAACATTTACTACAATAAAAAAGCTAGGTTTGTATTAAATGCAATAATAACCAGACAGAAAAACTTTTACCGCAGAGAAGGGACTTGATTCTCATTACCCGCCTCTGTTCGAGTAATAATTCGATAATTTAAGCACTATTTGTAGAGTACCTGCATAATAATTAACAAAAAAGAATAAAAACAAACAGAGATTACAAAAACATACATTTATTGGCAAGTTAAACAGTACATTTAAGAGAGACACTGGTGTCTTGTTAATCATTTGCTAAGCTACGCGCTTTCACATATGGTGTGTAAAGTCGTTGCTTCCTTGAAAGCGACTTTGATGAAATCTTTTGTAAACACTTGCATGGGTCATTAAATTTGTAAATATTGTTAAATGTAACATTATTTAACCCACAGTGTGCAACTTTATCATCCTTCAATAATTCCTCAAGAAATTGCACCGGGTCTGTGTCATATTCGAATAACTCATCCAGTACTTTGGCGTCATCCTCGGTTAGCATTTGTTCCAAAAATGGGACGGGGTTGTGATCAAACGTAAATAAATCGTTACAGTCCGAATCCTTAGTCTTCTGCGTTTCAGGTAGAAGCAATGCATTGGGATTTATTGGTTCTATTGTCAAAAAGAATTGAATGTTAGGAATTGGCTCAAAATTAAAAGTTGTAAAAACTTGGAGCTTTCCAGGTGTAAGCATTTCTTGCGGTTCAAAAATCTGATCAGTAGTTTGACATCTTACGGGATGAATAGTTAAAAACGGTGCTAAATTAATCATTTTCATTCCTTGATGATTTTCTAAAAAAAAGAAATAATTATGTTAATCATAAAGTTTACCAATTGTTTGATTACTAAGGGTGCAATATCCATAAAAATCAACTTACCATAGATACCATAAAACATATGCAGTTCAAAGAAAAAATGAGTTGGAGCCATTTTACTTGAAATTTTGGATAAAAGTCTTACGTATTGAAAGCACTTGAATGTCACTCACTATTATGTGTGAATTATGAATTCAAAGCGTGAAGTGTGAAGCTATTTATACCCCACACCCTTAAATTATTACCTTTTAAAATTATAATTATAAAAATTAACAAAATTTCACAATTTAGGGCGATAATTATAATTTTTGAAATAATTACATTTTTATTATTTCATATTTATGGTTTGCATAACACCTTAAGTGTGTATTCTAGTCTAGACACCGGAATTTTTGCCGTTTTTCTACAATCGATAAAAGAAAAACTATTGATATGTTGCTTTCCATTTTTTTTATCACTAATTTATTCATTATTCGATATATAACAAAAATTTCATTTTAAAATAATTTTCCGGTATTTTCCGGAAGTTAGGTGAAAAATAAAACACCACATCCATCTTGTCGCGATTCCGGCCCTTCTAGTGATCCGAAAAAAATAACTCGGGTAGATTCTTGTTTAGTACAAATGTCACTTTGGTCGGAGTCAAGAAAATCCGCAAGAAACATTGTTCTTGCAATATGACAGACTAATAAATAATTATTGAAGGAATTTATTAAAGGTAGTAAAATTTGGAAATTTGCAGTTTTTCTAAATTCGACTCTTAGTCTCTTCGAGCTGCTTTCTTGCGTATTCTTCTTGGGCGACATGAAAACACTCATGAACATTTAGAAAAAAGCGCACAGCACAACGTTTAAACTTACCGAAAAGCCGTATAAGGAATCAATTATTCTAAAACAAATTCAGTAAGATTTGCAAAATGCTGATATATCGACACCGAAAAAAAGTTATTTGCCGTTATAGCGCCATAAATCCAAAACGTGCCTTAATTGAAGAGAGCCGAGTCCGCGCACATATAGGAATTCGTTTGTAATGCGATACGACATTTATTAAGTAAGTCATTCTTTTACGATTTATGTTGTTTGTTAACGAACGAAAGTACGTTATGTGATGTGTTTGTTACGGGAGGTTCCACTGTATATTTATTAAATATCATCCTCATTGAAGTTGTATCTCCTACATAAATACTCCAATTCCAAGTTTTGTGATTCTTCTACAGATTATATAAATTTTAAATTATTACTACTGACAATAATTTTCACTTGCAAATATATAATAGTAGAGCACATGGGGCACAAAGATTGCAAAGTTGATTTAAGTTTTTATGTACATGTTTGTTTAGATTTAAAACTTAATATAATGTACATACTAGCTTCCTATACGAGTTGACATGAATAATTAACATTAACAAAAAATCATTAGTTATATAGGTACGTACATTAGATGTACTATATTTAAAATTAATTTAGATTTCAAAAGCAAAAGAAAATGATAATAGTTACTTTTCGTACTTATATTGTAAAGTTAATGAAAGTTTCCAAGAAATTTGAACCAAATTATGCTCTCATTTCATTCCTCGACAAAAATGCACAAGGGTGAATTCAGGTGAATTCTGCTAAAATTGTATGTCATGAATCCATGTACCCTATTTGAGTGCACACTCTTCTTGCTCTTGTCACTATTATTCGTGTTTCTTCACTACTTCGTTCAAGTCTTCATCAGCATGCTTTGTATGTTGTACTGAATATACTGGTGTTACCTACATATACTCTTTGAGTAGTTGACATCTTTATGAAATGAATAAATGGTGAGTGCACCACTAATTCGTTATTTCTTATTTATATAAGGAATGTAGTATGAAATGCATTTATTAGCAAATATACCCGTAAGCGGAAACACATTTAAAATGAAATACTTTGGTATAAATGAATTTTCTAAGAAAAAAAAGCTTTCTACGTAATATTGCAAAATCGCGTTATGAAGTTGTGCAATATTCCATCATCTATAGTGGTGCACAGGTCTCATAAAACCCTTTGGCGCAAAGAGAACTAAACAGAAATATTTTCAGTATTGTGCTCGAAGAATGCGGCACGTCGTCAAAATGCGTTGTGCAGCAATGGCAAATAATTCCCAGTTGGCAAACGCACGCGAGCTGCTGCTCTGCATCAATTCGACGAAAATGGGAGACGCGCCGTTCGTTTCGTTCGTTTTGTGCAGCAATTTTCAATTCCCATTGTAGTCGTCATCAATATTACACCCGGTGTTTAATACGAGTGCGACGTATTACCGCCTCCGCCGCCGCTGTCGAAATTCGCTCGAAGCACTCTCCCTATTATCGTTGTCGTTAATTAAACGTATTTTCAGCTGTTTACCTACATTCATCTTATTCTTCTTCTCATTGTGCGCCTTCAAAATAAAATACGCGAAGGCGAACGGTGAGCGAAAAATAAGACGCGCATTGAACGTAAATACCACCGAATTTAATTAATTAAAGACGGCTTGTTTAATTAACACGTAATGGCGAGAGCAAATAATGCTCGCTCTTTTTCTATTAAGCGACTTTGGTATAAGATCATTAACTCAATTTCTTATAGCATATTTTGTTTTACAATTGAAACCTGTATTTGGAAATTTAATAAGCTCAAAATAATCTTCTTTGTTCTTTTCAATTAATTTTTTATTGCTCATTTTCTTTTATACGCAAAGTAAATTCAACTCTTTGAAATCAAAATAACTTGTCGTCAGGTTTATTAGGCGAAAATAAATTATTATCAGTTTCATACATCTCTGTCAAAATATTCGAAAAACATTGCCAAGACGAATTCACTATAATGTCGTGGCATTGTCAGTGAATGTAGTAGAGCAGCTGAAGCTATTCTTGAGCCAGTGCAAAAGCAAAGAACCTGAAGGCGGTCGTCCTTCGTAATTTCGCTCCAGCGGACTAAGCCTCGGGGATTGAAAGGGTATTATGCGCGTTCCTGAAAAGCGCCGATAGCACCTACTGTAAGCTCCCAATCCGGGCGGTACACGAAGCAATTTTATTGGAATTCGTCCTGCAATTATTCGAAAATTCCTACGACTTGCTTCCAACTAGCACGTGCCCACTTTTGACGTGCATAAAAACTTGAAGTTAAACGCTTAAACAAGTTGAGGAACACACCAAATTTAATTATATTAACTAAACAACATCCGACTTACCTTAATACACGTTAAACTAAAGAAAAACATGTGGCTTTAAGTGTTACTTTTATTATTCACAATATTCCATGAAGTAACAAGAAATGCATTCTTTTTCCATTTGAGTTATCGACAGTTTTGAGCTTATTTGACTCAGTGATGTTTGAGCCCACTTCAAAGATGGATCTAGGATAATTAAATCGTTCGATTTCATACAACAATAATGGATTTCTTTTTATTAGACTTTAAAAATAGTTGTTTATAATAATTTCAACAAGTACTAATTTGCATTCAAATAAAAAACAAACGCTCAAAGAAAATTAGTAATTATCCATAATGATAATTAGAATATTACACTTGGGTAAATATTTTTGTGGAATCTCGTGAAAATTAAAATGCATAAAAAGAGAAAGGGTACACAATAAAAAAAAGAAAACACTATAAACATGCAGTGAGTAAAATATGCAAAATGCTGGTCGGCCGCATAAACAAAATTTCAACATACCTCCTGCTACTGCAAATGCCGCCTCTCGTGCCGCATCCCGTGCCGCCAACGACCTAACAAAACATGCCTCATGTTAATATACATACAATGCAAAATGAGTGGCGGCTGTGGCGGCGGCAGTAGCCATCGCATGCCACTAGAGAGAAATAACCAATTAAAACTGTAAAATATGCAAGTATGAAAAATTGCTTACATTACATTATAAATATGTTTTTTTTAAATTCATAAAATTATGAATAATTTAATAATAAACATATTTCTATTAAATTTGTTGGCAATAAAAAACTCTAGCATAACTCGAGATAAACCTGCATTATAATTAACATATAAAATGGAATCGTGAATATTTATATATATAAATAAAGTATCATCAAGTGAACATAAAATACGCTCATAAAAATCAGCATAATTTTATGACTGTACGTGTACTGATAACAAAATTATGATATACTTACGTCGCAGAAAATTTCAAAGATTAGACTGAATGTAAATGTGAAACGTCGTTCTCAATGCGTAATCGGAGGACGGAAATTCATGGCAAGATGAGCGATGAGTTATTAAGAAATTATTGGCCAGCCATGTTTATTTCGAGCTATTGGAGCATTTCCTTCGTTCGGCTGTACGCGGAACGCTTTATTATTAAAACTTCCTTACGACGCACATTTTGATCCGGTTTAATCTTCCTTCCGGCCGGCAGCTACGTTCAGCAACAAGTTTCTTCGCGATGCGCAAATAATAAAAATAATAATTTTTCATCCATGGAACTCAGTTACGCGCGCAATGCAATCTCGCTATTTATGAATTTACGTTGTCAGCTAAAGATGAACTTTATAATCATGAAAAATTCGAATCATGCTGTTCACTGTTTCATCATTTATTAGCTAGGTCTGATGTTTCCGCCAGATTTAAATAAATAAGACTAGTTTTGTTTTAATAAAAAAATATAACTTCATGTCATTGTTCGACATTGCAAGATATGAAATTCCGTACAAAGAAAACCTGAAGAACAATGACCTTAATTTGAAGGGACTTATAACAAAAGCTGTGAGTCTCAGTTGATAAGATACAAACTTGGAGGACATGAGTGCCACTTACCATCGTCCTTTGACCTGATGACTCGCTTGAGTGGGTCATTGTTTATGCCATTTGGCCTTTTCATCCATTGTTGTGATTGTCTTTTGTTTAACAAACTAACAAACTTTCTAGACAATGGATTTATATAATATATTGTGCCGCAATAAACGAATAAACATTTATTATTAGAATTGCTAGAAATAGTTAGGTAATCTTAACGAATGCATTTTCCTGCAAAAAAGAAAACAACATGTTAGTATTATGTGACTTGTTTCCGCATTGTTTTAGCAGTTAGCGTTTGTTTTCGTAAATTTGCTTTGTTTTGCACATGCGAAACAGGAAACAACTAGTGATAGCGCTTCGAATGTATGCGGGTTTCGGGCATTGTAAGAACGTAAATCAAAACTTTAAGTGTTTGTGTGGCATGCGTAGTTTTTTCGTCTAGGATTGGGTGGGCGAAGAAAAATGCTTGATGGTAAACAAGGCGAGCAGACAGGACGCCGACGATTACGACTACGACGACGACAACGGCCCAAGTGCAAAAAAATTAGGAATGAACACGCCGCGCGTTTCTGAATTCTTTTTGATGAAGAAAACAACACAGAGCGCCAGTAGCGCTCTAGGGCTGTTGGAACAGCGCGCGACAAAAACCCACTGAATGGGAAAATAAATTGAAGCGCTGCAGCGGAGAAAAGTGGGAAAATAAAACAAGTGGAAAAGTGGATAAATAGGAAAATTCTAAATATAGAATATAAGACAAATGCTTTAGTGAGAATTATTGCTTTTTGCAACTTGCTAAATTTCCCGCATAAAAAAATTATTCAACATTTGCAGAAATAACTCTGTAATAGAAAAAAGAACAATAAATGTCGTATTTCATTGTTGTTTTATTAGTTTGAGTGACCTGCCATCAAAACTTGTTTGTCATCATGCCAAAAGTTTACACAATGCGGACGTTTCAGTTTCTTTATTCGAATACATTAATATATTAAAGCGAGCAAGGATTCAGGGTGGATAATTGCATCAGTAACTAAACTTGTTGTAAACTTATTCGATAATATTCTTCTCTTCGGCCGGGTCGATGGTGATCCTTTACGAAGAAAGTACAGACCATTAAACATTTCAATTAAAGTTTAAATGAAGTAGTTGGGCAATTGTTAAAATCTCGGCAAAATTAATTCGAACTGGGCGCTGAAAGTTCGATCAGTAACTGTAGATGCGATCTGTTAGTGCTATTTGTGTGAAGCGTCGCTTCAACTAAACATATATCGAAATAGTTGTGCGTAACCGACATTGAATTGGGAGCCAAGTTGCATCAAAGCGCGCCGAGAATCCCCGGGGTTGCATTCGCGATTGTGCTTGCCACTCTCAATACATGCGAAAGGCGCTTTCGACAAGCACTCCTATCCTATGATTTATTTGTATCGCAAGCAACAGTAGTTGGTTCGCTTCCAGGTGTGCACTTCGAATGCTCGTCGAAACCGCACAATTGAAACAAGCAAAAACATTGTTCGATTTGTCCAGGAACTTTAGCTCTGAAGTAACCACAAACACATTGTTAGCAGCTTGTTCTAGAACAGGATTCTAGGTTTAAGAAAGGATTCGTGTACTACAAAGCACAATTAGAATATTTAAATAATTAATTCACTCACTGTTTGTTCGTTCGAATAACGGATGTACTTTTGCCAGATGTTGCATTTGGACGGTAATCGGACTATAACTATTAACGTAATAGGTATGTGGCAAATGTACGTCGATGAGTACTTAAGCGTATTAAACGTTGAAAAACCGGAAAACGTTGAAAGAACTCTAGCAACTAGAAATTGAAGGATTAATGAGAACAGCATATCCGGACAAATACCATTTACACCTTTTACTACGTCCTTTCTATTCACGCGTTTCCTTAGTTTATTTCATTACCAAAATAGTTATTCATTATTTTGTTGTTTTATAAAGTATTAACAGGTTTAACAAATACAATCTAATTGAACTCTTCTCTATTCGATTTTATACATTATCAGTTGTTTTAGGTTATTGAGCCTTTGAGCTCCTATTAAAAGCGATATACTAAAATTATTAATTGATGCCATTCAGCAAACGGATTATAACATACCGCATTCAATATATACGATTCTTGTATATTCAAGCCTATAACCTATAATCCTAGTTCTATTACTGCATTTATATATTCTATCACGTTTTAATGGTTTACACATCCCTTTTGCTCATTTACCACTTTAATATTCGACAGTAATTGATGTGTTTATTATTATTGGTATAATTATATTATTCCATTATGATCTTGCGAATGCATTAATATGTTTATTAAATAGTAAAATGTTCTTTTGCTCTTCTGCTCTCCTGAATTGAAGATTCAGTTTTATGCTTACTGATGAAATTTTTAATTCAAGTAAATGTTCAATAATAAAAAAAATTGGCAATATTTCTAATATAAAATGAAGCACTTTTTCGTTATTTTGAAAAAGAGTAACATCATTTTGAAGCATACCTACTTCATAAACACGCAAACATTGAAAAAATGAATATTTCACGTATTCCAGGTGAAAATGAGGAAGTACGCGGATACATGAAAGGAAAATGGGCTTTATTTGAAAATTCATTTTGGTGAACATATTTTCACATGTAGGCATTTGCATACAGCGCAGTGAATACACGATAAAAATATAGGTGGGATAACAGCTTTCATCGCGTTCGAATACTGCATCGACTGCAACACTGATAGAGTGGAACGAATCGGTTTTACTTTATTTCTGCATATACATGACATGGGTCAGCGCCCATTTGCACCGCACACTAAAGGAAATAAATCGTCCTTCTCAGCATAGTCACTCGGATGCAGTTTTCAGCTAACAGGTATCCCAATTTTTTATTTAAATATATAAGGGATGTAAGTAATTTTTTCAGAAGCTGATAAATTATTTATTTCTATCAACGGATTTCATACTATTTTTGCAAAAGAAACAAGTAACAGAACAGATTTTTGTTCTTTAAATTCGAGTTCATTCAACTTCAGAGTCGTCAGGATAATGGAAACTTTATAGCCAGCTTTTAGTAACTGAGTAGTTTTCACACATCCTTTTTGCATTAGTGCAAATGTATTTTCCACTTATCCTTTTTCCTTTGAAACGATCAACTGATTAGTTATTACGTTTATTCAGTGCTCGGCATGGTTTATAAAAAATTATTCGAGAAGTTAGCAAGTGTATAATATTGTTATATAATTAAGGGGTGAAACTTTTCGGGGTGCGCATGATATATCCGCACAGCACGATGCACCACCGTTTCGAAAGTTATCCAATATCATGAAGCAAGGCGTGAGTCCCTCGAGTGGCGGTGCGTCGTGCACAATGTTTTTCCATTGGTATGTGCTTCACGAAGTCGAGGAAATGCAAGGCGCGACTTTAAAAGTCGGCCTCCAACAAGAACGACAGCGTCGACGGCGGCGCAGGCGATGCGATGCCGGATCGCGTAACAAGTGCCACGTTTTGCTTTGCCGAGAACGTGAGTAATTCAGAAGGTGATTCTTCAACCAATAGAGCTGCGCAAGCAAACACATGCTTTCACGTTTCTTTCCAACTCGTCGTTGACCCACGAGCAACTTCAGGAAGAACTGAAAACTTTATTCACGTGTTTCTTTGTTTCGTTCAAATTCTTCTTATTTCACAATTGCCAATAATTAATCCAAAGTCATTAATTCCTACTAAAAGTTGAGTTAAATTATTACAGTTTATTTGCCACATGCACGATACTTACGGGGCAAGACCGACGTGGCGGTTTTCTCAGTAAATTTTGCACAATATATTTTATTCATTTAATGTAATTAATATTTTTCCTACGAATAACAAATCAACTTAGAAAATACAACATTTCCTTATAAATATCGATATTTTGTTGAGTGAATCAATAGTTGTATACTTCATGACTTGTTGTACCTACTTTATAATAGAAATATTAGAGGGTTATTCCTCGCGTGAATGAAAGACATAGATTTCTAACTAATTGCGATTAACTTCTGGTTTGTGTACGAATAAAAGAAACTTTTTAGTAAATATTATGAAATCTTTTCATAGCATTAAACATGGTTTATATTAAATAGAAAATTCATAATTACTTTATATTTGTTGAAAAATGTTGTAAGGAAATGGAATTGAACATGGCACGTGTGTTGTGCTCGTAACGTACATCTATGCTATTTTTCAAGTAATACTTGCGGAACTACAATATCAATTTAAAGTTTTTAAATTTGTACCCGTCAGATAAGTTGCCGCGACTATATATTATGCCATTTCCACGGCGCCATTTATTCGCCCGTTGCCGGATAAACAAAATTTCACAATTTTCAGACGCAAACTTACAATTAATTGCGTTATTACAACGTGCAAAAGTTTACGTAATTGGATAGCACTTGTTAATTTATAAATTATGCGAAACTTTACAATACTACGTGAATGTATTGGTAAAGTACGTTTTTTACTTGTTAAAAATTGATTAACTTTAATATAAGTATACAAAAGTAAAAGTTTTAATTAAATATAGATCCATAATATAACTAGAAGTCAAACATATATCTATATTACCCTGTATTAATTAATCAAGATTGGACAACACATGAATTACAAATTTTGACCCAATTAATTAATTCCATTTATTTACCTTTGACACATGTGGGGAGGAAAATACGATTATCGTTATTTATACGTTTACGTTAATTGCTTGTCTTAATGCCACATTAATCCGATTTCCGGTTTAGCTAATCTTATAAATTTCCTTTTTGGGGTTGAAATTTTGTTATATTGCTAATTGTTTCAGCTTCTAATATTAGTTTCCATAATTTACGGAAATTCAATTTTTTTCTTTCATTTCTTTTGTACATTTTTGAAACATGAATAAATATGTGATAAAAAATGAGAAGTAAAATATCAATAGATTTTCTATTATCAGTCGTAGAAAAACGCTCAAAATTCGGGTTTCTAGATTAGACTACCCCCTTAATAATTGACATTTTAAATTGATATTAAAAATTCGTTTACGCAGTAAGACACGTTATTATTTTTTTCTCTCGATTAATTAGAGCGCGAAAAGAATGAATGTCGGTGAGTAATCGACAGACAGGCAACGCGACGCCGATTTAATAGCAATTATAGTCGCGATAATGTATATAAAACGATTCTCATTATACGAACATAATTGATCAACGTCTTGCAGATGACGGTTTTCTTGTAGGAAAACTCGAGCATCCAGCACTGTTATTAGCATTCACTGTCATGTCGAGTTTAATGCATCTCTGCGAAACTTTGTTCCAGCGCTCAATTGATTAAAGTGGCAAATAAAATAAAATTTTATTTTCTTATAAAAATTACTTCGTTATCTACTTAAAATGAAAAAGAAATGTGTTCAGCGAACAATGAAGAAATCCTATTTAAAATATGACATAAAAATGCACATGCGTGCTTTGTTTTGATGAAGTCCAACAATTCAGTTAGCAACACTAAAATATTTTTCATGTGAAATAAAGTGTTACGTGCGTTACGCGTGCTGCTTCCTCTGTTTTGGTTTATTCGTGCATGTCCTGAAAGCAGGACACTCACCATGGGAATAGTCGGAATAATTTTTGAATAATACGACGCGCCGTAATGCGGTCATTTAGGTAGACGATGTCATTCCATTACATGATATTTTGTCATTTTCCAAGGTTTATGACCGAACAAAATCTACTTTTATACAGGATAATTCAAATATTTGCAATTATATTAAGTATTACGTATTAAATACATATTGACGAATGTATTTAAGAAATATCGAAAACCGCTGAAAATATTTTGGGTATAAAACGAAAATAGTTTGGATATGGTGAGTAAGTGCGCAGGACATACATAAGTTATCACCCAAACATAAAAATACGTCGCCATCATACGGATGATTCATGTTCCTTAACGTGCTCCGTGCCACGGCATTAAACATCGCCTTTCTCCATTCTGCATGAATGCATGCGAGCTGAAAGCGACCACGCCATGCTGTGAACCAAACATGGCAAATGCGCGTTCGCCTTCTTCGCCAAATCCTAGCGCTAGTGCATTCGCAACAATGATTCAATCCAGCACTGCATAGATTCACGATCGCATTCAGTCTCAAGAATGTGCATGTCTTCGCATCTTTCGCATTCGCAAAGCCGCGTACCAGGTATCGCTTGCCACTGCGATCGAACATTAAGTAGAAAGCACGAATACGTTTAGCGAATTGCTTTACTCGTATATCAATATATTCACAGGATTTACACGTTTTATGTACTTTCCGTTTTATATTTAAATAAGCATAAAGCATAATTACATAAAAATGAAATGAAATCATAATCAAATACCTAGTTCTTGTTAGACTCTAAAAAATGTATTAGGTAAATATTTTAAAATTTCTTATTTAAATAGCTTTAGAAAATGCATATCTATTCCTTTAAATCGGACAATCCTTACACAATTTTAAACCTTTATTGAATTTTTAAAATAATATAAACGAGTTTGATTTGTACCCAGAGTTGATAGCCTAAATAATTAAAAGTTATCTCAGCTCGTAGATAGATAAACAATGTTTTATTATAAAAACTTTCCAGAAAGATATTATTTTAAAATAGGCTATTATTCGAAATCTTTGCTGCCATCAAATTTTGATACTGGAAACGGAAACTAATTTAATGTTTTCTGTAAATTGAATGCATAATTATGAATAATTAATTGAACATTCTAGGAATTGTATGCGCGCGCAGTCAGGATGTAGTAAATAGTTACACATATGACACAGTCAATGTCTTTAGATGAGTATCTTTTGAGAATGGATTCGTAGACGTTTAGCGGCTTTCGTCAAATGCGCGGCGGGCGTGTTATACAAGGCTTTGGCAAATGACTCGGGCGCAATCCCGCGGCGTGCATACAATCCGAAAGCGTATGCGGAAGGAATCCAACTGCTTTCGACGGTTGCGGTCGCACAACACGCGCTTGCCTCACGCGCACGAATTAATCCCTAATTGAAGATGAAATAAATGGGATTTGTGCGGTGAGTTGTAAGCCTGCGGACTTGCCGCTCGCCGTTTGTGATTAATTATTCTGCGCTTTGTGCTGAAAGCTCATTCGAAACACTAACTTGTTTCTCGGCTTTTTTCGGCTTTACGTGCTATTTCCAATTGTTTTAACTTTCTTACTTTATTCAAAGATCCTTGTTTTATTGGTAAACTTATGCTGAACGAATAATTCGTATGTTTAGCGCAATTCCTGACATTTTGTTCAGTAAACATAATCACGCGTTTAAGCATCAGGATGTTAAATCATTTTAATTAAATTTTTGACGTTTTAATTTCGCACAGCGCATAAAAACAAAATTCATTTATTTGTATTCATGTTTATCTCAAAAGTCTCGTAACGAGTTTCAAAACTCGTAAAGAGTTTGAGTTGACTGATTGAACGACCCGGCGAACGGGTGAATGAATAAAGAAACGAATCCTGTACACCGAGCGCAGTATGCCGGCAAAACAAATTATAATGTAACACTTCAGGCAACGAACAGCACAAGGAACACGCCGTTTGATTTATAAACGCATGCATGGCGCTCTTCGAAAATTTAAATAACGAATGATTTATGTGCCAAATAATACCCTGCAGGTGTCCCCGAACGCCGCGAAGGATATACTTTATACTCGATTTCAATGCAAAAACCGCAAATATAACCTCAATTTCAAAAGGTAATTTTACATTTTAGCCAACAAAAACCTGACATTTTAAAGGCGCAAAGCAGGAAATTGTTTTCAGCAATAAAACAACATCGTTGTAATTTTTTGTATACCTTGTTATGTTGAATATTTCATTAATTAAATATTTCATTTCTCAAAGTAGGTACTTGCTAGCTGTTGTAGTTTTGCATGAGAAAGCAAAATCATCATGAATGTAATCAGAGATATTAGAGTTCCTAAATGTTTATTAAAAATTTGTAAGTGGAATCAACATGTTCATCGCGCACAAAAGAACGCATCCGGCCGGAAATTAGATAATTTCCTTTATCAGTAGGATCACAACATGACACGTTCACGATCTAACCTTCCATGGCTTTGTTATTCACGCACTTGCATTTCGCTGTCCATCTAAATGTGGGACACGTTCACAATTCTCATTCAAGATTATGCCTTGTCTTTATGAACCTTGATATAATAATATGTTTCTAGCATAATACAATCTTGTATTCATGGTAATAACAAATAAACACTTTACCATTGTCTGAAACATATTTTCATCAGATTTACTAAAAGGTTAATAAAAAGTATTTAGCTACTGAACTTATGGATTGAGGAATTCTTATAGAACTTTAAGCAGAAGCCCAAAAACGTACTTTAAGGAACAGTTTACATAGATATTATTTAATTAATAGGTAGTTAATTTAGAAAAACGGTAATGGGAATCACTTTTAGGCAATCATCTTTGTTCATAAATTAAGTTTAGAAAAACAATTTGGTATTGATTATTTGAATATCAAGAATATCACATTTTGATTAGGAGTGAAAAAGGCGTGAAAACAAAAGAATTCCTGTCAATCATAAATACATGGAAACAGCAGGCGCAAGGCGTATGTATAATATGGGGTGAGTGCAGAAAGGGTGGAGAAGGCAGTTTCTTAATTACCAGGAGTATATTTTTCTGTGTATGACATGACTCTTGAGGTAATGTTCTCTTTTAATAGTCAATTTAATACAAAGATCATTTAATTTTTAATATAAAATTTACTTTTAATATTTGAAGACAAAGCTAGTTACAATTTTCTTCCGGGACTTTTTGGGAGCAGAGTGTATTAAAATAGCATTGGGGGTATAATTCAATTTCGTGGTGGAGACTTGCAGTGCGCATCGCTTGCAAGTGCTGCACCCGCTGGGACTGCCACCATTCTAGCAACACGTCGGCAGTTTTGCCACCTTTTACCAAGTGTTCAAACCATACATAAAATACATATGAAACGTTCACGTATTATTTTGAGATATTACGTATGCTTTGTATATTTTACAGTTCACTAAGGTAAAGTTTTAAATTTTTGTATGACTAAAATATTATGTGTACACTCTGTATTGAATGTGCAATAAAGTCACAAGTTGCATCCCAACGGAAGCAGCATTTGTTCAAAACGGCGCTCACTATTGAACCAATTATAACCTCGCCTAATATAATAAAGTCGAAGAAGGTGAAAATGGAGAAACAAGTAAACTTGTACCCATCCAATGTGTACAGTTCAGTTATTTGCTTGAAAGTTGAAACTCGTTCACACACCTATTTACATTTTGCGCATTAGCACACACATTATTGCTCCCGGAGCGGAGCAACATTAAACTAACTATCGAGTCGAGCAAGCAGCAAGACGTTCACTTACTTTTCACATTCATCACTTCCAGCATTTTGGTTGCGTGCGCATTCTTAGCGTACTTTGTTGCACATTCACTTGTATCTTAATTATGTTTACTATGCAGGAAGCTATTGCGATGCGTTTAATTTCTGCTGTTTACAGTATCCTTACTAAACGTGTCTTTTCATGCGAATGCACATTGCAAAACGTTTTGCGGTGCTTTCTTATACTGATTTTGCAACAACATGAATAACAACATGTAGTAAAATGCTTCATCTATATGCTTACATTTTTAATTATATGCTTAAAATGTAGATGGTTTCAAAATATTCACATAGACGTCTAAATTTGCTGAAATTAAAAACGGACAAATGCATCGTAAAACCAGAGCCATTATTAATATTTTGTAAATATGCATACCTACCTATATTTTAAAATATTACTTAATACATAAAAGCAAATTATTGATTGTTCTGCTATACACACTTACGTTGTGTTACATAAATTTTATTATCAAAACATTTTATTTTTTGTTGTCGAATTATTCGGCATCGATTGCCATCGCAATGCAGGAAAGTGCATCACTTGTGGAAAAGCATTTATTTTTATTCATGCAATCGAATATATTTCGCAATTGCGGTAGATTTATGGAATATTTTTACAGTTGAATTTTATGCAATTTTAGTTGGTAGCTACTCTCGAATGTAAACAAAGCAAGTGTTGTTACATACAATCAACCGCAAACCTAACTACATCAAAAAAGTTTTAGTTTATACTCAAAACTATTAATGCATTCAAATTGTTATTTATGTTACGATAAGTAATAATCTAAATATAATTTTATGCAGATTTTGATCAAGTTTTCCATTATTTTATTCAAAATGATTTAATATTCTGTTTATTTACATCTTCTCTAGCGTATTATTTTAAATAATTGCCGAGCACGTTTAACAAAATTTCTAATTAAAATGTTAATTTTATAATAGTCCTCTGGGATTTTAATGAGTCTCTATGTTTGCCAATTCAACTTTATTATTTTGTTCTCATTTCATCAATTTATGCATGCTTACAAATAAATTATATTTGTTATCATTTAAATTTCATTTAAACGCAATAGTTTTAATCCAATTATTGAAAAAGGCATAGTTTGTGTTTTAGTCCTGTATTATTAGAATAATTAATTAATAAATCATGTTATGATCGTTGCTCGTATTACGTTTAATACGTAAAGCGTGAAAAACACGAGTTTTCCATGAATTATTGCATTAAAGCATGTGCAAGCGGCGAATAACGGCGAGCGAAGTGCGCTTGAAATTAGCGTGAATTTAATTGAAACACGAGAATATGATCACTATTCCAATATTAACGTAGAGTAACACCGCTTGGCGAGCAGATTAGATTCCTGAATAAATAGTTGCTCTGGCTCCTGTATTACAAGCAGCAAATACGCTGAAAACATATGAAACTTTTAAACGATGCTCTTGACGTTATTATTGTCTATCTCCATTCAATATCAATTTTCTAGAGTGCATAAATTCGAGTTACTTATCAATGTTTAGCTGCGTACCTAGCATTGCGAATAAAATAAGCATTTAAAAAAGAGAGAGAAATGTTGTGTATTATAATGCTTATCGAAAACCAAGCCATTAGAGGGAATGTTTGCAAAGCAACATAAAAAAGTGTTTTATAGTAGCGAGTTCAAATGCAAATCACTCTATAAAACACGTCGACACTAACCACTGGCGGCAGCACCAGCAGCCCAGCCGTCACCTTGTGCGTCACGCGGATGAATCCAGTTTGGCGTGGAAGAACGCACATTTGCAGTCAGTAAACACGGAATAAAAGCGCTGGCACGTCATTTATGCTACACCATTGCCGCCTCCATTTACACGTGACGCGAATATGCATTGACAGCCGGCTAGGTCGCCACCGCCACAAAACAGTTTCGTGTGCGCGCCCGCGTTTCCTCTTATGTTACGCCAGCCGCCATTTGAGAGTTTATGTAATGGCACCACGGGTGCAACATACGTGCAAAGACGAATTACGTACATGCGCTCATAAAACAATAAAACAGTAAATGCTCATTGTTCACACGAGTTACAAATGCTTCTTGATGTTATTCGTGCCGATTTACTCCAGACTGTGTACAGCATTCTTTTTACTCATCAAGATAAGATGTATTTGGATATGTGCTTGTATTGGATTGCCATTAATGAACAATTAAATAATTTTCTTGTTTTATTTACATTGAAAACTACAATACAACAATTATTTTTTACCTAAAAATTAAAATTCTAACAAATAATATCACAATGAATATTCCAAATGGAGTTTTGCTGACTCCATTATTCGGTGAGGTTACTAGAACAAGAGAAGCACCAAATATTATTTTGAGGATATAATTGAAAGTAACATTTAATATTTACATATTTTACTTTCATTTTATGTTTATACCAAAAAGATTCGAAAAAAGGCAAACGTAAGCAAAAAGCACTATTCTTCTATTTTTACCTCGCTCTGGAACTGGATCCTTTGTATTATCCAACCGCAATTCAGTATCCTGATGATACAAATTCAATATGGTCGCCTCGCAACGCAGAATCAGCCGACCGCCATTATCGTAGTGCGATGAGAAGAGTGGCAGATCCAGGGTCAATTCGCTCCAAAAGAGATCCTCAGTGGAATGTTTTTTCGTTTCGCATTTGCGGCATACCTGCGAATTGATATAATAACATTTCCATATTATGTGCAAGCATATTCGGTAAACAACAGCTACTATTGTTTTCGAAAAACGTAATAATAGCAAGATAACATAAACATAGTATAATAAAATGAAAATGATGATTGAATATGTGATAATCTATACAGTTGACATTGTCAAACTATCTGTTATGGCCAAATAATTAAAAATTTGACTTATTTTAAGAGCTACCCTGATTTCCCTTTATAATTACAACTTACGGTTATATTATTTATATAGTATCGGATCGTTGCTGGAGGTCTTGATGGTTGAGTTGAGCAATTAGCTCGCAATTCTTCGCCCACCACATAAAAATCCTTTTCCGTTATCAGGGTAGGAGCAGTTTGAGGTAGTACTATAAAATATGTAACATTTTAACTTGATTAAAGTCAATTAGCCTGATTACGAGTATGAAAATTATGAAGCCCTGCATCACAAAGAAATGACGTCAAATTGTGTTTAAATATTCAGATGGTTTCAGCATCCACGCTGAATACACTTAGCAAAGTGACAATGAGGATTACACCACAAAGCGTCTTCGCCTTGTACTTTGTAAGTGAGTCAGGTAACAAGGAAGAACTTGTAACATGTTATTACCTACAACGAGCATGTCTTGCGAGACAACAATCGTGGAGAACGAGGGAGCCTCCGTGGTCACTTCGCAGCTAAAGTTTCCGGAGAGATTAAAGCCGACCTTACGCAACACCACCTGTTGCTCGTTTGACGATTCCAACTACAAAACGTAATATCTCGTTTTAATTGCTCAAAGTTGTTTTGATGGACTACATAACTCAATCTCAACTCTTGTTTATATTAATCTTTGTGTTAGGAAGTTAAACCATTAAAAAGTAATCTATGAGCGGGGAGGTTTTAATGCAGAAAAAGTTACGCATTTTATATATGTATTAAATGCTAACCATGCAAAAGCTACTGAATGGATCAAAACTGTTTGAAAACAAAATGGGGTATTTTTCAAATGTGAGTACACGTACATCAACATGGACACCGCTGAAAGGAAAAACTTTTGTCGACGGAAGCTCACTGGGAGTGTATCTATAAAACTCGTGGCGTCCTCTATACCATTTCACTGTGTACAATTGTGCTCCTTCTAGGTCATAGATGCATTTAAAACTAGCCAAATCACCCTTATGTACAACGCGAGGATTGATGATTAGTTCGACATTTTTTAATCCATTCACGCCTGAAACAACAAAGAGATTTTCAGTTAGTATTATTAAAATGCAGAGTGAAATTCCAATCGCAGATTAATTTAATTAATTAATATTTTCATTTTATTTAATAGAAAATAGATAAAAGATAGGGAAATTGAATTAAATAGTGAAAAGCGTTGAAACGCTAAAAACGTTTCGCTCCACTTGTATTTTACAAGCACGGTCTAGGTACATTCAGTGTGCATGCGCATCCAAAAAGCCCATTTCGCTTGAATGGGGCGCGCCACGCACCGGAGGTGGCGCACCAATTTAATTTGTAATGAATTTTATTTGCTCGTATCGTTGTATATACGTTAGCGAAACACATTTCGATTTAAACGCGCGTGAATATAGATCACTTGCGACATTGGCCCGGTTTAATTTAATTTATTTCGGTACGCTTGTACACTCGAGTACAATTATCAACAATTGTTGGACGCTTGCATTGTGCGCTTTTTACACACTATGTACTTCCACATACCTAACATTCTTGTTTAAAATTTCGGTGCTTCCCAAAAAAGGACGACTATTGCAGGACTCGTATCCTTTTTCAAAAGCGAATAAACTCGCTTGTGATGTGATGCAACACGTCCCAATCACAATTTTTCAAATATTTGCACATCGCTCATCTCACCAAACAAACTTTGTTGAGCATGGAAAGAATACATTGTGACATATTTCCATTTACTTATTCTTGCGACGCACTCGCTCGCAAAAGAAATTGCGGGTGATCTCCACGATGATTCTATGAAATCGATTCAAGTAATGGAAAGCTTTGTTTATTTTATGGTTTGTAAATATGGCTGACACGACTTGTACAATGGAAATGTTAGTATACCCCAAGGTTTTTCATTTGGATCAGTGATTTTCTTAATATTTTAAAAATTCGTGATTTTATTTGTTTAGATTCTGACAATAAATTTAGAAAAATATGAAAATCCTAGTAAATTATTTTAAAACCAAATTGCGAAATATCGCTGTAAGTGTAACTAAAAAGTTTGCATAATCAATCGACAATAGAAGAACAAGTACTTCTGCTGCATGTATAAAAGTAAATAGCTATACAGATTTGAATTCTAAAGTCTTCTAACAGTAGTACGCAACAAAGCGAAACAAATGCGCAAACAAAATTTAAAAGCAATTTCAAACGCACAGTTGAATACGTATGCATATGGCAATTGACAATTTTGATTTCGACGCAGAACACATTCGAAAACAATGCA
The DNA here is from genome assembly GCA_963978815.1 of Aleochara curtula. Lineage (NCBI taxonomy): Eukaryota > Metazoa > Arthropoda > Insecta > Coleoptera > Staphylinidae > Aleochara > Aleochara curtula. The sequence goes on along the minus strand of OZ022215.1, from coordinate 10,160,276 downwards.
AATTCAGGAGCCGGGAGCATTGTGGACGTGCGTATACGAATATGAGGGAATATTTTGCGCATTTGGGTGCACCACCGAATCGGCTCATCGATTGTATCAATCGTGCGCGCGCGTTGAATTCATTTCCATAATAAGCAGTATTCGGTTCATCTGACGTTTCATAAACACGCGCCGAGAAAAATTCGCGGCTCAATGGCTGCATATTGAGCGTTTTGCGTTCACTCATCTCATACAAAATATTTATGCAAATTCGTACTGCTCACTTAAAAAATAATAATTTAATAGTTGCAATTTATGAGCAATTTAGATAACTATAATGAATGTCGAAACCAAAATAGATTAATTAAGTACTCTATTCATTAATTTCTACAAATAGAAATTAAATATTAAAAGCCTGTGAATAACAGTTTATAGATGTTTTTCTTGATTCAATTACTCCTTCTGCATTATTTATTAAAATCACCATGGCGAATAATTGATTACATTTCTTTATTAATATGGTTCACAATACTCAAAGGAGGCGTTATAACTAAAAATGTAGTTTAAGAAAGAATACTTTGAATTTAACTATAACCTACTTTTATAATTAAAGAATTTTGTTAATTTAATGAATAAAAACTACAAAAACATTAAAGCTAACTAACTTATCAAACCATACTCTAGTTTAATTGATAATAGTATAAAATCATTAAATTTGACGTTAACGATATTCTTTCAGACAATTTTAAAAATTCTATAATTTAAATCTACTTGTTCCTAATTAAAAAACTATGTTTATTTTAACATTTACTTTTACAGTCAATTAATTAAAAACTATAATAAAATTTTCATTACAAAACTACGTTAAATAATTTCTTTGAAGCTGAACCCTTTAACGTAATTTTTAATTAAAAACCAATTAATTAAAAGAAAATGCTGCAAACTCTTTATTTGCTAGTTGCACGAGTGGGGAAGGTTTTCACAGCACGTAGAATTAATGCGTTTAATTAAATTTAATTAGTAAAGAAGGTGTAATAAGCAATTTAATTTGAAAATATCCTCACGTTTAAGTAGTTACCGACGCATGATTTTAATTCAAAAAAGTGGATATTTAGATCAAATGCATGTTTGAAAATAAAAAAAGCATGATTCATATTAATAAATTATTGTTATGTAAATACTCACCCTTTAAATAAGAACAAATATTTAGCAGGACAAGTAAATACACATTTTCCAAAATCTCCATGTTTATGCACTGTTTTTCATAATATTTAAAATTGAAAGGCAATTTACCAGTATAAGCACTTTACAATATTAATCACTTCTTATTACTTTAAATTAGTCTATTCATTTTATTATTTTACACTAAATTATTAAGTATGCACTAATTTAAAAATAATCAAATGCATGAATATAATATTGTAACTGGTTCAAAAGCGATGGCAACCACAACTCGTTGAACTGCTCTTGCGAATTTGAGATGAGAAAGTTTCCCATCGAATGCACATTCTATGCTGCCGCCGCGACGCCGGTGTCGCGTTTAAAGGGATCGCCGTGACGCCCGCCGTATATGTATATGGTTCGGGACGCGATGCGCAAGCGTTTCGTATTCCTTGTGCCAGGAGCAGAACACACACAAACCGCAGCACTGCTCGTCCTGCTCGTCCTGCTCGCCAAATGAATACGTCAGCAAACATATATTCCATGTTATTTTGACGTTTGTATCAACGTTTCTTTATTGAGATGTACTTTTGATATATTACCATCGTATTTAAATGCAAGTCGCATCAGCATACGGCTCACTAAAATAACGCATCACCAGACATTCACAAAATTTAAGCTACAAAGTGGAAGTTCAGCCAACTACACCAATATATCAGTTTGCAACTAGATGGGCATTACGAAGTTCAATTGAATGCCATTAACCGCGTATCTGTAGGATAATTTTCCTTAATAACGTTACTGAGTTCCTGTGGGGAATGCTAGCACGCTGCCCGTATATACGGAAGTATCCTAACGAGACCGCATTTGCACACTCGCGATTGGAATCAAAGCAATTATTGCACTCCCATTAATTAGACATTACATAAGTTATGAACAAATTTATTTGCATTTTTTACTCATTTATCTTTATAAGTTTTTCAAAATCATTATAAAAAGCTGTTTAATAATGCGAGGGCGAAACTTACATGACATTTTTTGACACAAATCGTTGTGTTATAAATATTATTATAGCTTGTTGAATAGCACCTAAAATAAATGCGAATCAGCAAGTTACTGTCTAATCTCAGCTTTATAAATTTTTGCTCACGCGCTTTTTCATTCGAGTTTACGTGGCCTAAAAACCCCTCGCATGCACATTGCACGGCCGGGATGAATGAATGAATGGAGCGAACGAAGCCTGAGGAGCGATTACCTTAATCCGGATGTTTGCGCGGAAATAGATTCATCTAAAGATAGGATACGAACAATAATACCAATGCTTGCGTGGGAGTACAAGGCGAAGGAAACCAAAACACGCGTCAGTTTGTATACTCAAGGTTGAGAAGAAAAAAGATATTGCGTTTGTTTTTGGTCTCAGTTCTTTTGATATTTATAGTACTATTATTCGTCGAATACAGTTTTTCTGGTAAAGTGTGGATATATAGATTTTAGAAATTAATTAAAAGATTGAAACAAAATAAAGGGGCTTCAGATAAATAGATTCCTTACAGCCGCACAACCTGAGCGTGATGGTGAATGTTGCGAATGAGGAAAAGCGAGCGATCGAAATGCAACATTCTACTCAGAAGCAATTGAATTCGGGCTGGCCCATTGCGACATGGCTGACTAGGTCTCAGTATTCGGTCACAAATACCAATACGAACCCTTGATTCTCGAAATCGAGAGCAACCGCGCACTCTTTTATACAAAGTCAGCACGTCAATATCAGCAAGCGCTCACTGATTTTCCATTTAAGCGGCAGACAAGCCGCTCGTGAATTCGCTGATAATATATGCGACTTTTTCCAGGGGAAAAGTCCTCTTCCTAGTATTGTAACTAAAAGAGACCTACCTATAAAACCACCAAATCGCTTAAAACCACCGAATTCTTTCGTTTGATACGTGTTAATTAATTTAGGTACATACCTATAACTATTGAACGAAACACAGCAATGATTTATTATTTACATAAACGAGTTATTAGCAAGCAGGTATACATTACTTATATAATGTAATATTTATTTTTAAGTACATATGCTGCCTTTTTACGTTGCGGTGTCCGCCTACCAATTTTCACCCCGCCTGAACCGGTCTCGTTGGTGTGTTTTGTCGCCCAAATGTGTGAACTGTATTTTTAATTACTTAATATTACAAAACAGCAGACTTAGTTCAACAACCATCATAACTTGAACTTCTTATTACAAATAACTGGACGTTAAAATAAATTAGTATTTGCAGCAAATTTAATAGCTGCTCAACTATGGAATAACTTTAAAGTGAAGCCATAACGGATAACTGCATTGCTTTAATACTTCGAATAATTTATACGGTTTTCGAATCAAATTCCACCTTAAAGTCAGTCTAGAATCAGTAGCCCAGAATAATTAAAGAGAACAAACTAATTGTTTTAATATACGCTTCAATTATTGCTTACTGCTATAATAATTTTTATAGATAAGGTAGCTCGACGCGAATCGGCTTAGTGGGGAATCTAATCAAGTTAAAAACAGTTGATTTTAAGAGACGCTTTATTTTCCACATCATAAACCGAATCTATGTATTGATCTCAATATGCTATGCATTGCATCTTATTGGAATCTAATTGGATTCTTTATTACATTTTTATCGGAATCCAATTGGATTTTAATTGGATTCCTTCAGAATCTAATTGGATTCTAAATGGATTCTTATCGGATTCTTATTGGAATCTAATTGGATTCTTTATTACATTTTTATCGGAATCTAATTGGATTTTAATTGGATTCCTTCTGAATCTAATTGGATTCTAAATGGATTCTTATCGGACTCTTATTGGAATCTAATTGGAATCTTATTGTATTCTTATCGGAATCTAATTGGATTCTTATTGGATTCCTTCAGAATCTAATTGGATTGTAAATGGATTCTTATCAGATTCTTATTGGAATCTAATCGAATTCCGATTGGATTCTTATTGAAATCTAATCGGAGTCTACTTGAATTCTTATTTGACTCTTATAGGAATGTAATTCGATTTTTATTGAATTAGTTTTGGATTCTTATTGGATTCTGATTTTATTATAATTGGATTCTTATTTGAACGTAATTTAATTTTTTGGAATCTTATTGGATTCTAATAGAATTCTAGGAATCTAATTGCAAACATATTGGATTCTAATTAGATTCTTATTGACATCTAGTTGCATTCATATTGGATTTTTATTGTACTATTATAACTGATGCCTCATTACCACAATAATTCGGATAATTTTCATGGTTTTCGTAACAAATTCAGTTTAGTTTCCCGTTTACGAATCTAATATCAGTAGCCCGGAAGAAACAGCTTCAAAGTATTGATACCACTGAGATAACAATCTAATTCTTTTCACACAGTAATCAATTTATCCTTACTGTAATAATAATTAGAGCGACCGCGAGCTTTCAAAGGCTTTAACAAGGCACTACAAATCCTGAACTCCGTAATATTCATATTCTGATCATGTGGCGCCCTATCATGAGCTATGCTTCAAACAGCAAGTCATGAATAGGTAACTGCAAACCATGTATATAGATTAATACAGGTTGCTTATAATATTTATTGTTTAAAAAATTTTTACTCTTAGTTTATTCTAACAAACCAGGTTGTGCTTGGTTTACTATGTCAATGTCAACGACATTACAAAGATTGTCATGACTTATGATGCCTAAAAAAAAAGTGGTTAATCTAATTTCAATTGAACCAACTAAAATATTTACAATCTTCTTTCATTTTATTTATATTTCAATAAAGTAAACTTACTTCTCATCGCAATTGGTATTGCAAATATTTTCAAAACACTATTATCCGCGTACTTTTTTTCGTTTCTAAACAAATCGTTTGAGCATAATTGTATAAATACGATATTTGCTAGTTCAGGAAACGGAACTTACCGTTTCCTGAACTATTATTAAGACAGAGTCAACAATATTATTTAAAATAACTCTGAAACACCTAGTAATTACAAGGTACCAATACAAATATTTTCTTCTAAAGTTTATATTTAATAAATAGAAAAAAAATCATATTTGCATATCAATATTTAATCATAAATAATCACATAAACATCACAGTTAAAATTACTTAATATAACGGACCACGGTATATGAATGAATATGAACACAAAAGAACACACGACACTGCATATCGAAGCGTTGAACACACTTGTACCAAAAGAAATAACAAGTTTAAAAAATATAACTCATTTCAACAATTCACACACGAAGATGGATGGTAGCGCGTTAGTAATTTAAACTGATCTAAATACACCAGGAAAATAAAAAATGTAATAATAACAAGACGAGAGAAAGAAGACTGATTTGATTTAGATTTATAATCAAACTTTTGTTTACAGTTAACAATGCAAAGTAATTAGTGTTTGCTAGTAAGAAATCTTTTAGTTATATACGTTAGAATATGAATTAACTACCAAACAACTATAAATATGTGATGATTAGTCCGATGTACTGGCACCAGTATGTGCTTGATGTATATAACTCTTATAAAAATTGCATGATTTGGCACCCCAAATAAACAACCCTGAATTGTGTAACTTAACAAACAAATAGTACCGAATCAGCTTATTTTCACTATAATATTCACTTAAAACAAGAAGAACACAAAAGAGAAGTGTTCAAGAAGCTAAGAAATTGTACGAAGGAAGAGTGAATGAAGAAAGGCTAGAGAGGCAGAGAGAAGATCAAGAAATGCAGAGGTAAATAGTAGACAGACAGAAGAAGAACTTTGTATCTGTTAGTAAATTGTTGATTGTCACAAGTGAAATGCATTTTGATATTTCGTGTTTTTCTGCTGTCGACTATTTTGCGTCGATCTCTTTCATGTATTATACTGATCATCAACATTGGCATTATGTTTTGATTGATATTCATATTATTTTTATTATTTTATTTTCGATCTTGTATTGTGCCCATAGTTTAAGCTAAATTACACTAATATACTCATCTACTACTTTCATTAGGGGTAATTTTCATGTTATATATATAATATATATATATGCTCTAAGTTAATGTTTATGTAAATATATAGTAAGTTATAGAATAATAATTAATCATCTTGAATCATTCAATAGGTTTATAGTGAATTGATATTAATAACTATTATTTAGTTTGTTTAGTGTAGATTAAATATGTTCCTTTTTTTGTCAATTATGATATAAGTAATATAGAGACAATAGATACTTTTTTGTTACTCTATGTGTTTTGTCTTCAAATTTGTTCTTCATTAATTCTTTATTATTTAAATTTTAAATCAATGATTTGTTTTAGTTGATCCCACTGTTTGGCACAGGCGGCCACGGTTTATTTATATATTTGTTTGTTTTTAAATTACTCCAGTTCAATTACGAACATTGAAATGCAATCAACAGATAACACGGAAAGTTGAAATGAAGCAATCAATTGGTCAAATCATTTCGCTTTCTTCATATGTATGCATATCGACTTGGAAGTATGTTTAGTATTAGAAAATACAAGTAAGTAAATAGATGCGCTACTGGCGACTGCTGCATTGAAAAATTGTACCACACAAATAATTTCACTTCACCGTCAACGTCACGCACAAATTTTACATTAATCTAATATATCCACAAATAACAAGTTGTCCAATTAACATAATGTCAATAAGTAGGTAAGTACCCTGTACCGTATCTTTTTGTTACAAATATATAGTAGCCATATAAAGATTCAATAAACTCGAATTAATAATTATCAAGATTCTGTTAGTCCCATTTCAAATGTATGATTGCAATTGCATCGCGCGTACAATTTTGGACCGATATGTCACCCCATTTTTGTATAACAATAAATTCAATATGTACATGCAAGTATGTTGATCAATTTGTTCCCAAGCACGCTTTACATCACTCATCATCATTATCATCATCATAAAGCCCTCACAGTATTTAGTTATTATGATAAATTATTTGTGTGGTGGTACAGATTTTAAAGACTACGAACACAACGTGAAAGAGAAATAAAAATAAAAACAAAAGATATAACTGAAGGTAATTATTAGCAAATAAAAATAAACATAAAAGTAAAATACGAATTAAAGTAATCAGAGCAATAAAATTGTAAAGAAAGCATGGAATTATCGTCAACTTAAATACTAAACGTAAATCAACCTGAGGAAGCTACATAAAACAAAGTAATAATACTAAACAAAAGCTATGGATTAGCATCCATATTATAAACGTCAAAATTAAAATTGTACATCATACGTACGCAGAATATGCAAGAGAAAAATAGAAGTAATACATAAAAGATAATACTAGAGTAATTAGTAAATACATATTGTGGAACTTAAAAATAAAAATTAGAAAAGATATTCGCATGCCAGCGTCGCTCGTAAAGTGACGGGCATTAATAGTATAGTAGCATAGAGGCGAACGATAGTCATGATTCACATTAAAATAGCATGTAAAGTTACAAGTATTAGAGCTTAGAGCAAAAGACATGTGTATGATTCTTGCTTCTTGTGCGTAGCATAATAATACTAATCATAATAAAATTATTATTCGAAAGTAGAGTAATAATAAGAATAATTACTATTTTAAAAAAATAGATTTTCAACACATGTTTTATAAACCATCTTCAATTTTATCATTTTATAATATTTCTAGTATATTTTATTTATTATTAGATATTGACTTCGAATTTGGCAAATGTATTTTGTTTGTTTCTTATGTACCCTTATTATGCTGAATGTATTATGCGATAACTTCTCGTTCGATAAACTTATTCAGAATGAGAATAATATTGGAATTCTGCTTACAAAAACAAGTTAGGCCTAGTCAGATTCGTTCGTCATTGTTTCGCATTGCAACATGTCATGTAAAATAGGCCGAATACATTCGATTGCAGAATTCCGTAGAAAAAGTCATTGGAAATATGAAATAAGTTAGACAGCGATTACAAAGCGCATAAATCGTTTGTTCATGATATTTCAATTCGAAGAAACTGTTTCCAGCTTGTTTTAGTACCCATCTGCTATTATTATCTGATTCTATGTAGATTGTGCAAACATTAAAAACATTAAATCTTACTGCAAAGTAAATACGTTAATGTTCTTATGGTCTACGCACACATGAAAATGCCAGTTTGCAGTATATTTGCATTGTTCGTAATCATCATCAGCTAAAAGCGCCTTCTGCAAGTTGAATGATTTTTGTTTCATTTCATGATTGTCAAAGTGTATAGTATAGGTATATGTATAGTATAATGTATAATATTAGTAAATAGAGAAAGTATATATAATAATATCAAAGATACATGCGATTTCTTTTGAATTTGTTTCCTCATCTTGAATCAATCTTCTTGTTTAAAGTGCGCAATTATTTTCAACTTTTTTTTAAAAAGTTTTCGCACGACAATTACTTACAATTTGTTTATATCATTATCATTGATTGTCATATGAATTGTTTTCATATTCTACATTTTGTTTATATCTTCATGCTTATTAAATTACTCATCTATAATTCTAATCAGATCAATCGTACACAACACACATTTCGCTTTGCTGCGTTTCTCGAGATTCCAAAGCCCACATCCGGATGGTAATGCAAACAATTCAACGACAATCGAATTATAATCGATCGATGAACCGCCTCCAATATATCCATTTTGACAATTATTTAAACAAAAGAGGCGAGTTCACCTTGTTATATTTTTTCATATATATATTTATATATATATATAATATATTAATTAAAATCTTTTTTCTTTAATAATAATATTTAATATTTGAGAATTATAAGGGTATACCTAAACCCTGTCAACCCTATAATCTCTATTTATCAATTATCTTTTACAATAATAACTGGTTATGTTTCACCTTTTATTTTGTCCATTTTATTTCTCTGTTCGCTAAACAACATCTCATTCTGTTCTGTTTCTTAAAGTTATGTAAATAGGTACTTATTATGTTCTACAGTTTAGTCCGCGATATATCTTTAGTATGTTCACCTTTCTAGTTGACCTGCACTGTGTTACACACACACAACAAACAGAATATGCATGCCTCAATGTTCGTGCAGCAAAAACGAGCAGTTATTATATATGTATAGGTATTTTCAATCAATCGTGGGTGCATCTCACTCATTGACATTATTAAAAAATGCGAACGCCTCAAAAATTATCAATACTTAACATTAAAGCCGTTTGTAAAATTCGAATCATTACTCATAAAAAATACTGTAGAAGAGCATCAATGTTTGTTGAATGCTATTGTCAATAATCAATCATCAATTAAATAGTATACTAACAAATTGCAACTGCTTAAATATAATATAAATAAATATAATTGATATTAATTATAAAATATTTCATTTAAAAAAATATATATAATTGAAACGAATAATTCATGAACCATGAGTAATAATAATAGTATATATTGATAATCTTCATCACTTGTTGTTTTTGAAAACTGTGTGTGTAGCCGCAACAAGTTTTTCTTTTTCATCAATAGAATATCCTAACTGTAATAATAATGATAATAATCATAATAATCATATGATAATAACTAAGCCAACTAACAACCTAACTAGGATATGATACTGTTTTGTCCACTTAACTTTTAATGTATTATAGTAATGCCTGTTCAGACAGTCTATCTCCATTACAAGCTATCGCAATATCGTTTCGTAACGCTATTAGTTTGCATTCTTGAGTTTTTCCTTAGCAGTTTCCTTCTTGATCATCAGAATGCAATTTCAATTACATTATCTCTTTTATTATATCGTATAATAAATAAACGTTCAGCTACCCCTTACGCATATTTCAGCGACGCAAGGTGCGCGTAGCTGCTGGAATGAATTAGATAAATCGCAGCAACGGCAATATGTAAATATATATATATATGCGATATCAGTTGCCACTTGAAATGTATTTGTTTTGTTCATTAATGTTCGGCAGGTTGGTATTTGATTTCATCTCAAGTATCGCGCTTGTTGTATACACTTGTTTATCGTACATTTTAGTAGTGGTGCGAATAATGAAGCGCGTCGCCTCTTCGAATTTATATACTGGATTTGGAAAACGACACTCGCAAGTGATTCGACTCCGAAAGTTGATAGTTGTGCATTTTGATAAGGGCGACCACTGCCTCATCCATGCTGGGCAACTGAATCAGCGCCATTTTTCTGTCTTTGCTGCAAGTAGAACATCAAATATAATACAAAGTGTTAGTACGTTCAATTAACTAATATCAGTAAAATACGTACGGGAAGAACTTGAACGCTTTCACTGTAAAACCATTCTTGGTGAAAGCCTCTTTGATGTCGTCCTCGTTGATGGTCGCCGGGATGTTGCTTAAGTGCAGGGTGGACGACGGTGGATAAATATTTTGGTAGTTCTTCGAACCGGGCTTCTTGAACCGATGCAAAGGACTTTGGCTGTAATCCTTTGTGAGACCAGCGTCTGGCTGACCCTCCTTCGGCATTTGTACCGATTGATGTTTGCTGAGCATGACGCGAATATTTTTTCCAAAGACACGCAATTTGTCCATGTGAGTGATTGCTATAATTGAAGGTACACAAATTGTATGAATATACATGAGCTCGTAAAAAAGACACGCTTTGAAAGTCAGCATGCGCGTATTGTGGTTTAGAATTTTGTATTACGTAAAGTAAATTTCAAGTTACCCAAATGTGCCTGATGCGGTTCAGCCAACTGAACTAATGCAGAATCCTTTTTGTTGAACAAGATCTTTACACGTTGGACATCACCATAGACACCTAAACGAACAATTCACGCATTAAATACATATCATCGTACATTATAAATACGCTTAATACTAATCATAAATTTATATCGTTTAGTCGACCTAAACGTGTTTGTGGAGTAGTCTTGTTTCAAGTTTTTTTTTTTAGTTTATATAACTTTATGTTGTAATAATATTTTAACTATTCTCATGCAATTGTCTACAAGATAATCAATGTCTGAGTGTTGATCTCTTGATCTATTATTAATAGTACATGAACAACGACAAGATACTAATGAGTATATGAATTAAGGATGATGATATAAGACACAACAAAACGATAACAATGATGAAAGATACGCAAGTATCCTAGTTGTATCTAATAGTATAAGCAGGAAGCTTGTTTCAACGTTCAAAGTATGTTTTTTTTTCTCGGTACGAACGAAACATTTTACACTTAAGAAACAAATCATTTAATGACAAAGAATGAATGAATGAATACGCGAATTTCATCTTGAGCAAACAAACAAATTAAAATCAAGTAGTCAATCGCTTGATTGGATAAAATAATTTTCAGTATGCTATATGCTAATAGCAATCTCACACTACTACAACATCATAGTAATAATAATTATAAACAGTTAAGAGTTACAAGTATGTAGTAGAATGAATATAAGTAGTAGTAGCAGCAAACACAATATGCGTTTTTTAATGACACGAAGACACACACACATTATTCAACTCTATATCAATATTCGTAAGTATTTCTGTTTATGTAATTAGATGATAATATACTTAGTTTGATAGTAGCTGTGCACACGTACCAAATAGGGTAAAGAGAGCGTCACACGTGACCATCTACGGAAAAGAGAAAGATATGATAGTAGTAATAAAATATATATAAAAATGTAATAAAAAACGAAGTATTAAAAATGTAGGGAGCATTATAATTATTACTGATATTTAATGAGAATTCTACATCAATTCACACGTACGCTTGGTTACAATTCAACTGATTCAAACAACAACAATATCAGAAATTGATGTGCAATTCTCAAATGTTCATAAATATACGCAGTGATGTAACAAACGTGGTAATTGATAACGAAAAACAAAACGTAACAACAGCAAATAAATAATTAAAGGATAAACAAATAAATTCAATTAAATAAATAGTACAAACACTACATTAGATATTGTCTTTTTGCATCGGATTTCTAAAAATGTTTTTCTCTTCTAATGTGTAGCTTGTTAATAAATGTTAAATATTGTTGGAGCAATTTTCATGTTATATTCATAATAACAACAATTTTGCAAGCTGAGTTGAAATCATGGCAAGGAAAAGTTTTAATATGAAAAATTTTTAGAATAATATGTACTCAACTAAAATATTTGGACGCAAAGTAATCAAATAAATTGCGAAAATCGTTTAAATTTTTGATGAGCATTATACACACTTTGCCGCAACACATGGATATAGCCCATATACTTACACGTCGTGTATATATATATGCAATATATAAATGTGTATATAAAATATGGATGTATGTATAAGCAGGGTGAACATTTTATTGATTAGTGATTAAATATTAAAATTCTTGCGGCTTACCTCCTCGTTCAAGTTGCTGACTAAAAGCACCGTAGCTAATGCCATGCCCTGTGTTGCTAAGCCTCGAAGACCAGGAGCCGCCTGGCCTAATGCGAAGCCGCCGAGTCCTGGCAGTGCGCCAGCAACGCCGCCGGCGTACGGCGCCGTCAGCGGCGAGGCGAGGGTGTGCATGAACGGACTGCTGAGAACGCCGGGCGCACCCGCCAACAGCGAATCGGCTAAAACAACAACAAGAACCAAACACAAATGCGTAAAGAGTGATCAACGCAAAATGGCATATAAATAAATTAATTACCAGTGAGGCGTTCGCGCGCGAGCCGCGGCTGGGCGGCGAGCAGCAGGATGTCGGCGCTGATACCGCCGGCCAGGCCGCCGGCGAGCGGCAGCTGATCGCTGGTATCGCCCGTTGGCAGATTGGGATTCGTATAGTCCCTCGACTTGTCGTTGTTGTACTTGACGTTCAGCGCCGTCATTTTTGAGTAGTCGATGCGCAACGTGCAGCAGCTGTTGTAGATGTTTTGCCCGTCGAGCGCCTGTTTGGCCGCCTGCGCCGACTGCGTGTCAGGATATTGGATTAAAGCTTGGAATGAATCTGCAAAAATTATTGCCACTCATCAATTCACTGCATCGCTACGTCTAGCCTAACAATCAAGGAGTCAAATGAATGAAATGAATCGATGAATCAATTGTGCTGCGGGGCGGCAGCATGAAATGAAAATGAAGGGAAAAAATTAATATCCTGTGTCACAGTACAACTTACTGTTTTTCGTGAACGTGACGATCTTGAGAACCTTGCCGAACCGCTGGAATATCACATGCAGCACGTCGAGGCTGATCGGATAAATCATATGCTCGATGATGACGCGCAGCACCGTATTTGGTCCGCCCTGAATGTCCTGGCCGTTGGAGACCGGCGTCGCCGGCGTGGAGCCGGGCGTGCTGCCCGCCTGTGCAGTCAATGCTTGCGCCGCTTGAAGGGCAGCCTGTGCGGAAGCGTTCTGCAAATGGGACGAAAGCAAGATAAGTTGATTAAATTCGAAGCACGTTTGTCAAGTCAAGACATGATGCGCAAAATGTAACAGACTACCCTCCCAACTAGAACGCGTCGACTAGGTGGGTGCATGAAAAACTTGATGATTGCACTGATGATAGCGCGCATGTGTTTATGCTCGCAGTATGAGAATAAAAGTTGGCTAACTTAATAAAAACAGCATTTTCTACAAACACGACGAAGACGTCGACATAAGCGAAATTTCAACTAATTTCTCATTAATAGTTGTTGTTTGCAAGCAGCGTGCAAACTTTTCCTGCCTCCTGCGTTTTGGATGCGTGTACCAAACCGGGAAGAAAGGGAAAAAAACGAGACCGAGAGTAGTCCAAGGAAAACAATTACGATCTCATATTACTTTCGAAACACGATTAATCCAACTTCCAAACACCACTTCGATTGTCAACAACAGGACAACGCGATGCCGTTATACAATGAATGCACTTACTTGAAAACGGACAATAAATAATATCCGTCTAGTTCGTTAAACTTTCTTTGTCAATAATAAGCAATATTTCTTGATAGTGATGAGGAATCTTGTTGGAAGTGTGCGCATGCATTCTTTATCGTGAAGCAAGAACAACAAAAAACACAAGTGTTTTATGGCTTCAAATGGAAAATCGCATATCCATTGTGACGCAATGATCAATAATGCATTATGTGTTGTTAAAGTTGTAAAATTATGTAGTGCTAGAACACTCGCAGTGTTTCATATTTTTTGCGCCCGTCGCGTAATGACCATAATACGGTTACAACACACAATAAAACCTCTACCGGTCGGAAATGAATTTAATAGCCGGCTAATAAATGCGTCGCACTCGGGGGTGGCAGGAAAGCGACGCACTACGAAAGCCACATACGAGTGCGAAATGTTAACGCTGAGGTCTCGTCGGTCGGCTTGTGCAATAAGCCGTTGCAGGCAGCTCCTGCTCGGTCACCGCCACTGCTGCCCCAATACGATATCATGTCATATTCGTATTTAGCGGTTCGTTCAGGGTTGGTGGTTTTCCATCGTTTATTGCGTTTCATTTTGCCACGAATGACGACGCGCGAACATCAAATGCATGCACGGCGAGCGTGTAGGTAGTATTCAAGTATCAAAGCGACCTGCCTGCGAATTACACCCCCAATATGTGCGCTCTTTTTGATTTTAGTCGGTTAGTTAATGGGATCATGAAACGCACACGGCCATATAACCCGGTGACCACAACGTACATTTCGAAATCAAAGAATCGAATAGCCGCTCTTGACATGCTTCATCATGCACAATTTGTTGCAACATAATGCATGCCACCGCCAGTCAGCCGCAAAGTTTTAAACAACGCTCGATTAAAATCCAAATTTTATAAGCGGAATTCCCATACGCGCCCCGTATTGAATAAATTAAACTGCGTTGCGTGCTGCGAGGTTAAAATGAAATTAGCAGCTAACAAGTTTTTACGTTCACCCAATTATTATGGTTCGACAATAACAAATACGAATTCGTATTAATATTACAACCATCCAATAAACTGTTAATGGAATTGGAATATGCGATACTCTAAAATGTTATGACGTGCTGTTTATGATTATGTGTATGTACGTACAATGGATATTCATAAAAGGATATTATGTCGAACTGAAATTAAACATGATTATTTATTACGAATATTTAATAAAAATCAAAATTGACTTAATGATTCACCAGGATTTATGCTGATATAATCACATTTTCAGTAACAAAAATGAATTTAATATTTTATCGAATAATTACAGCAAACTCTACATTAATTCGTCATTTTGACAAAAGAACTTCAGCGAAAAACTGCATTAAGATCATGTTAATTTTTTTTGCACTGCTGCATTCTTCCTAAAATGATCTTCGTCTGCATTTTAATATCAGAAAATGTAAGATAATTAATAGTCTTCTGCAATATACCCGCGCTCGCTACCTGAACGTGCATAAACATTCTTTCAGCGCGCACACAGGTCTATTCATTCAATGTTTTCCTTCTTTTATCGGGTCGAAGCATCATCGTCGGCACGCTTGCGAAAGGGGCATTGTGTGCATATTGAACGTGAGGGCGGCAAGCAAATACCACTCGTGCTCCTTTCGCGCAGAAAGGATCAGGATCGTTCAGCATGCAGCGTTCGCTAGTTGCTGCCCGACGACTAAACCAACATGATGAACAAACGCACCGACCGAATGGCAAAAGAACCGTAGGTAAGCAGTTTGCCGGGACGAGTGAGCGGCACGGCACAACAACGGAATAAAAGTGTTTAATAAACTCCATTTGACTATTGCTTTGAATTGAATTAACGCCAACACATTATCAATACTGGCTAAAACTTAAAAATCTCTAATAAAAGATAAATAACAAAATGGCATAAATCATTTATCAATTTAAAAGAAGCAAAGAAAGGACGAACGAAAAAAGTAATGAAAATCGCCAGGATTATGGTATTTTGCACTCATTCAATGGAAAACCAGCACATTGCGGCACCACCACAAAATACAGCATAAGTCTTCATTCGAATGATGAGTACACGAGCACAACAAATTGAATTTTAATTCAAATTTTAATATTGTTTTAATCATCATCTGGTCTGCGTGCTTTCATTGGATATATAAATTTACGCAACGGCTTTGCAGAAAAAATGTAGAATTTACACACTCACTATCCACCCAACTCATAAAGGTGCCAGGGAAATATACAGCGAACGAAGCAAACGTTAGGAAAATGAGAAGGAGCGAGAAAAAAATTCACTCTCCCCGTCTATACCGAAATAATGCGCCGCCCGCAGGATGATAAAGGATTTGTCCGAAAAATCTCCGCAGCGACGACGACGTGCGTACTAAGAGGGAAATTTATATTTCCGGCTCGCCGCAAATAACGACAATAATTATAATCCGTTCCCCATGAAAACCCGAAAACCCCCAACATTATATACAGATATACCTATTTGTTTTTCAAATCAGTGCGCGTGCAAAAACGCAGAAAAAAGTGCAAACGCGGTCGCAGTGATTAAAATAAATCTTCTTCGGCACCAGTATCCCTTTTTTCTGCTCCTACTCAACACGTTCAATTCCTGTTGACAGCCTCGAATACACCAAGGATACAGACGCACAAAAACCATTTTCAGGCAGAGCGCGAAAAACGCCGAAAACCGGCCACGCAAATGGCGAAAACGAAGCCAATGAACGAATGAATGTGCACAATGCAAAAAAAAGCTAATTGTTCCTTAGCGATGAGTCTTAACACGCGGGCACCATCTTTTTTTTCCTCTTCGCAGTGAGTGGGAGTTACAAGTAACAATGAAACTGAAATATCATTTATTTCTGACGCCAAGCGGCCGAGAGAAGAGAAGAGAATCGTTTCACTGGTTCGGCCGCGAGAGCGATTGCATGTTGGATGATGCATACAATGGCGGGACCGCATAATAAGGCTGACGGAAGTGAATATAATGGAAATGAATGAAGAAAATGCGCGACGTCGAGAAACAATGAAGAAAAGCGGTCCGCGGGAGAAAGAGGAAACCTTGTTCGCAATGCATCTCAGTCGTCTTTATCACACGCGTCCTTCCATGTACGCTAATTACACGCGCGCAACAACAAATGAATAATGTTCAGTACTATTACTCCAATGTATGTTTGCGCATTGTTATTGTTATTGTAGATAACAACTGTCACATACACGCAGCAAGCAGTATCATCTTTTTTCTCATCTGCTATAAGAACTCAAGTAGCAATTAGGGGTAGCAGCAGCAGCAGCAGTACGTATAAAAAGAAAATGAAAAATTGTTTACTGCAGAATAAGGAAATTGAATGCTAAAAATAAAGTCGGCCATAAATTTGGTTAATACTCTCGCGAAAAGTACGCAGTAATAATGATAATGAATTAATAAGTAAGCGCTGCGCATTGAAAAATAGCGTATTACTTTATAGTGTGCTGAAGGCGCAAGAGTAAATTGCCGGAAGAGTAATAATAGCGTGGGCGATGGCAGAGGGTAAGTAATGAATAGCAAAATAACAGTGCATCATAATAAGAAAGTTACTCATTGGGCCAACAGGTAGGTCAAAAAAAAAACGAGGAGGTGATTGAAGCTGATTGAAATTTACAATTTTGCTAAAGTGCTACTTAGAAGCAAAACACTCCACCTTCTTTTGCGTTTTGCAGTGCATTGCTTGCGTGCCACCCCCTCACACTCCTTACACTCTCCTCGTGGAAATAAACTGAGCGTAAATCAATTAAAACAGTGAAGAGGACTCCCGCTTCGTGCGCCCGCCCGCCGACCCTCTTTCCAAGTTTTAATTCGAATAAAAGGAAATTTCTACTGCGCCCTTCTTCCTGAAACGGACCGAGGCAGACCGACCGGGTGGTGGTTGTTGTCCCATCCCTCGGAATGCTTTTTCTCATCTGCATCACAACAACTACAACTTGTACACACTATGTACACCCTTTCTGTCCGGCCGTCTAGTACTGCTATAGTTCGATTATTGGAAAATCGGCAATTACATTTCCAAACAAACAATTCCAAACACAATATTGCAAATTGAACCACGAGAACGTGCGCGCGCGGGCGTGCCGCTTAATAATTCACATAATGCAATATTGAAAAATGTCCTGTTCCATTTGCCATATTTGCCCGGACACCATCCGACCGATCAGAGCGTTTAATTGACAAGTGCGACACTAATCAATGCATTTCGAAATTGGCAAATAATTAAACCAAAAACACGTTATCCACTTGCAACGGCTAACTACATTTATGCATGAAATACTTCAATATAGCTAATCATTTTATGGCGCATCAAGTAGTGCACATTATTGAATTCAACATTGCAATAAAATGATTAAATTTCAGACGGTTTCGCAATCCATAAAAAACAATACATGTTTGCACTTACTGCATTTGAATGTGTTTGATCGGTCTTGAGCTCCTTGTGATTGGAATACTGAACGTAGACAGCGCGTCCTCGTAATTGCGCCATGCAGCTGCTGAAATAGTTGACCATCGTCGTCGCGGAGGTTTCATCGCCCATCTCGAGGAACGCTTGGTTTTTGCCCTTGAGGACGAGCACGTTGGTGACGCGCCCGAACGGTATACCCAAGTGGATAATCTCCGCCTCGGTGACATCATTCGGTATATTGCGAATGTGAATCACGCGCGACGGCTTGCCCACGTTTTGCTCCAACTTCACCTGCAATCATACAACAAGAAAAAGCATATGAGTTTCCGCCCTTTTCGAAATACAGAAATAAGTTATCTATCTACGTGATTTCCACAAAGTAAATAATATCGTAAAATGTTTGCCAATAGCAAGACCATTCGAGCCGTGCTGGTGGCGAGGGTAGAGACATATATTAATTATCCAACTTTAATTAATTCCCAGTTTTGGCCCCCCAAGGCTAAATATTTCCTCTTTATAAAGAGCCGCTTTATAAATTTGTTTTCAAAGAGGTGTACTACGTCTAACTATACGACGACAGCGACCGAGTGCGCGCAAGAGCATGCTTTAGATCAAAAGATGAGAACACGTTCTCGTGCTTCAAATCTGTTCAAGCATTGCGAGCCATTACGAGCAAAACAAATTCAAGAGTAAACGAAAACCGCACTCGAATATCAATATTAATTTACTATTAGCCATTGATTTCAAACGTTACGAAATCATCAGAGTCATACAAGACACGCTATCTCAATATTCGAATATGAATATTAATTTATTATCATCCCCACGTGAACAAATCGTAAAAATTCCTGCTGAAAAAATCAAAATTACCCCCGAAAATGTTACATGTGTGGGGGATAGAGTGAAAAGTATAACAAAAGATGCCTTGCAGCATGCGGCTCATATTGGAAAAGTTTTAAAATTACAACATCATCGGCAGGAGCGCGAATCTTTTCATAATAATCTTAAACATTTTTTAATGCAGCGCACAATAAAGTACAGCACGGAACAAGGACGAGCAGCTTGATAATGTGCTGCTATGCTCGAATAATTCAATGGAGCGAAGAAGTTTTCGTTCTTCCCCATCGCGTGCCACGAACGCGCGCACAAGTATTCAGCAAGTTTCTTTTCTTTTCGGAAAACACCGACGAAAACATTGTACAACAATATTCACATTGCTTTGTTTCATATTTTTCAACATGGATCTAATTAAAAATTCGTTGACGCTGAGGAAAGAGATTCTTCCAATGATTAATCTTTCAAGTATTGCAAACATTCTATCATAATTATTTTCGAAAGCAATCAACTTTTAGGCATTATAAAATGAATCACACTCTCTTGAGACACAACATGAAACACAATGGTAATAAAATCTCTTCTCGTTGGAAGCGCAGTAATTAGTTGGAAGCGCAGTAATTAAGCAAACCGCCGCTAATGAAATTGTTCGAATTCTATCATTTCACGAAACAGACATGATTTTCCGACGCGACGTTCCGTTATTTCACATAATAATAATAATAATAACGATAATAACTCATTGCGTTTATCGACAGCTGAGAAGTATGTGTAAGATGAGTAAATTATGTAATAACCGTAAACGACGTCTTCGTGCTATTTGCACGAATTGCATTGATCAAATTGCCGGCGGCGGCTGGGTTCACTTCCATCTCCAATGTCTCCATCGCGCACCGAGGCTAACCAAACAGACAGGGAGTGACACACACGTGGCAATTTTGGCGTGGAGAGCAAGTCATAATAATAATAATAAGGATTGATGCCTGCTTGCCTGCCCGTGGAGGGAAAAATCCTTTTATAACACGAGAAAGGCGCACACTGCGAATATATGAGACAATAAAGAACACGATATTAATTACCCGTAATAAAGGTAAAATATATAATGTCGTGTTGCTGCTGCCGGTTGGATGGCTGTGTTGGCGGCAGCGACGCGCCCGTTTAGACGTGTAATAACGTAAAGAAGAGAAACAATGCCGCTGGAGTATTATTATGTGGTGTGTAACCCCTTTTTGTCGGTCGCTTGCTTGCTTACTGCTCTACTCCTGCCAATACACCAGCATGCCAAACCAGCCAGCATATTCCTCTTCCTTCTTATCCTTTGAGAAGCAATGTTCGCTAAATGCCGCACCGCCGCAAGACGTAAACCTTACCTACTACCATCCAGCCAAGCGCAATATACAAAGTGTAATGTAAAATAAACACACGGAAAAATATTAAAACATTTAATAATGTTCCCTTTGGCATCCAAACATCCCGTAGAAAATAAAGATATCTCCTCGTTGGTTGCAGCAATACACATACACAATAATTATCGAAGAACAAACTTTACACGAAGCAACAAGAAGAAGAAAAAACTACAAACACGCCAACAGTGCAAACAGAAGCAATAACAAACACGCAAACTTTATTCGCATTCGCGCAAACCGTCGTTATCATTTGATCATCTGACTGTTTGTTCCTCGCTTTTCTTTGCAACTTACGTTCATGACTTATTTCAGCCGCGCGGCCCCACCGAACGCACTCCAGTTCATAGCAATACGCAACGTCTTCCTCTCAATACTTTCAATTAGTTTGCACTTTGTTGTGCTTCTTCTTTTGCTCACAGATATTTAAGAGCTTTCTGGTCGCTCGCGCATCCATTGTTTACGCGTTGATTCGGTCGACGCGAAGCACGAGAAATACAAGTGGAAACCAAAGTTTGCGTTCAAGAAATAAATACGGACACAAACAAGACAACAGCAACGACAATAAAGAAATAAGTTTTTGAATGAATGATAAAGAATCAAACACACATTTTGATGTTTCGCACAGCATAAGAATGGAGATTACACGATGATGGCATAACAATGCTTGCTTCTCCGCTCTTCTCATCTCTTCGTCCAGGGCTGGCGACGGCAGTAATGGGGCAAAGTAATTTCTCATACAAAAGAAAATTGAAAATATAAAAATCGAGTTCCTATCGTCGATACGCGCGATGCCATTATACACTTTCAATGGTCTGGCATTGTTCTGCTAAGAACATTCATTGAGGTGTGTATTCTTCTGCTCCCCAAGCGCGGCGCTCGTGACGATTAAAAAACTTTTCTACGACGACAAAGACGATATGAAAACGTGAACAGTGGACGAGTGTCCATGCAATTTGATGCAACATTTAGCAAATACGAAAAACATGTAGCAGCAACAACGGCAAGAGAATAAATATAAAATTATTATTATTCCAGCGGCGTGTGGCGAACGCACGAAGGCGACGAGCACATTTATTGGACATAAAGAAAGGCATCATATCGGTGATACGCGCGTACATGCATCAAAAACAACACAAACAACAATACGCCATCTGCCTGCACTGGTGTTTAGAAAATAGAATCGCATTCCATCGCATCATACGCCACCCATATTGCAAACGAAATGTGCATTTTGCCATGGACAGATTACAGATACTGCCGCTGCTGCCACCGCCGCCACGAGCATATAATCATTAATAATAATAATCCAACATTTTTACTGCATTGTAAAAAAATACACAACTTTTATTTAATGCGTTTAGTCTTCGCTTTCGATGCAATAACGGAATAAATAACGTGCATCGTTTGCTGGCGGGGAGCGTAGGCTGGAGGTAACGTTGTTGTTTATCCTAACCAGCAATATCTCACCGGGTTACCGGAGGGCAAATTAAAAAAGTGCGAATTTCACCTCAGTAAATACGCCAAAAGTCGATTCGTTTCCGAAGCTAGGGGGCCGGCGGTGGACGCAGATACGTTTAAGAAACGCCACGTTCGTGGTGGTGAGTAAGCACAGCAACTTCTGCGCGAAGGAGCAAGGCGCACGTAACGGAGGGGAATGATAGAATGATGAATATAAGAAGCCTCCGCCAAGAGAGAGTGTAATCAAAATGGCCTCATTAAATATTTAAAAAGCGCGCACACTTTTTCCCGCTTTTCCCATGCGCGCACCTTGCTGCCTATATTCCATTCCATCTGCCGTGTGGTCCAAAATGTGTATTCGCGTGTGGGTGTCGGTGCGAGAGCGGCGCGCACGTGCCCAGACGAAGACTTAAATGTATGTATTGCTCCTGCCTGGATGGCTGGTTGGTCGGTACCATGGAATTGCACGAGAGTCTCATTTGGATGGGAGCACACGCCACTCGTTTTTCTCGCTTTTCAAGTTTTTCTCATTTTCCTTCCTCCTTCATCCCTCTCCCTTCTCCTCGCTGCCGCCGCCGCCGCGAGAAGGACCTGGTCCTCGTTCGGCAAACGAAGAGAGTATATGTATGCGCGCCAAATGGCACAGCACGTCACGTGACGTCGTCCTCGTCCTCGACGGCGTTTCATAGCTTACTTCGTTCCAAGTGCACCCACCGCACGTTTTAACCCTCAAGAACAGTTCGTACCGAAAACGAAACAGCCCCCAAAAAACGCAAATTTTCCTGAGTGCATAATATCATGCAATTCATAAATTCATATACACAAGAATCACTTTTCTCCGTTCAAGTCGAGTGAGTGTGAGTAGGTACTCCATCAAAATGATGCAAATACACAGGTTGTATGTAGTAAGCAACAAATATTATTAAATACATTGAATAAAACGAGCATTCACATGAAAAAAGATGGAAGAAAAGTTGTAGAAAACACAGAGTGTCAATTTCAAATGCATATCATTCATTATCAGTATTACCTTCTTGGCACTCTCCTGATTATTGTTGTCCGTATGTGGTGCCGACGGAGCCATCACGGACACGTTCGACTGCGACAGTAATTCGTCGCTTCCTCTCTGAAAATAAAAAAATAGAAAAAATGTGAAAAATAGAGAAAAATGAGGGAAAAAAACGTACTATAAGTTTAGTTCAGTTCACGTTCAGTTTGACGTTCAAGTAGGGGAGAGTAACAACATTCGCATTAACATTTGAGGCAAAGTTTGAGAAAGTTTGTGATTGACAATAAATAAACAATTAAATCATAATGATAGCAGCAGTAGTATAAAAATACGTTAAGCGTTCTAATCAACACATTGCAATATTATTTAGCATTCGATTTACACAAGAGAGACTTGCAAACATTATTTTTGCGTGTGTATAACATGCGATTTCAATTTAACATTGACTTGTTTTGCATTTGTTTACCATGTACTATATCGTAAGTAGAAAAACTGGTGACGCATAGCAGCACCACCAAGATGAGAACAAAGCACAAAACTTAATTGCTGTTTAGCCACCCCCCACAACGTCAACCACCAAGCGGGGCGGACGGGCAACAACCATTTGAGTTGTGCTCAACGAACGCGCGAGCTTTGTTATTAAATATTCAGTAGATAACTTTTATACGATAGGCGCGCGCAGGGCAGCACACTCATTGATGATGATCATTATAATCATTATCATCATCATTACCATCATCATCGTCGCAGAGACCTCAACCCTACACTTTTCTTCCGTGCCATTCCTCCTTCTCGGACAATCCAAATGCATCGCAAGCAAAGCGAGAATAGATTTACAATTTATTGACGCATGCATTCTCGAGACATTCGTTGTCATTGGTGGTAATGTCCGTATCGCGTGATAATACATTTCGTTCATTAGTTTCGGTCGTGTCCATCTAATATTAAATTGTTCCCCTTGGAATGCATTTTAAGTGTGTACACAAATTGTAATGTCTCCAGTTGCATCTTTATATCTATCAAGCCAAAGCACACACAAACAAAAAAGTATTAAAACATTTCCACGCACGTATAATATCATAATATGCCAACAAATATTTCATTATATAGTTGTATGTATTACGTACAAGCCGAGAGGGCTCTCTTTAGCGAAAATGAAATACACGTATGTATCATTATTTCCATTTGTCATTTTCTCATTTCTCGAGCAATTCGAGAAGGAGAAGAAGAATGAACAGTCATTTGAGCTACATGCATTGCAACAATGTGTTCTCATTTTTATTCGATCATTATTTCATAAATAATAAAGTAACATGTGTTTGGAGAGATATCACCCTTCGGTCGTTCGCCACGTTGTGCTCGTCTGCCTTTCTCTCATTCTATCGATTTGTATGTACATACCTAAATGCGGCAGAGGAGGAATAAAATAAAAGAGTCTTGCGAGGAGAAAAAGAATAAAGTTGTTACACTGCATGACTCCTCCTTGCAAGTGTGTATGAAATGTACAAATATATTTATTTCTCCCAATGAAATATTCACGAGGTAAGAGAGCTCGATAAAAAAAGATACGAAATAGCATAGAAGATACTTTTTATGGATACGTTGAGCAAAAAACATAGTCAACCAACCAGCCAGCCAGCCAGCAAACACGCACGCACAGATATCATCCCTATATAAAAGTCACCACGAAGCAGGACGGACGTGAGGGTGGTGCTCACATATGCGTAAAAGCATACGAAATTCCCGCCAAATATCCGTATTTCCATTCGTTTTATTTTTTGCTCTTCATCTACAGGACGAAATAATAAAGCATCACCTAAGAAGATGTAACCTACCTATCAAATTGAATTAATTCCACATCTTTTCTTTAATGTCACGTTTTACAAAACCTTGTTATTTAAGGCATTAAATTAACTTTCACTACCCTGTACAGACAGTTGTGTAAAACGCAAGAAAACGACGCGCTTTATCCTACAATTTCCATTTATTTTTTTTTCTGCGGTACGACTCCGCGGTCTTTCTTCAGACGCCTTCTTTGCTACTCATCATATTCATTCACTCACCGGCAATTGCAAATCAAAAATAAGCGTCGCGTTTCGTGAAATGAAAATGCGTAACTTTTGTTCATTACGAGCGGGAGCAGGTACATGAACAAAGTTTTCATTTCATTCTTTTTTCTTTCATCCCCTCGCCCCATTTTCCAAGATTCAAATGTGTATGCGTGTGCTATATGGCCAAAAACGTCAATGCTGCAAATCTAAGCCAGAGCAGAGCGAAAGCAGAAACGAGGACTAACGCAAAGTTAAAAATAGAAAAAGATTCGAAACGAATAAAGCGAAACGCGAACGAGAAAAAGTGTGATGCATAACTGGTGTGCGAGCAGAAGACGACGAAGAGGAGCACTCTTGACAAAAGCAAAGTAATGTGGTCTTCTCGTCGTTTGTTCGTTCGGATAAGCAGTCTGCGCAAAGTAAATGTGCCACGGTGAATGCCTTGCCTACGCCGCGAATCCTAAAAGATGCGCCTAAAACAGTGAAATGAGGGGTGATTATGCATGTGAATTCAACGCGGGAGAAGGAAACTTCGTGGAAAGCGTTTCGTCCAGTCAAACTTTTATTATATTCATTGTGTGCGCCACCTAGTTATACAAAGTGAAACCATATTTTCATTTGAAACAATATATAACCTCAAACAGGATTCGCAGATAAGCAACAAAATGTAGCACAAGTAAAATCCCCCCAAAAAAAGTAGAAACATATTGAGTAATTTCCTCACTTTCTATAATATCAAAGAGCATAGGCATACGCAAGCAGAGAAAAGTTGTGAAATGAGGAGGCAGGGAGAACAAACCAATAAAAAAGGAAACACACGGAATAAAAAGCGCTTCGAATGGAATGGCACTGAGAGCGTAACAAGCGAGCAGGCAGCAACAAAAGAGAACGAAAAATGCATGAATAACTAATATGATTTCAGGTGCATTTTCATTGTGTGCGTCTTCGTCGGTCACATTTACAAGTTTTATTCCTTTCAGCATTCAGCGGCTGCTTCGGCACGCAAAGCGTCTAGGACGAAAAAGTAGAGGAAGAGGAGACAACTCATGCGGCAGCTTCCCATCGACTTTTCTTGCCTACATACATACACAATTCGCAGCATCTCGTGCTTAGTTGGGCTATTTTATTGTTTGACTTTTTAAAACTTTCGCACCGTCACAGTCGCCGTCGCTGCCGCCGCAGCCACCCATCGAATTGTGTGCAAAGAGGGAATAAAAACAATTTGCAAGCGTTCATGCTAACAACCACGGCACGAGCGCCACGCAAATGGTTGAAGAGCGCGCGAAGCGAGCAGAAATACTAAAGAGGTTTACGCTGAATACGAGCAATGCAAATGCCGCTGCTGCCGTTACCGCCATACAACTTCTAAGTGCTTCTTGGGAACGAACGGACGCGGGCGCACAAACTCTGCGCATTTTTCACCATACTTACGTGCTGTGACAACAAGCACAAGCCATGTAAGAATTTCGTTGTGGAAATGCCTTAAACAAGTCGACGCCAAAATGCGAATGTACGACTGCCCAACCAGCACACACCAAACAAACAAACATTGCCCACCATTTTCACCAACAACAACAACAAACGCAATGCAATGCATATGTACAGCCAACAGTAGCCAGCACAGTGTACGGCAAACAATTTCCTGAATAAAATATGCCATTAAACAAACATGAAACATACATATGCGTCTGGTGTTGCTGCTGTTGGGCAAGGGCGCTTTTAACAAAGTGAAATTTACGTGCGCACACATCCGTTGCGTTGCGTTGCTTGCTTGCTTTTGCTCGCCGCAATAAAATTCGCAAACTATTTGATTACATGTTCAACATGCACACAATCTCATCTCTTAAATGCATTCGCATACAAATATTTAATGCGCATACAAAATGCGCTGTACGTGTGTGTTAGCACTGAAATAAAATCAATGATGCAACTTTAATTAAGCTAATATTCAACGCGGCGGCGGCAACTTCAACAATTGAACGCTTTCAAAAAATTAATAACATTATGCACACGTTACGTTGTATGGCAGTTCTGATTAATTGATTTTCAATGTTTTGCGATGCACATTTATTTATTTTCTCTGGATTTAATTACATTTCCCGCGCAATATAATATTAAAGCGTATATTGTATTTGGCAGCGAGAGAAATTCTAATCAAATGCATTTTACGCTCCATTTTATATGTGAATTCTGCGTATATTACGCATGTCAATGATATATGCATTTACGCGTAAAATAACGGCATCGCAAAAATTGAGAGGGCACAATCGCGGAAATATAATAAACGTAGTCCTTTTCATTTTTATATCCATATCGTCGTCGTCGCACACATGATGCGGCGGCAAGCGATGCTTTTTCGAGATGGAAAATCGTGCACGAGGAGAAAACAAAAATCGTTTCGCAATTTGAATATCATTTTAAATTCACTCTCATCTCTCGACACTCACTCGCGCACAACAGACTTTTCTCAAGCACCGCCCGCCAAACAAAAAGAAAAGAAAAAAACCCGGCGTCAATGTGTGTTGAGTATGACGTGCGTCTACATTTTCGGCACGCATTTCTCTTCAAGTTTTATGTCCTCTCGCACGATTTGCAATATGGGAATTGCTCTAGAATAACATGCTATTGTGACAAAGTGATTCACATTCAATCGCAATTTATATAAAAAAAACTACCACTTTTTTACTATAACAAATACGACAATCTCTCGATTTGCACGCTACTTTAGCTACACAATTTTACTTTCACGTGGATTTAAAAATATGGAATTTCATCATTATTTTTGTTGTTCCTCTAAAAAGCTTAGTAGAGTACATGTTCTTCTTCGTCACATTTCAATGGATTCTTAATTTACTAAGAAACCTATAAATTATGGGATCTCAAATGGCTCGTTCGTTATGCTTAAAATAAAATAAGAACGTTAATAATAAATTGCTCAAAGGACAAAGTAAGTTCATTTAAACGATAATCCATAATCTATATCAATGTCGCATTTTTGCTTTTAGGCTTTTTCTCGTAGTACTACTATTTATACGTGTTATACCTTGGTTGGCATTCGTTGATGTACTGCTTCCACTTATAGGATATATAGTCCTCCTGTGCGCTGCGGCACATATTCAATAATACTGAAAGAAAACCTCAAATGCGTTTCCGCGTTCCTAGTCCTTCGTTCAATATATCCCCCCCGTCGGCGTGTGCGAGGGGACGGGCGAGGATATCTCATACTTATAGCTCCCGATCGGCGAAAGATCGGATGGGATCCATACGCGGCGCAGACAGCTATCATTTCGATCGTTTCCTTTTTCCTGCTGTGCGAGATACATTTTTCCCTCTTGGCGGCCAACAAAAAGAAGCAAAAAAACGTATTTGCCCGAAGTAGACGAAGCCAACACGTACGTGCATTCATCCTTCTCGCGTGCCCTATCCTTCGCAACACCAAAGTTGCAATCTATCCAACATACAGCACGTGTATTCACGCGCAAAATTTCGTTATGACGACACCTTTCAGCGAACGCTTCTGCTCTTTTTACGTTTCGACTCTCTTCCTTGCCATTTCATTCATTCGGGTGCAGCTAGCACAAATCAAATCTATTCTCTGGAGCGTAGTGATTATCGCATCAGGATGTAGGACGTGTGTATGCGCGAGCGCAATGGGCAAGTAAGCTAAGTGCTATCGAATAAAAGTCCAAAAATCCGAAAATCCGTAAAGAAAACAAATGATTTATGATTCGATTCCCTGCAAGCATTTGCGCTTTGCTCCTCTGTCCGCGCGGAAGCAAGCAAGCAAGCAAGCAAGCAAGCAGGTGGATGGAATAAAATAATATTCGCTCTCTTGGTGCTCTCTATCAGAGAGTGTGCTCGCGTAAGTCATTCGTGCAAGAAACGAAATGGCATCCAGCGGCACGCGAAAGCGCAAAATGCACTTGATGCGAACGACCGACTCGACTCGCGCAAGCGAACAAACGAACGAACGTACGAAATCAAACACCGTAAATAACTGCTTTACACACCTCTGCCCCATTCATTTCATATTCGTTTCGCAACACAGTCCCTTCCCATCCCTTCACTCTTCCTTCATACGCGCGCGTATGTTCAACTTTAATGGTATAATACTCCTTTTTCGAGTGGAAATTCATGCATCCCCAAACGCAATGTGCCAGCCAGCGCGCGAACACCACGCCAACACGCTACGCTCACTTCCTTCCATTCTCTGCGCGAAAGCATTCACAACTTTACTTCTGCGCGTAAGCTAAGCAAGAAAGCAAGCAGGCACACGAGCAGGCAACCCTGAAACGTATCTCTCGTGTGCATTGACGTTTTCGGTTTAGGGTAAAGTGTTACACACATATTTCTCTCGCTTTCGCGCCCGCCCCGTTCCTCATCTTAGTCCTTCGCTTTGTTGTAGCAAACGCAAAACACTATGATGGCGTTGAGCGTTTCCTCTCAACAACGCAACTCGTACGATGAGATGATACTTCTCGAACCAAGAAGAACGACTGACGCATTTTTCCTCTCCGAGTTCTTTCTGTGTGTCACTAGTGTCATAGAATAAAACGAAAACGTTTCCACATTGATACTTCCGTCACACGCATTTCGCTTTCCGGATCGTAAAACAAAGAAACTCGGTCAGTTTCTGTAATTGATTATGGCGACTGTCGCAAAAATAACTTATCATAGCACATACAAATCGCTTTAACGCAAGTTACCACCGAAATGCTTAGATAAACTGACATTGATTCATTCAAATAAAATACACAAAAAGTAAAAAGGTCAAACACGTATAAAGCACCTGACACGAACGCACAAACCCCCGAGATTATTTATTCCTTTCAAGAAGGTTAAGGGATGAACACGCGCTCTCTAACGCAAGATGGCAAGCAAACATGAAAGGAAAAGTACACGTAAAAAAACTGAAAACTGAAAAAATGAGAGAATATAAAAAGTACAGAGGGGAAAAAAGCAAAAAAAAAGCCGGAACTCACCGCTAAATTTCGCAATTATTTATATAGGTTATACACACTTTTATACGGCTGTGTTGTCAGAGGACAACAGAAAAATGACAAAGTGAAAGAACAAGGACGAAAAGATATGCTTAAAAACTCTGCCAGGCTCAGCCTAAAAATGCGGATTAATTTTGCAATTTCCCTGTTGTTTTTCCAGCGATTCCTGATACGTGAATTTGTGCGTAAAGGTGGAAGCCCAAAAAACATGGCAGAAGCGTAGCAAGAAAAAAAAAGTTGAACGTGGCAAAGTATCTAAAGACAGCACAAGAAACAAAAAGTATACGCGCAAGAAGCAAAAGTATATTTGACAGGTTTATTAATTCTGTGCGCTGTAAAGTCAAAGAAAGTATTATTTTTAAATGGCGCTTTTTTTCTCGTCTTGACAAAACCGTAAAGAAGCTCAACAACAAAAAGTGGAAGAAGAAAAGTCCCACAAGTAAATTTAAAGTGAAGTGAAGCGAAATATACCTTATATGTAATTAAAGTCGCCCCACCTGAGCGCCACCAACACTCGCATCGCAGCCGCCGCCGCCGCCGCCGCCACCGGCGCTACATCTCACTCACACGCATAAAGTCGCATTAATTTCTCAAGCAGCTTAAAGCATGATTACGAATGAATATTCAATCTATGCACAGCAAGCACACACAATCGAGGAAATGTGATAAGTACGAGTGAGAAACAGCGATTGTTGTTGCTGTGGCGTGCTGCGAGATGCTGCTCCTGGTTTCGATAAAGTGCCGTTCCTTGTGTTCCTTCGGGGGTGCGGTGTCTGACGACGATAGAATGCAATATCGTCTTAGCATACACCTTACACTCTCAACGACGACGACGACGACAACAACAACAAGAGTGAATATCTTATAATATTCGGCTCGTTTATCGCATCGGCAAAATATTAGCGTGTTGTGCAAACAAGCTTTTCTCTTCGCTCGCAAAAGGTGAAATTATTTGCGGCACGTGATTTGCTCGTTCGTGCACGCGCGCGCGCCCCTCTCGTGAAATTTGTATTTATTTATTTGCCAACGCGCCCTCAAAAGGAATGTGTTGAAATGCTGCTTGCAAATTCAACACAGCACAACACGGCACCTCCACAAAGCAAAGCAAAGTGAGGCAATGCGCCATTGTCACTGCCATTGCCGCCATCATCATCGCGTAACACCTTGTGCTTCGACTGGAGCAACAGCGATAAGCGTGGAAATGAAATGAATGTGAGCAACGGTGAAAATACACCGAGCGCGAGAGGAGTCTTCTCTTTTTAGAAAATTAATTACATAGAATTGCGATACTCTCCTCTGTGGGAAAACACATGTTGCGCGAATTCGCTTCTTCTTCCTACTCCTCCACCTCCTCTCTTCATTCCAACGCGTATAAAACAAGCATCCGAGATGTGATGGGAAAACTTAAAACAATTACGCAAAGTGTAAAGTGTACGATGAAAAACAAGAACAACGACGATGAGAATGAAAACGACAAATAAGAATATTCTCGCTCGTTGGGTTGCAGGCAGCAAACTCCTGCGAGCTGCCACCGACCGCCAACTGTGAAACGACAGTTTTACTTACAATTTGCTCAAGAAAATGACGTGTCAAACTTTTATCCAACTGTAAACGTTTTTCCCATTGCCGTCGCGCACTCTTCCTTCCGCCTCTTTGCATTCTCACACGCAACCGTCAAGCAGCAACAAGTATTTTATCGCGGCGTAAAGTTGTTTGTTGCACGCGCATTGCAAACCAAGTGATATATAAATATAAACGAACCACCAACTTGTTTTCAAAGTGTTTTCTTCGTCCGCTAGCTGCCTGTTTTTCCTCGCAAAACCGCAAAGTACAACCAACAACAACAAGAAGAAAAAGAAAACACAGCAAGATAAAGATAATAAAAAGAAGTGTGCCGTGTTTTCCCAATTGCAAACCTGCCAAGCGCATGCATTCATGTTTCGGGGGCAAATGCAAAATCGAAAAGAAGAAAAACAATTTGTTGCAATGTTCAGGACGAGCGAACAAAAATAAGAAAAAAAAGTTTAATTCCTCTGCTCGTTGTCGTACGATGATGTCAGCGGCAAAGATTACACACACAACGTATGGTGCGCATGCAAATAAAGTTTTGTGTCTCATCCCTGTTTACACGTGGAGCATTTCTTTGATATTTATATATGCAAACAAGAAGGGCAGAAAGACAACAAAGGCAAACACCAATGAGAAGTAAACAGTGCAAAGATACGTTATGCAAGTTTATCCGCTTGCAATGTACCTATGTATGTAATATAAACAGTTATTTCAAAGCAGTAAGCACCACCCATCCTCCAGCCAACAAGCACATCCCTCAAGAACAAACTTTTGCAATGAATTAATACGTGTGCGCGCCGGAAACGGTGGGATCGCAGGTGTTCAAATTGCAATTTAAATTACATGCCACTCATTTACTTCGTATCGCGAGAGAAAGATCCTTCTCTCACTCTTCCTCCCTGCACCACACCAACCGCACATAGCGTATCAAGCAAATGTGCGGAAAATCGTTCATCATATGAATTAAAATATTGTGCTTCCTTCCTTCCTGCCTGCGATTCCTCTCACTCGCAAAAGTTCGACATCCACAACAACAACAACAACAACATACGAAGCACTGAGGCTGATTCTTCAAAACCACCCTGCGATTGCTTCAAGTATAATTCGACTAAAATGATTTTCAAATAATATACCAAGAGTTGCGATAAATATTATGGCACCAGAGTTAGCATCGAATAAACAATTTAAACAATAAAACTCTCGGTATAATTGCACAGCTCAATTCCATAATTTACGTTTAAGCATTTCGAATACGCTCCATCTCAGTATACTTCAATTTCCGTACGCAACTCCAAATTCCTTCCCGCCGTATAGGTGAACTTTATTTGCACGAGATATATAAATTGGCAAAGCGCCCAATTGCGGTCGAAACTTTGTCAATTAAATTTCGCGCACCATTGGCATTAATAATAAATTAAAGTTGTTGGCTTTGGTAAATAAATACTGTACACAAACTGCAAGTGCAATAGAGATGCACAATATTTATGCATCAATAGATGGCTTGTTAGACGATATGCACGTTTGTCCAACCAAACTATGAATTGCCATCATTGTCATGTTTCATCATTACGAGGAAGAGCGTATGAAAAGCGCCAAGGATGCATACATAGTAACCGCTCGCGTTGCTTTAACGCGCTGGAAAAGCACAAACATAATGAGCGAATATTCAGCAAAGACGACGATGACGGCGGCAGAGGCAAGCAGGCAGCCAATGTAATCAACTTTAAAATCATTAAATCGCAGCCCTGGGCACTAATTAGACCAGACTTGTAAGAATGCGCAATATGCGCGAGTGCGCGCGCCTACTTTAAAAGAAACACTCTGCACGCAATGTTAAATAATTTTATACAGTGTGAACCATGATTTTACTGCCAGATATAGATACATCCAACTAATTATATCTAATTAATTACGAGTTTATAATTCTCAAAGAGAATAATCCCTCGTTCTTTTCAACCTAGGCGTCCTAATGGAATCCGCGCAGTATTATAATGATGCGCGTTTTTTTTTATGATTGCGTCCTAATGAAGTTATATTTAATAATGAATGAGAACCGACATGTTTGCTTATTAAATATTCCGATTTCGTTGAAATCACACGAAAACGAT
The DNA here is from genome assembly GCA_963978815.1 of Aleochara curtula. NCBI lineage: Eukaryota > Metazoa > Arthropoda > Insecta > Coleoptera > Staphylinidae > Aleochara > Aleochara curtula. Next base: position 10,126,379 of record OZ022215.1, on the reverse strand, counting down.
GAAAAGTCGAGCGAGGAGCGCTGTGCTTCGGCGAAACGACGTTCACGTATGAACAAAACGCGTGCGTGTATAATATGCATGAATTGATGGGGGATTTAGGAAGAGGAAGGAACCGGAACGAAGATGACAAGGCATGCCGTGACGGAAGCGGAAACGAGCGTAGCGCAACACATGGCTCGTAAACGAATGAGCGCAAGCGCAAACGAGCACCAACGATGTAATCGTTACGCGTACGTGCGAAAAGGATAACGATAATACACGCCGCGTACGCACAAACTATGCCGACAAGTGGAAGGAATGAAATCTTGCAAGAAACTCGAGGATTATTCAATTACTTCCATTTTAATGGATTGAAACGTAGCAATTTTCCAATGCAAACGCCAAATTATGTATTCTGATGACTTTATCAGCACGCGCGCAAGAGGAATTTAAAAATAATTCAGTATATTGAACGCACGTAATAAATGAATGCGTAATGAAAGGCAAACAAATGTTGGCCCGTATTATTTTCATTGTCTGCAGCAGCAGGATACAAAGGAGCAAAATTTCACGTATGCGCAACGCGTCAATTATTAATGCAAACCATATCCATACATTCTTCATGAATTTGAGTTTTGCTTTTACATCATATTATATTTTATTATAGCGATCGCAATAGCTTGCAACCACCCAGAGACGTGTTTGCTTTCGCGCCCACCCATTGCGAACGAAGAAGGAAGGAGCGCACGTTCGAGTTTTTGTTTTATTAGTAATTAACGCACGCCAGAAACAAAAACTCATTAGTTTACTAAAACGCAATGATGAAAGGGGTGAAAATGTAAATAAATGATGAATAACTGAAAGAATAAATATTTGCTGGCGCCCGAAAAAAATATATATAGGGAAATAAACCAAAGATTGCGCATTTATAACAAAAACAGAAAATGCGTCTATTAATAAACATTATTTCTTTTAATATAAGCTTAATGAAGTAATTGCTTGCTTTCTCGACGAACACAACTAATGTACTTTTAATTGACAAATACTAATTTTAGAGCGAATGCAAATTTCCAGACCCACACCCGAAAAAGGAAAATAATGACGAAATGATGAAAGAAGCGTGTAGCATCACGAATGAGTTCACATAATTTTTGAACCAGTTGAGAAGAGCAAAGCGCGCAATTGCTACAACAACCCGGGGCAAATGCACTTTTCATAATTACTTCCTGCTTTACTGCTCGCTGACTTCTTCTGCTGCTGCTGCGAGGAAGCGCGGAGACCAAGTACAAGATGATAAGTTTGTGCGGCAAGTAAGCAGGCGGGCAAGCAAGTGTAAGGAATAAAAAGAGTGCAAGTGTACGTGACCGAAGCGAAGTGAATAAATGAAACAGCGGCGGGAGCACAAAAAAAACGACAAACACAAAAACGTGGTGGCGCTGTTTGCCAAATACGCAAATGCATTGAAATTTACGCGCGTGTTGTGGTGTGTTACGAATAACACACGAAGCGAACAACCACGAAAACATCATTGTCGTTTCCATTTGTTGGTGAGCGACGGTGGCGGCCGTGGCAGTGGTAGTAGCGGTAGCGATAGCGGCAGCCGTGGAGGCGGTCGACTACTAATAAAGACAATACGCGCACACGAATACACAAATGCGAACGAGGATACGCGACGGGTAAACGAACCATTAAAGTCATTATCATTAACCAAATGAGTTCGCGAGCATTTGCGCCACACCAAGAGGACAAGTGGCGGGCGATAAAGAGCGCGCTAAAATAAATGCTGTTAATTGATAATGCTTTTTGTGAATGCTCGAAATAAATGCATTTGCAGTTCTATTAATATTCTGATTCAGCGTTTTGCAATTTCTTATTATAAAATAACATTTGCATTCCAAATGAAAATATTGAACATCTAGTGTTTGTTAAATTGATTGATTCGAATAGCAGTTGCCGTCAAATGTTCAAAGAGTGGCACGTGAAATGCTAGATAATTCCTTCTCGATTTCTTTCGATCGCACGTGAGAAAAGAGAAGCAAAAAAAAACGCACGTAAAATGTATTGCAGTGTGCATGTTGGATATTGATATAAATTTTCGATCAATCACTCTTCCTCCTCCAAAACTCATACTCAGCGAGTAAGCAAGCAAGCAATGTCGATTTATCCATTCGTTTCCTTCTTCGCAGACAACAAACGAAGACGAGTTAGTTCAAGACGCCAAAGCGTCTGTCTATCGGAATTTGCACTGACATTCGCAAATATTCAATATAATCTATACATTCTATTTCGAATCTATTTACCGAATTCGTTTGCTAGACGAAACCAAACAGAATATTTTCGAGTGAACAACGTCACTTCACTCACCGACAGGCACCGCACCTCTAAAACAATCTGCATGCAGATGAATTTCGTATTTGGTTAAAATTCTTCCAATCAAATCACACTTCTTCGCACTACGTTGTGTGGTTTGTTTGTTTGTTTGACGAGCGCTTAGGGATTTCCAACATTTCCGTGTTGTCTTGTGCGTTTGCGCGAGTATAGATTCAAAATATTCCGATGTTCGTGTTCCTGCGGCATCCATCATCCCTGTACATATAGCACTCGCACACCCCCGCACGCATGCGCATAAACTTTATCCATACAATATGCAACATGCAAAGGTCCTGGCTGTCACAAAAGGTAAATTTTTCGTCAGGAGCCCTCCTGTCAGCTTTTATTAAAACGCCTATAAGTCAACGTGAAAGAGAATACAAAAGAGAGCTATTTGTTGCGAACGCATACGAGACCAACAATAGCGACGGAACAAACGCGTCACGTATAAAATTTATCAAAAAGAAACTTAAGGAATGTCTATATAAATACCTAATTGCTCCCGATATGAATATGGCAAATTCCGTTCACGTGAATTACACACATGTTTATATTCGGTGAACACAAATCCTCTCTTGTTGACAAAGTCAAAGAGTTAAAGAAACACTAGGCATGTAGAATCAAACGCACTTCTAACGAACGAAACGCGCATCAAGACAACTAACTCAAGACTGAGAGAATGCGTCATGCGAGTATAGAGCAAATGCAAGCCGATGTGCAAGTCACTCATGTTCTTGTATTGCTCTGCTTGAGCAACTTTCCGACTTGTTGTTATTGCTATTGCAGTTTACTTGCTTGCTGCTGCTGCTGCTTTTGTTGTTGTTTGTTGTTGCTGTTGGTGTAGGCTCGACTTGCATCGACGTAATATGCAACCAGACGAAGAGCATCAGATCATCATGATATACAGCGACCAAGTATTCTTTACTTAGGCGGTAAATGTGTACGAGTGCATTGTATGTTGTATGTACCTTGAATTCAACAACACGACTCAACCATAGCAATATCAAGGTCGGTGTACAAATACAAAGCGTACATTTTTTGTTATCGAGATTATCTATTTCTATTCATTTTGTTACTCTTAAAAATCTATTTTCGCATTAGTTTGAAATGAGTAATCTATTCAAAACTAATTAAACTTCATACTTTAGCTGCTTTTAATCATTATCGGCAACACTCTGTAAGTACGTAGATCATGCGCATTGAAATGTTCATACTTGGAGAGTCAGAAGAAGAAGACGAAGAAGAACAAGATGGCCTTCGAGGTGCTCCGAAAGGGTTAATACACCGACTTGAACAACTCGTTTTCCGCTATGCCTTTCAGCCATTAGAATTTGCACAAATAACAACAACAACAACACAACAACAAAGAGTATTAACCGAACAACAATTTCATTATTGTTCGTTAGTAAGCAGAAAATTGTATCTGCGCTTCTTTCAAATTGTCACACATCATCATATTGTGATTTACGACAATAAACAACAACCATATTGCATGTTTTTCAATTCAATAACACTTGATAGGAATACGTAAAAAAATTGTTGCTACCTTTTCAATCATTTCTACCTCGTTTTGTATGTTTCTTTCTTTAGACAACTCTAATGCGCAGTGGATGGATGGGACACTCACCTGCAACAAAAAGACAAACACATTAATAATCATCAAACAGCAAATTCTAATTCAATCAGTTTTTCCAATGCATTTCTTTTCAATGCAGATACAAATAGATAAATGGAATATCATATTGCAAGCGGTGTTGCAATGCACTCAAAGTAATCCTGGGAATGACCGGTACGGCCATATGGCAAAAGCATTCTCGGACTTGTTCCCAGTGCATAGCACAATCTATCACGGAAAGCGCATCCTTGCTCTCGCTCTTAGATACATCGCTTCTATCTTTCTAACAACTCTCCTGCGCGAGTACAAAGAACTCTTCAGCGGACAGTGTTCCCGTGTTCCCGCGTTCAAGGCCAAGCGCACACGGTGGCGACGACCCCGTCGTCATCTTCATCTAACGCGTACTTACTCTCTATCAAATGTGGTATTTGTTTGAATGCACCAACGCACACTGGAGCCAAACGCCCGTTTTTCGGACATTGCTTAATATCTCAGCAACCACTGAACCGATTTCAACGTTTCAAATTTCATATGAAAAATAAAAAACTTTTCAATCTTACATGATTCGAAAAGTAAAATTAAATTGAGAAATTAGGGGTATTTTAATTAATTTTAAAACACAATATGTTGTTAAAAAAAGGGTAACCATTGTACTACATTCAAACTAGCATCGTAAACAACTCATGAGAAATGAAATCGCATTTGAAACGGTAGAGTTCCATTGTAGTAGCAAATTTAAAGGGATCTTAACTGGCTTAAACCGGATGCGGGATGGCGTTTTTGCATCCAAGCTTCATTGTGTTGGCACAAAGTGTAAACAGGTGTCAATATTAATCCGAAAATTGTTCATAAATATTACAATATTGTTTACATTTTTCTATCATAATGTACTGTCTAATATTTTATTTAAAACATAATTTGAATTTTGAAAATCGGTTGATTAGATTCGGAGATATGACGTTTTATCGAATACGAGCGCGACGCGTCTGCCTCAATCTCAACTCAAAAATCGACGAAATTTAGTCGATTTTTCGCCTTTAAACCTAAAAAACCCTCCTCTGGCTCAAGATGGCTCAGATCAGACCTAGTACATTAGATTCGTTTTAATTTTCTCTATCGAATGGTATAAAGTCTAGGACAGCACAACACAGCACACCCAACTAAAACTCGATTTGAAAATTCTTTTTTCACCAAAAATTTAGAAATTTTTGAACGGTAATTAGTTATATTTCTAATTATTCTAAAGTTTTGCATCTAAGATATTCTTATAATGCATTAAACAATCTTTCTAACGGTATAATTGGTTTTCTTTAATGTTAATAAAGTTGGAAGATTATGAATTATAAAGTTGACGAACGGTTTTACACCAATCGGGGAAGTCAAAATTGTTGAACTTTGAGCCTAAATTGTTGCTAAACTAGTGGTCGGATCGGAATTAAATTTATATATTCACAAACTTCAGCAATTAAACTATAGATTGGCAAAAAATTTTTTTTCAAAATATCAATATTTAATTTAACGGTCGTGTCCGATGGGGAACCAGTGTGCAACGAAAGCATCAACAACATGGCTTATAGAAATAGAGAAATTCAATGCAATTCATTCATTTATTCATTTCGATTAATCATTCCAATATTTTACCTCCTTTTATATCCACATTAGCACTAATGTGTCATTTCCTCTCCTCTCTTTCATTCTGCGATAATGTTATTTGTGCGCTGGCTCATGTTAGCGCAATTTTTATTGATTGATCGTAATTACGTGCTTTACGTTGTATTACCGGTTCGTTTGATCATAGACATATTTTTTTAAAAAGAAACGTTGACTTTTTCTATTCAATATGAGTAATTCAAAGTTTGCGGGCATACACGACCAGTCATTATATACCTCTACATATGAATCCACGTAGAATTATTAATAATTATGTAATTTTTATTGATTAGCAAAAAAACATTGAATAAAATGCATTACAGAATTGAAATATTTTTCCATTTGGTATAAAAATAATTCAATTGAATAATGCAATGCAAATGACAAACTTGTAAAGAAATTTTACATACAAATATTTTGTCCAGTCGGAAAATCACTTTTCTTCATGAAATATCTAACTAATCCTTAAACTTTATATTTCAAAGTCAATTTAGCTCTGAAATTTCAATTAACACATGAATTTCCAACAAGTAATCTCTTGTGAAAATTAAGATCTTATGAATTCTTACATCCTGCTATAAATTCAGAATTGCACTTGAATAATTAATTCAAATCAACATCTCAAACAGACAGAAGTGAGAGAATAATAAAGTCAAACGCAACTTGCCCATGAGCCGTGTACGAATTTATAATATGACATGTTCGTAGTGATCGTCGAAAATTATCACAAAGTAAATAACAGTCAAATACAACTGCCATGCTACGATTATAACTTGCCAACATAAATAACAAAAGTAACAAGACTAAACAACAACAATAATGGAATTGTGCAATTTTAAGCAAACATTGTCGGATTTACTATGCCAGAAGGACTTTAATCAAAGCCAGCAATTTTACAAGTTTTCTCGTTAAAGATATCAACACATTTTGCGTGACATTGTTAACATGAATATCAATTGAACTAACCTAGAATTTCTGCAACTCGGTAGAAAATAAGTGCAAACGTTTATTTAACAACATGATGCCATATTCACATGCACCCATACATTTACATATTATGATGCATACTGGAGCAGTATGCAGTTTCGTATAATACAATAGTTCACTCGCCCATTCTGATTCTGATTTTACTGAAATTCAGTGCGCATTCATTGTTTTGTTGTTAGTTGCAAATGCGCCGCAAGCGATCTAGTGTGTTGTGTGTTGCATTGGAGTGTGTGCCGTGAACCACCCCCTAGCTAGACGTGCCCTTCTCGTCAGCCAAAGCATTTTAAAAGCGTGCTTGCGCTCGCGCTCGCATACACAACACACAATTGTGAAATGTGCGCGTACGCGGGCGGGTGAATGGTTAAACGTGTACTTAACCAGCCATCAGCATGCAACGCCATTCGCTTCGCCGTCATCCACCTCGCGCCGGTGAATGCGAATTAATTATCTTACATATTCATTCATTGCGAGTATGCCACTTGAACAGTGGATACTGCACGCTTAATGCCATCTAATGGAAATTTCATTTAAACGCCGGTGAAAAAGTCTCGAATTTGTTTACGTTTCTCCTAATTGGATCACATCCAAAACATGTCCTCCTGGCACATATGCCGAGTGACTACTAAACATAACAATAGGATACCGTTCTAAAAACATAACAACTGGAAAATTTGTGCGCATGTGTGGTGATCCTTGGTTGAATGCAGCACGTATGCATGCGCGTATCCGCTACCGTGTTGAGCGTTAAGCCGTAAAACTTTTTGCGTTCACGAACCAACAAACGGCGAGCATTTATTTTCGCGTGTTGCACTCGTCAAGCGTGAATAAGGACGTCAATAAAATCCAAAAATACAATGGCCAAAGAGATGTGCGAATGTTTATTGCAAATTTTTCAATTCGTGCGCCGGCAGCAGCAGCAGCACCCACATCGAATGAAAAAAAACATAAATAAATATCAATGTTTGCGCGCATCCCCTGCGCATTATGCACAAGAGGTAGCAGCATGCATTATTCATATTCATCGCGATTATATACTAATGTCATTTGGCGCTCAATTGAATTTCCTTCCGCGCGAGCAAACCGTGCGCACTGCTGTGCTGTATCGTTTTACTCCTCGACACAGTTCCATTACGCACGCACGCGCTGCCGCCTGCCGCGTCAGTTGCGATCGATTGCCGTCATCATCATCATCATCGTCGTGTCAACTTTTACGCACGCATATCACACGATTCCGGCCTGCCCCTGCTGCCCCACACATAAATTTACTTATTATTTATTTATTTACGTCCGACAGCCAAAGCGCTTCAATTCGTTACAATTTGTTTGCGCCACTATATTTTCCACGAATGTATTGCATATGCAGCCCCTGCATAATACGAAAAATAAATTCAGACAAAAAAATAGAAAAAACAAAAAGAATGACGGGCGCTAAAATGGAACACATTCTCGCGTATAGTGGCACAGCCAGCAGCAATAGGGGTGGTTTTATTCAAAACTCGTCGCGATTCAATTCCCTAATATATTCCACCTGCGCGCTGTTATTGAAACACACAAATAGTGCGCGCACACCCACGCACAACACATACTTCAAGTGCTCTTTGCGCGCCCGTGCTTGCGCTGCTTGCTTCTTATTCGTGCATATTACAACAGCACGTTTTAAGTCTAAGTACTCGCAGGATGGCTGCTTTATAGCAACTGTAGCGAAAGTGCTGCGGCCAAAATGTAACATGCGCTCATCAGCAGTGCACGAGCCAAAAAGCACTAAGAAATGCATGCCAATACCGACATGTGCATTTTCTTCTTGAATATTACAAATAATCCATAATAATATGTGCACTCACGAACACCTCACGATGCATCGGGGAAAAATTCCATTTATTATTTATTGACACGACATTCCAAAATTGATGAAAGATATTATATTTTATACCGTCGACGACTGACAAAGATCGAAATACTAATAATATATAATGGGAAAATTTCATTTGAATTCAACGCGGAGCACACATTCATATAAAATGCAATATGTCAAATTCGCAAGTATTTGAGATATCAATTGCATCGTAAACGTATTTCTTGCATTCGATTTCTAGCATAATGTGATATGCGCGAATGACCAACTTCCGTCTTGTTGTCATCATCGGTCTACATGTCATACACGTTGTGTTTGCCATTCGAACGTATGACAATAGTTAATTAAAAAAAGTCATACCATGCCATACACCGTACTAGCACACTGCTTCGAGTGCCTTAATTATTAATCGTTTTTAATGAATGTTATTGTTGCGTGTGCGCTGCTCTCTTTTCGCTGCAGTGAATTCGTTTCGTTCGGGTAGATGAATGCGTTCGAGTTCTTAACAATTTTGCATCCGTAGCGCGCATTCACGCTATCTCTGCACTCCTGCTGCTGCTGCTGCTGCCGCTGCTGCTGCTTCTCTCTTCGGGCGCGAGAGCAAGCCAAGCACGAGGATGCCATTATACACTACTGGCTAATTCATAGTGTACTCAGTTCAACAGCACACAATACACAACAACTGCACATAGGTGTATTCGAATAGGTTACGATAAAATAGAATATGCATGCGAAACAAAGCACCAAACTGCGACGACGACAAGTATTTCATGACAAGATTACTTCCACCGCGAGCGCCAACTTTCCTAATTTAACAACATCAACCACACGATTCTTCCTCTTCTTGTGCCAATAAATTTTAATAAATTACAAATGCACAGGCCAACAAACAATTGCGTTGAACTTGAACATGATACCAGCAGTCTCTCACACTCGTGCGTATTTATTCGTTCACATGAAACTGTGGCACTTTATGTAATTCTTCACGTTCGAGTGCGCATGCACATGAGTGAACGAACTCGGCATCGGCATCATCATCATCATCATCATCAACATCGCCGCAGTCGTCATCATGATCAACAAAGCACTCGACTACTATGAATGTTCATGCAGCGGCGCGCATAGCATAGCAGTTGAGGGTGGTAATACTGTAAAGTGCGCTGCACTCACACACAATGGATAATTAATATTTTAATTGCATTTTTTCACTCAAAACAGAGCACAACAGCGGCATTTATAGAGAAATGTTGGAATTAATTAGATCGTAACGCAACATGTACGCTATGCTTGCCTGCGTTGCGAAAGGAATGCATTTTTCCATATGATGTATGGAAGAAGAATAAGCAAGAAATACACGGGCTGGACTGTAGGTAATTTGTGTGTGCGCGCGCATAACCGGAAGAAGAGTTCAAGCAAACTCAAGGCTACAGCGCATGCGCAGCACCGCGCGCACTTGTCTTCCGTTCAATTTGATTTACTCAATCAATTCGCGCGCATGTGCTATGAAGGTCATCGTTCCTTGACGAAAAATATAGCAGCAATCTGCTGTAGTAATAACTCTTTAAATGGACATGAATATTTTCGCGCATTCCAGAGCTGAATTAATAATTCAAAACACTCTTCTCTGCATAGTGTTGAAAAGTGGAAAAACATTTTTCCGTTTGTCTGCGTGCGCGCGCGCGCCTGTAAGCTAATAACGGAAAATCTTTAGGGATTTACGCGCAAAGATGACGTCGTCATTCCGCACAAACGGAATGCCGAATACAAAGGGAATTAGTGATGATCAACTTTAGCATTATTATACGGGAGGAAGATGTTCTTGATGTTCAAATATGCAAAAGTACTCAGCTTTTCTTGCAAGCGCTCGAGCGAATTGTATGCGTATACTCACTCAAAGACGTTGACGCTGCTGATGGAAGAAAGCGACACCGATTTTATTTGGTACTTCGAGTGCGCACTAGCAATTTATTAATTTTCGGTTAAACCACAATCAAACACCAACCAACAAGTAAGCAATAGTATGAAGCGCAAGAAGCGACAAGTCGCGACCGCACCAGAAAAGAAACTGATTGTATCGCGTTCGGCCGGCCGGTCTCTATGTACGCGCGAGCTATTATTACGTTATGCACCGCGTACTGTGCTGGTTGTTGCTAGAAGAGTCGAACTACGACGACGTCGACGACGACTACGGCGGAGTTGACTCAACTTGACTTGAGTTGGTTGCCTGCTTGTTGCTTCACGGCGCAACAACGTTACGTTGCGTGCGCGCGTTGTTAGCCGTGGATGACTTCAAGTTTCCAAGTTCATCCAATCCGATTCGCGGCGCGCGCGCGAGAAGCAACAACTATTACCAACTACCACCAACTATGTAGAGCTAAGCGCTGCATCGCGCGCGTAATGGAAAGGAAGAAGACGCGACCGACCGACAAGAACTAGCAAAAGAGCACCATCATCATCGTCATCATCATCATCATCAGCAGCAGCAGCAGCAGCAGCAGCAGCAACGGCAGCGGCAGCGGCGTCATGATCCTAGTCAGAGGTGTAGCTGTGAGAGTATCCTACCTAAACGAAGACAACGCGTTCGCGTTCGTTGGCACGCTCATAGATAGATAGCTTCGTTTAATAATAATACGTTGCGACCTTGGCAACGCGAGTGAGATTTCTCTGCGCATGAAGAAGCACGACACGACGCACTGGACCTGCATGACCAGCCAACTGACTACATACTTGCTTACTATTCTAGCCAAAGAGCAACCAACTCGACCGCAAGTCGAGTGCATCGCATCCATTGCTAGACCAAAGATGCTGCTGCTGCTGCTGCTGCTGCCGTTTGATACTCCTGCGCGAGGGAACGTAACGCGTTTTGTGTTGAGGTCGTCGTGTCTTCTGCATTTATCTATCTCTCCTTCTAGGATAGGACAAGCGCGCATACCAAGTGCGAGCGTATGGTACGCGAGATGATGACGAGGAAGAAAACCACCAAGAAAACGAACAAGAGTGAACCACAGAGGAAATAGTTAAACTCGACAAACATGAACACTGCGAGCGCGCATTGAAGAAGTGCATTTATTGCAAAGTTCATTGGACTATAGCGCGCAACGCGTTCGTCTCTAGAGTCTTTCGTTTGCCAATTGCATTGCATTGCATTGCCCGTAAGAAGATGAAAATACAAACATGCTGTACAACGACCAACATATGCACGTAACAGTGGTAATAACCTGCTTATTCTTGCTTTTTTACACAACACCTAAATGTAGAATGGAAAAATCTCAGAAAATTAACATCTTAGTACCCCGCCTGCTTTTCCAGCAACCAGAGATAGAAGTTCATTAAAAATCAAAATCAATTTTCAAAAAATACGTTTGGGAAATCAAGCTTGCATCGCGACGACACACGTTCGTGCTACAACTGAAAAGTACAAAGCGAATAAAGGACAGCAGATAGGTACAAAACGACGAATGAGAATTTATACATGGGGTCGCTGCTAACATTCACAAAATTTCCACGAAAATTCTAACGCGTCCTGAAGAAATGTATACGGCTATATCTGAATCCGATGATAACTGCAAACTTTCCGACCCGCCTTATATAAACCAAGACGGAAAAGCTCTCATATCCTATTGAATCATTCACCAATTCGCCGATGCAACATTGTGCAGCAAGGAAGAGTGGCCAAAGAAGAAGAAAAAACGCAGAAGCCTGCTATATAAAAGCAGCAAAAATGGAAACGCTAAGCCTTTTTCCTTCTGCTATTGCATTGCGCGCTGCTTCTTTTATGATTTCCCATTTGCCATATCTCCTTCTAAGCAGGTAAAGCGCGTCTCAAATCCCAAGTTTTACACAATTTTTACGTTTTTCCTTTCGAGCCCCCTTCAACAGCCAATCATTCGCCTTAAAATCTATTTCCATAGTTGTTAGTTTTTGACACAATGACGGGCAATAATTGAATGACTTACGTAAGTATCATACGTCCAGGCATAGTTCATAATTGTTCGTGGAAAAGGCATCGTGGATAAGTTACCGAGTCCAGCTACGAACTACAATGCCAGTTTAGGGATGAGTTTCCCTAAACGACGAGTGCACCACTCTACTACTCTGTTGTTCAGTGGTGACTTTGTCAATTTCTGAATGCACTTGTTGCACGCGCGCGCACATCACGGCGATCACCACGAACGCGCCAAATAATTCGGCAACTCGAGCGAAAAACAACAGGCCACAACAACGCGACGTCACACGACAATGTAAACTCGACCGAAAACCGGAAAATGGAGTGACATGACACACACCTGGCTCGAATGTGTATGCAATTGCCAAATGCACATGTCAATACGCACATAGGTAGGATTGCGATGCGAAGCCATTATACAAGAGTCAAAACTACACACATACACACATTTGTTGCTCTAATTGTACGCGAAATGTGATACTTTATTCAGTAGCCACCGACTATTACGCATCGCCCGAAAATGCAACAAACGAAATAACTGTAAAATGCGACGTATTTTTGCATGGAAATAATAATCACAGAAAAAATTCTACTGAACGTTTGTTCTCTCGCATTTTTTAGTTTAAATAATAAATGAAAAAGCCGCACATGTGTAATCAAACATGTTGAAATAGGTACATCTTTTTGCTAAATAATAAAAAAAATGCGAATTTTATGAAATCAACTATCAGAAATAGAATGTAAATATTTAAAAAATTCTGTTCAGCTAAAGTCATCAAAAGTATCAATGAAAATAGTTATTAGCGGAGCGTTTTACTCAGTCACGCTTTCAAGGAATCGGGCGACAATTTTATGATACATCATTAATTCAATTGACGAGACACGCAAACGGCGGCGCCTGCACCCAAATATGTAGGGTGAAAGTACTGGTGACAGCAGTGATATTTTACAAGAAGTAAATAGCGCAGCAAACAAGAAATGGTCGGTTGGTTGTTTCGCTCTTACCATATCGTAGGCGATGAGTTGCTGCTGCACTGGCGGCGGCGGAGGCGGTGGCGCTTGCTTTTCTGGCGTGCTGCACGTGTTCGGCGCTGGCGGTGCCGGTGCTGTTGCTGCTGTCGCAGTCGTGGCGGCGACGGCGGCGGCCGTGATGGGATTGACGAGACCGGTTGCGTCAAAGTAGTTGATCTCGGTGAAGCACCGATTCACGATCAGCTGATTAGTGGCTGTCGCTGTCGCTGTGGCGGTCGCGTACATATGCGACGCGCATTGACCGCAAAGACACTGCTGCTGGTGTTGCGCGGCGGCAGTTGAGGGTGTTACGACAGCGGTGGCAGCGGCAGAATTTGACTGCTGCTGCTGTTGCTGTTGGTGCGCGACGGCCGTATTCGAATTTGCAACGGCGGCGGCGTTCGCGTACAGCGACTGATCGGGACTGCACGGGAGCAGGGCGGGCGGCAACAGGGGCACTACGTAGGGAAGTTGGGCCGGGGCGTTCAGGTAGTACGTCGTGGCGACGTGCTCCTGTTGATCGGGGAGCGCCGCCAACTGCTGCTGGTCGTGATGGTGGTAATGATGGGCGGCCGCGGCGGCAGCGTACTGACCGATCAGTTTGCTCGCGCAATTATTGTTATTGTTGACGGTCGCGCCGACGGCGGCAACGAATGCCAAATCGATCGGCGGCGGTGGCTGCTGCTGCTGTTGCGGTTGCTGATGATAATAATAGTATTGATAATGCTGTTGTGGTTGTTCTTGTTCTTGGTCTTGCTGCTGCTGCTGCTGTTGGTGATGGTGGTGGTGGTGGTTGTGATGGTGGTGATTTGCGACGAGGGGCGGCTGTGTATGGTGCTGTTGGTGTTGGTGGTGGTGATGGTACCAATACACACCCGTCAGATTCGACAAATTCGTTAGATTCGTCGTCGTATCGTTTGCAATCGCAATGGCGCCGTTCGAAATTTACGCGTTATTTCCGCAAAACCTTTTCTCCTTCCGCTATCGTGTTTAGAATTACTCTCTTTGCTTTTATTTGACTTAATAAAATTAATCAAGATATGTCTCGTATAATAATTATTCAATAGACAATTAGTTTACCTATAATGATATTTTGCCTAATTAATTATTTAATATTAATTGCTCTGTATTTATTAATTATTCACGTTAATTTATGAGCTAGTGATTTGCTTATAATACTGATTGGATTTGATTGTAATTTCTTCTTCCTTCCTCTGTGTCCTTTTCTTGCGCTTCTCTACGCTGCGTTTTGATTGTCAATCTGATTGCAAGAATGTTTCATCTATTTACTGGTCTCTTCGTTTCAATTGCTAAACGTGATTGTCGTTTAATAATTTGCTTAAAAATCTGCTCTTTTTGCTGCTGCTTTCTCAACACAACAACAGCAAGTAACTCAACAACAACAACAGCAAGTAAATTACGTCTAATAAATATTTTATGATTTACTGAAATTCAGCACACAACAATTTGCAATTGACTTGAGTGATGCGAGTGTGACTTTTACGTACTCTTTAATTAATTAATGACTCTTTGTATATTTGATTTGCTTCAATAAACGTACGAATGAGGACGGTTGTTTTGTCTCTTTTTCTCT
Organism: Aleochara curtula; assembly: GCA_963978815.1. Lineage (NCBI taxonomy): Eukaryota > Metazoa > Arthropoda > Insecta > Coleoptera > Staphylinidae > Aleochara > Aleochara curtula. Next base: position 10,111,375 of record OZ022215.1, on the reverse strand, counting down.
TCACCCTATTCTTTTAAAATATGTTTTGATCTTGCCTTACTTTGCAAATATTAAATACGAATTAATTAATTATTGAACAAGTAAGTAACTGGCAAAAAATCACTTTTACTTTTCTATTGAATTATTTAATTTTTACTTACGCCACGCGTCTCTTAGTTAATGTTTACTGTATTAATTAATTAGTAATATGTCTTATAGATACGATTGTAGCTATCACACGCATTGGATTGATATAATCTCTTAAACGTTAAAACTTGCTTAAAGCTAGCTGATTGATTGATTGATTATGCTTAATAGATTTTTCTTTTATCTTATACAGAGGGCAAACTCTCTTATTATTGTCTTCCGGTCAAATGCACCGTACTATTTTTTTCGCAATAAGAGTGTTTGTTATTCTCCTGATTATTAATAAATAGAATTACACAACTAGACGTACCGTACGTTATAATCTACGATTGGATGATTGTCAATTTGATTCTTGGACAAAGACGCGCGCTCGGCTTCGTCGTCTGTGTCGTCAAAAAACGCTCAACGAAAAAGATTTTTTTCCTTTAAGTATTCTCTTTTTTACTTGCAAAATTGCGAAATACAAAATATATATTCTAAACTTTTATTCTCTCTTTCTCTCTCTTTGTGTTAAACTTTTTTCTTTCTTTGTTATTATTTTTCTCTTTTGCTTTGTACTAAAAGGAACAATATATATATATATAATATTTATATATAAATACTTTTTGTTTGTGTCGGGCTAGTCTCTTTTTTTATACTTGTTGTTTAAATTTGCTTCTTGCAGTTTTGTAAATTTTTGTTCAAATGTTTTTCAGTTACCTTGTGCTTTTCGAAGGCGATGAAAGTCGTGTTTCGCACTTTTCGAGTGTCGAGTGATGAAGAAATTTTTTTTGGCGCTAGTAAGTGAGAGACAACATGCAAGACATGGAGAGTGAGAGTATATTTAGATATATTTTATTTGTTTGCGTTTCGAGACGACAGACGAGTTTTGATAAGACGCGCAGCACGTGATGATTAAGAGCGTAGATATTTATTTTATGTATAGTCCAAGAATTGATTAGAATATATCTTCTCCTTATTATTTGTTTAAAGTTTACAAGTTAGTTAGTTATATGTGTAGTAAAAAAGTTAGTTAGCATTAGTTATTAGCGATTGTTTTGTGTTTTTTCTTTCTTTTCTCCGTTATGATTTATTTGATTTTTTTGATTATCAAAGCAAACGTTCTTCCTTCTCTAGTTGGTTCTGGTTGTTGTAGCAAGTTCAGCAAGTCGACGACACACTGATTTTCGATTTTCGTTCACACACAACTTAACTTTTTGGTCGAAATTTTCGAATGTGATTCTTTAGATTCACCAGTTTGTTTTCTCTGCTTCCTCTTTACTTTATTTTGTAGCAAGATAAATTGAAATAGGTTTTGAGTTTGTATGCTTTTTTCGTCTTCTTTAGATGATTAAAAAGGGAAATTGCAAGTTTCGGTATTTTTGGGTATTTTAGAGATGGTGTTGTGTGTGTGAATAGTAATATAAGTTAAGTGTGGTGTGGACCGCCGCACTCGCTGGCTATCTCGCCCGGACTGATCGTCGGGAGCGAGCCGCACGCAGCAGGAACCGCGCGTGGCGCTGTGCGCGCCTGCTGCCGGTCGGTTTCAACAGGCAGCCAAGCAAGCAAGCAGCATGCGGCTGTGCTACGAGCAAAGCAAGCGTAGCGCAAACTAAGCAAGGAGGAACGAGATAGCAATAGCAGCAGGATTTGGGTGCACATGCTGCTGCACGCCGTTACCGCCGCGGCCGCCACTGCCGCCGCCATCTCTCCATCTTGTTCTACCTTTACCCAGCGGGCATACATCACATTCGCGTGCACGCAAACACATACACAACGCGCGCGCCGTCGTCGAAAGGTACGGTGAGCGCGCAGGTGAGCAGCAACTCTGGGGGGTAAGCTGCTGCCGCTGCTGTTGCCGCCGCCGTTGCTGCAGCGGTGGCGGTGGTGGTAGAAGCGACGGAAGGAAGAACGAGAGCAAGCCTATGGCTGCCGGCTTGTTGCGCGTCCGATGGATTGGTTGGCCTACCTACCGACCTACCTAGAAAATACCTGCCACCGTTGCCGCCGCCAAGTGCGTTACGTGCGCATGCCGCCCCACCGCTACGAGCGCGCCGCGTTTCTCCACTTGCCCGAACTATACACGCGTGCACGACTGGCCGTGCCGACGACGCATTTTCCAGAGAGGGATGAAGAATGAAGACGGTACACGCAGCAGCATACTGCAATTGCCGTCGCCGCCGCCAGCCAGCTAGCCACTACAACCTGATGCATGTCGGGCACTATTGTCATGAAAAGTTCCTATTTAATTTCTTGGTCACTATGTCAAAACCTGCTTTAATTTCCTTTTAATTTACCCACACGTAGGTATCATCTGTACTTCCATAATTTATAATATTCATATTCATATTAAATATCTATTTCACTATTCATCAAACAAACTTAAGCTTCCTTAGTTTACTTGAATAAGACGCATTCGCCCATAACAAATAGCAATAACCAAATACTAAACACCTCAAGTAATAATAATCCACACATTATTCATATGTTTACGAATTTTATGTGAATTCATATTCATGCGCAATTTGCACTTTGCAAAGTGCAACGCTACGCAATCTTTGTTTTTATTGTTCGCTGACTCGTAATAAGCACAATAATGAATTCCAACGTCTTCGTCTGCGTAGTTGACGACATCGTCAATTCGTGTTTACGCTTGAGGAAATTCTTGTTCGTTCGTCGACAACTATTACTGGACGAAAGCAAGAATGCCGCCTAATTATCTCAAAAATGTTAGTAAAGCTACCCATTTTCGCTTGACCTTTCGTCATAATCACAAAAGAAGATGAGGAACATCTTGCTTCGACTCGCATACAGAGGGTGGAAAGCAGCGAGAGATTAATAATCGTTCACTGAATCAGGTTACGGAAATTGTACGCTGCATGACCCAGGACTAATTGCAGAGTATACAACGTAACCGAACCCTGAATCGTATCCAGAGACATGTTATACACGTTCAAGAGTAAACGCTGACCCACAGGTTAAACTTAAACTCCTCGAAGGAGATGTGAGGAATTCTAAAGATATTCACCCATTTTACTTAAGTAACGTTTATGCGTCCCTGCTTAAGTTACTCCAAATATTTGCTGATGAACGAACAAGTCAATGGAGTAATAATATGAATGAAGAAAACTTTTGGCGTAACGCAAAGTGGAACACAGATGCGCGTCCAGAGTGTTATAAAAGTAGAACTTGGATGACTAGAATTCTGGAGCGCCAGTTACACAAAAATGAGTAAATTTAGATGGGCGCGTGCGCTCATCATGCACTCGACTCGGTGAAATAATATTCCGAGACGTGCACGAAGCGCGCGTGCACGATTTACGAATAATTTGTCTCGTTAATAACTCGTGCCGTTTGGTTACTCACTTGTAAGTAGAAGAAGAGAAATGACTTCCAGAAACTTGTGTGATTGTGCACTCGTCGCGCAAGAAGTATGTAAGTAAGTAAGTAAGTAAAACGCTATATAAACTGGCGAGCGGAACGGACACGCGCTGGAAAATCGCAGCAAGCACACTCACCTGTAACAAGAGAGCAATGAAACATTTTAATAATTACATATTCAAACATTCAAAAACGCATTAGTGCGCTTAAAATAATATAAAATATTAATGGAAATCTCCGCTAGCAATGCGTTTGATGCTGCGCGTATTTTATGCAAATACGCACGAAATATTCACCGTGTGCTGCTGCTGCTGCTGTGTTGCCATTGATGAAACAATGGCAAATTATTCGAAATTTAATAATAACGAAATTTTACAATTCTAATAATAAAAAATTAAATCAATTAAATTATTCACTCGATTTTCATGATATTTAATAACAATGAAATATTGAAAACAAAATGTTCGCAATCGTGAAAAATTTTACTCTTTCATTTTTCAGCATAAAATTGGACATTTTCATTTGTTCGAATTATCAAATTAATAAACATTGTTAGCGTAATACAATCAGGGCCGTCAAACACAAATTACTTGCGCGTTACTTTGTTTAGATTCAGATTGAATTTTCGTTCCATTTTCGACGCAACTGACAAACTTATTCATCACCGGCTCATTTCCCCATTGCGGCGACTTTTTCCCGTAATTGGGCAAAATTTTCCGGCAAAATTATTAAGTTAATTATGAACGCAACCCTTTAATACCCGCAAGAATGCTGATAATTCGCGGCCTGATGCCCTTCGAGTGAAAGTGAGAGGCAGTGGCGGCAGCGGCAGCAACGGCGGCGGCGGGCCGCGTGCGCGTTTCACTCAGAGAGTTAATTGTATCCACTTAGTGCTAAATATTATATTTCTCAGCAAACGCCTCAAGGGCCAAGCCGATCTCCCAAGTGACCTAATGTTCCTGCCCGCTACTCCTCTTTCTTCTTTAGCTCGCAAAACAAGTGTACCTTTCATATTCGTAGAATAATATTGAGAAATTTAATTGAATGTTCTGTTGAAATATTATTACAAATTTTAATAAATATAATATCAGGTAACCTACATTCATTGTATGTATTTTTGTTAACAAAACGATGAAATCTATAGAAAATTGTATTTCAAACTAATTTAAGTCAGAGACGAAAATTTAAATTAATTTAAAGACAAATTGATCAGAAAAAATTAATATCAGTCAACAATACGGGATACTATAATTTTATAAATCGTGCGACTTCAAATGTGTGTCGAGTTCCTTTATCCTTGGTAAATCAGGATGGAGGTATAGAATTGAATTAATTAATATTCTAAACATCTGACATTCAGTGATGTATTCCATATTAGTATGTCACATACATTTAGATTAAAAATGTATTCGCGAAGCTTTGAATATGGCTTACAGTTTAGCAATTAATAGTATAATCGCAGATGCGATTCACCGATACGGTCGTGTATTCCGGAGATTTGCGTGACGCGCGACGTCTGGTTTTAGCAAACGGCATGCTTGGTTTGCCGGCGCACAATCCGCATACAGCAGCAGCAGCAGAGAACCTAATACGCGCGTGGCGACTAAAGCGGCGATGACATACGAATAATTAATAATACGTGTGGTGCAACATGACATCTGCTGATCATCCCCGTGTTATGTTTCATTGACAGCGATATTAATTAACTTCGCGAATGTGCGGGCGAATTGTTACAATTGGTACCGCCAATTTTCACTCGGAGCGAAATGTAGAGTGAGCTGTTGCTGCTGACGCTGCCGCCGCACCGACTGCTGCTTTCAACGGAATTGTCGCATTATGCTCTCGTTCATTCGTACGCTCCATTCTGCAGATGTATTGCTCATTTCTTATTCATCATATTGTTCTCATGCACTGATGCTCATCATGGACGTGAACATTTATCAACTGCGACATGTTTGCTGCTGCTGCTAGTTTTTTTCTTCAAACTCAAATTAGCGTAATTATATTCTGCATAATTTATTATTTTAATTAATATCACATAAATTACTATTCATTCATATTTATGTTCCCATTAAATTAATTAAAACTAAGGTACTTACTGTTAAATATTAAGAATTGTTAATGACTGATAGGCTCATTATTTATTGATGTAATAATGCCACCTTTTAACTTATTATTGGATTCAGACGCCTTTAAGTTAAACCATTGTTTAAAAAATAAAACTGTCATGATATGTTATGCTCAAATTGAATGTTATAATCTTAAACGTTGTATGATTATTTTTTAAGATGATATCCTATTTACTGCTAAATTAATTGTAAACTTTATGTTTCCAATGTTCATAGCTCGTAAACACGTAATTAACAAGTGTAATGCAAAAACAGATTTGTCTTATATTAAAACCCCAAATAACAACAACACATTGGTACCTACATACGTTCTCGCGTGCTTAGTTCGAGCGGCAAATAAGAATTAATAACCGGTAATAATCAATGGGCTTTGCATAAAAGCGGCAAATACAAATTCGGTACGCGTTATTAGCGCGAGCAACGAGTTCATTAGAATTAAACCATTATTAAAAGGTCTTTTGTATAACTACATGCGCAAACAATGAGAGAATCATCCGATGGCTCCAGTTTCGGCGACGGCGAACGCCGACCGGGGGCTTATTATCGACTGGATAACAAATGGCCACAGGAAGCATTCTTCTCTTGCACACACGCCGTGTGCGCGTATTGTTCACGACCGCCTAATTAAGATGAGTGCTTATTTCGGGACTAAACAATAATTGCTAGCTAACCAACTATGGCCAACGTGAAGGAAGATTCTATTCGACGGATGGACGGTCCGCGGACGCGGCAGTTATTACTCTCGATTGACCCTTCACTCTCTCTCCACCACCGCTGCTACTGCTGCTGCTTCTCGGTGTATCTATTTGTTTGTATAGAGAGAGATATTTTGGGTTCGCCTCGTCCATTTGCACTGTTCGTGTTTCGCATTTTGCTCTCTGTGTTGTTTTTTTATTCGGGCCTATTGTTGTTCCCGCTCGGTTCGTGTTTCAATTTGCTTGTTTACGTACCATTCAGTCAGACCAATGGACTGTGCAGCGAGCAGTTTGATTTTGTTTCACTCACTTGTACCATAGCAAATAAATCTACCTGATTTCAAAATATTCAGCAACAAATCAAGAATTCGTATTTATTTCATGAAATTTTTTTATCATTGAAAAGCAAAAACATACCAGAGCTAGCTTTTTTATTAATGCGATTTTTTGCAATGACAGAAAAATCATACTTTAAATATTTCCAAAACATATAATATACATGCACAATGTGTTTCGTGTCACAAAATTGATATTCAGAGAAAAAAAATGTTAGTTTTGGGTGTAAAATATCATACTAAATGCCAATAAATTGCGTTAATTATCAATTAAATTCGCTGAATTTGTGTTCATCAATTTAACAATATGATATATTAAAATTGAGTTCTAGTCATTCATAACATTTAAGTTGAAATGAAGGGAAAAATTGCAATACTAATCATGCAAGTAATCTGAACATGTTCAATGCGATGAGAACGTAATCAGTGAAAGATTTGCATCTACCGATGACTGAATTAAAGCAGAATTTAATTGCATGGCTTTGCAGCACACGCGAGCAGAGGGAGGACAGAGAAGAGCATAAACGATGAGCAACAAGCAGCAAGCCGATATGCATCAATATACACACCAATCAGCGGAATCAATATAGCCATCAGGAGCGCGCCTGTATTAACAACAACATCACTACTCGCGTAATGAGACGCCGTCTCCGGCTCGAACCCGGTCGGTCGGTCGGTCTGTCGGTCGTCGGTCATCGGTCACCGTTCATTCGCTTCAGCAGCAGGCAATTTGGCGCGCGTCGTCTTAACGTGCAATTAAACTATTATATAAGTCAGACGTGTCTGTACTCAATCTGCAACATCATCGGACAGACACATCAGCAGCACCACCACCACCAAAACCATCAGTGATGCTTTGCTCCTCTTAATACCAAGCAAGTAATGATGATCCTCATCAAAATCCCAACTAATGTTTGCGTCAAAAGCTGCATAACGCCGACTAATTATCAAACATAATTAGTCAACTTGTGCAAGAAAATATTTCTTTAGATTTCGTTTTATAGAAATTGAGATTCAATCAAAAAGCGCGAAGCGTCTATCTAATTTCATCTTCTTCACTTGACAGTTTGCAAACATTAACGAACAACTTCTTCGTCTTCATCCTTTTGCTTTGATTCCGCAATCAAACAATACACGTTAATAACGTTGAAGCAACGAGGAGGCAACAAACTCTTTCAGTAAATTGCATTGGACAGGACAACGTAACGCAACAGTTTGCCGATGGTAGCGGTGGCGGTGGTGGCGATGATCGCCATATCGGAAAGGAACGAGTATGCCACTTCAGTTTGGTTCGCTCACGCCACTTCAGTTTGCTTCAAGTCAAGCTGTTGTGTGCTTGCTTGCTTGTTGCCTTCCTTCGCTCAGTCAAACACAAACATCAACAAGTCTTGGACAGACAGCATCAGAGTATGAGTGAAGTATAAGCACATTAGTTTAATTACTTTTTATCGCGCGTCGACAGCCCTTTTGCGCTGATAATAAGAGTTGAACGCAAAAATGCACTCTCTTTCTCTCTTCATCTTTTCATAAAATTATACCATCCACTTCTCTGGTTCGCAAGGATAAAATAGCTGCAGCAGCAGCAGCATCCGTCGATTGTATACGACGAGTACAAGAAGCATCGTCCCTTCCTTCCTGTTCCTTCCGCATCAACATTTTAATTAATACGCGAACAAAACCAATTTTTTCTTCATTCTGCGCGAATGCAATTAAAACTCGTCTATGAGCTACTGTTGTGAAAAAGTAAATGAGTCATGAAATGAATGCGCGCATCATCCATACTGTGCAAATGCAATATGCACACGAACAGATACCAAGTACCATCGTATGCCTTCTTTTGCTCGCTCTTAATTAAACTCATTAAGCAATTTTAATTAATTAATATCAACCTGGCCCAGCCCAACATCAAGGCTGCAACTTCTTCATACCGCGTCTATCTTTACGCAAAAATCACAAACATTATGCCAAACTTGTTTGAATAAGATTGCGATTTTTTAAAAACAGGAGTTGCCGATGTATACAAAAACTTTTTCGACGTATTCAATCTGAAGTACTCTTCATCTTTGGTAAAAGTTTACTTACTAACTCGTTATCCTTTTCTTTTAATGCTCTTTAGTCTAAATTAATTTGTGTACTTAAATTAATTAAATTTTATTTACGCTTGTCAAACATTTGCACTTTTACACGACGCCTTTTTTGGCCCGAATCCCTGATGCTTTGTTCACTTTGTGTTCACTTCAAAATTAAGTTATTTCACAAGCATTTCACGCACTCATTTAAAATGTCACATGATTACGCCGGCTGATGAGACGATTGCGTGATTTGGAACTCAATTAACTAATTAATTAATTAGTTTCGAAATTATAGATAAGTAAATAAATTAACTCGGTCGATGCGGGCTTTGCATAATGTCGCATTTTCACCCCTCGCCGTCGGACGTTCAATTATATTTCATCGATAAATAAATGCAGCAGCAAATATAATTTCCACGCGCACGCACGCTCCGGCGGAATTGAGACTTAACCGCGCCAACAAATCCTGCTGGTGGAATTCGATTGTTGTTATCTGCATCGTATAGTGGGAAACAAAGCGCATCGCATTCAAAATGTCAATGAAGACAAACACGCGTACGAGCATTTATATAAGCCGGCCAGTAAAACGGTATGTATTGTGTAAACAAGAGCATGATTCGTGCACCGCGGAGTAAGGTTTAATTAAATCTGCATTGTTCAGCAATTCTGCACTTTTCTATATCAATGGATTGTTGTTATTTTGCGTTGGTGATATTATGAAAAGTACCTAAAATCTTCAACAGGGTTACAGTTGATTTTCACAACTTATTTTAAGAAAATTCCTACTTCTATCCACAACCCAAAAGCCGTTGTAAGTGAAATACCGCATTTGTTCATGATAATTTATATATCTCGTAGATATAAAATATTTTTCCGAGGTTCGCATTTCAGCAAGAAGTGGTACTACTTCTTTGGTGGGTGAAGTGGCAAAGATTGCAGTTTAGGGATGGAACGGCATTAATGCGCCTCTGGCAAAAGAGCGCATGTACGTCGTCCTTGCGGACCGCTTCCTCGTTATCCCTTCCCGTGACAGATGGTCGGTCGGACGGTTGGTTAGTGGGCTACTTTGAGACACGACATTCTGTTGCGCAATGTTGTGTGTTGCAGTCTTTGGCATTCGAATCCCTTTCTCCATTTGTACCCTGCCTTCGCCGCCACCACTGCTGCTGCCGGTGCCGTCCAAGGACACCGCCTAATTGATGGATTGCACAAGAGTGCGCTGGATATTTATTTTCATATACGTACACGTCCTGCTTCGTTCAGGTGTCTGGACACGCGTCCTCTCCGTCCTTCGAATGAAGAAGTGTAGAAATCAAATTGAAATTTGCGGGCTGATCCTACACTTCGTCATCCTCCCTTTCGCATTCTACCCATCCAACGTATGAGGAGGGGAAGCCGTTTAGCAATCTGCATATAGGTACGCACGTCTCACTCTTTATCCTTGCGCGCAATGCCTTCTAGTGTTAAATTTTTAAGCGGATTCGCAGCGATGATGGAAAACTCAAAGAGTTTCGCCTCAATATCATATCACATCATCTCCATCCAGTATTCTCACATACGCATGTATTTCTTGAACCTCAAAACTCAGTCCCCCTTCTTCAAACGGCATCACGTCTCCTCTCTGGTATTGTCATCCTATTGTACGCGTGCTTTGTAGTGTGCTTGTGTACTTATTTGAATATTCCTCGCGTGCAATATTTTCCTAGCAAAGTAAGTTTTCCCCGCAGAACATCTCTGAGAAAGTGCTCAATTTGTTCGTCGAGTTTATATTATAAATCTCTTTTTCGGGGTCGAGTCTCCCTCTAAGCGCGCGATGCACTTCGTTTTAAGTGAACGGTGCTCATCTCGTCGAAATATTTATTATCTAATATACTTGCTTGATTTTTCGCCAGTACCAAGACTTGCCCCATGCTCCTCTGCTCTGCGCTTGCTTCGTAGCTTATTTTCAGCGACCGTTTAGTACGATACATAACATGTGCGGATAAAGCGTTTTATTCGCCTACTTTACTTGGAAAATTGAACAACAAACCATTTCTTTGCGCATGTCTCTCTTCCTGTCATAGTGTATTATTATAAAGCGTTCGAGAGCATTTGCGGCAAAGTGCATCCAATGCTGTAGTTGTAAAAGGACGACAACAACGACAACAGTTTTCGCCAAGTTAATTTAATTTTAAATCAACAGCAAATTGAAATTTAAGCCATAAATCCACGACGGAAAGACGAAACCAATTTTGATCATGTGACATCTTCTTCTATTTGGAACTGCATGCAACTCTCTCAGACGTTGCCCAACATTAGTTTTCCCAATGAAAATTATTCAATTTTTACGAAATAAAGGATTATTAATACTATAGAAAATAATCGATGATTCTTGTGATTTTATCCCTATATTCCGAAGCTTGTTTACCTACAGCTTATGATACGATAAACAGACGTCGACTAAGAAGATACGAGCTACTTGATTTAAGATCTAAGAGATGCAAGCAGCGAGTAGCAGCCGCCTTGATCTCATTTCTTGAGATCTGGTGCACTTGTTGCTGCTACTTTTGTTGTTGTTGCTGCTGTTAGTCGGTCGTTGCAAGCAAACAGGCAGGCAAGCAGGCAATGCACACGCACGTGCCGTAATCTCAAAGGGGGATGAGTTTTATGCAATGCCGAGCGCACGCTTGACTTGAGTGTCGGTGAGCTGTGCTGTTTGTGCAATGTTCACGTTTGCTTTTGCATTGCGATTGCAGTAAACACACAGTAGGTAGGTTGGTGCGCGCGGGTGCATCGAGCTGTATAAGAAAGTTGTTATCGGTGGCAGTGGCGGCAGGCGGGCGGCTGCATGGATTTGATGCGCTTTGTACCTATATACAGATGCATCTTTGAACTGCTTGTTGCACGCAAACCATGTTTAAACGATTTATCCGCCGATGCTTACAGAATTAACCAGACGAACGAACGACAGCACCGATGCGCGCTTACGGTTATTATGTTTACGCTTGATTTGGTTAAAGCGCACGCTCGCTGTGGCGCGCTCGCTGGTTGATGCTGTTACAACGTAAAAGGTAAAAATCGCAAGTGGATAATCGAAGTGTTTGCACGGAAATAACAACATTGCCCGACTATTACGAATTGCATCATCATTTCACTTTCATCATTTGACACTTTTACCGCATTAGCTGTCTCTTGTTTTTACTCGCATTTCGTTGTTACATCGCCAAATCTTCTTTGCGAAAGCGGCCAATAATGTTATTCGAATTGTACTTCTTCGGAAGAGCCGCATTTCTTCGGCTTGCTTTGCGTGTGCGGTGGGGCAAAGTTTGTTTTCGAAACTCGCATGGGAGTTTAAAATTAGGGAGGCGATTTGGCGTGTGCCGCGGTTGCCGCCACCGCCACCGCCGCCGTCGAGTAGTCCTTCGAGGACGATAGCTCACGCGCGCCGCCGTTAGCGCGTGTCGCTTTCGCCTTCTTCCCTCAAAACGGCGTTCGCCTGCAAACCTTTGTACCTACGATGGCATCGTGCCAAGCGATATTGCATGTGGGCCACAAAACGTGCGCGCAAAGATTAGAACACCTTGAACCGTAACACACAAGACGCCAGCCGCCTCCGCCGACCGCTTCCAACTTCCTTTTTCCAATCGAGCTTCGACGGTACGAGCCTTCGTCGAAAAATTAATGAACGCGTATTTTTCGCCGAAGTAAAATCCACTTAACTGCTGTGCCTGTCAAAGTCGTGCGACATGCAACTTAATCTAATCCCGTCGCCGATTCAAGTTGTGTTTATCTTTGCCACCCCGCGCTTGGGTTTAAACCATGTCGCCGCTTTCCTTCATTGCTCTGCTCGTGGTGGTTGCATGAGAAAACTTTCAAACGCACCCGTTTTTGGAAAGTTAATTAGCTCTATATTAATTTCTCGGAATCAAAAAAAGAAAAGTATATAAACATAAGTTTACATTTATAATTCTTTGATGTCGACTCTTCTCTCGTAAAACAAGTTGTAAACAATACATATATCGATAGTCAAATGGATATTTCTATTAACCAAACAGTCCAACTTTATGCTTAAATCCAATGCAAATCCTCATAAAGTAATAGCAAAATGTCGTCGTATGTGTGAGTGAAACTCATAACGTTTGGACCGAACGAAGTCCCACAAAATGTAATCCGTATAACGTTTGCACACGCCGCAACATCATAGATAGAGAGCAAAGAAGAGAAGAGAGTAAGCACACTTTGGTGATGCGATATTAGATTATTATTAGTAATCTAAATCCGCTGAAATTAGATAAGGGCTTTTCTGCGTTGGCGCCCCGACCGAGATACGTGCCATTTTTGAATGTCGGCTACCGCCATCTATGCGAGAACAGGTATTCAATCGCGTTATCAGATTTGTACTTTACTTATTTGCTGAGTGCCATTCAAAGATTTATCCACATATTTCATATGAATTTCTATTTGTCAAACATAGATTTTCAAATATAATAAATTACGTCCGCATACTACGAGATCCAGACATTTCCGTAAAGTGCAAAATTAAGAAAAGGAGTCAACTGTAGGTAGGTAGAGAAACATAAAAAACTAAAAATGTACATTTCCAGCTTAATTTACAAGTCAATGAGAAGAAACATGCAAAATATTCTTAGAAATGGTTCTTCTTGCTGGGTGGTTGATTAAAAAATTAAAAACTTGGCAGTCGACTACGAAACGAAATAATGCAAAATAAGACAGAAATATTTCTGTGCGCATTTAACTAGCTAACTAAACACGTCGAAATATTCGAGAGTTTATTTCTACTCTTATTCCTTCCTGTTCCTTCAGCGCTGTCGATTCGTGCATGTTTTATTATTTGTTCAAAACCGAGAATTTCGCTTGCAATGCTACATAACTGGACGCGATGAGGTTGCCTTGAATTGGCTAGTAATTTAAACATTTAACATTTTCATCATTGGCCAAACACAGCCAACACCAGGCGGCGGGCGGCGCACTACTACAATTAAATAATACTACGAAGCAGGCAGGCACACTCGCATTTCTAATACATAGAATGTAATGTAATATAAAACGGGTACTAATTAAAAGCACCAAACACCATTCGCGAATACAACGCGTACGCATAGGCCGTACGCGCACCGCACGTCAAAGTTGAACTTTGCGAACAATATTTGCTTGATTTAATTAAAACACCAAAGCGTACGCGCCGATAGCGGAGGTGAAATTATATACCGATCTACTCCTTCTTCACAAGCAGATCGACTTTAAAGAATGCACACTTAAGAGTCCCTATTACGCGCTTAGTGTGTTCGAACGTGGTACGCGTATGCGGAAGAAGGGCTGGCGGGCGCATACACTTCACCGCCAAAAGCAACAGCTTCAAACTTTACACGCGGGCGCCAACAACTTTTCGAAAGCAGCCTTCAAGTTTATGCTGCACCCCGAAACTAAACGTAAGTAAGTAGCGAGTCAAGAAAATCAAAATTTAAATCAAACCTGAAATCGAATACTAATAACTGAACTTTACCTCAACCATAAGTAAAACCCCATACAGAAACTAATAAAACTGTTTCAATTTTATGTAACAATGTGATATGTGTCAAAGATATTTATGTTCCTATTTTAAAATTGGTTTAAAAACATTACGATTTCAAACATAAGTTTAAATTTACTAAAATATAAATTTTTCAAAACTCTGGTGATATTTTACTACGTTCTCAAACTATCATTAAATTGTTTTCAAACTTAGCAAATAAGAGAGGACACGTTGAAAAGAGTAATTGAATGGTTGCAAATCTATTAAAATATGCAACGAATAATAATGTATTAAAATGCACATTAAAACTTTGCGAAACATGCCAGTATCCATTTGGTAAACGTAGCGAGCATCGAGTCGGGTAAATGCGCGCGCAATAAATAACCATGCGAATAAAAGACGAGTTAAGTTGCGCATGAAATAAATGTTTAAAACTCTATTGCGAGTACGTACGTAGTTAATCAAAATCGATTGGACCGAATGCGACGGCGGCACTTGTTAGAGTACGGTGCGGTGCAGCACGTATTTATTTAACGACAAAAGTTTTCGCCTCTTGCAGGCTGCAAGACGCTAATGAAAAATCGACTCACCTTAATTCCGATGTGTATCGGGTACTCCGCCGACTGGGAATTGAGCGACGGCAGCGGTTCATGAATCGGCACGAGCAGTGGCAGCGGGCAAGACATCATACTTTCACTCTGTAATCAATCAAAGTGGAAAATGCAACATTAATAAACAATTCACCTACGAACATGTTATAAATAAATATAATTCGAGGGCACTCTGTGATTGTATAAGGAGATAAGCAAATCATCTGCGGCTGCATCGAAAGCAATTGTTAAGCGAATCAATGGCGGAAGATGCAGCAGCACCACCAGTAGCGAGACATATTGTGTGGGGCGGCGCAAAGGAGCGTCATATAACGTTGCATTGACGAAGAAGGCGCACAATTTCCCATTTAGTGCAGCCGCAACGCAGTGTGCGCTAGACTTGCAGCTTTTCAGCAGTGAGAAGCGCAAAGCAAAGCACTACCACCTCCATCGCTACTGCTGCTGCTGCTGCTGCTGCCGCCGCCGCTTGCTTGCGCTCTCCTCCTCTATAATCCACTTAAATCCGCGTAATTTCAACTCAACTACTGTTGCTCGCCTGCTGGCGTTGTTCGTTGTTGCACGCTAATACATTTTGAATCAAACCTTATCTTAATCATAATGAAAATCATACAAATAAAATTCTATTTTCTAACAGCGCCATCAATTTCGCCGAAAATGTACAAGTTTCATAATTGATGAAAAAATCCATTTTGTAAACTGAATTTTCACCTGTAGGTAGTCTCAAAGGTTAAGTAAATGTGGGTTGCTTCCTGAATTTGCATCTCGTTCCACGCTTTACTCCCCCAACGATAGAGGATGATAGAGTGACATGCATCTATCTATTCGGCAGTTTACTTTATAATGAAAAATAAATACGCGACATCGTCAAACCAGCATTCACGACAGCATGAGAGATAGATAGACAGCAACAGCACCAGCAGCACAGGAAGTAAAGACGAATAGACGACGACCGAATAAATATATTCCCTCAATGGCCTTTGCAGACTCTCACGCGCCGCGTATGAATATATGGGGCATTTATATGCAAGAGGAAGCGATGAGAGGAAGCAATGCATGTGATGGGCTTAGATTGGTTCGGGAGAGCGCGGTTTAGGGTTTGAGGTACGAGCAAGCCGCGTGCGCGCGCGTGCAAGAGGAACGAAAATAAAAAAAATAAAGAAGATGTGGAAGCAAAAGCAAAAACTCTCTCCCTAAGGCGATTACCTTGGAGACATAGCCGCCAACACAACGTTGCCGTTGCTGCCACCGCTGCCGCCGTTGCACGCATGCTGAATATGTGTTTACACAATGAAATCCAAGTACATGCATAAGATGACAAAAAAATGTTATAGCCATATATTGGAAAATTCGATAATGTTGTAAACCATGTTAAGACAAATAACGTAATCTTAATCTTCTTCCGATTTGATCGCATTTAAATATCTCATATTTAAATAAACCAATAGGTAAGTAAATAAATAATATTTTGCCATATTTTGCACTTTGTTTATGACCTTTTAAATATAGAATTTTGCAAATAGAAATGATTAAGTTACATTCATAGTTAAACGAAAAGCATACCGAGAATAACTTCATATAAGCCAAATGTACGCACACCGTGTGAGTTAATTATGCAAAAACAATTAGTCTTGTGTTTGCAAGAATTGTGCGTTGTTTGCAACATGCATGGATGTTAATTCGAAAGCTCTCCATCTCTATTCCTTCAACGTTCCAGCATTTGCTACGTTAATAAGCAGCACACTCAGCAGGATTCGTTTGGACTGCTCTGCTCTAGCTCGATTGTCGCCGCTACCGAAATAGCGAAAGGTTTGCGCCCGTTTTCATTTGCGCGCCAAAGTGAAGGAGAGCGAGAGAAGCGTAATCTGCGTAGTCAAATTATAGCCAAGACCACATCATCATACACACATGCATATAGCGCACAATATTTGTTATTTATTCATCTTAAAATAAATCCACGCTGCGAACGCTCGCGTTCTGTTTACTCGCACGAAGAGAAGGCAAGCAGGACCAAACCAGGCATTGTGTTTCGACTTTGCTTAGCAAGCAAGGAAGCAAGGAACCATGCTGGTTGTTCAGCAAGAGAACTTCTCTCCGGTACGAAACCGCAACATTTAATCCGAATCCTCAAAGAACGCCATCGGACCTACATGCATGTGTTTATTGCACACGAATTCGCAAATATTAAATTTTCACTTTTGAGCCATAACGCGAATTGTTTTCGTATTTATTATTTGGGTGAAGCGAAGACCCACCATCCCTCATCCTATTTGCACATTGCCCGTATACACATTGAAATTTATTAAAATTCAATGTGGCTAACAATGCAAACGGCACAACTCCAACTTTAACTTCCACCCGAAGAGATTTTACATACGCGTCCTGCGTTGTTGACAAAGCAACTTAACTTTTTACGCTTTTTACACTCTTCTGCGTGCATTTCTTGGTCGCGCCGATTGGGTTGCGTGTTTGTGTTTATTTAACAAAAAAATAAATTTATTCAAATTTTTCATTAGCAACTTCACTCTCTTGCCTGCCGTGCTTTGCTATTGCTCTTTAACACACATACACACTTCGCAATGTATTGTCATGCAATATACGGAGAAGTTGTTGGCGGCAGATTCACGCGGGGAAGGGTGCAATGAATGTGACCGCGAAATTTATTCATAAACTTTTTACACTCGCCAATTTACATTTCAATGCGGTATAGTTGCACGCCAGCCGCCCCCGTAGTCGCAAACGAACAAATCCGAAAACGGACGTTGGAGGTGGTGGTGGAGGCAGAAAGCAACAACTAGTTGCACGCTCGCACATTCTGAAAGAAGCAAATTGAAACACTTTTCGGTATGAAATTTGCCTGATTTTCCCATTGTTGGCGCTCGTTTTGGCGCGCACGCCGTTTTTATCGTGCGCAAACTCATTTAGTAATAATGGAAGGCCATTTCTTGCATTGTGTATTTGTCGTTTTTTTTATCCACTCGCCACCACCACCGGTCGCCGCCAACCCCTTCTTATGCGATCTGCTGCCGCCGTGCGGTTTACGTAATAGTTTAGCAAACATAATAAACGCACCGACGCAAAACCAATGCCAATGCAAATGCATTGCAGGCAAATGCAATCAACTTTTAATTAAATTCATTAACTGAAGCCCTCCTCCTCCCCATCTTTGCGCGCATACAAAAAAGCGTGCGGCAGGCGGGCGGGCGCATGGAATTTAATTGCGTAAAAATTATTTTCCCATCGCAAATACGCAACAGCTTTATCTGCGAGCAATTAGCACACGGTCCGGTCGTTGCGCAAGATGCAAATTGTTTTTATTAGCCGAGTTTCCATTCGCGTATTAATTTGTGTGACGACCGAAATTACGAATCGCAATTGCATTGCGGGCGCGACGTGCGAAATTCGGAATCAATTTAACTTCACGAAGCACGCGCCAGTTCGCCGCTTGTGCGCTTTTAGTGATTTTTCAACTTTTTAATCATTAACTTATTAGCGACTGTCTTACTTAGTTTGCCACTCTTCTCATCGCACGCGGTGCACGCTAGAGGAGGAAAGTGATACGGCCGGGCAGGAAGATTCGTGAGTGCCTTTTATTCCCATTTGCATTTTTATCATTTTATCAGCGCGCTTGTTTTTAATCTTATAAAACTTGGCAATCTAACGCAGTTTGCTGGTTCGCTCGGTTCTCGTAATACCCTCCACCTACCCTTTGCGATTTTTTTCGCAAATGGCATGCAGGTATAAATGCTTATTCGTTAATCTCTTGCATTTATTCAACTGCAAGTTTTTTACTTGTTTTATCAGTGGAGATTTCATACCGACAATACCAACACAAAAAAACAGAATTTATGCAATACCAGACTCTACCGTACGTATGCGCGCTAATACCGCAATAACTATGAAACGCAAAAAAAGTTTAATAACGCAATTTTTATTACTGCCGAACAGAAGGGCAAATCCCTAAATAAAATTTTAATCAAAAATACGTAGAATTATAAAAGGAAATCCGATTTGTATAGGTATACGAACAAATTTTGCACTTTAATTAAGCGCGCAATCGTACAGCCAAAAATATTTCGAATCTTCAATGAACAAAAGATGACAACTGAAAATTATTGTTCATGTGCAATTAATAAGCGGATGATGAATTTTGCTGCACGCTCATCTCGCACCTGGATGCAAAATATGCAAGTGCACTACGTCTGACATATTTGAATGGAATTGAGATTTGTTGTTGTTCGCGTGCATTCATTGTTGTTGCTCGCTGGTGAGTATTTCTCAGCACGCCGAGTTCGACTCGGGTCGTTTGTCAAAGTTGGGAAACGTATTCGTCCGCACCCGGTACCTGCGATGGTATGCAATGTTGTTGTTGTTTACGTTGTGCCTGTTTATGCTGCTAGCGCATGCAAGTGAACTATCATCATTAGTGCTTCTCTATTTTGCAATTATTGAAATCAACAGTGCAGGGAGAACAATTGTCACAAGGCGTGTGTGTAATCTGTACGCAGGTGTCCGTCTGCAATCATCACATCAGCACGAAGTAACTCCTTAATTCCAAAACTGTCAGTTTGCAAACTTATTATTAGGGTTCCTTTAATTGCAACTTATTCTAAGGCATGAATCAGGTTTGACAGTAGGTAACTAATATTACTGGAAAACCAGGCAATGGCAGTCAGTGGGTAATGCCCATCACCCCCAAATCTATTAAACTATATTCCAGAAAATTAAGTAAATGCCTTCTCCACCCCCTCTGCACCCTCCTCGTCTTTTGTAAATGCCTCAGGCCTGCTCTCGCCATGCGTTTGTGATTATTAATATTTTTCTTGTTTATACGCCTTACCGATGTAACTTTACGGCATAACAACCTACAAGTACCGAAATTTTAAATTAATCTCAAATTAATTTGTAGTCATACATAATATTCAAAATCATGATGAGCACCTTGCATTACAATTTAATTTCCTGCGTTATTATAAAATTTTTAGTGATTTGCCTAGAGTTAATAAGGAATGAACATCAGCTGAATATTGTTCCTTTCCATAGGAAATATGCTAGCAATGATAATGAGTTGTGCCAGAATGATGATTGAAAGGATAAATGTATACTATATCTTGAATTCAGAAGAAATAATGAGGTTTGATGTATCATACGAGGATGTGGGCTTATGTAGATTGCAATCCTGGTTACATCTGCACTTGCTTAGTGCAATGGGAATCAAATTCGTTTATTTTAAAATTTATTGTCTAAATAATTAGAAGAGATTTCAATTCATAGATAGATAACTAAAGTTTAGTTACATAAAGTTGCCAGAAAGATCTCATTTTAAAATACAGTTATTAATTGAAATCTCGCTTAAGTGAACCATAACCGTTACCCCATCCTCCCCTATACATGTCACAGTTTCTAAACTATTTATGTTAAGAAATAATTTTTTTAATAATCCCCATTCACACCATGTTAATTTGACTCCTAAAGAATTTAGCATTTAAACTGTAAATTAGTGTATAACTTTTTAGGTTTAACATAACCTAATTGGCCGCTTTTGTAAATGTGTAATATTCTAGGAAATGCATAATAATAACACAATTAGATTTGTTTAGCTAAATAGCAACAAAAGGAAACAATCGTAACTCTACATAAGTTTCAACAAGTTTATGAGACACTCCTTAACAGTCATAAAATGCACCGACAATATAACCTTTATGCATACATCAGCAAATCTCATTTCTCCGCAAGTTATCTTGCGCAAGATGCGTCTTAAAGGGAACAAGCGCAAATAATGCGTGCGTAGGCGGCGTGCACGCGCATGCAATAAACGAACATGGCTGTCGTCATTGGCGGCGCACTAAACCAAAACAAACAACAAGCAACACTATTTTATTTGCGCGCAGTTAATTTGCTTTATCTAATTAGTATTGATAATGCGAAACGTACAGCCAGAAGGGGAACGGAACAACTCGCACGTACGTAAGTAAATTTCAAGTTTTAGCTTTAGCTTTTGTGTTTACTTATCGCACAAATAAGCGCACACACACTTCAAGGAAGAAAGTTGAGATCAAATGACTTGTTTTGCACGATTTGAATCAATAATAAATTCCTTGTGGAATTACAATAAGTCATTTATAATTAACTAGCTCTCTGAATTATATCCATACAAAACAAAAATCGCAAGAATTATTAATTAAACATCAAACACTCAAACAAGCTGTAACGTTACACAAACTTTGGCGATTATAAATGTGCAAAGAGCAATTAGTATAGATAAACGTTGTGCCATAATGATATCGCATTATTGTGAATATTCCCTTTAACGACAAGTCGTCTTATTTAGTGCTGGGCGCCAAATCACTTGCAAGTGTCACCGACAGACGCACACTTTCCCTTGGTGTTCGTTCGGGATAATCACGCGAGTCAGTGGGGCGTCCCAGTTGTAGGTGTACCTAATGAGACTTATTACACGGCGAGCACGCTGCTTCTGCTGCTGTTGCTGCCGCCTCCGCAATGAATAACAAATGTTCGATTCATTAGGCACTTTTTTGCAGCCGCCACCCTATTTCGCCATTGTTCAATGCCTACATCTTTGTGTGTGTGTGTGTGTGGGTCGCCGTTGTAGGGGTGTATGATTGGGACGACAGCTGTAGCCGTCGGCACAATCATCATTGTGTGTGCGTCCTTTCTATCAATAAACAAGTGCTAAATGCACTCATTTATCATTAGTCCGGCGGCAGGCGCGCGTGCGCAAAAACGTACTCTTCGATTACAGCCGCAGCGCGCAGGCAGGCAGGAAAAACGTGAGACGAGCACGTTGTTAAAGGTGTATGCTAATGTTGCTCGAAACAGAACGACAGAATGAACACACGCGCGCAAGGGCACACAATACGTGTGTATCCTGATGTGGCGTTCGCGCGCAACAAGGCAACAAAGAATGATGGATGTTTTCAGATTTAATAAATGTTCTTCCTCTCTTTGCTGCTCTGCAACCCGCTGTTTTTCTTCGCCGTGTGCGCTAATGTTGATGAACCTGCTGCCGCTGGTGTTGCGGCGATGACGGGAGCAGCAGCAAGACCAGCATGCAAATACTGATTTCGCAAATAATATCATCAGCCAGTAAATGCTGTTGCACAATGCCCTTGTATTTCATATTGATGAAGAGGTAGTGATTTGCTGTTCATGTTACAAGCTGCTTGCCGCAAGCAGATTTTTACATGTTGTGTTTTGCAACTAATAAACATGCGCTGGAAAAACGCACAAAAAGTATAACCAACAAGTAGCCAATGCGGCTTGGAGAAAATGCTATTTTCACGACTTATTTTTGTGCCGCAAATGGTACAGAAAAATGTGAAACTTCTAATTATTTAGCTTCAGTAGACAATATTTACGGTAATAGTCTTTAAGAAACGTAAATTATGCAAAAATGCTACAAGAGATTGGATTTAATTTTTCTAGAAATCCCTCTAACAACTACAAAAATCACCATTGCGCTTAATTAAATTTCTACAAAAACATAAACGTAGAATATATTAACAAACAGTAAATCAAGTTTCATTTACAACTGTTCTCTCGAATTAATACACAAAGGTCATGTTTGTTTACGTCAAACCTTGAAGGGAAATTCATTTTCAATTTTAGCTTATAGAATACATGGATATACCTGCCGATTTTTCTTTCTGGAAATACAAGAAAAATATTTGGCGCAATTATGATTGCAAAAAAATCCATAACAGCATTAAATCTCTTCGTAGCGAAAGGATAAAATCCATGTCTATGTACATGTTAAACATGCTATCAAATTAAAGGACACAGTGTTGAATGTAGTTGCGCTTAAATTACGAAGCGAAATAAGGCAATAAGGGCAGTGCGCGCGCGAGCGCAAAACGAAAAACGAGTAGTGCATGAAGAAAACGATGGTTCTTTCGCGGACGATGTCGGTGGCGGCAGCAGCGGTGAATCAGTAACAAGACTTGAGAGGTGCGCGCGATAGCAATAGCGCTAGCGCAAAGGAAACGAAACGAAATGAAAACACAGCGGGCAAAAAAGGGCCGTAAAAATAGCAATTTGGCGGCGAAAAGCGGCTCCTCGAGAACACTAAATTTCCAGCCTGTTTGCGGTCGATAAATTACAGCGACGCGCAAGCAGGCAGCCAGCGCGCGCGCTCCCGAAGAGCTCATGGCACATTCGTCTCGCTCCACGAGAGAAATGCTCGTATCTGCTGCGCTAATACGCGAACAAGTTATAAAAGGTTAGGTTAGTTAGCTCAACTATCGTATAATTCATCAAGGTATTAAAAATATTTCACTCGAAATATTTTAACCGCGCTTCAATTGCGAGTGGGGCAGCTGGTTAAAACTTATACGAAGATAACGATTACTAAGATGGCAGGAAAAAGCGGACAGACACTCTGTGGCAAAGAGCAAACTATTTCATTCAACTTATTGATATTTATAGCCGCCTTTGGTGAGCGTGCTTCAAGAGTGCACACCATTTGCCAATTTACACGTAATTTATGTGCCACACATTAACGACATTCATCATCTTTGGAAGACACGCATACGTGTTTATTTATACCACACGACTAATTACGCAAATACGTTGCTCATCATCGAAGAAATCCATCATGCAACACACTATAATACGCAATTTGTCATAATAAGAATATGCATGAATTTCAGCATCGAAAGCAGGCGGGCGGCACGCATAAAATAATTCACACTCCATTCTCGCATCTTATTCTTAGCCCTTTCTTTTTTCAAGAGCCTCATTGTCGTAACGCGTGAAGCGACAGCCGCCGCAATTAATGGTCGAGCACTTGATTGCCAACCAACGCGCACGCAAAGCTCGCTCGCTCGCTTGCTTGCCGCCGCCCGCACACTGACTTTAACAATACGCGCGCACAAAAGAACAGTGAGACTCTAAAAAAGAAGCGAATTAAATGCGGACGGTGAGAGCCGAAAAATGTCTAATACAAAAGGAAGGCAAATCACTTTTTTCCTTGTTCATTTCGTTTTTTATACATTTTCGCATTTTCAATCGGACGCAAGGAAGAATTCATCACCGTGACCATCGTGATGTACATAATGCGGAAAACTCGGAGCAATGTGAGAAAGAAGGAAAACACACGGAGATGATGAAAAATCTGCAATCAATGTGTTCATTCGTCGCACGCGGCGGACATGATTTGGAAAAAGAAGAGAGCAAAGTGCTCAATTATGCAATTTGCACAGGACAATTAAATGACTTTATTGAGTGACACGTCGTTCGGCGTGCTATAGGCCACCACATCAACATGAATGGGATGAATGCAGATTTTCATTTATTCCAACAGAATATACGTGCACGTTTATTCGTTTCCAATAGAGAGAGCTAACGCAATTTATACGGGACGCGCATTGCGTTAGCTTGGATTTGTCAATGTGAATGTGCGCTTCAACACCATCATCATCACCACCACCAATACGAACATGCCAGGCATGTGGCTGAAATTGAAATGATGTGAATGATGGCAAAGCACGAAACCAACTACCGAACGCGACACTATGTGCGGATGAGCATTCTAATATATATGTCAAAGTTGCGCTGGCAATCAGAAAGAGATTAAGCTTCAGCGCGTGCACGTTCCAAGCTTCAACTCACCCACACCAATCTATGCGAGTGCACACATACGTTTAAAAGTGAAAGAAGTCAACGTCTCTATGACCACCGCAATCCTGAGGGAGCCAACAACGCAGCAGCATAATTTCGACAACCGAGTTGAGCGAGTTGCCTGCTGCAACTGCTCCGCAACCAGGTACGATCAAAATGATGGTCAGAATAGACGGCGGCGAAAACACCGAATGGAAAATGTGACGTGAGTGGAAATAGAAACAAGCAAAATGGCTAAACACCGACGCATGTTATGTTGTAATAATTCTCGTGTCTGAGATGGAAGCAGCACAGTGTCACATTTCAGAGAGGGCGGTTAAAGTTTTACTAAACCAACATTATCCTGATCACACGTCCTGCTTTCAAAGTGTTCTACGGTTTGTTTCCCAATTAATTCCAATCAGCAAACAAATCAATAACAATTATCCTTTACATAAATTTCAAATCCATTTATAATTACTACTCCAACAACATACTCTGAATAATTTTTTTAAGCTAACCAAACGTAAGCAAAAAAATATCGCATGCAAAGAAGCTTCCCTTCCTTTTTACGCAAAAAAAAGCAATCCCTTTGTTTTATCAAGCAGCTTTGGTCTGATTAAAAATTAATAGGGAAACATAATAACAAAAAGAAGATCCCACAGCAACAAAAAACATAACACAAGAGTGCACGCTTTGAAAAATGCAAAACACTCAAAGTGTTTACGCATCTTGTGTTCTTTGCTGCTGCTCCTGCTGCTTTTGTCCCTCTTCATTCTCTTCTGCCTTAGTCAATTATGAAATTTTTCTCTGATACGTGTGCAACTCTGCTGCTTACTCGCTAAAAAGGCAAAAAAAAAGCCAGACTCACATTATGAACAATTTCATTGTTGAATAATAAATAATCGTGCAAATTATCAAAAGCACACCAAGGCACATTAGATGATTAAGTTACTGCAAAGCAAAAGCCCCAATCTAATTTGAACGAACGCGCAATTCGCACTCAAAAAGTGTTTACACTTGCTTGCAGTTTTGTTTTCAGTTTAAATCCCCCAGGGGTGGAAGCATTTTCCCTTGCGAGGGCAAATTTCATATTCACTCGTGAAATGTCCGGACGCAAATTAATCTACACGTTTTGTACGTAAAAGTAAGTTCTAGGTACATACCAATCAAACAGACAAGCGTACTATTTCATCAGGAAATTATCAACTATGGAACATTTACCTGCAACAAGAGAAAAGCATATATTAATTTAAATGTAATAAGCATGGTTATTAAAAATGGGATATTTGTACGAGTTTTTAAATTAAAAAAAAATCGAAGAAAAGCAAAAGTGCTACCACATTTTTCGCAGACAGACGAGAGAAAGGAGCGCGCACGGGCACGTCAAACAAGCGAGCTTTGGGTGTTTGTTTTCATTTAATTTTCGAGTGGATTAAACGATGGCCTCCGGTCTTATTATATTTAATTCAGGGCCGGCCGACTGGTCGTACATGCGAACGCACTCCTTGTCGCAAGAAACCATGAACCGTGCTCGGCCAACCACCAACCATCAAGGCAAGACAAACACGACGAGTGTTCATCGAAATACAAGAGATCATACTTTAGCCAACATTCAAAAAACACTCGGTATTCATTATAAATATATTACATTATCGCATAAACGGAAAGCACGTTAATGCAATGTGTTATTCTTTCTTATTTTCCAGGGCTGTGAGTTGGACTAACAAAAAATTTCAAGAAGAAAATCACAATTATAATGGAAGTAAAACAGAATGAAATGTACTCAAGCACGGAAGAATAAAAAAACGGAAAAACAAAATTGCGAAGCAAAAATAACAGAAATCCATTAAATATTAAAATCTAAGTGATGTTATTGTATTACAAAAATTCATTTCCAAATTGTATAAATAGATTCAAAGATACATGATAAAAGAGCATTTGAAAGGGTATAACAACATTAGGCTGCAATGTAGCAAGAAGAAAAGCAACAAAAGGAGATGTAATTTGATTCAAATTAATCCGACTTCTTAGGAAATAAAATATGATTCAAGTGCTTATTGTGTACACGTGTTTGAGTGAGGCATGCGAATGAAAGCCGAAGGATTTCTCCAAAGGGATTTCTTAAAAAGCATCAACGAGTTGGGGATAGCAAGCAAGAAGATCATTCAAATCTTGCACGCGTACGCGATGAGACTGTACGCCAAAAGAAGAAAGCAAGGAGCAAAAATTCAAGATAATTCGTGTAGTCGTCTCTGCGTTTTGGTCATGCAAAAGGTGAAGGTAGTAATATCGCACACCTGGAATGCTCACGGCTGCTACGTTTCATCCCCAAAACAACACGCACTGAGCAAAAGATTCATTCAGCGATGAGAGATAAAGCCCTTCTGCTCGACGCCAAGAAGGGAAGATGTATTAAGGGAGAAACAAATGGGGAAAAAACAGCAAATGTTGCATTACGCAATCGAATAAACGAAAAGAAGGGAAAAAGTCGAGAGTCATGCAGTCGAGATATGAAAAATCAACGCACGCGAAACAAAGAATGCGCAAAAGCAAGATGGCATGCTAAATTTGAAAAGATTTCACATAATCTAATACGCAACTCATACTCGTGCAGAGCAACAAACGTTCGCGGAAAACATGGAATACAGGTTATGATGATGATGATGATCATGATGATTCTCCAGCTTCCTCGCGCGTTGGAGCCCAACGTCTTTCGTTCCTTTTCTCTATTTTCCTTTGTGTGCACGCCGCGTGTTTCGTCTTCAACGCCTTCGCCTTCGGCGCACCCGTGTTTAATTAATTAAATTAAATTTCATTCATTTCATTCTCGCTTGTTGCTTCTTTTCGTTTAGGTTTGTGCATGAAATGCCTTCGCCATCATCATCATCATCATCATCATCACCATCGTGCACTGATGATATTCAGATTTGTTTCCACTCTAACAGAGAGCTCCCTCGTCCCTAACGCTCGCGAAGCAAAGGAACATGCTCAGCAGCCAGTGGAATAATAATTATTTCGTTTCATCGATACAGATTCGCCTTAATTAGATACTCCTTGTATTGTCATTGACGGTTTGAGTATTTAATTAATCGCTATGAGCCTTCAATCAGCGTGACGACGAGCACGGGGAAGGAAATGCGCTTATTATATGCTTGGCGTTGCAGCTAAAACGTATTTGCGGTTAGTACAAGTTTAGCAATGACTCATTACCTGTTGTTCTAAGGTCGGAGATGATGATGAATACGAGCTAACGCACACGTTTTGCACGCCGGTCCACCAACGCATATGAATGCGGCAACAACACACAAGTCTGTACTCTGAACCAAGTTCAAGGAAAGAGAATTTTGCCAACCAACCAAGCGTGGTACGCTCACTATGCAAACACTTTATATATTCACCGTATGCTTGTTAATTATATAATCAAATCACAACTCCGTGGCAAATAACCAGTGTATTTCACCGCACAATATCACAAGTAAACGTTGGACATGTTTAATCTTCTGTCAAATGATAGTTTTTCAGGTTACGCGTAACGGCAACCGGTATATAACACATGATAACTATTCACATGGCTGTCAGTGTGGACAGACACTATATGGGTTTTACTTATGAGGTGGCGCTGCAACAGCAATTTTCATTTTTATGCAACGTTTTTATTATTTCATTTTCAACTAATCATTATTACTATTTAGAGAATATATTGTTATTTTATATTTTGCATAATGATGTATTTGAAAATTAGCAAAGTATTTTTGAGAAAAAAAATTGGTGTCGACACCTTTTATCGTTGGGATCATACTTGGCACAAACAGCTGATTTCCTTGATGTCGCATTGTGGTTGAAATAAAGACATTGCTTGGCATTATGTTATCAATACAATAAGAGTATTAATTTCACAAGATATCATTAGACAAACAAACAAACACATTTTCCTGAAGTACGTTGAACATTAAACCAATTAATCAAGTAGAATTTTCACGTGTACAAATGCTTCAGTGTGCACGTATAAGAGATGTGCGTCGATGCGCAAATGTATGTACGAAGATATAAACCGCATTTCTGGCAAGATATTGGATATTTCTGGCTGATGAGACTTTTGCGCATCTTAGCTTGAGAAGATTGAGAATTAGATTCGCATACATGCGCAGGCAGCGATCGAATGACGAGCAACGCATACATGCACTTAATCGTATGTAGACACGAATTCGGTTTGAAGCAAGGCAAACCCGCCGTTCATTAATTCATCAACTTTCAGCGAACGCAAATTGCGATCAATCAGCATGGCAGGCACACGTGGCGCGCCTTGTCACATGCGGGTATTCTATTAGCGTATGCATTAGCGTACCAATTTTCAACGATGTTAAATCAAGATTGGTCGCGCATCTTTAATCCTTACACCATCTCAAACATAATTTGTATTTTCATACCTATCATTTGCTATTGTTGTCTACGTATACACGAGAAAAGCAAATAGAAAACTTAATTGCTTACCTATTTACCACATACAAATAGCACTCGAATAATATCGTTAATGTTTATTACGCTTGACGACGTTAAATTGTTTTAGTGATGATCTCAGCACAACACGCTCAGAGTGCTGACTCTTCGAGCAGGCGGCTTTGTTTAAATATTGGAAAACAATTTCAGCATGACTGCGCGTTCAATAGGATGCATGTTTTTATGAGTAACAGATTTATTATTACCCAACGCACATAATTATGTAATTATTCCTATTCGTAATGTCAGAAAGCACTCACTAAGTGCAAACGAAAATTGAAACCGGATTTCACTAATACTCCTGTTATTAATATTTCGTAAAATAGGCTAGAAAAATGAGTGAAACTTCCAACTAATTTTCATAGCATTTAATTGTGAGCAATGGCAGTTGGAATAATTAATTTGACGAAGGGATGTGGTTGGATACCAAATTAGGATTGCGACAGAATAAGGATAATTATTCATCTTAATTAGAAGTCATCATCATACGATGAGTTATGAATTTTGGATATAAATCAAGATGGTTACCATTGAACTCGATTCAGAATTCATAAATATTTCTCAAAAATAGTTTCCCCGATAAAAATACCAACGAGTTCAGCAAGTTTCAGTGAACTTGAATTATTTTTCTAAAATTTATAAATAGCAGCACGCATGATAGCCACGATTAAAAATTAGATTTGATGACACGATTAAAAATAGTGAAAATATATTTTTAAAAATACTTATAAATTACACACACGCAAATTTAAGTTGGCACGGCATGAAAAGCACCGACAATAAAAATCAGAAAACAAGCGAGAACTGCTTTCGGAAAAGCGAGCGCGCATACCGCGGCAATTAAGGAGCGATTTGAAGCGCACCATTGAGATGGAGAGAGAAAAAAAACAATAAAACCTAATTCAAGCTGCTGGCCGTTGGCGGCAACGGCAACGGCAGCGGCAGCAGCAGCATTGCTCGTAACCGTCGTATATCAAATGGTATTTAAGTGATTTTGCACGTTTCCGTGCTGTTTCCGCACGCCTTTCAAACGCACTTCTTCTTCGACACGTCCAAATTACCAGTCGTGCACGCTTTCAACCCCCTCAACGCGACTCACCCCAACAAACCAAACGTATCGGCGCTTAGAAGGTAATCATGCAATCGTGACCGACATTATATTTCGAATACGAAGGCTGTGTGCACCTCTGACGACGTATTTTATTCTTTCATCCCTTACAAATAATATTTCTTCTTTGTGTGTTTTAATCTTGCTTCCCTATGTGCCTGAATCAACTGGTTGCATATACATTCTGATAAAAAGAAGAAAGCAACTTGCCATCAGCGCAATATCCAATTCCCGGATAATAAAGTTGGCTTGCACGCCGGCAACGACGCGTCACGACGCGCGATGATATTAAAAAGTCTGGTTTAAAGCAGTTTAAATGCAAAAAGTGCACTCGGCAACATTGTAACACGAATGCTTATCACCATTTGATATCGTTGGCTATTATCACGCTCATTCCTATTACTGAAAATGAGTTGGTTTTGCTTGTCGTTTTACGCCAAATAAAGTAACAAACAAGAATGAAACGACAAACAGGTGGCTTTTTTTGTTATGATTTATATAAACTCGACAACGACAATATTTTGAATGCGTATTGTCAGCGCGTACGGTACTTGCTCGTGCTTTATTGTATGTTATCATTATAATCATTGCTCCATCAACAACGGCTGCGCGCACATTGCGAATTTTACACTAAAGTCCAACCGGAATTAAGTGGCTAATAAAACGCAAATTACATTCGTCGCGTTCCGACCGAGAGTTTTTAGGGATTTTTCATATTTGAGTAGCTTTTTTTATATTACATTCAACATGTCATACTGTGCTCTTGCGTTAAAACCTTATGTTTTTCATCCACTTTACTAGTGCCTCACATTTTTGTTTGTTTTTGACTTGGTAGAAAACGTAAATATTAAAATTCTAAAATACGTACGTTACTTTATATTTCAAAGCAGATTTTAGTTTACATTATTAAGGGGTGCGTGCGCCCTTTTTTAAAAGTAATTCCGAAGAAGTAGAGTGGTCTTTGTTTTGCCACGAATGAGTGGTTTAATCCGACTTCCGCGCTGTCGGCACGCATCAGTATTATGATTCCTATTTATTTATTTATACATTTATTTAGATCTTTACTGCCTCATTTCTTTTTTGTTTTATTTCCCCTCATAAAGCTCATCCGCACATGGCGCTTTTTTATTCCGCAGTTGAAATGGCGCCAACGATAATAAAATAAAAAAAT
The DNA here is from genome assembly GCA_963978815.1 of Aleochara curtula. NCBI lineage: Eukaryota > Metazoa > Arthropoda > Insecta > Coleoptera > Staphylinidae > Aleochara > Aleochara curtula. The sequence goes on along the minus strand of OZ022215.1, from coordinate 10,080,141 downwards.
ACAACCGCCCCCGTCACATTTTTAATTTAATCATGACATTTGCATAGCTGTTACATACTAATTACAAAAATAATATTACCCAAAGTCGCATTCGTTTATTGCACGTTTATCTCTATTTTATTTCGCTTTTATGAAGTCATGAGGCAAAATTACCAACAACTTTATATAATTTTGTTTTTCATTACACGTCGCTGAAAAACTTGTTATACTTACGCCACTTTCTTAAATTGGCGGAAAGCGTATTTCATCAAAGATGAAATTTGGCTTAGTTTGCGTTCGGTTTGATCGATCAATAAATACACTCACCCCGCAACGAGAGCATCACTACTATTATGGTGATTCGCAAGAGATAACGTCATAATTTTAACCGAATATTAAGGTGTTAGTGTTGGTATTGGCGATGGTGGTGCTGCCGCCGCCGCCGATAGAGTCAATATTAGATGAATGAATCGCCATCCATCATCATCCGGATCGCCGCAAGGGTTAAAGCCGGCGAACGTACAACCAACCCTTCCTCCCTCTGCACCTTTGCAAATTTCTATAGGACGACCTTCCTCCACCGCCCTTGCTTGCTCTGAATGCTCAGGCAATGTGATGTTGATGACTGCGATGATAAAAAGTCATTTTTTATAGAGATTTATCGCATATGCATGTATGACGCAAAATTATCAAATATTCGCAACGCTTTTATCAATAGCAACTTTTTAACGTACGTATTCACAAGTCGACAACAAAAGTATGTGTCGTAATAAATGACAGAATCAACAAGATGTATACGCATAGTTGATAACAAATCGCTGCAAATTTATTATGTGTTTTCAATGTAGTTGGAAAGAGATGAAGATACTATCAATTTAATCCTACGCTTCAATAAATTGCAGAGTCGCAATTTCTCTTTTTGAAGAAAACATAAATAAATATATAAATAAAATTGCAAATCTCAAGAAATAACTTGCTTAGTAGTTAGGATAGGTTTTCCGTGTGAGAAGACGTATGCTCAGCTCCACAAATTTAGCAAGTAATCCATGAGCATAGTCCACGCATATAGAGGAATTCTAGCAATGGAGGCGGTACACACAGGAAACGATTTAGAAATGGTGCTCTCGACAGCGTACGCGCTCAAATGGCCTGTTTCCGGTGCTCCAGCCGACGAGAACGTTGTTGTCCCCCCGAAATACGCGCGCGAACGTCATCGCCAAAGGGTCAGCCGTCATCTCGGGTACGGCTTAGCGTTGGACGCAACTCAAATGATCAATATTACTGCCCTGCTGCACGCATACTTCGTACGAATACGTCAGTGGATGATGATAGAGGGGCGAAATGTATATGCAAAAATGAAAATAAATGAAAATGCGCATTCGACAACAATGAGAAACAATAGAATAAAATAACAAGTTGAATTGTATAGAAAATGAATGCTATTTTATTGTGCTCTCTTTATTTTTATGCAGTAAATTCTATAGGAGGAAATGAGCATAACGTACATTTCCGTCGTATAAAGAGTTTCTAATAACACAAGTTCATGGTTGAATTCTTGAAATAGGTATTTTATTTATTGAATGAAATTCAAATAAACAAGTGCATTTGAGCATATATTGAGAATTGTGTGATTTAATAATATGTTGAAATATTTTTAGATTACCTATGTGAATGGAAATTCAATTTGTCTATTTCGCAATGATCTAATTTTTCATAAAAATCTAATAAATTTTATCACATGGAGAAAAATTGTAAAGCAAAATATAAATCATTGTATATGACAAATTAGAAATTGCTTTTAGAGCAATTTTCTTGCATACATTTTCTCTTGCCGTGTATGTGCATCTTTCTCATTTTATTAGAGCACATAAAAGTTTCGCGCCTGGCAGTGAGGAGGCAGGAAGAGTTGTATGCAAATACAAATATGCAGAATAAATGCAAATAAATATAAAATTTGTCGTGTAAACAGGTCGAAAACATTCACACGGATTACGTTGGCTTGCAATACATTTTCGTAGTTGACTCGCACTCACTTTTTCGTGCGCATAATGCAATGTAATATAATGTTACATTAGTAATGTAAAAGCAATTCCGCATTTTAAATTCCATCGCTTCGTAATGGAATAAGAGGGTTAGTGGAAAAGTGTACGCACAATTCGTGGATGCGAGAATAGATAAACGCGAGAGCACGAGCGCATCTGTAGGTGGTATTTGTACGACAAAACGTATTGCTCCTGGCTTCTTGCACAGAGCGCACGAGATTGCATGATATATGTCTCCCACATTCTTGACACGCGTGCCGTCGTATCGCATAAAATATTTCAGCACACCCACAGCTATGATTTATTATATTATTTTCTAAATCTAAATATTCACAACAATATGCTAATGTAAATAATCTAACCAAATAGTACCATACTAGAAGTATGAGGAATCTCTATACAGATTACTATTTAAATTGCAGTGCAATACACAATTATATGTATTTAATAATAATTTTTAAATTACTAAAAGTTTACGCATAAATTTCGACTGGAGTCATTTTTAATATGGAAAGTAAGTGTTTTCTACTTATAGATAAATCTAAATTGCGAAAATAGTTAAGAAAATGATTCTTATTGAAAAATGTTCTTGAGGAAACACATATCAAGGGTAAAAAGTTTGATAGAAAATACATACCTAGATATCGTAAATGGCAATGTAAATATAAAACACTCAAGATGAGATAAACGATATTCGCTTGGAAAAATCGCATAGAAAATGTGAAAATACGATGGGTGCATACAAAGCTGGAATCACGTATTCAACAAGTAGGGAAATTGGATTGTAGATAAAACGCACCGATAAAAAATATACACTTATATACCTACATTCACCTATTATGTACAATGCACTTATAGTGACGACACGACAAGGAAATAACCTTCCTTCCTCTTTTTACTTATCCTTGTCAAGTTTATATGATTTATAGATTATTAAAATTCGTACGAATTTATGCTCAAATATTTGTAGTAGGTGATCAGGCAATGGGAGTCAGCGGGCAGTGGAAATCACCAACAAATCTACTAAACTATAGTCCCGAAAATTAAAAAAACGTCTTCTCTATCCCCTCTGCACCCTTCCAGTCCTATGTGAGTGCCTCAGGCCTGCTATCAACACGCATTTGTTATTTATTGTATTTCTTTGTTTTTACACCCCGTTAATGTATGCAATTTTAACGAGGTTTGGTGTTTCAAATGTCGATCTGGGCTTAAATACACACAAGGTGCGATACTGCCGGTTACATCTGTGATTTATATTAAATTGTTAAACTCAGAGTGTTCGCCATTGTATTTACGTCAGTTCAATGGAAGTTAAATTTTTTTCTTAAACTTGATTTGTACCCATGGCTGATCACCTAAATCAGGTGTCGGTATCCTTTTGGTGCTTTGGCGGGCCACGCAAAAATTTCCAAATAGCCGCAGGTTGCCGACCCCTGACCTAAGTGATTAGAGGTTATTTTTTAATATTCACCCTATCATTTTAATAGACTATTATTAGAAAACAAGCTTAGGTAATCCCCATTACCCCCTTTCTCTCTAAACACGCTAGATAAATGAGTAAGTATGGTACACTGGTACACGTTGGTGTTTAATTGGTCGTTTGACTTGCATTGAACTTGCAATATACACGGTCGTCAGACTCGCGACCTACCTACACACGGTTTATTCGAATGCGAATGCATGGATGGATGAATGCATACACGCATAAAGTGCATGCAAAGTCGCCAAGTTCAATGGCCGTCGTCCATTCAACGGAAGGAAGCCGACTCATTATTCCATGTTGTTGTCGTGTGTCTAACATTCGCTGATTGCAATATGCAATTTTCTATTCTATTTGCATTCAATGTCATTGCTATGACTATGTTTATAGGCATATGATTTCATTTAAATATCATTATAACTTTAATCTTTTATTAAGTTTACCTTGCCAATGCTATACTTACGTGTTTATTTATAAACAAAACTAATTTTTTGCATAGCATTGAAATAGTAAGTACGTGATAGAAATTTAAGATTTCTATTTCAACTAATATAATAATATTTTCATTTAATAATTGCATAACTTTTATAGAATTTTTAGATCATTGTTACACTTTTTCCCATAACTAATTATTAATAATTTAATTACTTTGGTCGTTGCAACCACAAATTAAATGATTAATTCAATTTCCAGAGAAAATGTTTCGACGAAATATTTACAATCAAACATTATAATTGAAAACCACCATATTATTCTAGAAATTTAATTGAAAATTTGATGAAATATGTCATCACATCAATTACCCAGATGTGAACCGAGAAATTGAATATTTTTGAGAAATAATTGATATTATTCTAAAATATTCAAAGCATATATTTTGATTAGTGCAAAACGTACAACAATGCTGATATGACGAGCCAACCGCAAAATGCAATACGCATGCCGAATGAGTGAGTGCCGCCCCCTTGGATGGACGTACGGATGGCGGTGGCTGTAAGCACACAACCATTTTCAATTCGTGCATTTCTACCTTCGTTTACGTGTTGCATTATACTCTACATGGCAGCCCATTCTGGGAAGCTGTTAGCAGCGAATGCTGTGAAACTGACCTAACATACAGCAGTAGCAGTAGCAGCAGCAGCAAGCACACTGCAGTGCACTCTCGGACGCAATCAGAAATGTAAGAGCTAATCACATCGGGATTATCATTGCAGGCATTTAATTATCATTTCAATTCTGCGGTCTGCATGCATTGCTCACTCTCAATACATCATCCATCTGCATACATTGCAAGCATGTGCTATATTATATTATTATCCACCACAAGCTATTGAAGAGAATATTCATTTATATCTTTATTTACCTTGACGTAATTACGTTTTATAAATACCTACATATAAATTAGCTAAACGTGAATAACATGCGTATAACAATTCAATAAACTCAAGAGCAAAAGTGCGTGCACATTTCCTAGATTGTGATGTAAACAATCATTCCAATATAATAGTACCTATTAGAAACAATTCAGGGTAGTGCAATAAATAGCGTGAATTCAATTCTAGACTTTCGAGGGGGTCGTAAATTGAAATGCTTTGTCGAGATGCACCAAACGCACTGTTCAATGTTCTATTCGATCAGAAGGTACCTACTTCTTGTCGTTTCGATAACATATTATTGCATGTTCAATGCACATTCCTTGTTAAACATGCCACGTCAATACTATTATGCAAGCAAATTCAAGAGTATTGCACACTATTCATAAATAAATTAATTTCACGCTTATTCGAAGATGTCACCAGACTAAGAGATCGTGATATGATAATAATGATTAAATTCATTATGTCTCAAAGTTTTCTTTATAATAATTAAATTGGTTTCTGTAATTATTATTGTAGATTATTAAATTAACCAAACAAAATTAATTACCCATTATAGAGCACTTAGCAATACCTTGATCTAAAATATATATGGTGAGATTCTAACAAATAGCATTAAAATAAGACAGTAATGCTTTACAAATTTCAACAATTTATAAGCTTAATGTGGATCTATAAGTTAGAAACTTCTCAAACATCAAACAATTTTAAATTGATATAATTACCTTCATTTATTATATCCTATAAGTTTATATTCAACAGATTTATTTTCGCTCTTAATTAACATCAAATTTAATACCTAATCTACCTACCTACCTAAACTATCATACTTAGTTATATTCGTTTCCTTAATTGTTAATGTAGATAAATACCTAATCTAATGAATCTAGTTGCCCATTAGAGAGCAAAGTAAATTTGAAGAATTTTTTTTATTAAATTCGATACCACACTAAACCACACCTGGAAAATCACCCAGTTAATGCGTAATTTTGAAAAGGTATTTTCAATTGACAGGTTTCAACCCGATAATTTAGTAATTAAACATGAACTTTTAAAATTAAACTCTTGAACAAAGGCAAAGATATGTATCTCATTGCAATGCACATTTGCATCACATCACAAACATTCGATTAATCTCCAAATTGCGACTTCGCAGAATGTGTTGAAAGGCCGAAGAGCAGCACACATCGATTATATAAGCACATGTGTTAGTTTGCATTCATTCACTCATCATCATCATCATCGTCATTGGCGCCATCGTCAGTGGCATCGTCGTTGGCTAATTAATTCGAAACTAGTTGCGGAATTATTGGCTGCCTTTATACGCTATATACGAGTGCAGCACCACAACATGCGAACCACCAGCCACTAGCACTACGCACTCACTCGCTTTGAACGCATTCGATTAATACGTGTACGCACTCTATCTGTGCACGCGATACGCGTTTGCAATTCCATCAACGCATCATCAATGACTATCATCATTATCAGAATTATCATCATCGTCCTTTTCGACTACGCGTGCGCGCACACTCTGGATGATATTGCGATACAGCCAGCAACAACGCAAAGCAAAGTCACTTGAGTCAAACAGCGAACGAACTACTCCACTTTGTTTGTGCATCGGCCGTACACAACCAAACGCAAGTCTCCAAACTATCTGATAATCAATTTTCATTTAATTTAATTGGACACTGCGTTCTATTCTAAATGCTTCCAATTAATTCCTATTTTTCATTTCAAGCCTTTTTGAATAGTTTTAGCTAATATTTTGTTAGGTTAATTTAGTAAAATGCTAAAATTGCATAAAATAAATTCCAATTTTGTCATGGTCTATAAACTGCGTAGGCAATTGCATTCACAAAAATAATAAAAGTTTGGCATAATGCAAAATAAAAATAAACATAACTTTTAGCCCCCATTTGCAACAAAACGAGTGCGCATTATTCTATTTTTATACGTCGAAAGTGGCACTATTATTGTTATTGTTGTTGTTGTTGTTAGTGCTGTGAGAGTAAAGTATTTTATTGCAATTGCTTTCAATAAAGTGATCCAAATGAAGAACAACAAACAGCGATTACAAATTGTATCGATGTGCGCCCAATTAAACCGAAACACATGCGCTGTACGAATATAAGCTGATCAATGATCAAATAAATTCACGTGTGCAAAACAACAGCCACTCATTCGAGAAAACACAGACTAAATGTGTTTTGATTCAGTGCGGAAAAAAATACAAATGTTAAATTAAACATTATAAGAGGATAAATAAATTTATAGCTCATGCGATTAGTGTAAACCTCAAAATATTTAAAATAAAATCATTGGAATTTTACACAGCCAAATCACTAATAATAATAATAGTAGGTCATTCAATTGGAATTTGTACGAAAACTGACAGCAACCATTTGATAAAAATTATGGACTGATCAAGGGACCCGTATACACAAATATATTGTCAACGAATGAAATTGTTTCGTGCATGTACATGCGAAATAATTACATACGTATGTGTTCTTTACACCCCTCATGTATGATTTCCACACAACCCGTATTCTCACAGCAACAATAAATATACCGAGTTGGCAAATGCGAATGAGTGAAATCGATTTTCAATTAGCCATTTTATAAACATGTAAATATGACGTTTTTGTACGGTTGAATGATACGCCGTGAACCCGAAATAGGAATAAATGTTTTAAGGCATGTTTTTTGCAATACGAGTTTTTTACGTCGCATTTTTTGCTCGCGAATATTCGATTATGAAATATGTCTGCGAGTAATTTGTTCATAGCATTCGCTTGCTATGTAAATTAGCATAAGCAGACAAGGTCTATAAATATTCATATCGTCAAGAGACCATTGACCATCATCTTTACTCGCTTGGAAACAAATTGACAATTCAAGGCTAAAAAGGCTAAGCCCAACAACAAAGCATTAAAATGGATAAAATATTTAAGTGCTTTACTTGGTTTTTCCTTAAGTGTATTTAATTTTTTTTTTTCATATTGATTTTAACTGATTTACAGTGTTAGAAATTTACCATAAAATATTTGATAATTATTTCATCATTTTTTCCCTATATTATTTTGTGAGAACGTGTAAAACTACTAATTTCTTGAGAAGTACAAAACCTGGCAAAAATTTGTAGAATTCTTGCAAGTTATTTAGAAATTTGTATATTTCCAATAAAAAGTTGGACCTAAGAAATAAACATTAATGTTTCACAACAAGAATAATTAGCAACAAATGTAATCAAAGAATGTTATGTAATCAGAAATAACAAACAAGCAATAAACTAAAGAATAATTTTTTTGTACAATTGTTACAACCTTGAAAAAAATATAGCCAAAAAACGATTCGTAATGAAACATTAGTTGAAGTTTAAATGCGGATTTCGCTTTCAATCAACGCATTAGATTATTGAAGGCAATAAAGAATGTACACGCAATGAAACAAATTCAAGAATAAATATTCCCAAGCATTCGCAAAGCAAACGCAAAGCCAAGATTATTGGCCTTGGCATCAATTTGGCGGCTCCGCGCGTTTATTGAATGAAAACCAACAACCGCGGTTTGCTTCTCACGTGATGCGATGTGAAAGCGTGTAATCGATGATAAATAATTTCGTAATTCTTTCAATTTCTGTCTGCAACTCGAAAAGTCACCGATCATCATGATTGTGTTAAAGGTTGAAGAAGACGTAGAAAAACAACGAAGAAGATGAGAAAAGTCTGCAACAAGGAGGAATGAATGAAGACAACGCATGATGTTCATGATGATGATGATGATGACACTTGTAGGTACTCTGGAAACTGGTTTGGAAAGAAATAAAAAGTTGAAAAAGTCAAGGCTATTGTGACTTGTTTGCTCGTTTGGGGAGATGCTATAGTGTGACTGTTGTCGCCAAGAGACTCTTTGTTATTTTAAAACTTTAATAAATTCTTAAATTTCAAGTTAAAAATGTACTTCTAATAATATTACTTATAAAACATTTATATCGTATTATTATATAATGCAATATAATGGAATATGAGTGTTCAGATACATTATTTGCTAAAGCGTACTTATGTTTCATATCCTCCGGAATTAACCAATTTACGGAGATTGCTGATAAAATGCGTCCTTTAAACCGACTAATTACGATTGGATAAAAATCACAATTTAATTATATGTGTACTTCAACATTGAATGGTTGAATGCTTTAAAATTGGGACTAAATTACGTGTAATACCAATTTATAAAACGTCATTCCAAAAATCATTTCAAAATGAATCATAATTTAGTAATTACCAGGTAAAAATAGAATTTCTCATACGTGTTCAGCAAAATTCCATTTCTCATGAATATTTAACGCAACAATTTAACCGAAATGTATAAACGGGTTCTAAACCATGATCTAGACCACAACACCATATTAGGAATTGTATACAATGACTTTTTGAATAAGAACAACAATAGTGAAAATAAAAGTATAAACAAAAGAATGTAGGCACCACCTGTATTATATTTCAATGTCAATGTTGTGCATTGTTTTACTATTTCAATGATTATTCATTAAAACAATGCGGTAATTATCTATGCTTCACACAATAAATTAACATCGACACACAATTGAATCCATTAATAGATATAAAAGCTAATTTTTATTAAAATAACTAAAGATTATTGGTATAAAAGAAATAGGTATAAGAAATTAATTCATCACCGCCTTTCCACCTTTCGCTGTCGGTTAAATACAGTAAAAATTATTTTAAACTTTAATACATCTAATCTGCCTATTCAACTCATCATTAACTCAAATTATTTTTGCATGGAATTTTTATGTTTTTCTTAACCAAAAGGAGTGGGGTATAACTAACTCAGAAATTGTAAACTAATGTATTTTCTATCTTTTCCACTAAAACTTAATAATCTTAGTGTTTTTATACATTAAGTTGCATTAATTCGGATTGAAAATATTTTCAGATACATAATTTTCTTAATAAATTAAAGACTAGAGCGGAAAATCTCAAAGAGGGGCAAAATCCTATTTAAAAATTATTGGATCTTATTTTCTCATATTATGGCGCAAATTACCCCATTGATTATTAGTAACAAATTAACAACATAATTAAAATTCTTTTTCGAGTTTTCAAGTTATTTTCATGTTTGAGCCATTATTTCCTCTGTTTAATGCGATTTTGATTTCTTTACAAAATTTCCGAACATCGCGGGTTGCAACGGTATGATCAGTTTAAAAAATTCAATTAAAATGTAACATTGGGTAAATTCGTACGGTGGTGGGGTTTCGATTCGTATTTTATGTTAACATAAAAAACCCTGATATGGTATATTTTATTACTATAAAGTAAACTTAACTAACTAGGCGCAACGAAGACTATCGAAGGTGCATACATAGATTTGCAAACTGTTAAGATGCTTAACGTAATCATTTCTCCGAACCTTGCAATCTCGGGAACCAATTAGTAAGTAGCAACAAGCCATGCTAATTATTGAGAAGTGAACAAAGGCAGAATGCCATTTTATCAAAATATCTAGACTTAAAACCTACTAGGCCTACGTCGGATTTGCCCCCACCCCAGCGTAAATACTTTAAAAGTAATCGCTGTAACCAAATTCGACGATTCAATTGAAGTCTCATGATATGAAAAATTTATTGCAGTTAAATTTATATCCAGGCCAAATAAATAACATATTTATTGTATTGTTTTGTCATGTGCATATGAATTACATTCGTCAGTCATCATCAGTCATTCTCCACCCACTCGTACGTAGTGAATACGAGAAAGCGTGCAATTACCAAAGCCTCGCTGCGTTGCGTATTGTGCGAGTATTTTCGCCGAAAACACATCAAACCAAAATCGACAATTTGGTCGGCGGCCAACCGCACGCTCGTCTTTTGTATAGACCACACAAAAATAAATACATTTGCATTATTGCTTCCTCCGCTGGCTCTCGATTGATTTTCATTTAATTGATACGCATTTCGCTCTTACAATATCAAAATGCGCCAAATTTTGTTTGCGCAAGCGTAAACACGAAAATACATAAGATGCTTTAAATAAATTTCATTACTTTATTCGCGAGCTACACGCGCATGCGTATAATGAACTCGATATAAATTGGTTGCCTGTGAGCGCGGTAATAATATAAGTAATAAGATTTCATGAAACACGACGAAATGCGAACGAAAATGTTGCAATGCGAAGAAAATAATCAGCAAAAAATAACTAGACTTTATTTGCTGATGCGGTTGTTACTTTTGCGCAATGCAAATCTATTTTCGACGTAATGCTGTTGTAACATTATCCAATTCGTCTATTCGTCTACGTTTAGTTGCTTTTTCCGTTTGGCTTTTCCAACTAAAAGGACTTTAGCCTTCTTTCAATCAACTCTATCAACATACAGAGTGTTTACTAACTTTACACTACATTCATAATTTCTGAAATCAATTTTAAATTGTCCATTAAATATTTTGCAATAAAACAATTAAATTTCATTGTGTTTGATACACTTTGTATATGGGTTAAAAGAAAGTTTACTCTTGGCAGCATAGCTGAGTTAAATAGAAAAGTCTTTTACTTTACATATGCAAAAGAGGCACTACTTGCAAACTCTCTTTTCTCAGTACTGCTTACTACTTTGCTGGCCATTTTTATTTGTGAGGTTATGTTGCGCAAAAACTCACATCCTCTGAGAGGTAACATTATAAATGTGCAAAAATCCAATGCACTCGAAACAAAAGAATGACGTTAATGGCCGCATAAATAATCCATTCATTGGAAAATTAAACGTGCATTATATAAATTGCAAATGAACGTGAACACGAGCGCATGGGTAGTGGAAATGTGTTGTTTTTAAATGAATATTAATCATCATTCACTCAGTCGCTTGCCGCTCGGCTGATAATTATTATGCATGCTCGTTGAGTACGCATGAATGGATAAATACATTCTGTGAATCTGTACCATGCACCTACATATTGCATTTGCACCTATGAAATTGACAAGAGCGCCACCCGTGTCTGTTGCGAAATATAAACATTTTAAACATTTTGCTAAATTATAAATTTCCAAAGGAATATATTCATGTACCACTTAATAATTCACCCTATATGTTAATCCAGTGTTGTTATTATCATTATTAATAACAATATGGAACTGTAACACTAACCCTCCTGCACTGTTTGCTGATTATTATTGTTATCATAATTATTGTTTCGTATGTAATTGTCGCCAATCCCCTCTGTGTTCCTGCAACGCTAAATTAATATTTCCTTCCTCGTTTACTTCCACATCAAATAAATAATCAATTTAAACTAATTCTCATTAGTAAATTTTGCAATACTCATTTTCGATCATGATTATGACAATACCATCGAATCTCTTTCTAATTAATTATATTTGTTTAGTATTATGCTAAACAATTTGGTAATAATTAACTATTATTGAAAAACTCTATCCGGAAATTTTTATTAATTAGCAATTCCAAGGTACGAAGTAATTGCATAAAATAATTAATCGCCAAGTATTCATGAAGGAAAAGGTTGCTTGTTAAAAATAATCCGGAACTAATTAACATCCTCTCAATTAGTGAATATTAATTTGATTTTAATTTAAAATTCGCGTGGATAAATCAAAAAGTTAAAAAAACTTCTTTTCCACTGCCAAAATGAAATTAGTTTTTGAAAATGACACAAGTTTTCGGCAAATTCCAAGTCGTATGAAAACATTTCGAATGAATGTCCAAATTGTATTAATTAAAATAATGTTAATCGTGTTTCATTTGAATTTACGTTCACGTTTTGCACAGGGCATTGTTACCAAATGAAATGTAATTAATGCTAATTACACTGCTATCTATCCTGCGTGCCTCATGTTATTATTTAATTTTGGATTCGGATTCATTTTGAAAAACATTTCAAGTAACAAATAATTAAAACATCGTTATTTAATTATTATGTTTACCTCCGATTTAATTTCAGCGCGCCATTAAACCCCATCATCACAAGATTTTAATTAAGCTTGAAATTTTAATTAATTAATTTATTAGGCATTGTTATTCATATTTTTTCTTTTGAATTACTAACAATGCAAATTTATTCAATTTTAATTATGAATAACATGTTCATAAAATATTTTTTAATCAATTTATTCCTAAAAATTGAATATAATCATACATAAAACGAAACAAAGAAATATAATTTTTTTACTAACACTTTATATAATTATTAACATTAGTATATGAAATAACTTAAATTTGTGGATTAAGCGGTGGATAATGCAAAATAACTAGAGAATATATTTTAATAGTAATTAAAATAATTGCATGTAAATGTGCGCATTGCGGTCATTTCGGTCCATTTATTTGCAATTGTAAATGAATTTAATCCAATTGTGGAAAATTACGATTGTCATAACTAGCCACATTCGTTCATTCGTTCGTAGCGAAGAGGCGAGGATTATAATGATCCGAAGCATTTGCGTAAATATTGACAAGCGAAACCATAAACTAATTAAACGCTATGTGCGCGCATTATGATTATTATGGTCGAATGTAAAATAATATTACGCGCAAGAAAAAAGGCTGAAATCTAATTGCGAAATGCTTAATAATGTCGTGAGGACAATTGATTCGTTTTTTATCTCTTTCTGTGCGCAGATGAGCGAAGAAATCATCTTGCGGTTGCTCGCCAAGCGCGTTTTATTCTCATTTCCAACGCAGCGCAAAAGAAGTAGAAAGCGACTTCTTAGACGTTCGTTGGGTTGAAATGATAATTAGTTTTCTAATTTGATTTCGCAATGCGCGCGCCCTCTTGAGTTGCGATTTATCAAGTGACTCAACATAGTACTTCATTGTCTCTCACATCTTGGTTGCTTCTCTTCGTTCTCCCTCTCCCTCGTCCTTTTTTTGCATTTTACTCTTCTGACAGAAGAAACAACATTATTGCGTTATGCTTAACAATGACTGAAATGCATGCGCACAGAGTGAATGAATGAGGAGCGCGTCGTTCGTTTGCGTTGGCATTCAGAATGCGTTGATGGAGACAACTAACAATGATATTATCAGCGTCAAGGGAGAAGAGAGGAGACCATTGCGAACAATTGTGTGCGCATTTATTAAGCGTAAATAAATTTACAGAAATGCACTGGAATTGAAGACGCAGATGAAGATGGAAACGAGCAAAAAAAATGAATATGAATGAAAATGTGAAAATATGAAAGAAGGAAAAACAAATATAATGGGAAAGATAATAAAAATGATGCTGATTATGTTTGATATAATAATGATAACAATCATAAAGAGATATGTTTGAAGATATTTAGCAAAATAAAACGTATCCAAATAATTAGTGTTGAATTTGTTCTGAAACCATTCTTTTCAGTCAGATGAAAAGAAATAATTTCTTCTTTTTTCTCAATTATTTTTACATGAGATTTAAGGACGAGGGAACAACTAGGCAGATTTTTTCTATTCGATTATAAATTGTAAAAAAGATGTTTTTGGATGTTTTAGCACTTCTTTATCAAGTTCGTATACTGTTATGATTTTAACATTTTTGAAAACAATCGAATTAAACGTTCGTCGTTCTTGAGGTGACCACACCATAACTATTTGAAATTTAAAACTCGTTAAAAATGTTTAAAAATACAAAAACGTGTTTAAAATACAAACCTTCAAATTTGAACCGATTTTCTTCAATTGTATCATTTAAAATAAATGTGTCTACTAGCACGTCGTAAACGTAACCACGGGCATTACAAATACGAAAAATGAGAGAAACGTATTCAAGCCTTGAACTAGTAATATGCGGACAGTGCGCTTTAAGGGAGCATTCTAGTCTAGAAAATTGAAATTATCAAAATTTCAGAAAATCGTCCTAGGATTTATTTTTCACGTTGTTGAGCAAACTGATAATTTTAAACGGGTTATCCTCGCATCTAATTTTTTTCGTAGAAAAACGCCTAAAATTCTGGTTTCTAGACTATAACACCCCCTTAAATAGCAATATTTTGGGTTCTACTTCAATATTAATAGTATATTTAAGTAAATCCACCAAAGGAATATGTAATAACTCAATTTTTAAGATTTTCAATAATCGCATTTGCTTATACACTTTTAAAGCAATTAACAATTTATTCATTAAGTACCTATAATACGACCTTTTAATAATTACGTTAACTTGAATATACGCAAAGAATGAAAGAATAATTTTTAAAAGCATCCGATTTTTATAAAAGTGGAAACAAGAAACATGATATTTTTATAGAAATACTTTAAACGTAGGTATATAAAATTACCTAATTATTACATTATTATTCCGAAATTAATTATAACATTTCTCTCACAGTTTCTATTTTATTTAGTCCTTTATGAATGTTCTTTTCATATTTCTTTTGGTCTTGATTCAAGAACATCGAAGAAAACTCAATTACTTTAACAGAAAGAAAAAAGATATCCGCACATTACAAACGTCATATCGTATCAAATCATAGCACTGAACGGATATCCAATATATCATTACACACACGAGTTCAGGATACAACATGAAAAGTGAACTCAAAGTTTCGCAATTGAATTTCTGCGAACGATATGATGATATAACTTATTGAAACAGTGAAATAGCCATTTGATTCAAGTGCAATCATCTTATCAGCAATTCGTCAGCATCAAATCGGCAATACGACGTTAATAATTTCGAAGGCTTTCTTCCTTGGGCAAAATTGAAAGCAAAAAGACATGGTGAATCAAACTTACTTATTTACTTACTCTTTGATTGATAAAATTCGTTTGGGTTATCATTAGCAATTCAGACTCACCTGAAACAAGAAAAAGTATATAAGACTTGGATAAGTTAATAACCAAAGATATCAAAATGAGATTTAAAATGTGGCTGTAAGTATACAATTGATGAGTAATTCGAATAACATTTCAATTTCGTGGTAATGGTTGTACGCTTAAATGTAATTGCCCATTACACGTGTAATATTTACCTATTAAAAGAACACATGCTATTTTTTGTTATTCTTATGACGTTTTATTGCTACGAGCTAAACGCTTTTTTAATTGCATGTTTCGTGGTTTCTAAGTTTAGTACTGTAATAATCCTATACTAAACGTTAACATTTTCATAGATTCAATATGAAATTGAATATAACGTGGATGCTCACTAAATTTTATGAAGATAAATTACCAAAAATTTGAATATTATAATTTATAAAACCTTATTAAAAATAAGTAGGAAATCAATAGTTTTATTGAAGGTGTTTTACTAAAAACGAATCAACTAACAAAAAAGTGTGAAATTTTGTAAATGAGCACTAAACATCAGAAAACAAAATAACAATGCAATTAACCAATTAGTCGGCTTGGATGTAATTGATATTAATCGTTCGTTGGTGTTGTGCATAATTGTCTCGTTGAAAGACTTGAAATAAATGCAGCATCGCATTTAACACGTAATTACTTTATTTCGCATCCAGCTAACATATTACTCATGCATGTTAAGAATATTAATGAACGCCTGCGAAAATTCTAACAATGCATCAAGTGAAAAATCATGTTTCAAACCATATGACAATGAACGTAGCAAAAAATACAGATAAACGCAATTAACTCATTTTTTATTCGTACTT
The DNA here is from genome assembly GCA_963978815.1 of Aleochara curtula. Taxonomy (NCBI): domain Eukaryota; kingdom Metazoa; phylum Arthropoda; class Insecta; order Coleoptera; family Staphylinidae; genus Aleochara; species Aleochara curtula. Next base: position 10,063,626 of record OZ022215.1, on the reverse strand, counting down.
CACTGCAAAATTTAAAAAAATAAATGCTACTTTTTAAAGTTAACTAAATGTAATTCTTTGAGGATGAGACATTAAAATAAATAAAATAAACATGTGTGTCATTTAAATATTAAATTTGTGTATTTACGCCTAGAACGATTGTCACTGGAACAAGTGATAAGAAAGATACACAACACGTTTAAAGTTAATACATGCTTGTAAATAAACTTGTTTAGTCATTTTATGATATTTTATACGATTTCAAAACACATCTTAGAAATAGTTAATTGTTGATAACACATTAGTAATGTACCTCTTATCGAAACAATGAGCAGTTAGTTAATAAATAAAGATTATGATTCACCTACTATAAACAATAATAAATTTTATAAGCATTACATGCTTATAATTGGGATTTGTAGTCAACATGCTTAAAAAGTCATTTCGCAGTAAAGAATTCAAATTTTTCAACTGCAATTGAGGCATTAAAAGAGTTACAAGTTTGCAAATACTTATTTTATTATTACGAACAATAGAAATCACTAGAATACTGTGCTTTATAAACAGAGAATTTACCTAATATTTACCATAACAACATGGTCTGGAATTCGACTAGTAAGTACTTAATTAATTTACCTTAGTGTGCTATGCTTACAATAAATTCATAGAATTATTGTCGGCAAACGCACAAATTTTCAGTGATAAAATCATTATGCATTCTTATCTTTAGTATTTATTTGTAAAACTTCTCTATATGAATCAGAATGATAAATGTATCATTAATTTACTGACTCACACTTCCAGCTCCAGAAAATGCTTTTCACCCATATTTGCCATAACCGAAGTCAATACATTTCAATTTATCACACACTAATTATTTCAAATATCAAAACATTTAAAAATTATTTCGACTCTTCTTCGACTGTATCCTTAAAATCATGTTTATTAAGGAAATATTGGGAAAAAGAATTCATAACCGCATTGTGAATAAATATTTGAAATTGCAAAATGCACTAACGTAGAAAAACATTAATGATTAAACTAACAAATGGTTTAGATTAAATAAAGCAATCGCGGTTATTATTAAGTGAAATACTGATGTATTTGTCATGCATGCTATTAATGTTTGCATTCCGCTCTGGAGATTTCGATAACTTTATAGAAATGGTAAACTTCATTTTGGCTGTGTATGAAAAAAGCGCAATGTCAATAATGTGTCCGTTATATTTCCAAACAAAAAATTGCAATAAACAGGCAGTGTAGCGTTCAACGTCAATATCAACGCATAAATAAAAAATAACTATGAGTTTTTATTGCACTTGCACTGTGTTTGCGCCCCAAATAAACCTAACGAAGACGTGGGGGTGCGCCGAATTGACTGAGCCGCTATTGGCCCGGCGGGTAGGCTAGCTGCGCTGGACCTACCACCGGGTAGGTATATAAGTTCGGTGAGCATCCCCACGAAACAGTGCAACAAGTGCAACGGTTCAATACAAAGCAATATACTAACGAGAATTAAAGAAAGAGATTATTCATGCCGCGACATTCGAAGTCGTACTTAAACCTTAAAATAAAGAGTTGTTTACCGAATTTGTACATATTTCCGTTGTGTGTTGCCCTCCCTCGTGAGTGCCGCCAAAATAGCTATTGGTGTTAAAGTGAAGTTAAGTGTGGAGAACGCGCCGCTAGTGTGTCCACTAACAAACAAGAACAATACACTCCTCTGCCGCCACGGAACATCGCCTGCGGCGAACGAGAGGGGTAGAATTCTACATGGTCCTTCGAACCGGATTCGCCAGCGACGAGTGCGATCTGCATACTTCACTGCATAAAGGTAGGTGTCCCGTTCCTTATTACCGCGAATAAAATGACATCCGCCAATCACGTTGTAAGCGAGCTTCGCAAAGAGCGAGGCCGTGTCAAGAAAGCCGTCACGGAGTTTGGGAAGTTCCTGAATGAACTACCAGCTTCACGAGAGCGGCGTGACATAATAAGAATAGAGATGCGCGTAGAACGGGTTGCTCCCAAATTAGAGACGTTTGAGGAGTTAACCCGGCGAATCGAAGACGAAAATGTCGACGATGGAGACGAGCTCCAGCATTTCACCGACGCCTTCGATGAGTACATGGTGCAAGCAAAAATGATTATCGAAGAGTTTGAGCAAAAGACTCATTCCGCGAGCACAGTGACCGCACACGATAATCTGAGCACACCATGCGCAAATACTCAGGAGGCTTCACTGCGTTTACCGGCCATTGACTTGCCCAAATTTGACGGCAAGCAGTCAGAGTGGTTGGAATTTCGAGATAGTTTTCTCGCAATGATACACGAAAACCCGACAATAAGTTCGGTTAATAAGATGTACTACCTGAAGCGATCACTTGAAGGTGATGCGCAGAAGATCGTGCAGGGGATAAAAACAAGCGCCCTGAATTATGCTACGGCATGGGAGCACCTGCTCGATCGGTACGAAAACAAGAGACTGCTTGTTCAGAGTCATCTAACGGCGCTAAGGACATACGAGACGATAAAGAAAGAATCGTCCTCGGCCTTGCGCGACATGTTAGATCAAATAAACTATCACCTGCGAGCATTGCGCGGGTTAGAATTACCTGTTGAGTCATGGGATGCGATCCTCGTCGATCTCATGGCCGCAAAGCTTGATAGGTCCACGAAGGGTGAATGGGCAAAGTGCCAAACGGGCCAAGAATTGCCCACCCTGGAGGAGTTCAAATCCTTCTTAAAATCGCGAGCACAGACGCTCGAAGCAATGCGCAGCGCGCCCAGCGAAGAGGCCGCGCGCCTACCATCAAATAGAACAGCCAAAGTTCTGATAGCTAGAGAGATGACCTGTACTTGGTGTACACAGGGTCATTCCATTTACAAATGTCCGCAGATCTTGACGATCTCGGCCAACGAGCGCCTGGCGCTAATACGATCAAGAGGGTTATGCCTTAATTGCATGCGGGGAGCCCACCGTGCGGCTGAATGCAAGAGAAACAATGCCTGCTTCCGGTGCAATAAACGGCATAACACGTTACTTCATGAGGCGTTTGTCGACAACGAGAGTAATGATGAATCAACGGATTCAAAAAAAGTGCTCTTGGCAAACGAAAACAAATATATGCTAATGCCAACCGCCTGCGTGCACTTACATGCATCACAGGGTGCGAAAATAAACGGTCGCATGTTGCTTGACAGTTGTGCTCAAGCATCATTCATAACAAAGCACATGGCAGAGCGACTTGGCATACGAATAAAGCAAAAAAAGGCACAGATTACGGGCATCGGCAACGTGCAAACGTCAATTGCTGGTGAGTGCAGCGTAACGTTATCCGCAAGGCATGGCGCCTACAACACGACCGTCAAGTGCTACGTCGTTGATGAGATCAGCGAGCCGTTGCCACACATGTGTTACGCACATAGTTATGAGTTGCCTGCCAATATAATCTTGGCTGATGAGACCTACGACAAGAGGGGTGCGATTGACATGCTCCTCGGTCTGCCGTTGTTTTGGGATGTGTTAAAGAAAGAGCACATTAAGATACCACATGGCCCCAGCTTAATTAATACAAGGTTTGGCTGGGTGGTAAGTGGTGCCATGGGAAAATCAGATGTAAATGTAAATACAAAATGTCACCTCACACTTCATAGCCAAATTCAAGAGCAGATTGCTAAGTTTTGGCAGCTTGAAAGTGTCGAGGGCATAAATATGCGCACTCAAGAGGAGATTTATTGCGAGCAGCATTTCGTAGAGAACACGCGGCGCACCTCGAGTGGACGCTTTGTGGTGTCAATTCCACTAAAAGGCAATAAAGATTCCCTAGGCGACTCATGGCGCCGTGCGCAATGCAGCTTGCTGCGTATGGAAAAAAAGTTTAGAGTAAATCCGGCGTTTAAACGCAAATACGAAGAATTCATGGACGAATATCGTCGCCTCGGCCACATGCGTAAGGTGGAATCGACGGCGTGCATGTACAAGCCATACTATTTGCCTCAGCACGGTGTGGTTAACGAGAATAGTACCACTACCAAATTGCGGGTAGTGTTTGATGGTTCCGCCGCTACGGACTCCGGCATCTCGCGCAACAACATCGAATGCGTGGGGCCGGTCATCCAAAGCGATTTGCTGGCTATCCTTTTGCGATTTCGCGTTTGGCCAATCATTCTAAGTGCAGACATCACCAAGATGTATCGCCAGGTAAGGGTGAACGAGGAGGATCGCCATCTACAGCGTATATTGTGGCGCGATGAGCCGACCGCTGAAATAGAGGAGTACGAACTCCAAACGGTCACCTACGGCACCGCTTCCGCTTCCTTCCTGGCGACCCGCTGCCTATATGAATTGGGAGAAAGCGTCGCTCACAGAGCACCTGCCTTAGCACGCATCGTGAAAGACGACTTTTACGTGGACGACCTCCTTACCGGTGTGAATACCGTGGAGGAAGGCCAACAATTGTACCAAGAGATAAATAGCCTCCTGCTCTCAGCAGGGTTTCCGCTACGGAAATGGGCATCCAACGCAGAAGGCGTCTTGGCCCAGGTCACCGACCGAGAGAATAGCGTAGTTTCTCTCGATAACGACACAAGCATTAAAACGCTCGGTCTGAATTGGTCTCCGCCGGGTGATTACTTGGGATTCAAGATTCAAGTAGATCCGCGAGAAAAAATAACGAAAAGAGTAATCCTCTCTACGATAAGCAGAATTTTCGATCCGCTCGGCCTCGTCGGCGCGTGTATCGTCAGCATAAAAATATTGCTGCAAAGCTTATGGCTGGCCAAGCTCGACTGGGGCAGCGAGGTACCCAATGATGTAGCGCTGCAATTCAATCAATTTTGCGATGAACTTCCTGCTTTACAAAGAGTTAGGATCCCGCGCAACGCCGTACCATTCGCTGCAAAAGGGGTAGAGCTGCACGGATTCTCCGATGCCTCAGAGCGCGCTTATGGTGCCTGCGTCTACTTGCGCACGCGAAACAGCACCGGCGAATACGAGTGTCGGTTGCTCTGCGCGAAGTCCAAAGTTGCCCCGCTGAAGACGGTAACGATACCAAAACTAGAGCTTTGCGCTGCACTGGTCATGGCGCAACTAATACGCAAAGTAACATCGTCATTACTGCTCCCGATGTCTAAAATATACATGTGGTGCGATTCGTCTATTGTTTTGGCCTGGCTTCAAAAACCCGTTCACCAGCTCAAGATCTTCGTCGCCAATCGAGTTGGCAAAATAGCAGAGTTGGTGGAGACCCCGACTTGGCGTCATGTGAGCACGTCCGATAAGCCTGCTGACTTAATATCGCGCGGTCTCTCCCCGCGAGAATTAGAGGGAGCCCGCCTTTGGTGGCATGGTCCGATGTGGCTAGCGCACCAAGAACAAAACTGGCCTACAAGCAGATTTGTAGCGCCTTGCGACCTACCGGAAATGAAGCCTGAGAAGACAATAGCCTTAAACACAACGATGACAAAATTTATAAAACCTGAAAGCGAAATTACAAACGCATTGGCAAACGACGGTATCGAATGGCGATTCATACCGCCCAATTCTCCCCACTTTGGTGGACTTTGGGAAGCAGGCGTCAAAAGTACAAAGACGCACTTGAAAAAAATGCTCGGCGACACAAGGCTCGCTTACGAAGAATTGATCACTGTATGTGTACAGATAGAGGCAATACTCAATTCCCGACCTCTATTTCCTATGTCGCCCGATCCCAATGATTTGGAAGCCCTATCCCCGGGACACTTTCTTATAGGTCGAAAGCTGATAGCGTACCCACAACGAGAGGTACCAACTTCCGTCAACCGTCGGGATCGGTATGAAAGGATCCAGGGCATTGTCTCCACTTTCTGGCGCCGGTGGTCCAAGGAATACCTGCATACACTGCAGGCCCGCAGCAAGTGGACGTCGCGTTCCCGCAACATCGAGAGGGGGCGCTTAGTACTCGTCCACGACGACAACCAGCCGCCCATCACCTGGCGCCTTGGCCGCGTCACCCAGGTGTTCCCCGGAAAGGATGGGCAAGTGCGAGTAGTAGAGCTACGCACCCATACCGGACTGCTAAACCGACCGGTGGCCAGAATATATCCCTTGCCACTGCAGGATCCGGAAGGGAGCACTTAAATTACGATAAATATAGATAACGATTCATATTACTTTGGAATACCTGCGGTATTCCAAGGCCGGGGGCATGTTTGCGCCCCAAATAAACCTAACGAAGACGTGGGGGTGCGCCGAATTGACTGAGCCGCTATTGGCCCGGCGGGTAGGCTAGCTGCGCTGGACCTACCACCGGGTAGGTATATAAGTTCGGTGAGCATCCCCACGAAACAGTGCAACAAGTGCAACGGTTCAATACAAAGCAATATACTAACGAGAATTAAAGAAAGAGATTATTCATGCCGCGACATTCGAAGTCGTACTTAAACCTTAAAATAAAGAGTTGTTTACCGAATTTGTACATATTTCCGTTGTGTGTTGCCCTCCCTCGTGAGTGCCGCCAAAATAGCTATTGGTGTTAAAGTGAAGTTAAGTGTGGAGAACGCGCCGCTAGTTTGTCCACTAACAAACAAGAACAATACACTCCTCTGCCGCCACGGAACATCGCCTGCGGCGAACGAGAGGGGTAGAATTCTACACACTGCGTGCAATTAATTGATACATATAAAAATTGGTACTCAAGTTAATGTTAATGCTAAGCCATATAATCTCGTCGGTGTTGGTTAGCGAAGGAGTAAGTAATTATGGCTCATTGCCAAATAGCGTGAACACGCGCACTCATTTAATGCATTTCGTATAATCATCAAGTTGTTTGGACACTGCATGCGCATAGAACATAAATTTATTCTTGAGCTTTGATAATTTCACACTACAATAATTTGGGACTAAATATTTATTATGCAATTTAGCACTTGTGAAAACCCTAAAAAAATACAACAATGTTCGTAATTCATCTGAAAATCTCGTTTTAATTTTTTTCAAGTTAAAAATATAACAAAGCTAGGAATGTGACAACTTTATGTTAATTAACGTGACATTTACTGTTTGTGACGTGTCAGCAATTTAACTCAAGAGTATCTTTCCGTAAAGCGTCAAGAATTGTGTATCCTGTTGCATAAGACGAATAAATGTGACTGTTGTTGGGCGTTTTAAAGTAATTCGTGTTATTTTTATATCAATCACTAATTTTGAGCGTTGCTTACAAATAGATACAAATATCAAATGTCTCACTATTTAATCATTCAACAAGTGTATTTTTCTTGAGGGAACATTCGGAGGAAGAAAATGAGAAAAGCAGAGTGACATTTTTCCAATTCAATACGCGCAACATTTTTGTCTTCGCTCCGCTAGTAGGAAACCCGTCCAAGCAAAACGAGTTTATTTTCCTCGGATTTTCCTTCGTGTCCCATGAAAAATGAAGAAAAAAAAATAACAAACGCATTATTTTTTCAAGTGGAAAAACTTATTTTAAATCTAGCGAAATCCGACGCCCGTCAACCAACGACGAACGTCTTCGTGCGATGTTGAAACGTAAAAGTATTTAGTGTTGTTGAACGGTGGCAATGCAAAAGGAGGAAAAACTCATCCGACTTAGTCGCCGACGGAGGCAGCAGAGGCGGATGTCGCTCTGTAAATATTCGCCCCGTTCGCTAGTTTGCGTTGACTTAAAGCTTCGAGCTAAACTCAACTTGCTTTTTCGCAAATCAACGCAACGAGGAGAACGACGAAAGGAGGCGGCAATACTATAATGGTGATGGTGGCGACGATGGCTTAGGACAACTTTTACCAAGCACAAATAAAGCTTAAACGATTAACCGCACCCCGTTAACTTAACTCAACTCCCGTTGTCGTCGGAGAAAAGTACGAAAAATTATTTCGCACACTAAATATATGTTGATTTGGTTTAACATCTCATGCACATCAATTTCTAAGGTCGTTTTCAGCAAAGCTTGAAACTTTAATGAGAACTCAGTTCTAAAGAAAAAATAAATGAATAAAAATTAATAATGATAAGTAAATAATGTCTAGTTATTGGTTGTTTGCAGTAATTTCTTATTGTAATGACGAATATTTAATGAGTGCAATTGAAATGGATTCTAATTGACCTAATTTCAAATAGAAAACTTGAATGAAATATAAGTGATTCGTACTAATGAATAATAAAAAATAAATGCCGTTTAAGTTCGAATAAAAGATTATGGAAAACTGAAAAATAATATGGTTTAGTGAGTGAGCGCGACTTTCATAAAATGCGGCACGTTGTGTTACGATGCGTTATAAATATAAATATACATTTTTATTAGAGTGATAAAAATGCGATAATATACTTTCAATGCTTATAGTTTTTCATCAACCGTCATTGATTTTTCCGTAAGATTTTTATCGTTTATTCATTCGTTATTCTTTTTGCGAATCCACCGTCTACAGTGTAATCTCGCATAACGAATCAAATTCGTTCGTAGTCGTTAAAAAACGTTCATTAAGCGAAGCAATTTTTACTATATAAATCCATGTAAAATACATTAATGCGTTCCGTGCTAAAAAAAAAGTAGATTGCGCCAAATTAGCTCTTTGCAATAATGTCTGATTAAATTTGTAAGAACATTTTTATTCTTTTCTAGCTGCTTTTTTCCTCGGCGATATTTTTAGAACACTTCTTACTAATCTGGTTGAGAGTCGCCGAATTCGTTCGTAATGCGAAAATGAGTCATTCTTTTACGACTTGTGTTGTTCGTTAAGCGAAACATATGTTATGTGAGGTATTTGTTATGAGAGGTTCCACTGTATCTTTCCTGGAATGCGAATTGAATATTGAAATACATATAAAATTAAGGAGATTCATATAATTTTTTAGTATATTACGTGATTGGGATTTGGCAATGATTCAATTATTATTACGATATTATTTTAAATATTGTTACATTTTATATTTCTATCTCAATTAAATATTAATAAAATATTTTATTGCTTGAAATTTATTACTAATATTTTAAATAACATGTATTACGTTACGCAAGTTTCAAAAACGGAATATTTCTCTTCATTTGGTGCTGTTAACGTTAAACTAACTGTAATATTCATGCGAATATTAACACGAGATGACAACAATCTCGTATGTTTGCTCATTTATTGGCTTGTCCTTTGCACGATGATTGAACAAGAACATGTTTTATATATTAGCACACATCTGGTAATTGAACTCAATCGATTTGTGTTATAAATTGATATTTCATAAATGACTAATATACATCAATCTTAAGCAATGTTTTATTAAAATGCTAATTTTACCATAAAGGGAATTTTACCGAATTATTTGTAGAATTTAATAACAACAAATATTTCACGTGGTCACCGAAAATTTCATAAATCAGTAAAAATTTCATAAATATTTATGGAATTTTTGTATTGATGAAAATTTCATTTCTTCTTACGAAGAATAAGGAATATAGAATGATAACACTTTTATATTAATATTCTTTAGCATTGCATAAAAATTAATAAGATGATATCAGGCATTGATAAATTTGAGGGGAAAAAGTTACAACACATTCTATTTCGCGACAAATTAGGCAAGGCAAAAACAGAATCATTTGTTGAATATTTATAGAACATTAATCTGCTCTAATCATGACGATTAGAAAACTATTGAGAAATTGTACAAAACTAGGAAATAAATCATAAAATTAATTTGAAAATATGTAAATACCTACTTACTATCAATTTGTAATTTAGATAGCATTAGAATGTTTCGTTGAATTTGGTCTCACGTTCGTGGAATTGATTCGACAAACATGATTATGCAGTTAAACGAGATGAAAATCGAAATAAACGTAGGAGAGCGAGAGTACGAAATCTAATTTGTACTAATTTCGGTCGTTCTCGACGCGGTCACAAAGTGACATCACACACAGGAACAAGATGGACAAACATATTTATGCGTATGCGCTCGCCTTTGTTTAAGTTTGCGCTCAAACTGCTTGCTTGATTTTACGATCCTCTCTGCTTCTTATAAAAAGCATTAAGAACACCACTACTAAAGTGTTCGCTCTGCTCCGTCTTTCGTGCGATAATGCATTGTTCGCTCTCTTCTTTTCCGCCTTTTGCAGTTTGCTCAAGCTAGGTTTAGTTTAGCTTGGTTGGCTGGCCGTTTGCTTTTTAGATTAGCGCTCGTCGCGCGCCGCGCGACTTGTGATAGTTCACGTTCACGGCCAATTTCATTCCCACTTCTTTCTTCGTCCCGTTGCTGGCCATTATCAGCGGAAAGCGCATAAGCACGAAATCCAATATAACGCGTGCACGCTTCCTTGCTACCTCGTTTGCCAAGTGCTCGGACGTGGTCCTCCTTATTCCTCTCGAATGATCTTTTCGTCAATACGCTAACGAAAAATCCTAATTCGTTTCCAACTCAAATAGAAATAATAAGATCATCATTCACTTAAATAATCATTATTTTTTCTTTCTCTTTGTTTATTCACACGTATTTAATATTTATTTTACGTGTGTTTACTACCTGCTAACAACCTTCACGACAATGTCGTGAATAACTGAATTCAATTAATATGAAAATACGATTCAAATCGAATGAATAGTTAAGCAACAATTTACCGTCAAAGTCGAGCAATTCCTGGGTAGAGATTTACTTTTCATGTAAACGTCATATTCAAAATTCATTTTCCATGCTCATAGTACTCCTAACTTGACATTTAATCTTTGAACATTTTTGAACATTTTCCAATTTTTGATGAAAATAACTTTAAATCGTCCTTTCTAATGTGTATTACAAAAGTTCTGTGAAAGAGATATTACCACTGGAAGATAGATAATTTAATGAAGCATAAGCCAATCAAGTTTGATTGCGCCCAAACCAGCGCAAGGCGAGAGTTATGTGATAGTTTGAAGATCAAATTTCGAGTACCTACCTATTTTGCACGAAATTTGAATAAAAGCATTGTCATCAGTTTTTCATCAATTTCCATTACAATGTTCTGGAAGAGTTTTTTTTAGCATACTCCAGTTTGAAGTGTTTTAAAATTTGAATTTTGTAAATCGATTCAATATATGTATATTGAGTTTCCAAAAATATGCTGTTTTTCGAAACAATGTGCAATGCACTAAAAGTGGCTACTAAAAAATAAATCTATAAATGCATTTACGTTTATAATTTAATAAATTCATTACTGATAAAAAATAAATGCAATTTATTAAATTGCATATAAAAGCAGAGATTGTTTCTACTGTCACGAAATGATCCAATGGAAAATTGCATTCGATTGAATCGTTTGCTTCACTCTCTTTGCTCATTCTCGGAAGCAAACTCTGCTGCGCATTGCTGCACTTGATTCAAACACACAACAAAACCACACACAATTGTACGTAGATTTGAGTTGATTCAACAAGTGTGTTTCATTTCGTTATTGGACTAATGCCAGAACAGAACATAGAGAGCGAATGCATTGCTCTCTTTTAAATTTTATTTCATTTCGTACGCCAACTTTTTGCGCGGGTGAGTGTTATATAGGTAGCAATGTGCCATAATTTTCCGCATGTATAAATAACAAAACATATCAACACACATTTGTTTTATTAACCAGTTGCCTCAATTTCTCACTTGTTTAACGTTATTACAGTGCCAGTTACGAAAGTGTTAATTTAGAGTATGTACATTAATTTAGACTTGAGATTGGAAATGATTTGGAAAGTAAATCGAGAAGAAAAGAAAAAGAGTCTAGTTTTTTCAAGGATCAATGAGACTTACTCGTTTTTTCAGTCGTTCGTTTTAAATTAATTCAATTTCGTAAGTGGAATGAAATGATTTATTTGACTTTAATTTCGGATTCGCGAGTGCCGTGAGCGATGGTGCAATATCGCATGCAAAACTTGAGGAAGTGATTTTTTCGCTTTTCTTCATCTTCATCTTTATGCGCGTTGCTGACACGCTCGGCCCGTAAAAGTCGATTCGATGATTGGACAAACTAATCGAAGTAATTGAATCGCCGCCGATGTAAACATCATCGCATCGACTTCTTTTGACTGACAAATTATATGCCGCCTACCATCAAAGCAATGAGAAATTTTAATTGCAATTAATTGATTGGAACGTTTCTTTTCTTGTGGAAATTCTGTTTGCTCGTTTCTTTTCCAATCATGAATTTTATAACACTTTTAATCATTAGTTTTTCAAGCAGGCGATTAAATGTTTTATAAATCAAAAAAATATCTGGTTTGTGTTCGTCATGTTCTAAAATTAGACATGAAATTATTTAGAATTAATTACGGTTGGTAAACGATGTAGTTCTCTCTGTCTGTTACATACCTATTATTTTCATAATGGTTAATGTAAATTGTTAGCGCATCCTAGCAATATCCTACATTTAGCCAACGAAGCCAAGTTGTTTTCAGCAGAAAATGCAATTGCCGGTGAAACAATTTGGTTCATTGAAGAGAGTAAAAGCTCATCTCTCGTGAAACTTGAGCAATAATGCATCATAATACGTGTATTGTTTTCAATGCATGTGCATCAACTATAAATCTATACAATTTTGCTTGTTTTCAATAACATTGTTATCAAAATTAATAATTAGTAATTTCATACATCATTAACTTTGCTAATAACTTATAAGGAAATTATAATAGGGATTATTATTAATATGTGTTTAATTACTTAATTGCTCATTGCCAGAATTTATGGTTTTAAGAACATCAAAACAAGCAAAATAATTATGTTGTGTTCATGATTATTACTAGAATTCTAAAAAGTTTTTATGAAACAAATATTTAATCCTTTTTATACCCATCAACTAAGTATTTTTTGTTTTCGCTGTGAGTGATAGGGAAGTACGAAGCTTTGCCATCACATGAAAAGAAAAATTAATGAGAAAAACCATTTTAAGAGATTTCTCTTAAATTGAGAAAAAACCCTTAAAGAAATTAGGTATCAAGTAAGTATTTAACTTATTTTGTCCACGATCAACAGGACTTTACGTATAAATATCTGTGATTCAGAATCATAAAGATTTCTAGGCAATGTTATAATAAAGTTTTTAGTAATAAATAAAGTGAATGATTTATCACAAAAATGTGCAAATATTTGACTATTTTTGACATAAACTCAAAACACCCCTAAATTTGAAACACATTCAAGAATAATTTTGCATTATTAATCACGTTATACACAGCATCGATGAAACGTTAAAAAGCTAATACAAGAATAATTCGCATCTTAAATCTATCAAATCTAATATGATATAGGAGTAGATTTGATACTGTATATGCATCGAAAAGCTTGACTGGCTCGCTGCCAATTGAAATATTTATTCAATCAGCTATTTCGGGAAAGATATTTGCATTAATTAATAATAATATTTAGTCATGTTCCATTAACCACACCGTACACCTATTAGAAAAAGGTATTCATCAAAATTTCCCTTAGTTTTGCAAAAGAAAAAAGCATTAATCTGATTCCATGTATGCAAATAGAAAGAGTACGAGCAAGTAATTTTGCGTAATAATCGCAGCTGGAAATTAAATGAGAGGAGGGAAGTTATTAGTGTTTATGGAGCACGAGAACGAGCGACGCGCACCCAGTAAATGAAGGAAATTCATCGGCCAACTGAGCTCACCGCGAGTATTAGACGAGGGCTTATGCAAGTCGAATATAAATAATATAATGGAAAGTTATTAAAGTGCAATTTATTGAAACGGCCATATTATTATTACTGTGCAACATGCAGTTATTTTAATGAGATCCTCTTCTTGAGTCTAATTACCAGGGAATTGTTGTTATATCCGGATATACCAATAAAGCTTAACATAATTTTTCGTAGCCAACCCAGCAATTGACATACACAAAACTCAGTGGAATTAATCAAATTGTTTCATACGTTATAAGTCGCGAAATAAGGGTGCCAGATTCAAACTATATCCATCAAGTGGAATAGGTCAATACTTAGCAGAACTTGGCATAACCAAACAAAAAGTTGATGAAAAAGTTGAGTTGATTTTCTTTCCAAAGTTTTATTACACTATCATAATCAATGTTAGTTGTGCTTTTAAGATCTCTATTTGGTTCTCTTGTCATGTTATTTTAAAGGATCAAAATAGTTTATCAAAGATAATATTTTTGGCTCTCACTTGGAGATGAAAACTGTTCAATTTTGGTTCAATTAAATTCTATCTAAACTAATTATCCTATGAGATTGATTCTTTCAAGTTTACATACTAGAAGTAATCCTTTATATTTTTACAAAAAGAAAAGTTCAAACGTAGCAATTCAAAACTAAAAGAATTTCCTAGAAAAATAGGCTTGATAATTAAAAAGCATCATTAAGTTGTTATAATAGTGATGTGTTTCCAATATAATCATAAACTCTGTTTTATTGAAGATTATGTCAAAGTAAGTTGGTATCACCGACACGCAAGCAATAAGAGATCTCTTTAGGTGGGTAAATTGTAATCAAATTGCATTGAGCTCTGTCACGAAGGAGCAAAGCAAACGATGCTCTCGCTGCCCCCCGGCCCGTTTATTCGTATGTATTCGCGCAATGCGTTTGCACGCTTCGAGAGACACATTATTGCTATTATTACTATTGCAATTTGAACACGTCAATTTAGATCGCAAACGGTGATAGATATTGTCAGACATGTGTATACGTTTGTCCGGTATGCTAGAGGGCAAATGGACGGGAGGTGCGTGCATACAGAGGGCGCTTGTATCGCTCGCACGCATAATGCATAATATCATATACATGAACGTCAATATTACAGCAGCTGCTTGCTGTTGCAATACTGCTTAGTGTGCCATTCAGTGGCAGTAGTAACGGTAGCGGCGGCGGCGGTGGCTCCTGCTGCTCGCTAGTCTTGTGTGTGAAAGACTATCAACAGTATGCCAATGCTGAATGGGGGCAGCTAAGGGCAACTCGCCAACAACGACGGTATATATCAAGAGTCAATTGTCCCATTAACTGGAGAGTAGGAACGCGATTCGTAACACCAATGCCACCAAGAACACAAGTGCTTATGGCGCCCTCCCGGTGCATATTACATTTCAATATTGATAAACCAAATATTTACTTATCAAAGATACTTGTATTAATTGCTATCTTCGTATTTATCTTCACATCTTTAAAAATTGAGATTTCAATAATTATAAATGTTATACCTACCACCAACAAATACATAATTTTAACCCTTTATTTAATTTAAGTATTTATTTCTAATATCATTAAATTTATCAATGTCTTTTATATCAAGGAGAATGAAAATTTCATAAAAATGTTAGTAAGAGTCCAAAATGTAATGAAAGCATCATCTTCTGAGAAAAATATATGATTTCCTAGAACAACTTTTGCAGACACTTTTCAGTCAAGTAAAATTTTTCATGTTTTAGTTTCTGATGCTATAGTTTCAGTAAATTTATTTTACACAAATAAAATTAGCTATAGATATTAAAAATTTAATCCTTTATCTATTTATGTATGTAGTTTTCTGCATTAAATTTTTATAATTAGAAATGCACTCGTGCGTATAAATCTTATTTGGAATTAAGTCACATTTATTACCTCATGATATAAAAATATCTTAACATAAACGAAACTTTCAACAAGGAATAAATAAAAGAATAAAAAATTGAAGACTGCATCATCAACATGAGATGAACAAGACGAATGACGACATAGGATTGCAACGTGGTCCAAACAGTCACAATAATATGCATCGTTTATGAGAATTTGCACACATCTCTATCGACAACATAAATAAATTCACATATAAATTAATCCATGTGTGTTAATAAGCATGTGTATTTGTTGAGCCAAGAGAAACTTCGTCTTAAACAAACAAACGAGTTGCGAATATTTTGCATTAATTGTCCAACTCTGGAACGAATGCTTAAAATAATAAATTTCAAGCAAAGCGTGACTTCATCGCTACAATCAAATGCATAAAAAAATTGCTGAATTCAAAATACAACAAACATATGCAACTCTGCGTGGCTGCATTCATGTCTAAACAAATGAATAATATAATATAAGTATAAAACTGTATGTAATTAAATTTTTTTCAACTTTTTCAACTGCATTGTTAAAGTTCACATGCGTATTAAATATGCGCATCAGTGAGTGGAAAAAATGAGGTAGGATACGTATTAAAAATTCCAATTGAATTTCATTCCATTCCAACAGAAGAAAATCATCACTTTGCGCATTGATGATCGACATACGTGGATGGCATGGAAAACTAATGAATGCCCGCTCTTTCCAATGGATTTTCACAACTTTGTTACAAAAAAAGGGCAATTCAATTCTTTAGAATTATTTTCATTCGTTGCGCTTTTTTTTCAATGTTTAATGACGAATCCAATCAATGCGAGTGAATATGTTAGATAAATGCATTTAACTATCGTATTTATCACAGTTATACAGTAATGACACAATAATTTACTTCACTCTGCACCAAATTTTAATTTTGACAGATCAATAATTTGAACTTGAAAGTAATTTAAGGAAATCTCCCATTATGATGTGAAAATGATTATGAAATTTAGAATATTTGCTGACGATATTAAATTTTATGGTTTTTCATGAATTTTTAGATTATGCGATACGACTGTAATTTTTTTAATGTTTAAAAGTGTCGCGTGTGATAAAATGGCGCATTCCTTGCCTTTCATCATCATTGTGCAAATACTCATAATAACTCACGCATGTGAGTCACACATCTAGAGAAGAAAAAGAAAGTAATAAGTACATACTCATAAGTTGAAAAGGGAAGTAAATACACGTACATATAGGCGCAGTAGATATAGGGTATACGTAGATAACTAATAGTCGTCGTCAAGGTGATAACACATCTTGTGGAAATGCCAATAATATTAGAATTTAATTTAAATTTCCAGCGAGGAAACATGTCTAAAATATTTTCTATGTTGCCTTTTATTGCACCAAGAACGTAATACAGAAGTATGATTTCACATACAAAATGTACCTATGCAATATATTTCTCCATACGATTGACTAACTATGAGTGATTACTTGCTTTCAACACTGATATGACATTTTCTAGACACAGACAATAAAGCTAATAATTGCCATGCTAGTCGTAAAAATTAATTAGTAAAATGTTGATAATTTAGAGAGAAATTGTCGAGAAATCAAGTAATAACTTTTTATTTTTTGTAGTAGTGCTAACATGTAAAAATGAAGTTTATAATTACCAAAACATGATTTAAATCGAATGGATAGATAGTTTAGAGACAATTTACCGGCAAAGAAAACAATTTCTGTGTCCAGATTTATTTCGCACATAAACGTCTAATTTAAAATTTTTCCAAGCTTATCGTCGTCCTTATGCAACAAAAATATTATATTTTCAATTAAAAATTAAATTTTGAAAAATTTCAATTTACTTCATAATGTACATAATAGATTTAGAACTGGATTTTAATTATATCTGATAAATTTAAATGTTTCTTCCTAAAATATGTTGCTATTAATCAGTGTGGAATTTGTTTGTATCAAACATTGTCATTACCACCATATAGTAAAAAAATCGAAAGTACGTATGTGTTATTAAAATTATCTGTAAAGAGTTAATAAAAATTATTGCGGAAACTTGATCGGCATGTCCCACACCAAATTTCCATTATCAAGACCCACATATAGGCAATAAAATAATCATTACTTGGCATGGATGGTAAACCGATATTGTACTAAGTAATTTAATTATCAAGTTTAAAAAATGCAGCCGCATACAAAACCCTCATACATTTTTCTCTGGATTTGATTAATGCCTGTTCGGTATTCGAATGTTATTTGTTCGGCGTTAGTTTGGTTTGGCTTGGTTGGGTCATGATCAAATATTCAATGGAAATGATCGAATGTATTCGCAAATATGCATATATCGGGATGCACATAACATGATGTTAGCTATTCATTGGAATGCAATAAAAAAGGACGAGCGGCACGAAGTTGCCTCAATGCGCTGCGATTGCAAAGGCAGATTATTATTTTTTCCAGGCACACTTTGCTTCGCTGGGAGGAAATACAGGAAACTTTTCATTTCAATAACTCGCAATCTGGAAAAGAGATGGAGAAATCGGCTGCTGCAGGTTCCAATTTACCACACTTTTTCCATTCCTATTTCATTTGTGTGCAAATGTTGAAAACTGCTCCATTATTTGTTTATTTTTAGTCCAGTTCTGTATTGAATCAAATTTCTACACGCGCGTACTAACTGTACAACAACACGCTTAACTAGCCAATGCGCAACCAAACTTTCCGTTGTTCTTGGTGTAAAGTGAGAAAGACAACAATAAATAACAGACGAGTGTAAATGACAAATGAACGAGAGACATATTGTGTCAACAGCACGCGCATGTTTTAGCTTTCGGTACGCGCAAAAATGCATCATATGAAATTTGCTGTTGTAATTTAACCTCAATCGTTTATTTCTGTTCCTGTTTTCTGCTATGCTTGATGATGATGATCGTGATGCTACCGCAGCACTTTTGCAGTGCCGTTATCAATTTATTCGTCAATGCAGCAACAATAACAATTGCACGCAGGCGACAATCGATTCGGCTGAGTTTTATAGAGCACGAATGAACAACGCGAACGCAGCAAACCAAAAGGTATTGTGTTTCATGCATGCGCATACATAATACACACATACCCATGACTTTAATTCGTATACGTATTGTGTCCTTGAATCGCTAATCTGCGTACATCCGCTACACATTGTCGTTTTCAAGCAGCGTGCATGCGGAGTGTACAGAGATCTTTGATAATCTTCAAATTCAAATTTGAATTTGAATGCGACGTGTTTATTATTAACTGCCTATTCATAAAATTGCACAGGGAAAAAGTATTTCGAAGAGGTTCAGTCAAGACTTGAGTATTTGCTCACCTGTTAATCATACAGATATATAGCGAATATACTGATAGGTGCTGTAATCCGTATAAAGCGTGGCTGTCTACGTGCGACGAGCATGCGTTGTTATCGATGCAACGACGCGGCTTCCGCTACAATTAATCCCTTTTTCGTCAATGCGTAAGAACACCACAACACTTTTAGCACAAGAGGAGGAATATCACACTGAACGTAACGTAGTAGTATTTTTCTAGAAACGCACCAACTAATTAGTTTAAAAAGCTAACACAGCAAGCAATCGACGAACAAACGAACGAAACAGTCTCAAGCGACGCCGAGTGCGAGTGAGTGCGATGTGCGCGAACGACTAAACGTATGCGCAAATCGCTTGAACGCAGCACCGAACCAAACTGACTGAGACTCGGCGTCGAATATGTATGGTAGGCGCGTGCGCGTATGTGTTCGCGGCTAACGCGGCTCAGCAAGTGTGCTGTGTTGTGTGGCTTTACTGGATCGAACATAAACACTACGCGTATGCGTCAATTGCTCATGTTATATTTGAATTTGACTCTGAATTTATAATTTGGCCACGAAATAAGTTGAATTTCGAGAAAAAGTGTTGCATCGAAAAATGCATGAACCTGTGCTCGGCCAGTGCGGGCGCGCAGGTAGAAAGAAGAGCAGCGAACAGACACTTCACCGAATTCGTCAAAATACCTGTTGTCGGACGGTTAAAGTTGTCCGTGCGCAGACGGCGAAAATAAGCAACCTGTGCAGCAGCGCACTATGTGCACTAAGTCACTTTGGAGGTCACAGACGATGTGCTTCTCTGTGCTGCTTGCTCACTGTTGATGTAATACGAAAGCAACGCGCAGCACGCACACCGTGAGGGTATGACTTAATATGTGCTTGGCGCGCAGAATAAAGAATTTTACCTTCGACCGTACTCGCGCTCTCTTCACAATTCTTCGACGAGAGCATCACCTTGACTTGCTAACCTCATCGAACTTCAATGCGAATGTGGCCCTCATATGATGCCTGCCTCTTTGTCTCGCTTTTTAAGATGGCCATTGACAAAAGATGTCCTTTGATGAACTGCAACGCGTTACCCTTCTTCTTATTATCTTTTGTTATTCTCGCTTTTTTAGTATGAATATTTTTCGACAACTTGTTTTTCATCTTTTATGCTTATAAAAAAAGAAATACCAGTTTAACCACTAAAACAAAATTTAAATAAGAATATATTACTCATTTAAATGTTAATGAAAAAGATTTATAAATTAAATAAAAATTAAAGTTACAGCGGATAAATCAAGAAGTTTAAAACATTTCGCAAAACACCTTCTTTTCACTTATTTTACTAAGCAGAAAATTCACGCACTTACCCCCTAGTACCATAAAATAAAGTGTAAAGTGTTGTTGTTTCATGCATTTGTAGCACGAGCATCCCTAAAGTATCGATGCGTGCGACGGTAAAACGACTTGCAGTATCACCGCAGCGAATAAAATAAAAATTGTAATAAAACTGGTAGCTCTGGCTACAGTCTCCGTGCTACCCAACTTTTAAACGCTGTGAGGGTTTGAATTGGCATGTGCAATAATTCGTAAAGTCTTGTGGAAAATTCGGCAAAACAGAATCGAACGCTCGTACTGTATCTATTATTTATTCGTGTTGGGGTGTTTGCCGAAACGTTTGCGTCATTTATGCGTAAACGTGTACTTTTTTACGCAGTTTGCAACTTTTCAACTGCTGTGTAACTGCAGAGGGCGCGCACGCACGCAATCGTAAAACGTGAACGTTTATTGCAATTGCATACTTTTTCCGTTTTCGAATGTGCATTCAACACACATTTCAAGGGTACACAATTTTGATCTAAAAAAGTATCCTGTAATATTTCAAGCGTTTATTTGTAATTTTAAGGGTAGTTTTTAAATAGTTTCTGAAAAATTCTAAATGTACAACATTTTAAAATCAAAATAGCACAAATATAAAAAACTGAAAATTGAATACTTGGTTAAATTTTTAACCCATTTCTATGACAATCCTTCATACTATGGCTAAAAGTGTTAATCAACTATGCATTCAGAAATTCATATTGCACATGTATAAAAAAAAGAGGCACGAGTTGAAATGTAATTGCAAAATGTCAAAAATGCGTGCAAATTACTGATGACACATTTTTCAGCGACTGCTGCTCTTTTTTCTAAACGAAAAAGAGGACGACAACTTGCACCGCAGTTAAATCCATCAATGTGTTAATAATGATAGATTAGCGTGAATGGATGAGAATTGAGTGTGAATATGGCATATGCGTAATAAATTACGTTCATACACATTCAAATGCGCATGCCGCACTGATAAAAAGTGGAAAAAAGAAGAATTTTCTAAAGCAACCTGTCAAAATTTCCAATGAAAACGAACGGCAGATTGAAAATGGAAATTTCACTTTGTACGCTATAAATGTATAATCTCCATATGAGTTACACGATTCCAATTCTTTCTTAATTTGTTATTCAATTAGATTCAGAAATAGTATAGTATAATTAAGAATTCATTGTAACAATAATCAACTAACATGAATTGCAAATTTTTCTGTGGGGGTTTAAAATAATTAATTTGTTCTAAATGACTGCTGAACAAGATTTAAAATTTAGATTTAGAATTTTAGAATTCGCAGTATGTCAGTAATGGCAGAGAAACATTTGGAATTCTGTATACGAAATTGGCAAACAAAATGAACGTTCATAAATCTTTGGTGGTCGCAGATTTGCAAACGTGACATGACCACAAATGATGTCTCTCGACCGTCCGCATCCGTCGCGACGCGTCGTCCATGGACAGATTGTGTGGACGCGTCGAAGACGTCCAACATTCAAACATGCCACTTGAATTATACGCGCATGCATCAAGTGCGCAAATTCTATGCACGGTGACTTAGTGCACGACGGAAATAGATGAAAGCAACAAGTTTTATGGGTCATCTATGTTCAAGTCGCGTTTAATATATGAACACAATTTGGTAACGCATTCTAATTCCTATTGACAAGCCATATTTGCCAATAAATTTAGACGAATTGGGATATGTTTGCCAATACACATAATATATTTATTCAGAGATTAGATTTCCATCTATTTGCTTACAGGCAATTGCGGTTAATAATACCATATTTGTTTTTGAATACAATACTGCACAAAACATTGGAATAAATGACGTAATAAGTGCTTTGTGTCAAGGTTAATTTGTTACAATTAATGAGATGCACTACAGAATGCCATCTTGCAAGTGAATCTTAAACAGTTGTTGACCTAAAAAACTTTATATCAATTAACCAAAGTGTGAATAGTATAATGTACAATCGTAATTAAACAATTTAATTATCAACACATAATGCAATTGAATATATTAATATCATTATTTCTAAAAGAAGAAGAAACTTAAAAAAAAATTAAGTAATTAACTTTAGGTACAACTATGTAAAAATTTATTGTATTACGCAGATGTATTATAATTTTCATTCAGCGCAATTTTTTACATGATTAAAGAAAATTATTGTCAATTGTTCATATTTAATATTGTTTTAATGGTTAATTAATTTCATGAACTTAATTTGCATTTTATGGACATTAACTATTAATTAAGTTTACAAGATTATACGTAAAAAATAGAAAATGTTCGTCACAAAAATAATGTTCATATTTTATAATATCACAACGCAACGTATTAATTAGATAATTAATTCAACATTTATTTTCAGAATTTTGTATCAAAAACATATTATTAATAAATAAACCAGGATTATGATTTTTGTAGAAATATATAAATTAATAATCATTTAAATTAGGATTAAAACAAAGAGTAAATTACCGAAATGTACACAATATGTAAATTATCACTGGGAAAACGCAAATACTTAGGAAATCAAATCGAATCCCTGAATAGTTCACAATGATTCCGAAACAATAATTCGACGCGTTTGTCAGTAAACAGCACACATCAGCGATTCACAAAGTTTTCGTATGCTTTACATAACCATGCGCACTCATTTCGTGTTACACGTACGATAAGTGAATGCACACAAGTAATCATCCAATATACATATTTGCATCATATTTAGACTGGATTTTGCACGCAACTGTTGTTGTATTGCGTATGTGCTTCACCCAGTGTTTGCACTTCATACATACATGCGAGTGGAATGGAAGCAACAGCAAAGAGACGACGCGAGACGCCTTTAATAATATGATCTCATCACGTACTGCTGATTAGTCCCATCATCGTTTCATCCAATTAACCCACGCTTAATTCCATCTTTCCATCTACAACTTTGCCCTATGCGCACATTCATACTTGGGGAATACCAAATTCATATTGAGTTTCTCAATGATATATATTTTTTTCGATTCTGTCAAAAATCACGAACCCTCTTTGCATATGTCTGCTATTTTAATAAATCAGGATGTACTTAATTTGTTTTAATCTAAGTACAAAAATAAATTTTCCAGCTCATTGAATATTCAATTTTACATCAAGATAAGTTTCATTGTAGTCTGTTCCTAGATTATCCCACATTCCTATTACCTATAACGGCTTTTAGATGAAGGATGAAATGAGTTATAGTTTAAATTTTATCGTAATGATTTTACTGACCTATTTCTTATGTTGCAAAAAATAAAATTGAAGATTTTATCGTTATTTCGGTAATAAATCAAATAAATTTAATGGATGTGGCAAGTCATTTAAAATCAATTCCAGACGTTACTCACTGGTACTGTAGGAGAAATTGTCGTGGAATTAAATAATTAAAGATTTGATTTTTTAATTGTATGAAGAGAAATAATTGAAGTCGCACAATTTCTAAATCAAAATTTTCTATATAGCTCATTTCCAAAGTTCATAAACGTCGTGGCTTAAAATTGTTTGGATCTGTACAAACTACATATACTAATATTTCCGATGGTCTAAATGTGGTTATTTAAATACTATATTTTCAATTAGAAATTAATTTTCAAAAAATTTCAATTTGTTTTATGGAAACAATATTTTCAAATCGAATGCAGAATCATGCAAATAACAAGTAAACGAGTTAAATTGAGAGAAAGCTTATGATAATGCGATGCAACTCCCTTTAAAAATTATAGAATAAAAGCAATGTCCAATTTTATTGATGAAATTCTGATAATTTTGTCAATCCAAATTTTATTATGGTTTTAAAAACACTAGAAATTTTGGCTTTGGAAAAGCATAAAAGCCGCTTGGCTTGTCGTTCGCAAAGAATCAATTTAAGACAAACTTGTGTGTCGCAGACAGTGTCACAACCCGGAAAACAACATTGTCGATAACGACAAAGAATAAAGATTCACCAAGAAGAAAGCACATTTTGCCTTCGGGTAAAAGTGTCATGAGCACACCGATTGTGCACGCACGCATGATATTTAATCAAATATGTAGGTATGTAGTGTCTTTTTGTGCGATGCAAATGACTATTTCAGAGTTTACAAAGGGAACAAAAGAACTAATCATTTAGGTTGTTAGATATTTTTTGTGTATTTGATGTTTTTAATAATTGGTTATCAAAAAAAAGAATACAAAATTGATTTATGAATAATTTGTAAATCTAAAACTAGAATAAATTTTTTAATCACAGAAATAATTTAAAACTAACATAAAATTGTACCTTATTTAATTTAAACGGTAAAAGGATATTAGTAACTCACCTAAAACTATAGAAATAAAAAATTACTATACGGTAGAAAAAAATTTGTAAAATATTTTTCAACAAACTATAGTGAAAAATCAAAAATAGCATTCGTGTTTTTGAACGTCAAAGTTAACAAGCCAGCTTAATTTAGTCGTGTTGGTGTCCAAAGCGCGTGTTAGTCAAACGCCAACAAATTAATTAAAAGACACTGACAAAGTGCACTCGGTTTGCGTCACTTTTTGCTTGTTGCCCGATTTTCGATGCGTGCTACGCGCGCATTAACGCTGGATGGAAATTGCCAATGGCTTCAGCTCCCTGCTCCTGCTCCTGCACGACGACATGCAACAAGCATTCCTCGGGATAGAGGAGTGAGTGTGTTACGCTGTAAACTTCGTTTGATACATCAAATTGCCTATGCTGCTCAATGACCCTAAGGGAATTATTTTCCTTGCAGCCAACAAAAAATACTCAAGCGTTAAGTCTACGTGGCATTAGATCAAAGTGTTTTACTTGATGCAAATAAAACTTTCAAGAAAAACACGCTGTAATTTTTATACATTGTTTCGTAAAAATTGTTCCTTGCTTTAAATTAGATATTTCTGCCAAGGATTCTCAAAGCAACCTTCAATGTAGCTATTGTCTTAATTAAACGCTTGGTGTTTTGGTAATTTTGTCATTAGGTTGATGAAAATTTCTCCTGAAGATTTGCAACACCGCGCGTAAGCTTTAAAGAGATTCAACCTGTATACCTACATAGAAATTTCAATTAGAAAACTTGATTAGTCAATTAAAAACGCAATAAAAGCTTTATACGACATTAAAGACGGGCGCGCATTTGCTGCTCGTTGCTTGTATGAGGGCAATGAAAACGAATGTTAATTGCATTTATTACTCCATTGACGAAGGGGTCAACACTTTGAGCGCACGTTATTGAAGAGAGGAGAACGACTAACAACATGGCACGACGCAATAGCCAAACGGCAGTAGCATAACAAACGAATTAAATACGGGGAATACGGAGGAGAGCACCAGCATCTTACAATTGGCTCTTTATTAACGTGACTGACCGAAGAAAACAATATAAACATGTCCTATCTGCCTTACACTTAACGCACTGACATTTACTACCAGCCAACATCATCTTATAAATTTTAGTGTTCATTTGGTGTGGAGGAGTAGTTTATTAATAATTTAACTGCATTTATGTACTCCCAAAACTTCTTAGCAGTAAAATGAGTTATCTCATTATAATTAAAAATAATTTCATAACCTAAAAATCTATGTAAACTGCATAATTTGCACAATATGTTAAATTCTTTTGTGAATCATTCGAAGATATATTTTTACTATTTCGCTAAAGAAAAAATAAAAAACTAGTCATAAAATGCGCTAAGTACGAGGTGCGTTTAAGAGAATCATGCTCTAAACATTTTCTGACGTAACATAAACACATAAAATATTGATCTATTTATAGCGCATTTCGGTTCGTGTTCGTTTACTTGACGGTGTGCGCTTGCCGTGCCGCAAGGATGCCTGCTCTGCTCCTTACTTTTCTTTTCCTTTTTATTTATTCGATGATTTAGTGAAAAGTTTCGCATCGTACTTCGGCACGAACATCGTTATCATCGACATCATCAAAGCAGCTTATATCTAAAATATAAGATTATCCTCCCATGCCTGAAAATTATCTGCAAACTTGTCTTTCAACTTCGATTTCGACGAAGCCATATAGGCCGTACCTGTACCGTACGTACGTACTTCCTTCGATGGCTACGAAGCGTATTTAAATTAATATAATCATATACATCAGGGTTTCTCAAATCATGTTTCGCAGAACATCAATGATCCACTGAAATTGCGTAGGTGTTTGCAAATAATTTTGATAGTTTGTTTTTTGTGAATATGGTGGGAATCAGTTGGAATTAACTTTGACATGTCAGGTGTTTTGCAAAGTGTTCCATTTCGAAAAGTTTAGGAAACTCTGATATTCGTGGTTTTCGTATGTGGAGCGATAGCAGCAGCAGCGGTAAGCAATTACATAAAATCTCGTTCGCGAGTGTATGCGCTTGCGCATATATTTCGTAAAGTCATGAATTTATCTGAGCGGAATTAAAGCAGGAGCGAACGGGAAAGGGCTCAGGAAGTGATCGTACGAAGAGGAGAGGAGACGCCCTTTGATGACAAATATTCGGGGGGCCATCATTGCGCATGAGAATTTAATACATGGAGAAGCGACCTAAGCACAGCGCGCAGCGCACTAACCGCCGTCGAACGTCGATGTCGATGAATATGGGACCTCTCTCGAGTTCGCATTATCCCCGTGTCCACTTCCCAAACGAAGCCTCGCTAATGTTGAAATAAATATTCATTATACCACGAAGCACCGCGATGACGATGCGGTATAGTGCACTATAGTGCCGCCAACCGTCTGTGTACCTATATATTGCAAACAAATCTCAAATGGTCAGGGATTTAATGCTTTGATATGGAAATTAGAAATTGTTTAAACTTTTCAATCATTATATAGAAACACTATTTTCATTATATCAAGTTTCTAACATGAATGCTCACTTTATTCAACCAATTAGGCATTTACTAATTTATCTTTTCTTTGTGCTAAATTTTATTTACAGTTGTAAAATTAATTGCTATTCCAATTAAAGAATTTAATGATGATTTCAAAACATAAATTTAGTGCTATTTATTGTTACTGTTTGAAATTCAATTTTTTTTAATAAATTGTAATTGGAAAAATCAAATCATTTTTAAAAATAAACATTAGTTAGTAAAAATTAAGTAAGTGTAGAGTAGTAGATTAAATAAATATTTAGGGTTACCAAAATATGAAGAAAGTTGAGTTTTCATAGATTTTATAAATGAAGTTGTAATTGGATGTGATTTAAATTACATTACGTACGTACACACAATTCGAGCAATTTGTACATCTAACTAACCCATTTATAATATTCCATTCGTAGGTACAATACGCATGCACCCCTTTCATTCCAGTTGCACCTGCCACGGAAACTAATCAGTTACAATTGAATTCGTTCAATTGCGATGCGAATCATAAAATATGTGCGCACATCGTTCGATTGTCTACCATTACAATTGTTAGCATACCGCGTATGTATTACGTACAATATGTATATGCATTACAATTTGTGCTATGCGACTAAGTCTATAATTTGCTTCTATTCAATTGTTAACCTTTGCTTCCTTCTTGCCATCATTTTACATGAGGATTTATTCATATTTTGCTCGATCTCTTATTATCAAACAATTTTTGTTAAAAAAATTAATTTCAGACAAAATGATGTATTAATAAATTTTTTAGTAGAAATAGATAGATTTGACTATTAGTTTAACACGTTTGAAATAACATTTATTATTATTTTAAAACACATGTTATTAAACATTAACAAAAAATTTCAATTAGTTTCACTAAGAAATGTTTAATTATAGAATCCAACAAATGAAATACTTCATATTCATATCAAACAAGCGGACTAAATTTCGAGTTCATATATTCCGCACACTGGCGGTAGTTGGAATTCATTGTGATGGCTCGCAGGTGTTATTAAATAAAATACCAACTCTATTGTTTTTATTTAATTAAGTGCTTGTTCGTATTCGCACTACGTATGCATGTATTGTAATTCACAATGTGAATTCCGAGTGCACACAGCCATGGCAAAGGCAGAATATGCTTTTGTACGTTTATTCATTGGTTCGTTTAGTTTAGTTCGAAGCTACGAGTTGAAATTCATTATCATTGTTCGCAAAACGTCTGCACAGTTATTTCAACACGCATACAACTCTATAAGCAGCTATCTAAAGCAGGAATAGTTTAATTTCAATTTAGATTCGAAACGTGAAAGTAAGAAAAGAAGTGGGAATGAAATCTTTATTGCATTAGTAGCGCCATCTTTGAGTTTGAATTGGATTGGACAGTGGAAGTAAAAATACATATCAAATGTGCAAATTTGCATGCAAATTAATAATTTATTGCAATTTCATTGCACGCGCATCGCTGAATATGGATATTCTTCATGCGCGTCACTTTGCAATTCCGTTTGTGCATTTACGTACCGTATATTGACGCAGCGCCAATGACGCGTACACAAATTAATTGCGCAAATTCATTCGCCGTTAAAAATTAATAAATTAACCAACGCGAATATTGCAATCATTTTCATAAAGTCAATATACTTTCCATATATTCAGTATGAAATGGATTAATCATTTATTTATTTTTAAATCTAATCACATTCACATATTCATTGTTATTACTTTGAAAGTTTTTAGTTATAATTTTTATGAGGTATAATAAAAAATACATGTGATGATAGACAACCATGCATACAAAGAACAGGCATCATCAGCACTGACGCATATCGGTCGACCGATATGATATAATTAAAATTATATGCGAGTTAGTGGACCATTTCCGCTAACATGAATGCACACATCAAAAACGAGCTGCCAATCATGTGCGAACAAAATTAACACAGACGAAAGGGCTGCCAATCCTGATGAAATCGTCAGCGATGAAGTCATTTATGAAAGTTGTGTATGTAGGATAAACTAACCAAGCAACTAACCGAAACCCTCGCACGCGCGTGCGTTTCAATCCAACCGACCCTGACAAAGTCTAACCAACCCTATGATGCTTTAATTAAATGAAATTTAATTTCGTCGAGCAAATATTTTAAATGCGCATGCGCAATTGGAACACAAACCCGCAAAATGCTATTAATAAAATGCATTAAATAAATAAATATATTTGGTGTTTGCGTAAAGTTTGTTACTATTTTAATTAACCAAATCCGAATTAAAAACGCCAAATATAAAAGGAATAAAAAATTTTTTAACATGTAAAGTGTCGAGAGCATAAAATGAGTAAAATTTTAATGACGTAGTAAATAAATTAATAATTAACACGCGGCAAAGGGCGATGAAACACAAAAATTGAAATATGAAAGGACGTGTGTAAGTGTAGCAAGCAACATAATCGACTTAGCGATAATTACGCAGCACTAATTAGAGATGCAATTAGATGGCATAATTTAATTTGTTGCATCATGTTGCGCCAAGAGCTCTTTATGAAACAAGAAACATATATTTTCGTACGGTTTCATATACAAATTATGAAAGTCGAGAAATGAGGTTGCTATCAAAGAGAATTGTTAAATTACAGATTAATACAACATTGCACATGCTTTCTCCATAAGTAGACTTATTCTTTTGTTAGAAATATATATTATATTACATTTCGACAATGATCTAGCCATTTTTAATTGATTTTGTTTCATTTTGAAATAAATTTGATTTATTAAAAATGATGAATCCTCAGTAATTCATGAGAAAACTACATAAAATGGAAACTTCATGAGTTGAAGTTAATTGGAAAATGAATGAAATCACAAATGTATTATGAATACTAATAAAGGTTGAGGCAAAATAGCAGGCCACTTTTTGAAGCTGAAGTTTTCCAAAAAAAATTTTTTTTTTGAAAATTGAAGAATATTTTTAGCGTAAATTAATTTTCAATATTGCAAAGCAATCTAAGAATTCATCTGAATGATTACAAGCAATTCGAGCAATCCTTCGCCTTGTGATTGGGTCACAGTTTGGACAATATCTCAATATCTCGAATGGTAATAATAAAGTATCCTGAATTCTGAGAGGCATATCTAAATTATCCAGAACGTGGTCGGAAAAGCTTGTGGTAGCAACGAAACCGAACTGGCGCACATATAACGCTATCGAAACACTCTCCTGGATATCCCAGAAAAGCGACCGTTCGTGGTATTCATTCTCATCATATTTGACAACATGCGACCTTTGGTGTAGTTACCATCCTTTTGTTTTGCCTTAAACTGTATTAAAATATTCAATTAGTTTGATAAAATTAACATACTTACAAATAATTTAAGTAATTATATTTTCCGCATGTAGCAATGTATCAAAATATAATATATTTCTTCAAGAATATGGTGTGAAAATATTGCATATGGAGAGTTTAGGTAGATGGCGCTAACAAAGCGCAAAGGGCATTGTTAACCAGCGCGAGGACGATTGAAAAGCGAAACTCTACGGACGAAACACGGCACAAAGAGTTGGACAATACACGTGTGCATATACATAAACGTGTGTAAGTCGGTACCACGGGAACAAAAGAACACTGTGAGGAATTGTAACTCTCGCGCACACAACCTGAATATTCGTTTGCCTTCTGATGATTCCCTTTGCACACATTTGCGCAAATGCACACGAGTATAGCGAACCTTTTGTTAAGTTCACAGTTTCACCGTATGCATGTGGATGGCATTGTCACTAAGCAAACGAATCAGCGAATAAATGAACCTCGGCGCACAAGTCCAACTCTCAATGTACTCCTCGGCGATATGAAAGTTACACACATCTAATACACGTGTGCGGGCTTCCAACATTTATTGTTGAACAATGGGGTATTTGATTTTTCGGCGGCGGGCGCCCAGCTGCTGCACGTAAGATAAACATTGTGATAATAATGTTAAATATGCATGGAAACTCAAGAAATGTTATAGTGTTGTCCGGAACGAATTCTAATGTTGAACTAAGTAAAGGACTCTCTTCGAGCACTTGTTAGAAGTACTAAGCAGATTTCCAACCTGACATACTTTAGGACAATACAATTTCAAGTGTGGTTAACGTTTTTCCACCTGCTTCTTAGTTTCCATGCTGCTGTTTGATATTTTAGATTACGCTAAATCAAGTTAAACATCAAAAGCTGGAAAGCGGGACTTTCTTTGTGTGCATACTTAATGCATCTTAACTTCTTAACT
This sequence comes from Aleochara curtula, assembly GCA_963978815.1. Classification (NCBI taxonomy): domain Eukaryota; kingdom Metazoa; phylum Arthropoda; class Insecta; order Coleoptera; family Staphylinidae; genus Aleochara; species Aleochara curtula. The sequence continues at coordinate 10,032,258 of OZ022215.1, read as the reverse complement.
ATTGCGGTTTGCACCCAAACAATACTGGTGATTATTCCAACTTCAAAGCAAATACAATGCTCTTAAGACAGTTCTTAATTTTCTTGTTACTTTGTACACTTTAGTTTGAGAAAAATGAAGGAAGAACCGTTATGAACACCCTGTCGGTTAGCTTTTGCGCATGTGGCTAGTTTTTGGCAAACTTGGCATGCGTTAACGATCCCATCCTGTCCCGGGATGAAATTTGAGCATTCCTTCCCCCCACTCTCTTTTTAGCTGGGTGTAAAGCTGTAGGTAGTGTACCTGTGTGTAGTACACAACCGCAGGACTTTCAGGTATGCATGCCTTTTGCTGCTGCCGCCTCCGTGTTGTAAGTTTTGCTGTTGATCTTCAGCATGTCAGAGAGATGCTGCAACATTTCGCGGTCACAAGCGGCCAACCCCTAAATCCACCTATGATGCCACTAACCCTCTAACGAGTGTGAGTGCGTATAATGTATGCCGTCTTTGGTTGTGGTCGTAGTGATGAACTTGAGGAGATAATAATGACGATAATAGCTTCTTCATCTGCTTAATGTATGTGCGTAAACAATGTCAAAGTTTCACGCAACACTAAACGTATATAACATCCCTTTACCCCAGTTATTCTCTTATCTTACATGCAACTACGTATTGTCATGTTTTGTATTTTCGTTTGCTAAAAGCCGACGACAGTCTTATAATTTTTTAGGTGCATTAAACTAAATCACAAATTAAAGTTGAAAATGTCAAAGTGCAATTCAAAGTGTTGAATTTCGTACTAGCTATTTGCAGTTTGCTTTGCCAATTTTCCAAATAACTAGACGTGCAACACTCAATTGGAGTATAACTTAAAGTTATGGTAATGAGGAGTAAAAGAGCAAGTGCATTGATACACTGCAGTGCACTGACACAAAGCAAGATGGCGCGAGTAACTTGCAGCGCGCATAATGCAAGTGGTGATGATGTTTTTGATGGCTTAATTAGCATATCAAGGTGTTTGTAAGGTTACGTCGAGGGAGTTGTGCGAATTGCGCGAGAGCATCAAAGGATGCGCTGATTCACCATCAACTTACGTACACATTTGCACTCGAAATATACTGGCGTGTTTGACATTTCTGCATAAGCGCACGAGGATGGAATGTGAGTAGTTGGACGACGGATGGAGTCGAAAACACTAAATCTATGCAAAAAACAGCACATGTGCGGCGGTGCGCCGTGATGCATGAAGGACGGGGAGCAATTTGCAAATTTTACAGCTCCCCAATGGACACGCTTCGTGCGCCACCAAACGCAACGGTCAGTCAGCCAACCTGCAACCCTCCATCCCCGAAATACACAGCACGTACTAGATCACAATATTTTTTTCATGTCTCATAACTTACAATCTTTTTTCGTTATAGGGATTTTTTCAGTATATAATATTTTTCAATTCACTAATGTTTTAATTATAATCAACACGATTTCTTGTCGCAAAAGTCAACTAAAACGTCCTTTATAACTTTTGGAAATTCACTTAAATCCATGCCATAGAATCGACTACAGGTTTTCTGTATGAAATCATACAATTACCTTTTTATGACATCCGTATATAACGACGGATAAAGTTCGCAAACTCTATTCAACTTAAAAATTGAATTTTGAATTTCCAGTTGTGTTTTTCAGATATCAATTCATAGCTCGATCTAAATGTGTTAACGTCAATGGATTCGAACCATTCAACCAACATGGTATACGACTACTAAACAGGACATAAAGCAGCACAAACTATAAAAAATAGTGAGTAACAGTATGTATAGGAGCTCTTCCACCGGGGGAAAGTTTGCGTTTACATGCGCGTAAAGTTTAAATTTTTGTGTTTCACAGAATGGAAGTGCCCACTACACTGTTACCCCTGCAACGGTAGCGTATGTATGTGAATTAGAAAGGGTGGCTTTGGTCGAAGAGCCGGAACGGGATCTGCTGCTGCCGCTACCTCCGCCGCCCTCGCGAATAATTCATGTACGGTTTGTTTTCAGACGGCGGCAGCGGTGGAAAACCACGGAAAATGGAGTTTGCGGCCACTCGTCCTCTTTCCTCACTCCCTTGCGTCCTTATACCTTTTCATCTCCCAACTGTACCTGAATAGGTGTACCCAACAATATATTGATATACAATATTCAAATAGTTTTTGAAAATTTTAAAATAAATCAAAAATATTACAGAATGTAACGCAAAAACATAAATTTTGTAGAAAATATATAATGTAGCTGCTTTCATTGAATTTATAACCACATTGATGGCAAATGTATGGTAAGGTAAAGAAAGGTGTAGTAAGGAAAAGGGCACAATACGAAGGCACTTGACGTGGACTGATCGTCCTATCGGGACACTTTCCCCGTATATTCCCCGCTTGCACGCCAACAAAACCCCTTGCAATGTATTCAACTTAAAGCCAGCAGCTCGAGCACACTAAAGAACAAGAGCTAGTTTCCTTGCAAAACAGATCTGCATGGAAGAATAGAGCGAGCACTAACTGCATTTAAAATGAAGCAATGGACCGAAGGGAAGCAAAATAGGATAAAAACTATGGAAAATCATGCGAGGTAGTGCATCAAAATATGGAAATATGCAACGACCCATCACCAGCCACTACGCTCATATGCATGGGTCAAGTAACAAGAAGTGCTTCGAGCTGCTGCTCCTGCTGGTGGTCCAGCTACGTTATGATCATCACAACCGACTATTTTCGATGCATTACATGCACATAATATGCATGTTTAAGAAGGCGTTCAATTGATCCGCTTGAAGAATGATAGGAAAATTTATTCAATGCGAAAACCGCGCATGATAAATTATACCCGCTAGTGCTCTCTATCGGCGTGGAAATGAATAAATTAAAGTAGTTTCAAGTCAGGTGTAAACAGATAAATCTATTCATGACAAAAGGTATTGATGTAAGTAAGTTTTAAAGATTGTGGTTAGAATAAAACCAATTTTAATTTGTTCTTTTGGTCATTACTTAATACAAATCTAACCTTATCAACAGTATTTCGCGCTTAAGTAACAGACATGTCAATAGATAGCAATTAGCATAATCCTAATCCATCGCTTAGATGATGGCATCCTTAATTGTATGCAGCAATGCACCATTGAATACAATAACAATTTGACGATGACGTCAAAGAAGGTGCGCATACGTGCAAATGTTCAATATGTTACTATTATCAGCAAAGACACATTTATTATGCATGACTAAGCAAATAAATACACACAGAAGGCGGTATTTAAAATACAGCTAGGTATAGAGAAAGAATAAAGTGGCAAACGAGGTTAATTGCATTGTGGGAACATTCGCACCTTATTATAACACAACAAGAGCAACAGCAGCGGCAGCAATAATAATCATTCGGGGTGTGCGCGCCTGTGCATTCGCAGTAATTGCGAACAGTCTTGGGTAAACATTGCGCATGGAATGCGCAGACGAGCGAAGGGGGTGGGCGGCTAGCTATGCAATTCTAATCGAATTATATTTGTGTCCGGCCCCGCTGTTTGGTCAGTCAACAGCATTACGAACGGCACAATTGTTCATCAATGTGCCAACGAGGCATGCGCACAGCACATATGCTAATGCGTTGATGTCGCTCGCTTCGTCACCCACCACGCTCTCTCCCATTCTCTCAACCCGTATTAAACTCATTCAACCGGCAACGAAATGCTCCAAGATTAATATTAATTGATTAATTAATCAATTGTAATCATACGCAAACATCCATTACAAATCTCACTAATTATAAGTGCCCGAATATTTGCTGGGATTTCTAATGAATAAATCAAAAGTCTTTCTCCGATTATGAGCAAAAAGCAGAAAGACCATAAGTTTGCAAATTAATAAGAAATCGATATCAATTTAAGAGTTTGCTACTCGGTATATTTGTTTCGCGGTTGTCGATGTAGTGTGATAATATTATATTTTCCAAGTTGGGACTCAAGTGGATGAAAGTTTAATGCGTCTTGTGGCAGCATCATCGCATTTCTGCCATTTTGAAAACTAAAACATCGTAGGGGTTGTTACATTACTGCTATTTATAAATGTGATCTAGCTGAACAAATAAATAATTCCAATCACATTTAACCGAAAAATGTACATTATTTGCTCGGACATAGAATGGAATAAATAATAATAATTATAATAAAATTTAATATCCGAATTAAAATATAAACGTAGTGATATTTTGTAACGATAAATAATACTTTGAAGTCAATTTATTTAATAAATTACAGCATAACAAACCCAAAATAAATAAATAAATTGTTTGTCACGCAAATATAAAGTATCTACTAACAAAATTTAAATTCAAATTGTGTACAATGCAATATCTTTGAACGAAAGCTACATTTATATAAGATAATAATTAAATTCGTGTTTTTGCATATCAAGAATTACATAATAAATGTACAATTTTCCAAATGGGTCATTTACTGATCAAGTTTTTGAAATGCTTTGAAAAGCACATATTTGATTTCAATTATGAATAGTAAAAATGTAAAAGGTAATTAATTTAACAAAATTACTCTGTTATAAATTCCATAGAAGGTCCAACTGTTAATAATGCATGATTGTTTCGCATGGGCAAAGCGAATGAGCAGGAGCAAAGCACAAGAAGTGTAAACAGACGAAAGAAGTCGGAAGTTGAGCAGCGCAACCACATTGGCATGAAGTGCGAGAGCAGCACTGTTGAGTAATAATTAATCGGGCAGTCGAGCTATCAATAATGCACGCGGCTGCATGCACACATGAAACATATAGCACAGCTAGCTACATGTGATATTGTGTGCATGAGTGCGCAACCGGCAACAGCAGCAGTAGCAACATTGCCAAAGGCATCAGACATCTCTCTGGCTTTGTTAAATAGGCAAGTGCGTCATAGCGCAATAGGAGGAATGCTTGTTGCAGGTGCTTATATTACTAACAGTACCGCAAACCAGCCAACCAACCACTCGCTGTACGTACGTTTTACGTTATTCATAGCAACATTATTACCCCGCGGTAAATAATTAACAATGAGACGAAATCTCCTTTTCTCTTCCTCTTCGCGCACGGCATGCGGCGTGTACAAATCGCATGTGTAGATGAATTATATGCACAACCTGGGCAAATTGTAAAAGCTGAGACTTGAATGTAAAAAAATGAATAATTTTGCGAATTTCCCAGCGGATTCCCGAAGCACGCCGGCAAAGTAATAGTCATTACGCATCTAAAATGCGCAAGAAGAGAAGGAGCGATACGTACGGTATGTGCTTGGATAATTAAAACGCTACTTTTAAGTTGGTTTTATAAGCCTACCCGCAAGTTGTGCGGCGAATGCGAATTAATGATAGCAACCCTTCCTTCTTACTCGTACCTATGTACTCGCGCCCAGCATTGCGTATTATAAGCACACATTATTTATTGTTATTTAAAGGTGCATATACCGCCGCCTATATAGCTTAGCGTGCAATTTTATTGGCTCATTATTTTACTCCATTGTTACATCAAGACTTAGTTCTCTAATCGGAAATAAGACGGAATATTTTTAATGCAGTACCATGTAAAATTAATATTTCAATAATTACGACATTTAAAAAAGTTTATAAGTAAATAGTAAAGTCTGGAAAACATTGCAAAGTAAAGAATTAGCAAGAGAACAATACATAATGTAGGATGAAAAATAGAAGAAGTGAAAGAGTAGAAAAGACTCACCTTAAAACGACGAATAACATTCAAGCCCCTAAAAAAGAAAGAAAAAGAAAATTATAAACGAGTTATAGACAAGATTTCATTACACAACACTGGCAAGTATAAAGTGCGACTAAAAGTTTATAAAAATTGCAGTGAAATTCAAAAAGACTACTATTGAATAATACCTAATATATAGGTACAGAATGTTTCAATACATGAACTTATTGAAACACTCTGATATCAATAAAGTGAAGAGAGAAACTACATAGAATAGCATAGAAAACATTCAATCGAACAAATTGAGATAGTAGCATCTTATGTTTTAATTGGTACGCCATCTATTTACGCAAAGACGATAATGCTGTAATTTGCTTTAGAGTTGGTGTATGCAAGTGCTGAAGATGGTTGTAAAGAAGGCAATCAAATAGAGGTGAGAGCAATGAAATTGTGGAAAATGTGGTGCGGTAATGGCAATTAAATGCGATTTTATTCGCGTGCTAGGATAAATTGCTCACCTACCCGAAACATGTGTTTAACAAACAAGTGGAGAGCTTACACGTTTAAAGGTGCAATAAATAGACATTTAGCATAAACATTCTTAACTCAATTCGAAAGCAGGTGAGTGCGTAACTGTCAAACGATAAATTGTCCTTCTTGTTTAATGTTTTCTTTATCGTTGAACATTGAATTTTAGGTTATCAATCAATATAAGACTAATTGAAATTCTAATTAATGTTTCCTTACTTATTTATATTTAATTAATTCGATAAATTATTATTCGTTAGTAAGATTAAATATGTAACAAGTATTTGTGTTTATTTATTTATTCACAATTAATGTATGCCAAATAGGAGTACATTCGGCCATCGACGAGTGGTCCTTCACCTATTTTGTTTCTTTATTTTCTCATAACAATAAATAATTTAATTTTATCACCAAGAATATCTAGTAAAAATCGTAATATCAGAAAAAAATCAACATCTACATGATTTCTAAATGCAAAAGAAAGGAATAAAAGTAATAATTTTAGAAAATTTCCATTACTTTTCACAAAAAAGTGAGAAATATTAACAATTCTCACATAAATATGCAAAAATTTGTCGACGCATTAAGTATACAAACAGAAAAACAGTTGTGATGGAATAAATCAAAAGTTGAAGAATTAAATTGTGCAAAATTAGAGAGATATTTTGGCAAATTATTAGTTGCTTTGAAATGAGAATGTAATTCGTATCTTGAACTCTATGCGCGTTCGCGTAAAATCCACAAACAAAAACAGTGGCATGTTTAATAACTGTTTAAAAACATCAAAGCGCTTTGAACGAACGAATGCTCGCGCTAATATCCAAATGAAAACGAATTGAGTTGAATTGATTTATGGTAAACGCGCTAGCGTCAGCCAAAACGTAAATCTGCTTACGCCTAACAAACGCACACACATTCGCTGCATTTTCATAGTGTAAGTACGTACGGTATATTCGCGCTCTATGCAAGGCCACTTTGAAACAACCCGTTCCATTCTCCCTTGTCAATTGTCCTTTATCCTATGTCAATGTCAGACTTAATTTAACACACAGCAAAAAAGCAGAGTTGCAACTTTAAATATTGACTGGTTACATATTTGACGCCAGAGGAATTAAAATTCAAAATCATTTTTTGTCGGCCAACGCTAAGCAACCGAGTGTCAAAATCCATTGTGATTCTTTTGAAGCTTTGTAAAAAGGTTAATTAACAAAAAATTCAAAGGGATGTTATGTAAATTTAAATTTTTGCAACATGATTAAGGGGACAATTTTGAGTAAGTAAATATTTAATTTCATAATTTGAAAAAATTATTCAAAAAACAGATCCTTCAATAAAAATGAACCTAAAGCTAAATTAAAGTAGATATCTATTACTTATTTTCTCCTGAAAGTTTCATTTGCAACATTGGAAAACTTCAAGGATGCACTAAATTAGTACTTATAACTACCCCTATAACTATAGTTCTGAAAATTAAGAAAACACAGGGTGAGATACTGTAAGTAACATCTGTGATAAATAATAGTAAATTACTAGAGTCCTATTACCAGCTCAACAACGTCAGTACAATGAGAGTCAAAACTGTTAAATTTGATTTGTATTCAAAGTTAATAACGTAAATAATTGAAAGTGATCTCAAGTGATAGATAGGTAATTAAAGTTTAGTTAGAAAAAGTGTTAAGAGAAATATCATTTTAAAATTAGCTGTTCTTTGAAATCTCGCTTAGGTGATCACTATTACCCCTTTCTCCCCTAATACAAAATATACTTAGCATAAATAGAAATGTCATTCTTATCTTCTTGATATTTGAAATTTTTTGCAAATTGTTATTAATACATAGCATAGTAAATTTAGATTTAGAAGTAAAAAGTATGAATTTGCAATCTGTTAGCATAAAACAAGTGAAATTAAATGTCGCTTAGTGGATAATTTAGCGTGCACCTGAACGGCACACTAAACACAATATGCGATTGTTAATATTAATGTAAATGAATGCATATTAATTTTAACATTAGCATAAATTGCCGACCAAATATGCAAATAGCATTGGCATTCGACAGAGTATCATCAATTTGGTATACAAAATACGCACGTGCACATCGTGCATTCCGTCGTACGTACTCAATGTCCACTTGCCATGAAGTGGTAACAATCACAATGCATATAAATTGTGATTAAAAACACATGCAACTCGATGTGCAATTCTCACAATAAAGCTAAAGTTGACTACTGATTAATAATTCGGAATTATTATTAGGAAATGATTAAATATTCATGTGACACTTTGTGTGCTATTGTATTCTGACATTCCATTCAGTCGCAAATCGCTGCCGCAGGGGGCAGCAGCAAGCGATGCATTTTGCATCATTTGCATCAATTAGTTCTCAAATTTCCGCCGATTATTCGACAATCTGCGATGCTAATTGCAATTATTAAATTAATTTATAGTTAAATAAAATCCGTAGGTATATCGACGAATTTCAATAAATTCATTGCCTAATGTAATTTGAACAAAATAATATATTATGCGTTAATTTTTACGCCAAGAATTAGTGAAAATGTAGAAAAGACTTATCTGTACTTCAGCGTATGAGTATTATGTATTGTTTCAAAACAATAGGAAATTGAATTTAATTAAATGTTTCTTTATCCTTAATTAATATCCGACATTGTAGGATGGCAGAGCATAGCACGCGGTGTCGGCGGCGGCGGTAACGTCGAAAAGGATGCTAACGCAGCCGTAGTTAAGAGAGGAAACCGCAAATGTGTCGCATGCAGGCAGAGCTCGTCTTTGTTTGCTTGATGGTGGTGAATATGCGGATAATATAAGCTGAAAAGTCTCTAGACACGCTTGCGCTTTCTGTTAATGTGAATATCTCTATTTAAATTATTTACTGATATTTCATAATAATTTCATAATTTGTCTTTTTTCAAAAATGGCATAAATAAAATGGAACAATTAAAATTACAAAGTGAACAGAAATTTTGTAATTCATTTAGATGATGGGAAAAGCAACAACATTAGAGTAGTTTACGAGTAAATGAGAAAGCACTGGTTGTATGTACAACGATGTATTGAGACGGTTGCCGCCGCCGTCACCACTGCTGCCAACTTTCGCCACCACCACATGCTGCGCTCGTTCACTTTGAGTGGTAGTACATACATATATTAAATAGAGTGTTAATAGTTAGTTAACTAAATACATTTAATGCCAGTTGAGTAGAGTTTGCCTAGCGCGCCGTTCGCATTGTGTTGTTTTGTTTTGTGGGGCGGCGTGCAGGAGCCGGCGTCACAACGTTGTTGAAAGGACAAACCACTTAAACTGTCCTTCGCCGAAATGGCGGCTAGTTAAATATGTATTGCTTTCGCATGTGCGCTTTTCGCCTGCTAACTTTTACTGCATGCCTATTTTTCATTCATAATAAATTCGATTTTATAAGTATCTCAAGGTAAACTATAATAAATAGTACCTATTTTGAATTCGTTGTTTCGCATTATATCTATACATTTATTTATATTTTATACCAATTTTACAACTTTATAAATATTATAATAGAAAATGTATTATTACTGAATATTATTCATTTTTGCTGAATAATTCAGCTACTTGGAGATGTAAATTCACTTTTCAGTAGGGAGAGAGGTAAATTATTCGTGAAAGTTAGGCAAATTAGGTATTGATGGTAAGTGTTTTAAGGATTAGGTGTTTTTCTCTTATTGAAATGGATGTTATGTTTTTAGTTTCATAGAGTTTGTTGGGGTGGCATGTTTTGGTGATGACTCTAGTCGCAGGTCTTTCAGCAATCTCTAAATTTGTTTTAGATATCTTGGGAGAGACATATTGCTGCATAATCAATAATAGGGTGGCAAAGTGTTGAATGGACAAATTTGGCTATTTTCATCAAACTTTTCAAAAACACTGAATTCAAGGTGGTAAAAGCAAATGTAATAATAAGTTGGATGATTCTCCTGAATTGGTAGATCCTTAATACTAAAATGTTCATAAATTAGATATTTATTTCTCTTTGAACATAATCACAGAGTAATATATGCAAATACATGAAAAAATATGTAGCAATCTGTGATTTGTTTATAATCAAATCATCCAGGGTTCACATATACGACAAGGAGCAGTGGGGCACGTAATAAAATCAGGCGCGAGTGGCGTGCGCTCGCGAGCAAATATGATTAATACGTCTCGCAAGGATTGCAAAACGTGCGCGAATGAAAATTGGTGCGTTTTTTGTCCACCATCTATCCGTACGAATGATATATGTGTATTTGCACATAAACATCCCATATCTGTATTTACGAGCCGTGCGACGCAAATGTGCGTTGTCAGCCAACCACCAGCAGCTATCCTGCCTTTTGTGCGTTAGGAAAAAATCTTCAATCCTTGGGGAGCTTGAGATTACCGAGGCTTGCGTGCTCGTGCCTCAAAGACAGCCAACAAACAGCAACAAAGCGCAATGAAAGAATTAAAATTCTATCAGCTGCGCTCGCCTCTCTTACACTCTCGACTTTTGCCCATTGTTTATAATGGAATTTTAAATATCAAATGAACCATACGTGTGTCTTTCATATACATAATTTCATTATTTTATACATTCATTTATACAAAGGAAATGGGTAAACATAAAATAATTTCCTGAATTAATAACTATAAAAAAGACCAGGGTTCGAATTCCGGTACAGCAAGCTGTACATGTCTCACTTTCTAAGACCTCCGTCCTGGAGGTCCAAGATCGAAGATTATCTAGGTGGCTAGTAATCTACCTATATGCTCATAGTCCCCAGCCAAGTCTGAAAGCATAGGACATAGGCCTAGCGATGGCCAGCGATGTGGCATAACCATAAAGTAACATAGGTTTATAGGTTTAAAATAATAAAAAATACAAAAAATATTGAAAATTTGTATAGGAATATTAATGTGTAGTTAACGTTTAGCAACATGTTTTATCTTAATAAATGCAAGATTGAAATGGAAGGGTATTGAAAGGGTCGCATTCTAAATGCACGCGTGTACATTACAGCAGAGTATTAAGAGCATATACGCAGATGGATTTGCATAGGTGTGCGAATATATGAAATATGCGCAAAGCGGAAATGTTAATTTCCTGCAGCGGGAAGCAATCACTGATCGTGCATCGTATATTCGTCGGCCTGCGTCGTAGACCGTAGAGGGTACGCGTTAAGTTAAGTATGTATTCGATTGCAGTGCATTGCATTACATTACATTGAATTGAATTTGAATTCGAAGTACACCTACGTGTGTGTGATTATACATTACGTCTTTCACTTTTAGATAGATTCGATGGGGATGCGTGAGGAACGCCTACGTTAACCTTTGCCTTATTATGATTGCATAAATAAATTACAACCCCTCATATTTATGTTATATGTATTCAAGTACCAAGAAAAACGGAATGGCTTACTTGAATTTATAAATTAATCCTTTTTTATGGTAATCCTTTAATAACGGAGTTTTTATTTTTAATAAATATTTCAGTTAAAGTAGCTTAAGGTTTTAACTTTACGAGGTAAACAGTTGTACATACCTCAATATTAGTTTATCAATCTTAAAAATTTTAAAGTATTGATGAAGCAATTGGTATTACTCGTACCCTTGATATTATTGCCTAAATGTTTCAATACATATTGTCAGAATACACAAATTTATTTAAGAAGTTACATTAGCTGTTAAGAATAAAAATTTTATTTCGAATTCTTATAGCCCAGGAAAGTCTACTTGGAAACATTTTTTTCAATTTGTTATATCTGAAGACTGAGAACAACACCAAATTTACAAAAATCATGTATAATGAGACATGCTAGTTAATAAACAAAGGAGCTTGAATTTGCTTGCAAAATATTTATTTGAAACAGTAAAGTCTAAGAGAGTTATAGTGAAGAAGATAACCTGAATATTTTCATTTACAGTAATAAAAAATGATATCAAAATAACATTGAAATATAAACCAAATAATACGATATTCTACTTAGCGATGCTAAACAAAATTTAAAAGAATAGGTACTGTCGAAAAATCCGAAAACTTCGATGATATTTTAGTCAAAATTCACGTTGCAAATTCTACTTTTTCTGCAATTCTATTACAATAAATGAATATATTTCATGCAAACTCTAAGTACTAGTTCTTGGTAAAAATTTGAAATAGTTTTGGAGATTTAAAATAATTCAATAAAAAAACTCGACTTTTTTTAACAGTGTAACCCCTCCTTAATTCATATAAAAATGTAGTAAAAAGCTTGGTTGTATGTAAAGATTTTAAACTTGGTAATGCGAATAATAAAGAAGAATTATCGTAAATAATGAAATAATAATAAGGGACAAATACGTGCAAGCCGTGCCCGTATTAAAAATGAAAATTGCAAATAAAATATGTATTAAAATACTCGCTTCGAGTATTTAGTTTTTGTATTTCGTTTAGACGCTTACATCGAGGCGGTCGCACATTTAATGTCCTTATAGAAGTGATTAAAAATTAAATCTAATGTCGCAAAGTGTAATGCAATGCCTTGTAATGCTATTAAACTTAATGGACCATTGCGATTCGCAGACCATACCATACCGAACGCAAAACGCACCATCCGCATCTTATCGAAGCTTGCCCGAGTTATTTCCGAAGCGCATTGTACGCTCAAGTTATTATCATTATAATATTTATTGTCCGTATTATAAAATTGACTCGAATGCGGTGCACTCACGCCATCCAAATGCATAATCAATAAGCAATCGACTCGATGGTTACTTCAATGAGTAAAATACTTGAGGGTGCTATTATTTTATGATTTTCGATTACGCTTACTTCCCGTACACTTGACGTGACAAGAGTGTCCCAACTCATTACACATGCAATAATTACAATGTGTGTCTCCTTCGCTCGGTTAATGAATAGGTGAATCATGGCTAAATGGGATTTAAATTCAATTTTAACGCCCACGCACGTTCACAACTTCCGATTGAAAAACGCATATGTTTATAATTGACTCATCAATGAGATTGAATGTCATATGCTTTAGTATAAAAAATGCAAGCTAAAATTATTTCCTAGAAACAATAAACATATTTTCTAATTTTACAAGGTATGGTTATTTTCAATTTATTATTTAGCTGCCATATGTGAAAAATACGAAGAACTACAAAAATTATCCTTCTTGTATCTGAAAATAATAAACGCATTTTTCAGCAAAGTAATCGAAGGAAAAAAACGATCGAGCGTAATTGCTGGATTCACGTGCATGCAAAAGGACGAGGCGCACTTGACTCCTGTGACTTGGGGGGTTGTGGGACGCCCTCTTAAAAGATCACGTTTCACTTTGAGCGCCGCACGTCGCTAACAAAGTCAACGAACATTTACTATGCGCGCACACATTTAAACAATTTGCGCACACGCACGCGCGTGCTCGTTTAGGTGAAGGAAAAACGTAGAAGGAACCGATACCATCAATCGTAATCAATCCGAGCATGAAATTGACGCTATTTAGTGTCCTCGTCCTGCCAGTGGAAGAGAGAGAAAGGTGGTGAATAAATGAGATTATCATGGCATAAGTAGTATGCTCAATCAGTATTCAACTAGCTTTCCACTTTTTACGTTTTCCTTTTTTAATATTAACTCAGAGGTGAATGTATTATGTTTAGATACTCATTGTTTTTTTTTCTTGCAAATTTGTCTTTAATGCAGTAATAGCTTTCAAGCATATGCAGGCATATTTTATAAAGTTCAGACAAAAACGTATTTATAATTTTGGTTTTTATTTCCTCTTAGGGGGATTTATCTGATATTCCTTGCACATTTATTAAATTTTAACGTAGCCGGCCCACATCAATATTGACATTTAAAATATCTACTTTTTATTTGGAAAATTATTAAATATTGGAAAATTACACGTGATTTACCGAAGTTAAGAGGTAGAGTCATGGTAATTCCAAAACGACAAACTTTGTTAGTGCCTATAGTATATTCCCTCATTAAATATCATGAAATGAAGAAGTTTGAATACACAATTTCAATTTTCAAATAATGTTGCGTTCCTCAATTTTATTTTATTTTCCACTCAACTCGTTCCAACTCGTTCGCTGCAAAAAAGTACATCGTAACAACTTCGGTTTCATTGCATTATTTGTTCTGAAATTAGTTGATGCAGTATTAAGTTAAAAGTGATAAAGTAATATGTAAGTTAAACCAGGCAATGTCAGTCAGCGGGCAGAGCAATCGCCCCATCTTAACTAAACTATGTATAATTTCGCCTACAACAGTACAATAGGAGTCAAAATTGTTTGTTTCACTTGATTTGTATGCAAAGTTGATTGCGTAAATAATTCAAAATGATGTCAATTCATAGACAGATTATACTTATGAAAAGTTTCCAGAAAGATATTATTTAAAAATATGCTGTTATTTGAAATCTCGTTTTGGTGATCCCCATCATTCCTTGTTAGGCTAATAAAAAAATTTGAAGCAACGTCAATAAAAAAGTTCCATTTATGTTAGATATTAAGCGATTAAATCAAAATTTCGAAAATTTCTATAGAAAACTAGATTAATATACAAAAGAGGGAGTCTGATGAATAATTAAACATACATAGAGAGGGCCGTACTTTGTTTATTGACTCTCTCCTATTAATTTGTGTTTGTGTATAGAAATAACACACGATCAAAAAGCAGCTAACCGTCATTGTATTGAATATCTATCTATTCGTAGTAGACAAGTATAATTAATTATTCATTCAATGATTCGGACACGCCAAGCACGTTCTCATTCGTCTGCGTTGTTCGGCAACAATTGTGTTGATTTTCGAAGGGCAAATCGATGATGTTAGTGTCATTTAACACGCTTCGTAACAAACACTATATCATTACATTATTCAGTTGCATATACAAAATTCATATTTCTCAAACACTTCAAAAACTAATAACATGAGTTTTGGCTTAAATACACAAATGTGGAAAAAAATATTTGCCTGCCTTTAATTGAGTTTCGAGCTGACTTTGATTGATACGAATTGCTTTATTGGTTGCAAAGTTGACAACCACTACATATTAAAGTGCTTCGAACGAGATGAATAAAAATTTAAATTACTATTTTATGCGTACATCCATTAAAACAAATGAACATTATTCATTTCACGCTATTATTACCGAATCAATTGAGTGCTATTTTTCATTTGTAAAATCTGTAAATCATTTTGTTAATCCTTTTGTAAATTCGCAATTACAATTTTCCACCAACATACATCAGATCATTAATATAAAATACCAATAACTTATCATAAAATGAAAAACTATCAAAATATTAGATTATTAATGCAAAATCATAATTTCAAGTAACATTATTCGAAATCAGGTTTCAAATTATTATTCTGGAAAGTTTAGTTTTCACTAGCTTTAATTTCTTCGAGGATTATAAACATCGGGTTATGATTACTCATCAAAAGAAATTAATGTTCTAGAGTTACCTTATTCAAATATCTGGAAAAATTACTATCATAATATTTAATTTTAATATTTTTACTGATATAATCTTTCTTTCTAAAATCTTTTTACAACAAAACATTACTTATATATCTACTAATTGAGATCAGTTTTAATTATTCAGGTAATCAACTTTGGCTACAAATGAAATAACAATTTTGACTCCCATTGCCCTGCGTAAAACCAAAAAAACTACTAACCATAACAAACACGTGGCGGAGAAAGGATATTCTTAATTTTCTGGAGTATAGTTTAATAGATATGGGTGTGATTCTCACTTCCTGCTGAATCCCATTGCCTGGTCATCTGCTACTGGCAATATACACAAAATCAAAGAGCGTGAAAGCGTGGAGATGATAGCTTAGTGTGTGTAACGTCTGAAATAAATTTTGAATACAAATCAAGTGTACATACTTTGATGTCACTCCTTAAAACAGTTGGAAATATCCAAGCTCGAGATATCCATCATTATTGACTAAATACATACTTAATTCGTATGAAATTATAGTAGGAAATATTGCCATAAGAACAATTAGTAAACTAAACTGTAACATGAGTTATGAAATGAAACTCCCTTTAGTATTAATTGTATATTTCATAAGCCACGAATTCACATAACATTTTTTATGAAATGTGTGTGTTTGTAGAGGAATTAATAATCAAGCACAAAATGCCAATAAATACATTTACGTCTAAAATAGGAATTTATTTCTGACTATCCATACACAAAATGTTGTACACATTCATTGCATCGGAAATGATGCTGAATAGAATTTCCATTCACTCATCGTGCTGAGAAACAATACGAAGCTCAATTCGCGGGGCGGTCTATTAGCTTGATTGAAATGTTTATTTCGCCTGCTGATATTTTGTGTGACCTGAGCATGAATAAGCCAATACATTCAAAAATGAAAGCAGCTTTACGGACATGCCGCATTCAAAATACTAGGTACAATATTATTCGTTCATATATGTATTGATTAACGCGTATGCTTTCGCGCTATAGCTAGCAATAATAATGGCAAAGTGCTTCCGATTAACTGGCTGACTGCAATGCAACAGCAACGCATGTATCTAGTATTTATATTGATGTGGATCTGGTGAGAGCAGCGTATGCATTAAAAATTAACGCCAATTTCATTTCATTTCAATGTGATTACAACTTTCTCAAACAGAAACATAAATGGATATTGAATATTTTGCGGTTGAATTCGCATGATAATGCATTTTATAATTTTTCAGCACTCTTTCCGTGCGTAATTGAAATCCATTTAGCTCGCATTTACACGGCATTAATCATTTAATCGGCAATTATGACGCGTTTTACGATTTCGTTTATTGCCGTTGCGTAACGGTATTGTTGATTAATTTGCAAACGCAGATGATTTGAGAGCCATCTCTTTGCATACCTTGCAAACTCATCACGATGCGTTATGACACTCGCATTTGCAAATTCAATTTTTAACCGGTGCGAAGTGGAAGAAAGTAATGAAAACACTTTGTTTAATTACGTGATTCATTCAACTCGAGTAGAATTCCAATGCTTCTAGAAGAATTGCTCGAGTCGAGCACGAGTAGAATGGAATTAATTAAAAATCGAAGCACACTAAAGAAAAAGAGTGCAAAGGCAGGTCACCGGCATGGCTCTTCTTGCTTGCAGTGTACATACAATCGTGCCAGCATGTACTCCACTACGAGCATTTGCAGAACACGAACGAGGACTACGTTCATGATAAAAAGACCCTTCCTTCCTTCGTCGCATTCAGCCCTACGAAATAGCTGCTGCTTGTATCCGATACACAAGTTCCATGCGGGTTTGTTGAACAAGAGAGCGTGTTGCTTACGGCGATCAACACACATGTGGCGTATTGTAAATACACAAAGGGGCCCCACACAACGCAGACGTGTTTTCAATTAGATGATAGCACAAAACATAAACTCACCCAATCATCCTATGCAGATCTGCGCACGGACGCAGACTACAAATGTCCAATCGTGTTTGCTCTTGTAATTGTTGTTTGTTGCTATTGCAGATGATGATGAAGATTTATTACGTACGCAAATTATATATCATTTATACGACTCTTACACCACATTGGTGCACAATTGAGGTCTACAGGTCGTTGTCTTGTTTCTAACCTGGCGACGCGAATATAAACAATAAACACAACCGCACGAAGGGGGCGCCTGTGTGTGAGCGAACAAGTGGTTTTGGCGACGCACGAAGATGGCGATTCGTTCTACGAATACATACGCGCGATTTTTGAGCCGACAAGCTAGCGACGCCTGCGACGACAATTCGTCGATTGTTTATGCACTGTTTGTACACATATCGCGTACGCGACGGGCTGCATAATAGTTGGATGGATGAACGCACATGCACCGCACACTGACAACACTCGGTGCACTCGCTCAGCTGGGCTGCTGCTGAAGGAGAGCGGCCGCAAACGCCCGCTTGTTTTTTCGCGAGGCGCGCTCCGTACGTACAATTAGCGGCTGTTTGTCGGCGAAACGCGGCGCTCACATGCGTACAGACGTTGTACTTGCACAATTGTCACGTATCGGCGTTCAATACGCGTTGTTTTCTTGCTTTTCGGGGGGTTGCTTTGAGGCGCACACGTTCGTTGTCGTTGTCGTTGCACGCCGCTTTACAAACACACGCACACGATTAGACAATATTGCAATGTTGCGAGGCCGAGCGAGAGCGAAACGGGACAGCGCGTATTTGTAATGTGTTTCTTCCCGCGTGCGTTTCACTCGCACTCACTTCTTAAGCGCAACACGGAAAACTCGCAAGGATGTGTTGGTGGGTAACGTTGGGTGTGCGTTTGTTGAGATGTTGGCGCCACCTACATTATCGACCACCGCGCCGGCTATCAGGCAACCAAATCAACAAGAAAGATGTACCTTGGGAATTAACACGGATATTTTAAATAACAATTTAATTAGTGACACAATTAATGAGGTGTAATTACGGTCGGTCGTTTGCTCATATGCGTTGAGCGTGCCACTTACATGCTACGCTTGTCAGCAGCATTGCGCTCTTAATAATAATCAATTACGAGCGTAATTTGCATCGAACACGCACTGATTTATATCGGCAAAGAGCCTGTTACTTATACTTATTACCCAACGGCGTTTCCGCTGAGTTTCCGGCTCGCGTGCACGTGCGTTTAGCGCGAGCAGATAAGACAGGAAAGGGCAGGAAGTTAGTTTCAAGCACAGGTGGAGCTTGTAAGCGCGGTCGTAAACATGATCGTGCGCAGAGGCTTCGTCTTAAGTTAAACATTTATTAACTTTAAAGAGTTTCCCGATGTGGTAATAAATTATTCAGGTAACTCGAAACAACATGAATGCACTCGGACGTGTGTCGTAATGCGGTGCAGGTCACGGGAACAGTAACTTGCTATTATCCAACTATCGATGACTTGTCGGAAAGAATATGTCAGATGAAGTAATAACAAAACTATCTAGTTCGTATTTTATTCATTGCTGTATCGCCATCTCCACCATGCCACTTTCATTCGATCCCATACGTTTTCAAAACTGCAACAAACAAATTCATATATTATAAAAGAAATGTACAACTTGTAATAAAATTGTAACTGAAGAAGAAAATGTTACGTAGCGAATTAAATAATATTTTATCTGTTATGTAATGATGGTGAATCATGATTTTCTATCGTGAAGAACGTTATCATGGCATTTAAGAAGAAAAATATAATTTACCTGTCCATTGCTGGGCGAACATCTAATAATGCAAATTGATATTTTGCATCCATGGAACCGCCATCGTAATAGTCAATAATATATCGTACATCCTTTCCACATCTATCAACAATCCAGTCATGTCTATCAAAAGGTAACTCATAGCCAAGTAGCTGACGAACTCTTGCCCGAGGGCTATATTGTGTTGCTTTACCACCAAAACTTTTTAACTTAGGACAGGAGCACTCCCTAGCATGAAGTGCTTCCCATTTGAGTACCTCTTGCCATGCTTGTTCATTATTAGCATTGTGAATTTTTATGATAGCTTCCATATCAGTTGCTTTAACATCTTCATCCCTCCATCGCCAGCCTTTACGTAACATTGCATTCCAGAACATTTGCTGAGATGGATATACCCAGAAAGGTGGTTCACCTTCTTTGATAATGGATTTGGGAATTGATGAAACTTGCCTTTCTTTAGGAAGAGGAAAAGGTTGGTCAGGCGCAGGTTGTTGGTTGGCAGCGGGCATCTAAAATAATCACATAACAATTTTATAATTATTGCTTTAAGTGTGTTACTTGCCATATTCAATGGATTTATGTCATTACTTCCATGTCCAACAGGGCATTCAGATGCTGCAGGCTTTTTAACCATTTTTTGACTTGTATGCATAGGACATTCTGGTGGAATCTCACTAGCAACTACATTGCCTGCAACTGGTGGATGATTCTTTGGTTTCTTCAAATTTGTCTCATAAGATTCATATTCTTTGTTCGGGCTTATGATCTGTGATGCAGCCAGATCAGCAGCTGACACTGTATTGCCCATTGTGGAGGGTTAATGAAGTGAACACTAAAATTTAAGAATGAATTAATAACGAAACTCAACTTGTACCGATTTGAAATGAATCTCGTGATATTTATCTGAATATGTAAGGTTAGCTTTCACTTACATAACAATCAATCGCTTGGCAACGATTTGTGGCAAAATTAATGTAAACAACGTGGATCGAAACTCACGTTACTAAAGTATGTAAAGCGGCGACACAATAGGTATTATTTAATTACAGATTTTCTGTAATAATATGCTTGCTGAAAAATAGTACTCACACCTGCAGTGACATATTAAACAGCATGGGAAATTTTTACGCCTACGCATAGGCAACCAACCTAACAATTTTATCGATTATAGGAAATACATAGTATTTCTATGGTTGTACAATCCGTTCAGGACAAAATAACATCGATTATTGTTCTTTATTCTTCACCGAGAATTTATTTTTATTTTTATAATATAACATCTAATATATGTCTCATATGTTGGTTTAGTTACATTAAAAACGTTTATTTCATTAATACGTTATTACATTTATTATATTTACAATATATTAATACAAAATATATGTATGGATATTAATGTCATTGACCAATGCGTTGACACAAACATATTTTGTATTTCATTACACCTTATCAACATGTTAACAATCCACCAATCAATCAATGGGTTTTTGTCTTTTATTATAGGAACATAAATAGATACAAAAGAAGACTAGATTAATAGTATAAAATCATTTAACATTTCATGTCTTTTCTCATCACCAAACCCGTTAAAGGTATAAAATATCTGCTCGCTTCATAATGGTAAAATATTCATACAAAACTCTCGCCGGCAACATTCATAAATCTCTTGTCTTTTTTATCTTTTGCTGCGTTTGCTGTCGTTATTCGTACGTAAATTTCATTTGTTTTGCTTTTTGGACTTTCCCTCGGACTGTTCCTGGGACTATTCTGGTCGTGTTTGTGCCTCTGTCTGTTGCTGTAGCGCGAAAAGAGAGAATCGGACGTGGGTTGCGAAGACGTATTCGTGGAGGATGTCGTATTGAACGTGTTCTTGCGATTGATCTCCGCTTTTTTGTTTTTGAGTCGACTGTGCACGCCGCAAACGCGCAAAAAGCCGGCGCGAAACTTGGAGCTCATTATGTTGTACAGAATTGGATTGATCGCTGAGTTGATGTGAAACATAATGCGACAGAAATAAATCAAATTGTAATAGCCTTCGATGCCGATGTCGGTGATAGAATGTGCTGGCGCGATAATGATCCAAAGGGTAAACGCGCGGAACGGGAGCAAACAGACGAAGAAAGCGAGGACGACTGTGCCAAGCATGACAACTACTTGTTTGCGATACTTGATCACACTTTGACTCGGCATTGCGTTGTTTTTATAGGCGGCCATCAAGTTCGGGTGGTCCATGAGCGTTTTCGCAATCAACGCATACAGTACAATGAGGATGATTAGTGGCAAGAAGAAGAAAATCGACATTGTCAGGATGAAGTACAGAGATGCGAGGAAGGGCTCCACGGGGCTGAAGCAAACGGTGACCATGGTACTATCGAAGTATTCCTCCAAACTGTATTGTGTAATCGCCAAGATTGGACTGCAAATTATTAAGAAAAATACTATTTTAAATTTCATTCATAATTATTGCTGTAATTCAACTATCTAGCAACAAATATTTATGGCATTCATATCACAAACGTGTGTAAATTGGTTAATTACTTAATTTTCAAACATGCTGTTGCCATCTATATGTTCCAGTTAATTACAAACTGAAATGACTGCACTGTTATTCAAGAGATGTCGCCACAACATCAAAAGTTTAATAAAAGTTTGTATAAAAATTCAACGTAAACTGAATGTTACTTTTCTAAGTGAGAAAATAAAATCTAATTTTGCTTTATATTAAGGAATTGTACGTTATATTTATTAAATGATTCGGTGATTTAATTGCAAAGATTTTGTTGATGGTTATCAATGTTGTTGAGACATTAAATAGAAAATAAATGATTCTTTAGTTTAATTAAAATTATAATCATGCTTTAATCGTATTAAATCGTAGAAAATCATAATATTAAAAATGTTAGAGTGTGTAGGAGTATGCATGTGGTTTTATTTGATGTTTTTATTGTGAAATAAATAGAAAAAGAAACTAATAAAGAGTAATACAATTATTATGTGGGTATTAAACATTTGCTTGTTTCTTGAAGTATCATGAATGCACGTGTTGGGTAAATGTATAGTGTATTGTTATGTGTTATAACAATAAATATGAGCTTATAACATTAATAATTATGTTTTGCTGAAAGAAATAACATTAATAACGTGGTTAATTTATTCGAATCTATTTCTATTGTTAAGTCAAATTCGTATCACTATTTCATTTGTCAATACTAGTAATAATAAGACTTTTCTATAATGTTGTGAAAGTTTTATCGAAACTCGCAGAAAAGTTCTAGTAAATCTTTGGCAGTATTCATATTTATATATTTTTTCTATTTCCATATTCTACCATACACTTTAATAATAATTATATCATATTAATACTTATTTTTAATAATATTTGAACAAGTCATAAAGCATTTCCAGTAAGTATATATAAATAGTGTCATGTATAATCCCGACTTCTGAAAGTTCTTATAAGAGGACAGAATGAAAAAAAATGTTTTGAATGTGCAATAAAAACATAGAATAACATGGATGGCACGTACGATTCACCAATTCCAGCAATAACTCATCGCGCGCGCCGCCGCCGTCGCTGTTGCCGCCACCATCATAAAGATGCGAGCACATCAAGATTGCGTGGGCGAGACCCAAGAGCTTTTTATAGAACCGCAAAACAGGCAGTTTCTTAACTTGCTTTGTGGCCCTTGTCTCTCTCTTCATGATCATGTTATTTCACCTGCCGTCGCCGCCGCCTTCGTGAAGAGCTTATGACTTCTTGCATGGTTCCGAGGGTTGCAAGACACCGGAAACGATGCGCGTAAATTAAGCTTGACTTGCGCATGAATACAGATAACATTTTGCAATTTACCGATGCTGAAGATATCTGCCAAAAGGGTGAAGCACACTATAACACCTCTCTGTATTATGAAACGTACAAATGAGTGTGTTGAAGATTTGTGTGGGTTGGCAACGCGTATTGCAAATAACACAAATTACGTGCAAAGTAAACCACGAAAAGCGTGTGCGCTACTGGAATAACGAAGAATTTCACACTTGAATGTGCACGACTAGGGGCGGCACGGGCGGCAGGTACTTGAGCAATGTCAATGTGAAGGAACTCGTTATATTCGTCCTTGAACCGCCTCGACCTGAAATTGCTAGTCTTTTATTTTTATTTTCGCGCAGAAAGCAAAACAAAAGTTCCTTTAGCAAGCTTCTTCTTTTGCTATAAAGAGGTAAAAATATGGCTTAATTTGATTTCGTCAACAAGACAAGCTAGACAAAACTTTCTTTGCTTTTCGTGCTTTCATTTCGAAATGAAGCATTGCTTTCTTGCAGTGCAATATTTTCATCTGCTAGAGACGTTGTGAGGTATTTGCAGTTGCTGGCAGTGACAATAACATTGTGCGCTTGTATTATTTGACATTTAGTGTTTAAATTGCTTTTATCGCCAGTGGCCGTATACGAAGTGCAAGGTACAGACGGTTGTCGCTTGTGTCGTTGCTTTTGTGAATTAATTTCGGCGCGTTCGCTGCTGCTGTATGTAACATTCGTATTTCGATAGAAGCTGCTCCTTCTGGATGCTGCCGTCGTACTAAAAGTGCCATTGCGAGCATTGCGCTTCAGCTTGAATGTGTAGCGACATATTAAAAAGCCGGTTCTAAACTTGGAACTCATTAGATTGTATAATATTGGATTAATCGCTGAATTAATGTAGACCATTATGCGGCAAAAGTACAGAATGTTGTAGTATTTTTCAACGCCGAGTGCATAGAATTTCTCGTCGGGAACGATGATGATCCAGATGGTGAAGACGCGGAATGGAATTAAGCAGAGGAAGAAGCTGAGCACAACTGTGCCAAGCATTAGGATAACTTGCTTGCGCGCACGAACCGAATAGCTGTCCAGGTGCTTGTTGAGCACCAGCGTTGCCGCATTCGAGATGAGGTTCTTGGCGATGATCAAGTAGAGCACGATGAGGACAATGAATGGCAAGATGAAGAACAGGAAGACGCTGCCGAGGAAGTACAACGCTGGCCAAAATGTATTAGCGCGTGTATGGCAGGCCGCCACCTTGCTGCCGTCCATGTAGTCCACATGCTGATACTCGGCGATTCCTAGAATCGGACTGTGGTGGTGGCGACGTTGTTGTAGTTGTGTCATTTTGTGTGTGGTCGTACGCAAAAACCAACGTGAAAAAAACAGACGGTTTTCCATTTAGAAAAATACTTGGAATTAGATTTGTCGATTGCCAAAAGTTAAATGCAAAAATGGCAGTCTTGCAAAAAACAAACAAACGCATGCGCGAAAGATAAGTTGTTATTCAAGTAGAACTTTGTAGGTAAAATATATAATATGTCATTGTTAAAGAAAGCAACGCCATTGGATAATGTACAATGAATGAGTATTTATATACATATAATACAATCAAAGAACCTTTTACCACGTTCGAAAAAGCTTCAATAATTGAGTGGAAAAAACAACAAACAGGAAGGAAAACAAAAAGTACTCCAAACAAATGCTTTGTTTGGGTAAAGGCCAAAAGAGTAACACGGAAATGCAAGGATAAAAAGGAAATTTATAATATAATACATATATAGAAAAGTTTCTTTACAACTACAATGTGTACATTTAATAAATTAATCATAATATTTGTAAGAAATGCAATCTATATGTACTTATTACTAATAATATACTACGGTACTTTGTGTATAAATGAGAAATATTACCAAAATTGTGCCTATGCTCATCGTACATGCATATGAAATTTATTCTCATTTTGCAGATAAGATACAAACGTGCTGTGCACTTGATGAATAGAATTCGAGATATGCACAACGTAAGTAGGCTATTTTCTGAGCTACTTTTCCTTGTTTTTCCGACTCGCGTTGCTCTTTGTGATCTGAAAGTTTGACGCGCCTATTTTCATCACTTTGCTACTCGATGCGCCTTTCTCGCTCTTCCTTCGTATGCCAGTCTCGTATTACAGACTAAAGTGGAAAACGAAGGAAACGCGTTACACGAAGACGAAGAAGGAAAAGAAGAAGAGACTAAAGGAAGTAGACAAGATGTTGCTTGTTAGCAGGGTGTAGTACGCACTTCTATATATCGGTAGGAGGCATTCGCATTGACCTAAATTTGTTAAGATTTCGTTTGCAGTTTGCAGACCCCTACTTCACTTTATCTTGTGTGCCGCCGCGCCGCCAGCGTCATTCACACTCTCTTTAGCGTGTGCAATCGACAGCCGTCCCCAGCCCGACCCGTTCGTTCCTGACGTGTGTTGCTTGATTGCCTGGGTAGTTATTGGATTCCCTCGTTTCGACGACGACACGCAATGCGAACTGTATTTGCGCGTCTCGTGCGTAAATTATTGCGCTATGCAGTCAGCCAAAGGGTGATAAATAGTCTTGAAAGAACTAAAATTAACTCGAGCAATTTCACTGCTGCCATCCGTACTTTAACAAAACTGTTTGACTTACTCAATAGTTTGACATATTTTTCTAGTGCGGTTTGGATAAAACTTTACTAATGCACAAACATACGTGTAATTGGCACCCGTAGCGAGGCAAACAAAATACGTGCATGTAAAACAAAAAGAGTAAAGTGTGCAAATCCTTCGTAATAGTCTCAATAACTCTGATTTATCAGCAAGATATCCTTTTGTTACGCTAACCGCCATTTACAATTCGCTATTTGTTTGCCATGACAACAACGACAATGACGGCGGCGACGTGCGTAACATGTTGACGAAGAATGCTTTTCCTTCGCATTACTACACGCGGCCAAACAAAACAGATATAGAGATATTGCTAAAGCGCAATCGCGCGCGCGCGCAATAGACATATCCGTTTCGCAAATGATGTTAAACATCTGTGTGCGAACGTGCGTGCTACCCTCATATCGGGCGGCCAAACGCAGTTAAATACAGACACAAATAAAACTGAGTGAATTGCGCAAGCAATCCGGAAGCACAGGGAAAACACGGGCGCTGCGGGCAATACTCTACAAAACGCAACGAACACGAATTGTGACTTACGCCCTTTTTGCACGCGTCGAATTAACTTTGTAAACACGTAGATTTCCAAGCAGGGCAAGGACGTCATATTCACCTCCACGCACACGCAGCGCCCCCAACGCACGGTGATAAACCTTCGTGCTACTTCACGGATTGTTAATTAAAGTGTAAAGTTCCGGCGAATCTTACATTTTACGAGGACGCAAGTGTCAGCAACAATGATTATGATGATAAGAAGGGTAATTTAACGTGCGTGTCATAAATAGTCTTAAATTTTAGCATACAGGGTGCGTTTTGCGATTGTTTATTATCCTTGATTTACGTTTGTTCAACTATATGTGGTATTGTTTCATTCAAGGCAAAAAAACGTCGTCTAAAACGTTTGTCCTGTTCCCAACATCATGGCACAGCGGGATACGCTTGCCTTGAATTGAAGGGTGGAATGCAATCAAATTGTTGGTCGTTTTTTATCTGTCGTATCTAAAGTGATCGATAATTGTAACAATTACCATCATGAAGAAACAATTTAAAATGTGTTTCGTGTTAAAACTTTTAGTATAATTTATATTAAAATAGTTGAACTAATTTGAATATAGGATATAATTTATAAAAGCTTGTGATATAATAGACAATTTCCGTATAAAATATGTAAAAAGTTTTAAATTCATTGTTATTCATGTTCGAAGCGTTGTTCAAAGACAAGAAGCTGTGCGTTCGTTATCCTTTGAATGAAACGTTTTGGAGCACACGTGTGTAAAACCATTGCAAAACGTGATGCGATCCTTTCGTAACGTTATTACGTTAAAATCCAGGCCGAGTAGCAATATTTGAACGTAATTCAGGTGCGAAAAGCGTTCTCTCAGCATTAATAAAACTTTTAAGCAATTTCCACACTGATTTACGTTCAGTGTCTTACAAAGGACTTGAATGATATGATGGTTGGTGATAATGTTATTAGAATCCTCTAAAAATGTTCAATTGCGTTTGCAAATTTGTCAAAGCCATAGATATCGATAATTTTCCACATGTGCGATCAGTTTAATTAATGTTAATTGTGATGAAATGATTTGTTAAATTTAGTAGAACAGCATAAACAAACTTTAGCA
Source organism: Aleochara curtula (assembly GCA_963978815.1). NCBI lineage: Eukaryota > Metazoa > Arthropoda > Insecta > Coleoptera > Staphylinidae > Aleochara > Aleochara curtula. The sequence goes on along the minus strand of OZ022215.1, from coordinate 10,004,711 downwards.
ATTTGGGAGTGATTTAACCAGTTGCCATAACCTAAAAACGAGATAGAAGGAAAAAGGGATGAAATGCAGTGATTCGTGTCAAATGTGTCAATTATGCGTATATGTCATTCGTGCACAATTGCGCACGCGCTTGCAACGTGATTTTTCCGTTTCCGGTTCATTTATCATTTGGGTCCTCTCTGCATTTGCGATTTCTATACGATAAATGTGGGACATGTTTGAGTGATCTACGCATGCGCGAATATGTATATGTAAAATGCATTAAATTATATCCCATTTACGGAAGCAAAACATTTGACTTTCATCACTTAGCGTACTCAGGAGCACACCGAATAAATATTGTGCGCGTCTCGTTATTGTCGTTCGTCCGTTGTCGGTGGCGCTGCTGTCGTCGCCAGGCGATTTGTAAAGTTTTGTTTACCCTTTTCCAATGGCTTTAAGCAGATTGCTTACACGTCACTGGCGGCGTCACAAATATTTAATATCGGTGAGAATCACACCATATGTTGGCTGCGTTGCGTTGCGTTGCCAGGACGTACAATTGTTTGTTGTGGAAAACTTGTGGAAACGCCGAACGCATGCCATTCAGCGATGATTGAAAGTGAAAAATGAGAAGGCGATAAGAGGCTTGTCAATCAGGTGCTTTTCCGCTTTTCCGTGACTATGGACTTGTTGTCATAAATTTAGTTTTCGAGGATGCATATCATTTTTCATCAACTGAACAACTTTAAACTTTCGAAAATTATAAAATTCCAATTTTAATAATATATTTACTTCTTGAAATTAATTGAATCTCTTTTAAGGCCAGCGATATAAAATTATTTTTTTAAATAGTTAAAATAACATCTCTATAAATTTTTATAATTAAATTTGCATTACGTATCGTGTAAAATCTCATTAATCCATATGTGCTATTAAAACAATTTCTTTTAAGTTGGCGGAGACGGTAACTCAAAATGTTCTTAGCCTGTGCATATGAAATTTGGCACATGTCTTCTCTATAGTATTAGCTTCTAGATGAACCACAGACAAAATTACTGACAATTAAAATTTACCATTTTTAAGCCAAACATCATCAAAGAAAATAGTGGAAAATCGTACCTTTCCGTTGAAGGGGTGCAAATTTATAACTTTTTGTTTTCATACTACTTCAACCAAAAGATATATGTTTTATGGAAACGTTTGAAGCAAAATATTTGATTTTTGATCGCTGCAATTGAATATATAATGAATAAACAAAGTGAACTTCAAAATAATTAATTTATTCCTTCCGTTTTAAATAAGCCTCCACCGCCGGCCTTAAATTATTCGTTAATAAATCATAATGGCATTCAACAGGTTGTAATTGCACATACATTAATAAATTTTGGCAAAATTATTCAAATAGTTAATTTTAATATTATTTACATATTAATTGAGTAAATTAGTGTAACTTTGTGTAGTTTATGGTCGAATAAAATTGAATATCATAAACTGAGAGTCGTATAGATTTAGAGTATATGAATTGTTTTCACATTGCGGTTTTGGCGCAGGATTCATCAAATAAAATCGAGTTTTGTGGTTAGTTTGTTGCGTAAACTGAAAATTTGTAATAAAATTTTATATGCATTTGAAACAAGTGCATTGCACGCATGCATAATGTTGATGCTCGTAAAAGATGTATCGCTTTAATGATTTCCCATTCGAAAATTTACGTGCATTCAATGCGCACTTGCGAGTTGAATGTCTTGATAATAGTTTTCTGCAGCGCTGCACTTACGCGCGCGATTTTCCTATTTTATTTTTCCGAGCGAAAAAAAGCACAGGGATGGGTTTATATTGCATGGCAGCTAGAAGCTGTTGGAGTGGAAAAGCGCTCTTGGTTGCCGCCGCCGTTGCCGTTTGCCATAAATAAACGGCTCGTATTACGTGCAGTTTGTCCGGACTGCATTTCCACGTTGCCGCCTCCATTTGCCACAAGCAATGCGATGCTTCTTCAAGCGTCGTTTGCCACCCAGTTTACCGCGCCGCAACTCGAGGGAGACTTTCTTCGTTTCGACATCCGTTGTCGTCGGTCTTGTCTTTTTTGTCAGATCCTGCGTCGAGATATCTTGGCTAATTTTACACCCTTGTCACATTTACTTAGCCAAAGCAGGCGCACAAAATAAGCAAACGCAACCCAACTAACAGGACTAACAAGTAAATAAGATTTAAAGTGCTTCTCTCCACTCTTTCAATTCCTTGCACGCGCTTGTTTTCTTGTCAAATTCTCTGTAATTTATCGTTTGATACTGCTGTTTTCTAACAAAATGTGTTTTATGCAATTTAAGTTTTTTTTAAATGGAAATAGAGATTGTCATTATTATCATTGAAAAGCTTCTTTTAAGTATATCCTCATTTTGTGCATTTTTCGTATTTTTAGATAATCGTATTACTCGGAAAAGAATAGCATTGTAGAACTGAAAAGCAAACTCGCTTGCGAGGACAGCACAAAGAATGAATAGAAGGAAGAACGAGCAGTGAGCAGACGACGCATTACCACGCAAAACCTCAACGACCCGCAGCGCGACTCAGTTGTCCTTAATTGAATGAACCAGAATCGAATTGAGCGAACAACTCGACTCCTCAACGAGTTATCAGAGGCCTGCGAGGCGCACAGGTCATCAAATGCGCCTTCGCTACCATTGCCGCCTCCAACCGCCTTCGCCTGCGCCTCTTTCCTTCTCTCTCCACGCATTCACTATATTCATCTCTCTAATTCCCATTTCGTGTAATACGCTCACTCAATGGGGACTTATGAGAAACTAATTGAGAAATACCAATGTCACTTGCGTTCGGCAAAAATCCACTCAATCTACTTTGATTTTTTTCTTAAGAATGCAGGAAGAAATTTATTCTTATGAAAATGTCATTAAATGTCATTAAATGAATTTTCTAAAAACGTGTTAAATTCTCAAGCAAGAACAATTTTTTCGTTGACAAATAAATACAAAACTTTTATACTTTTAAAGATTAAAATAACTTTTATGAAAAAAAAATATTAAAGAAATATTTCTTTGAATTTTATATACAATTGAAACTTATATTAATTACAAATAACATGTAAGGTATTATTTTATACTACATACTTACATAAATAATGCAAATGTTATAAAATTGTGAAATATTTGTACAATAGTTGAATGTTAGTTTAAAGCGTTTCAAGTGAGTTGTGTAGAAATTGTGATAAGATAGTAAAACATGCATTTTATGCACCAAATTCAGCAAGCATTTGAACGTTTTAGAGTAACAGGAAATGTTTAAAAAGTTTTATAATTACCTTGTGAATACAGCAGCAACGAACCATGCCGATAAACAAATAAGGGACGCTCGAGTTTTCGTGCAAATGTAGCCGGCCTTCAGCGGTTTGCAGATGGCGTAATATCGTTCGAAACTTATCGCTAATATTGTTAATACTGATGCATGAGCCACTGTCAATTCGACAAAAGGTACAGCTTTACCTGAAATAATAAATAAACATTAATATTATAATTTAAATTATAATAATATTTAAGTAATAGGCATAGTGCTGGTGAAGAATTTTCATTTTACTGATTTTTCAGAAAGTTGCATTAAAAATATCTATTAAAAATGTTTTATCACTCTCTTTTCGTCCATCTTTTTATCTATTTCTAATTTTTTTTAGACTTACTAAACATTTCTTATTTCAGAGTGAAATCTTTCTGAAAAGTATTTATTATAAAACTTTATTTAATTTATTCTGATCACTTGTCAATCTGAAAAACTTTATAATAACACAATAATTTACATCGCAATGCAAAGTTCTCATCATGTTTTTAAATATAATGATTACAAATTAATAATATAATAATTTGGGTTCACTTTAAAATTAGATATTCATCACTGAAGTTCTTTTGGCATTAAATTATATCAGCGAGGAGTAAACACAAAAAATTCCATACAATTTTTAACGCCAGCAAGTCCAAGACGTTTATATAAGACGAGGAGCGTGCAGAGAAGGCAATTTTGTAATTTTCGGCAGCATAGTTTTGTAGATGCAAGGGTAATTCTTATTGCCTACTGACTCCAATTACCCGGTTATCCTTACACGAGATTTTCGGAAGCGCGCTTTTTAAAACAGGTTTGATTGAGATAGTTCAAAAATGGTTGATCTCAAGTCAAAATTTCATAAAGATTTTGTTACAATATTAGTTGAACCAAGCATTATCTAAAACTCGCGTTCTACTAGAATGGTAAAGGTTTGAGAAAATGTTGAACAGAATTTGGTGAATTTTAACCACTAAAATAGAAAATTCCAATAAAATTTATATATGTAGCAAACGGTTGTAGACTAGTTGTATTGAAAACTTTAAAAAAAATATTTATGCTTAATTTTAAGAGTAATGCCTTTTAAAGATTTAGATACAAAATAGAATAAAGGGTAGCATTTGGAAAATTTGTGTTTTGGATGTTTAATTTTCTGGAAATTTCCAGCTCTATTTTATTACATTTTTTATGTTTCCGGCTTTTTCTATTTTTATTTAGTCTTGGAATTGTCAAATTGATTTTATTTTCTATCATCAATATGGTTGTTTATCTATAAATAGTGTAATCAATTTTAGGAATGCCATATTATTACTGAAATCTGCTCTTCAACGATGCGCTTCCTGATTTATTATTGCAAGTGATGTGTCATTTATTATTTCTTTTGGTGCAATCGCATAGAAAGAAAGAGATATAGGTTAAGTTTATTTGGATACTTGACCTAATTCACTCTATCATGGCGTAAAATTGCTTAGCTTAATGAAACAACGGTTTCGAATGGTTGCATAAAATTTAATTCGTTAACTTTTGCCAACTAGAAGTCTTTAAGCATATAACTGTGAGCAGTATTAGATTGCTAAATATTTTTCATTGGTTTTTTGGTTATGAATTTTAAATTTAAAACAAATTGAATTTCGTAACTTTACTTGGAATCTCATATTTTATAAAATTCGTCTCGAGGAAAGCAAAGAAAGCGAAGTGGATTACTTATGTTCATGATGCTCATACAATAAGCCGTTGATAAGTTACAAGCACAGACACTTCATTTGCATTTCGCGTGTTTACCCTGCGCGCACATCGCATTGAAAGAGCGCGCGCGAATAAATTTGGCGGGGCAAACGAAACGCAAGAAAGGAAGTGAAAACACGCGTTGAAAACGCTGCAAAAGTGCAACGCTGATTGCCGCACGAACAAATCATCTGCGCGCGTATTGTTCAATGGGCGCAATCCAGCCAAGTCTTATATTACGTTTGAGAAAGAAAAGCAAAATGCAAAACTCGAGTTGAAAGCACCGTGCGCGAATATTTTATGAAATATATGAGCTTTATTATAAAATGAAATATGTATGCGGATTTCATCCTTGCACGCACTGACTGAATGAATGAATGAATGAATGCACTTGATAAATATGTGCATGTCCTAGATTTTAACCAATTTTTTTTAAATGTATGAGCTGCAATGTGCAAGTAAACAAAAAAATTTACCCTAACGGAATAAATTTAAATTCTTATCTAATAATATTTTCAAATTTTAGAGCATAAACCATTTTATGAAGGATGCTAAAAGTTTTGTATTTACATTATATTGTGAAGTAAAAATGAAGATGTTATTAAACACTCTGTTTATTTATATATCCATTCATTAAATTTAATTAAAATACACGTTAAGAACATTCAATTAAAGAAACAAGAAAAAAGTGTGCTTTCAACACTGAATAATACATAATTTTTTGTATGACTGAATTCTTAACCATATATAATAAGACTTTATTACAGACGTCATATCTTTGCGAACAGCAAATAACTAAAATTCCACTACCAAATTGAGAAATACACACACTTGCGGCGTACGCAAGCCATGAACAAATTGAATGTTCATGCCAATTACGAATTCCGCTGAAACAAGATTTCATCGTGTAGTTGCGTGTTATTAACATAATTTATATTAATTGGAAACACAACCAATGCGCGGCCGCATGCTAATTGCTTCTATTAGCCGAATCGAGCAAAGCAGTTTGCACACACGACGACTACGCATAAGGCCTTTTCACTTCTCGACACTCGAGCTGCAAAAAAGTGCCAATGCTCTTTTTTCGCGAATGTTTAAAAAGGCACAAACATAAATTACTTAAACGTTATTTACGGCACGTTTGTTTTGAAAGGTTAATTAATGAATGTGTGGTGTTTGGTTATAAATTTAGAATCAATTCACTAGTTTTATTATTTATTTTATTTCAGCTTAGAACCTTTTTTTCTTAATTAATTTAATAACAAAATTAGTAACTAATTAAACTGTAATATTTAAAAATCAAAAGTAAACATTTGGAAGTAGTTTAATCCAAGCATTCTGGACCAAAGATTAATCCGAACGCTATGTGATTCTTGGCACGTCTACTGCCGAAAAATTTATGTATGCATGCAAATATCAGGAGGATAAAGCTCCCGAGCGATTTGTTCGCATGCGCGATGTGCATATGAAATGTCAATCAGAGTCTATCATTTATTATACAAACTGCAACACGCAGGAGATGATGATAAATCATGATTTAAGCCAGGCGCTTGTAACGATGCAGAAATTGATATAATTTTAAACTGCTACACCATTCTTCATTTTCTCATTCAGTTTTCCAACCGTATTCAAGAATATTAGTTTTTAAATGTTGTAACTTTTCCGAATGTATTTAATTTTGCATGTTGCAATTATGTAACAGTTTATTTTGTATAAAACGTTATTATTCGCATAGTTTACTAATTGCTTAAATTAAATTTAAACACTTTTAGAATAGCATGACTATCATGTGAAAATTCAGAAAATAAAGTACGCGTGTTTATGCACGAGCCAAATGGCGTTTGACAGTTTGGGAAAAAGCAACAACTGCATTCAATTTGAATGGGTAAACGGTGTGTCACTTTGATGAAGGTTCGGATGCTGGCTGGCGGCAGGCGCGTGATGTGTGAAAAATAAATGGTCTATGAAATTGAATATCATTCTAGCCTCCATTCACCGTGTACCAAGTATTTATATCAGCGGATTGCAGTTTTGTGTAATACTCAAATTCCATTTTCATAATGGTATTTTTAATAAATTTATGAATAATAAGTTATTCTATTATATACATTTTAGCAAAATAGACTATGTAAAAAAGATTTTTCAAAACATTAATAAATTTTGAAAGTTCTAAATCTACTTTTTTAACCGTATAGTTCAGGCGTACGCAGCTTATTTCGCATATTTTCTTCATTTAAGAATTCCTGAAATTAGCCGAAGAACACGTGATTTATCGAAAATATTTCCTCGTTAATCAGAATTTCTTTATTTTTGTTTGTTAGTATCTATTTTAGTTTATTCTATCGATTTGGACATGCAAATACAATTTAGTAGAATTTTTTCTAGGATTTTATTTATTTAAATAATTATTTTCAAGCCCAATTGAAAATCCTTTAGAAGTCTCAGCTCGTTTCATTATAAATAATTAGTAAAATGTTGGTATAGAACATATGGATACTTTGTGAGTAATCCTGATTACCGAAATTACAAATTCGAGACAAATTAGTTTCGTAACATTTAAAGTTTGAAATTTAGCCCAGAAGGCAGATAAGGAATTGTAAATTGCAATAATTCTGATTTGCCTCAGTCTTTTTTAGCTGAAATCTGAAATTTCAAAATTGTTTAGCATTCGGACTATTACGAATAAGGATTTGTTTGGATTAAATGCTGCACAAAATCATAACGAATGAAAATAAAATCGTATGAGAGCATCTCATAAACTAAACTGATTAAAAGTGCGCGCTTTACCGCTTGTTAGAACAATGAAACGTTAATTAAAAGAAGTCTTTTTTTTACATCACTTGACAATAAAGTTGGCACTTGATCCAAAGAGCTCACGTTGCAATTAAAACGTGAACTTGAACTTTATCGCGCAAAAAGTCCAATGAACTTTTCTCTTAAACTTTTTCTTTTGATAGTGGAGCGCCAAACAATTCGTTTGATCATTACGTAATATCTTCATAAAACGGCCGCTTTGAGTTTGAATACGAATTGCGCATTGTGATGCGGGCTAATATGCTGTGGAAAAAATTTAATAAGCAATTTCACTCGAATTTCACTGCTCATATTTATTCAATGAGTTGGTCGCCGCCTTCATTGAGTATTGCTATTTTGTGGTCTATACTCATAAAGTCATCAATTTTGACGCACAACGTTGCTCGACTGACGCCAATCAAAAGCGAATATGCACACAGAGAATTCTATTTTAATCAAGTTAACTACAGCAAGACCTTATCATTGATTAGATTACTAAGTATTTGAATAACTTCCTATAACAAATTTCAAACTAATTTACCTTAATTAAAATTGGATGCATCTAGTTTAAAGTACCAATAATTTTATTATTAGTGAACTTTCAAACGAATTTAAATTAGGTATATTACTAGTAAATTAATTTTGTAAATTAAAATGTTTATTTTTATTATAACGAGATTGCACTGTATTTGAAAATTTCATGTGTGTGTGAGGAACGCATTAAGCAATCATCATCGCATTCGCCGCCAACGCGATGTGACATCGTCATCAATACAACGCGTACAACTCGATGAACACCATCAAATTCACAAGTGTATATTAATAATATATGTACAAAAAGTACGAACATTCATTTTGTGCGTGTTAATCGATAACATCTGATGGAGTAAATTAATTTGCAATGTATATTTATGTGATACGTTAATATTTTATGTGAGATTTTATGCCAAAATCAATTCAAATTAATTTATTGTGTTTTGGGTATATAAATAGAAAGTTTCACACTCGTAAAAGCCAAAAATAAATTCTGAAATTCGAGGATATGAAGAAAAAAAGCTGTTAAACCACAATGAAATATTACTAATTATAGAGTTCAAAATAAGTAAAGTTTATTATAGATTATAGCGATAAAGTCATATGAATAATTTGAAAATTTATAATGGATTATATTATATTCAGTATAAATGCTTTATAATCAATTTACTTTAATATTAATTTTGGCAATTTCAGAAATGAGGAAATTGGGTATTAGGGATTATGGCTATATTATGTTTGGAAAAATATTTATTTTGATTGATGTATTTGATCAATCTTCATTACAAATAATTGCATATTTTATCTTTATAAAATCTACAGCGCAAAATACTCTAATATTGTTATCAGTCATTTTAATGTTTTTCCGCAATTTCCGCGTAGACGGAGTTATTTTGACAAAAATTTATTATAATGTTATTAAAACAAACGCTCACATTTTCATGAGCTTATTGAATATATATTTGAGCAATGAGTTGTTTTTGTACAAATTCCAAGCAGGCGCAACGAACGCCTACGATATTCATATTTAATTTTAATAAGGCATTTTCCCGGAAATGGCAAAGTTAAGGATAATGCAATTGCTCGCATATCCTTTGCAAGATGACCCAGATTCCTCAACGGAAAACTGACCCTTTTCCGTCGTCCTCGGAGAAATAAGGTCTACGATTGCATGCATAAATAAAGATTCATTTCAAGCAATTCAAATCAACTTTTTTCACTCTGTGTGAGTGACTAACTCTTAAATGAAGTTGAAGAAAATTGATGTCAAATTTTAATATTTGGGACAAAGATAAGAAAAATTTCGAGATGCTTTTATAAATAACAAAAATATAATAAACTATCAGACATATTAAAAGAAAATTTTTTAACACTGTTAAAAAAATTCACGTTTCGCACTTCCGTCTCATCTCCAACTATCTCATTTCACCACCTAGCCTCATACCTTGCTAGCTCTTTCCCAGAAAACTTTTTTAAATGTAAATTTGTTTTTTTTTAATTTCAGGAAATATATCAGAAATATATCATATCAAAATGTATTTAATTTATATAATTGCTATCTTATTTAGTGATATTTTCTATATTATTAGTAGTAATATGGACATATTCAAAAATGTGACCTGCGTTTCGTATCTAACTGTTAGCAGATGTACTGCATTAATAGACTCCGTCTATTTTGAGAGTGAAATAGTGAAAAGTAATCAAAGTTGACCGCTTAATGTGTGATAGCTAAGTAAACTTGTTACACACATTTTCACTAGAAAGCATTTTCCAATGTTACTTGAATCTGATTGGTTGTTATTCATCACTTGAACATGACTCTACCAATCACAACTAAGCTTTGCTCTGCTCTAATATTTTTAAAACAGGTATCTCCCTTTCTTCCTAAATTGAAATATGCATAATTGATAGGTATTTTCATATAGAATACATGTCTTTAAATAGATACTTACTCTGTAAAATTAATTAACATTTTCTATTGTCAATTATTATTATCATCAAACAATAACACAATAAAACTCCAAATAATTTAAACTTAATGAAAAGTAATTAAAATTTCAGGAAATAATTGTTAAAATTAAAATCATATAAGTAGCAATTTTGGTTGTAGAATAATTATAATAATTCATATTGCAAGACATTTAATTAATATGATTTTGAGATATATTAAAATTGGTACGTAAATTGCATTTTTGTACGAGGAGCCAAAAATTGATTTATTAATAAGTTGGGCGTGTTGTTGCACGTAATAAATCATTTCACTCATGTACACGCATTAATTTTGTGCCCTACGCATGTTAATTTAAATGAAGATGATTTTCATCGCATGATTATACATGTTAACTGCACGCATGTGATCGCGTTTTAATCGCATCGTGTTCGTGCATTTAATTAAGGCTTTTGCTCTTGTTTTATTACGCGTGCAATACAAAATGTTTTTTTACTAAAAGGAATTACTTTATAAATGATATTTGATATTATATAAAATTAATTATTACATCTCATTTTTTGTATTATTACTATTATTACCAACTGGTGAAGATAAATACACAACTTTACGAGACATTAATTGAAAATACTTTGACGTAAGAGAATGAAAATAGATAAGTAGGTATAATAGGTTAACATCTTTATCCCATTCGATTGTTAACAAAGTTCTAGTTGGATGGTGCGAGGCAATTTGTTTTGATTACACATTAAGCAAATTTACTTTTCTCGTTTTTGTGCATTAGCCGACCTTCCTCTCCTCCTCACTTTCGCTGGTCATAGCTTTTCTTCTTTCTTTTTTTTTTTTGATCATGATGACGATGCTCTTATTCAAAGCCGCTTTTTACTAATACTTATTGCATTTGCGTAAAATGCCATGACTTGTAATCAGGATACTTTATCATCATGCACTTTTTGATGTTGTATTTCTATTTTTAAAAAAGCACGTAAAAATAAAATATAGCAAATGTATCACATCCGACATATGGTTAAAAATAAAAAAAGAGCATATTGTCAATTATCTGTGAAAATCTGTTTCAAGTACAATTAAACAGGATAATAATTAATCACGAAAGAGGAGCAATAGGTTGAAATTTTTAATTAAAATTGTGTCCGCTTACGACCGCATGACCTACAAACGGTTTTTGTCGGATGACAGCTTGTTGAAAAAGGGCTTTAGTGAGTCTTTTTCGCTTGGTGGATTTTAATTTTCAATGTTGCTACGACACGAAAAATGTCTGGTTGTCATTGTATTGGTGTAATTCCAATTTGCTTTCTGCATTGCTGTCTAGTGTTTTCATTTTTATTGCTTTGCATTTGACATTTTTCTTCGTTTTGTCGTTCTTTTCTCTTCGTTATCTCCTGCAATTTTCAGCGTGTTATACATTTCTGTCACACTTATATATTCAAATTTATGTACGTTGAATTATTTGAATGACTATTTAAATACAAGAATAAATTTCTTACAGTTGCAAATGACCTCACACAATATTTTATTTATATATTTAGTAAGGTCTCAAAGATTTCGAACCAACTGAATTATGAGAATATGTTGCTAATAAAATTCCATGAAATTCATTCACCGGTAAATTTTTACAAGTTTACTTTTGTAATTTGTTAAAAGATCTAACACTGCTTCATAGTACTGACTAACTGATTCATAATTTACACAACTGTCAAGTATACTGAGTGTTATAGAAATAAATTTACTATAAAAATAAAAACAATTAATTAGTTTGTCGTTTAAAGATAATCTAAATAAAACATCAAAATTTAATAAAATCAGTGATACCATTTTCAAAAATAAAAGTGGCTTGTACATATTTATAGATTTTTAAAGTATGTACCTAGTTATAAATAGACTATATATGGATTACCTATTCTATATAAATATGTTCTTCGCATCTTGTGAATTTAATTTTAGTTCGTCTAGATGTCAAGAAAAAATCATAAAGTGCGGTATTTACAATATCACTAGGCATGTTTTTTAAGCAGCCGCTTTTATCTCTATTTGCTCCCTTCTTTTATTCATGTGGCGCGTTCGTTTATTAAAATCCTTGCTCCTTTTTGCTCCTTCCCTGCTTCTTTGTGGCATTATAGATTTTCTCATCTCATGCGCGGATCCGTGTTTTTCGAAGTGGCTAAAAAATGACTTCTTCAAAGCGATAAAGTACTTTTTTATATGTATTATAAATGCGTCAAAGTATTAGACTCAGTGTCGCTCATAAAAAATTTATATACAGTGAAAATATAAATATTGCAAAAAATAATTCACGTTTTTTTATTATTCTTAAAGATTTTTAAAATGCAGCGGACAATTTTATGGGGCAACACATAAATATATGAAAAATAATTAAGAAAAGTTTGCAATTTTATTATTATACAAAAATTAATAAATATTTAATTAGTCAGTGAATTCAAAAACAAATTGAATATTTAATTTTTACATAAAATATAAATTTCTTAAGAAACGCGAATCAAAATACCAAAATTGCGTTAAACTGCAAGAAATAAAATTTTTATAACCAAAGTCATTGATATTATTGATTCTATCTGGTGGTTTTATTAGGGTGCAATCAACACGATGTAAATATCGTTTCGTCTGCGCATTTTAAACTGCGGAATTCACTTTATTACCAAGCAAGTGCCTTGAGCGATTCCATGAAGCAGAAAACGCACAAATGTAAACAAGTTTTTCGCGCACCTCGTTGAAAACCAATCAAGATCGTTCGTTTATTCGCTTGGTATCATCAAAGTACGCCGGGTTTGATTGAACTGTTTTCTCAAGTTAACAGTCGCATTCTTATATTTTGCTTTTGCATTCTTAATGTTAGTTTTCATTCGAGTAATAGCTTTGATAAACATATGTTGGAAAAGTTGAATAATTCTAGAAGAAAAACTTGTTTTCACTAGATATGAAATAGATTCCTAATAAATTTATTTGTTGAACTTGAATACCTAAAAGAAACATTCAAATTTAAAAGGAATGCAATAAAATGCGATTTTACACCCTCAAGGGAGCAATCTTCACTTTTTTTTTACGTCCTTTCATGTTCATCTATTTTGCATTTCCTTCGCACCCTGGAAAGATGCAGACACTCAAATAAAACTATTGTAAAAATGCTCTAAATATTTTAACGCGCAGTGGAATTTAAATAAACTAAATTGCTTAAATGTTTACACTTGGATTCAATTTAATTTAAATACTAAATCTTTCACTTTTCAAAATAAAAAGGATGGAATAAAATATTAGACAAGTTTTAGTTGACTTTTTGTAATGTTAAAAAGTTTGCAAGGTTTATATCGATTTTATTCTATCATGTTTAGAACAGATAAACGCAATAAATTGCTGCTTAAAAATATCTAGAGGGCAATAACTTTATGCGACTTTTTTCCACCTTTATTTTATAAAGGATTTCAATCCATAAGCACTGATAACTTTCTTCATGAAAAGTTTCAGACTTATAAAATTAAATTCACATATGTTAGGTTTCGAAAAGTTTATAAAAGTTTATGGCAGTTTTATATCAAAATGCCAACACTGTACGGAAAAACATTATGAAAAGTTAAATAATTTTAATTAGCTATTTGTAGACGTAATTATTTAATAGCAGTAGTAGCAGAATAATAGGAGAGAAATTTAAAGATTATTTGATATGCGTAAAGGCGTAAAGTAAGTATTCAACGTAATATACTGTAACGACCAAAATAACTTCCATTTGATTACAATGCATGTGTTTCATTTGCTTCTGGATAAAGTTGCGCGGCTGTTGCCCGAACTAAATGCAAAGACACATTAAAGCGTTAACGAAATGGGCACTCTGAACGCATTTACTCGCGCATATAATGTTTATTTATTCATTTCCTTCTTCTTTGTTTTTCGTTTTATTCTTCCGGGGATTAAAGGGCAACAAGATTTTTGCTACCAATATAAAATGCAATGTGCCTAAAATAACATTAACCCGTAATATAAACAAAATTATGGTTTAAATAGGATTTAGATATCTTACGTAAAACATTAAGTTATAAACGTATCATCACGAAGAATTCTTGAAATTTTCAACATTTTAACTAGTTCTTAAACAACTTACTTAAATAGAAAAATACTCATTAAATAATTACCTTTAATTTATTTCTCAATTCTCCTATTTTATTGGCATAGTTTACATTATTTTAGATCGTTAAGTAAATTCATTAAATTCCAAACTAAATTAATTAAATATTTCAATATCTTTAACAGATGAATTATTTTGGAAAAAAAAAAAATCTCATATTTTGTGAAAAAGTATATTTTATTATACTTAGTTAAATAGCCAAATGCTATTAATAGTTTGTAAAGTTGTTGTTGACCTGTTCATCGAGTTCAATGCTATGCAAATGAATTTTTATTTTTATGATCGTCGTTGGACGGTACAACTGCTGATCACTTTGATCACTTTCTCAAACGCTCTTCATAAACGTAAAATGAATTTATAGGCTCGCGCAGTTCATACGCATAAACTTTCTGTATTTTAACTCTGACTACTTGTTAACTTGTTAAGAGCTCGCTTTGTTAACGCAATGCATTCGAATTTGTTAAGCGTGCGCGCATTCGTGCACTAACCGACGACCAAACTTGGTGAGTACAACTTTATCAAAGCATGTATTATTATACGTTCCGAGGCGAATAAGGCGTGCTTTTTCCAATGAAAAACTGCAACCTACAAAGAGTCATACTGCTACCTATCTATTTTGAGTTATATAAATGCT
Source organism: Aleochara curtula (assembly GCA_963978815.1). Classification (NCBI taxonomy): domain Eukaryota; kingdom Metazoa; phylum Arthropoda; class Insecta; order Coleoptera; family Staphylinidae; genus Aleochara; species Aleochara curtula. Next base: position 9,989,618 of record OZ022215.1, on the reverse strand, counting down.
ACGAATAAATTGGAAATTAAATGTTGTTTGATTTAAATCCGAATGCTAAATATACTGGAATTTAATCTAATACCTTATAATGAATCACGTTTATTGAATATGAATATATGTTAAACTCCATCGATTGTGGCTGTAATGACACTGTGTATGCAATTCATCTGTATTTGGCAAATTTGCAGGTTTTATACTAGTGTGACATGCTAGTCGAGCGCATGTTTTATGTATGGGAATATTCCAATTACAAACATAACCACATTTTATTGCCTTTTAACTGTTCTAAGTGTATCGCTGATATTCATTCATTTATATTACTCTTATTTTAATTTAATTTAAATAATTTAATAATTTAATTTATACAATTTTAGGTTCAGAATAAAACCTAATCGACAAAGAATAACTGAGTTCTTAACGTTATCGATAATACAGGGTGCTATAAAATTTTCGTTTGATGCCAAAATAAAAGTAAAGTAATCGCGAAAAATGGAATTCCTATTATCAAATGAATACGACAACAGTGACAATTTTATGTGAGATAGCTTTAATGATAATATCAATTATCTAATGTCCATTATTGCCTGCAAGCCACTTGAAAACTGCATTATCCATGTTGCTTGTGGTAAAAATTGACACACTTTTAGTTAATACACTGAAAATAATTCAAGCGTTAACAAAAAATAATAATTGATGGAAATGATAATAAATTGAACGGTGCAAACGTTATCTATATTTGACTAAAATAATAATTTAGCAAATGTTAACCCAAAAGAATAATATTTTAATAGATTTACAAACATTAGATTAAAATTTAAGATTACTATCAGAAATTCTTACCTACTTATATTATTTATATGTATGATTTTAACATGAAGTAAAATATGAATTATTTTTGGGAAAGTGATTCAGAAATATTGCAAAAAAAAAACACTCCCAAACCTAAAATAAATATCCATTGTACATAAAACTAAAAATATTTCGTGTCAGAGTAATGATAAGAATTAACGTTACCGTCATTGACTTATTTACTTTACAAATTTATTTGTGATGCAAGCTAAAATTATATATGTATTTCCAAAAATATCGGTCGTTCCGCTATGTATATTGAGTGAGCTTGTTCATTAAGTCTTATGCAATCAATTTCTTTGCGCATGTTTATTTTGGATGTATAAATACTTCCTGTAATTATAATTTCACTCAGTTGCTGCTTTAATGTTCTATTAAATCATAATGGATGACTCAATAATGACTGATTTTCTTCTCTTACAAAGCATTAAGGATGAGATGCCTTAATAATAATACCTTGCATGATAATATGTTTAAAAAGCTGACTTGATGATTAATTTATAAATATTTATGTCAAGACAATTTTTACAGGTTATTTACGAGTTTGAAATAAAAACAGGATTACATGTTCTAGTAAAAATTATAAAAAGTGGTAATGTAATTTAAGGAGGTTTTCTAATGTAGAATTAAAAGATTCATTTTATATTCTCAAACTTTATACACTTAAGAATATGTCCTTAAAAGGATTTTTTTAAATTTTATTTATTTTATGAGTTACAGCCATTTTTGTCGCGCTGTATCTGCGTTGGTCCTACTGAAACAGTACCTGCGTATCTGCGCACTAAAACTTTAAACGCGTTTTTCTCGAAACTACATTTTTGGAACTGTCTGACATGACATCTCAAGTTCTAATAAACTGAGTTATTTGCAATTTTGTGTAAAAAACATCGCAAAAACAAAATTTTCCCTGAAAAATATATATTATTTTTGGCTTTTCATGATACGGGTACAACGGAATTTATACTAATTAAGAAGATATTTGGTACTTTGGTTTCGGAAAGGCTGAAATCATGTTAGGTCACCCCTTTTTTAGGACCTTCCACTTTGCCAGCTCATAACTTTGTTATTTTTGAGTTTTTTCGGTAAATCCTTTTCAGTAATGTTAAAATATCAATAAACAAATGGTTAAAAAAATGGATAGTAAATTATTGTGTTTCGTTTTTATAGAGGTTCAAAACCCGCACGAAATTCATGTTTCTTTACTAGAATACCCGCTTCATATTTAAAATCAATAATATTAATTTTCATTATGAAAAAATAACTTATTCGTAAATCAATTCATGCATAAGCAAAATAAAATTATTTTCAAGAATTCAAAAAGTTGAATTGAGAAAATACAAAGTTGGGTAAAATATTTGATAATGCAATGAACATGGTTTGCGGATGCCTAGCGAGTGGATTACTGGGTTATTCATTCGCAAGAGCATTTCGTAGTGGAATTGAAGCAACGCGCAGCGACGTGCTCGACGACCATGAAGACAATGAGTGCACCGCATTCAAATTAGTATCATGCGCTCCAGCTGTGAGCACTTTTCGGGGGTTCTTTCTCCTTTATTTCAAGCCGACGAACATTATCAAAATTCGCATCGCATAGAAATTTCCTCGTTTTGTTTTATTACTGCACTTTTATTATATAGTAATTTACTCGCTGCAATGGGAAATTCACAAATTCTCTTACTTATTCTCTTCAAATTATAATTACATCTTTATTTTATCCTTTACTGTATTGTGAAAAGAATATATTTCTGATTCCTTGTAAGATATTCTTAATAGTTGTATAATCTTGCTTGACTATTATAAAAACTTTATTGAGATGATATTTAACTTTTCCTTACTTGATGATTGTAGAAAGTTATTCCTTGTTATTTTAGTCAAGTCAAACTGCAATTTATATAAGTAAAGATTAAATGTTTTGGAAAATTAAAGATAAACATTGATGAAAATGTTACTTCGTATTAGGATTATTGCTTTTCAAACAAGGATAATACCAAACAAAATATTATTTTTGATTAACATTCAATGTTTTTGTAAGTTTAACATTTAATTGTATGTCCCTGTATAGAACCAATAAAATATATGTATTTTTTGTGTGCAAAATCTGGTAACAAATCATTTTGGAATGACATTTCCAATTTGCTTTAATGCATTTTCATTGAATGCGTCAAGTGTGAAAGTACATGAAAAGTATTTCGTTTTCCTTTTATGATATAAGATAATAAAGAAACCCGGATACGGGATTTAAGAAATTTTAAAAAAGCTTTTAAGCTAATTAGGAACTGATGTAAAAAATGAAGATGCAACAATATTTTTAGCTTTATGTATTATCAGATGTTTCATAATTTAATTAATTATCACATAATTTAATTTTAGAAGTTACTTGGGTTTTATCGTAATCAAAACTCATGTCTAAAAATAACAATTTTCTTGTTGTTCTAGTATATTCTTTATAAATAAATTTAAATTTATTTGATACATTTCTAAATTATTAGAACACTATGTATATATTGTAGTAAATATAGCATTTTGCCTTTCATAATAACACCGTAAATGTATCGGTTGTGTTTTTATCAGCAAGCTCATTACATGCGAGCATGTTGAATCATTCAGTTGTTGAACTGATATTACATTTCGTGACGTTCTGCGCATTCGCATTCTTCTTTCTCGAGTGGCGTAAGTAAATTTCCGATCGCTGCAAGAAATACGAAATACTCCTACATGCCGACCGCCTATACGAAAATGTTTCGCGATCTTCCTCTTGAGCAATTGTCTCTTAAGACTGCAATGCAATGTGACGTGCGCCGCCGCTGCTGCCTACTTGCTTTCTTTCTTTGCTCAACGCACCGCTCGACTTTATGCGAGACAGACCTTAAATAGAGAACTCGTAAATATGCCACAAAAATATACACAAGTGTATTCAAATAATGCGTGCGCAGCTTAAACTTGACAACAATTTATCTGCCAATAATTGACTCATTTCTTATTCTTTTCTTTCTTCGATTTTGTTTCTTTATAGTTTTTCATTTCTGTACTTTCCCGTTTCCTTTTAAAACTTTTATCGTACCCATATATATTTAATTATTATATACAATTGCGCAGGTGAAAAATATTTTTGATTTTATTTTGTCATTATTTTAAAAGATTTATCACACGTTATTTATTTACTTCATATATTTCAGCTTTCAGCTAAAAATTATTATAAATGGCTGATATACAACATTCGCAGAAATACGTTTGGTGACGATAACTCGAAAAAAATTATTCGCAAATTTAGTTCAAGAAGATTTCGTTAGAAAATTAGATTATTCCATGGTGCCACGACGAGATTTTCCAAACTCGAGAGTTAACACAACTGGTGAAGGTTTGAATACAAACTTTTAGTTGTTATACCTGTATTTCTTTAATTCTAAAAGGTCCGTCTTTCAAGTACCAAATATTATAAATAGTTACGGAAAATTTGGTATTTATCGGATTCATAGTTTCTCAGTTAACTTACGATAAAAGTTTCAAATACAGCCAAACTAATATGAAAATAATGCGCGATAAATACGTAACAATTACTCCTGTGATTTTGTATTACACATTCTGAAATTTGTCTAAGGAATTTTTGTCTAAATATACAAAAAGATTAAGCAATTTAAAAATATCCTTTTTTTTCCAAAATCGCAAATGTATATAATTGCATAAATTCCATGTATAAAAAAAATTGGCGTTAATTATGCTTGTTTCGTAATTAACCTGTTCTTTAATAATAAAGAAACGCTAATGAGGACAAATTTATTTTATTATCGTTTTATTATCGGGTTTGTGTTTTTTTATGTAGTGCTTGAAAACAAACACGAGTCAAGCATTTCAATTAAGGTCCTGCTCACTACGCTTTTTGCTCGTGATAAGACCTTTTACTTTGTACATATACCTAGGTATGATTCCTATCAGCCAAGGCAGTACTTAATGCCTTGTTGCACGTGCGCATGCAAATAGAAATGTAAATGTCGCTGCATTAGCACGTGCTACATTGATATTCATGGCAATTATATTTGCATTAGCATAACATTCTTATCAATTGTGTTTTTCCAATGTATACTTAACTGAAAATAGCAACGAACTACCGTAAAACCTATATTGCTGTTGTTTTAATAAAGACATTTAACTATTTGTGCAAGTAATATTACCTATAGTAATCAAAATACAAAATTAACAAGAAAAGCCATTTTAAATTTTAAGTTGTATTTCGAACCTGTAATAAAATTGAAAACAAATATTGTTCTAACTGTTCAAATATGTTTGTTTTATGAAATTAATTTTCTTTCAACTTGTAAATTCAATAATTTTTTAATTAAAAGATTTTTCAGCGTATTAGTATTTAAGCTGAAAATTATTTTTCAGGTATATATTCAAAATAAATGTAAAAAAATTGGTTTTATGTAAAACAAATAAATGAAAAAATTCGCATGAATGCAAAACCCGGTGCCATTGGCACTTTTCCAAAAGTCGACTAATAATTCAATGTGCAGGCAATTTCTTTACCGCCTGCGTTCTTCCGGCTTTAACAACATGTTTACATTGGCAAATTCCCTACTCGTTTTTCAGCCGATTCGCAACAATGGCGAAAGATTTGTTGCTTAATTAGATAAATGCCTCATTTCTTTTATCACCATCGCAATTCAAAATTCCATATGAATGAAAAACTAACAATATTCAAGATCAATTTATGGGTAAGAAAATATCCTTCTCGGCCTAAGGAACAAAAATAATGTGCAATTGATGTTTTGTTATTCATAACCAAATTGGTCGTAAATCTACCAACCAATGACTTTTTTATTGTTCAAGAGGTAAATTATTTTATGGCTGTTTTTGGATTTTCAGTGATTTGCTAAATTAACTAAAATTAAAAATAAGTTCGTATCGTTTATTTTCTTTGGTGCTTCTTTGTGCTTGTAGTTTGCGTGTCGATTGCGAATCATCATTATCATAGAATTGTTTCTTGCAGTAAAAACAAATGTGCGTAAAGGTTTTCCCCATTCTATTAGAGAGCTTTCCTTCTATCCTCGCTCGCTTCAGTAAGTACAAATACAAAGCATTTTATATTTAGCAAAGAGCGAGGAATATAATATAAAAGTGAAAATGAGAAGGAAACCCATGAAATGATATGACCACTTGGTTCATTTGTTTTTAATAATATTGCACGGCAATTTTCTGAAACCCTTCAAAAATCGAGTAAACCCATTATATTTTTCTCTTCATAATAATGCAGAATACCTATTTAATTTTTACATTTGAGTTTCGTAATTTTGCTTGTAAACTTTGCATAAGATAAATAAAATTCATTGAGAATAAACTAAGTTACTTTATCGCAGACCAGCAAAAAAAGAGACAAGGTTTACGTTTAATGCGGGGGCAGCACGAAAAGCATATGTAGCAAAATGTTTATAGGTTATGTCAATACAGACTGCAGACCGAATATACTTGAATTCATGATCAACAAGATAAATCAATATTCAATAGTTAATGAATATAATTATTGATGCTTTAATTGAAATAAATACAAAATTGGAATATTTAATTGACATCTTAATTAACTAGTAAAAGTTCTAAGTTCATGTTCCTTTTAAAGGATTCTTTATAATTTTGTAATTGATTGGTTATGTAAAATACGTTACTTACACATTTCTTCTCCTAGAACCCATACTTCCGGTCTTGAATTGACTTCAACCAAAACAGTTGGAGTGCATACCAAAAGAACCATAAGATCGGCAATGCTGAGGTTCACCAGGAAGATGTTGGTGCTGTTGCGCATGTCCTTCGTCTTGAAGATGACAATGGGTACCATGATGTTGCCAACAACACCCAAACACATGATGAGTATGCAGAACACCATCGAAGTGGTGCGAATGTATGCCGGAAAAGCGGGATTATAACTGCCATTTGACGACGACGAAGAACTTGGACCCACTTGCGTGCCATTGTCGATGAAAAAAGTTGTGTTGGCGAAAAAGTCGGTTGCGTTCACCGCCGCCGAAGTGGAGGACGACGTCGTCGTCGTGCTGGCGAGGAAGAGCGCTGTTATCGTGGCCGACGTCGTCGTAACCGCCGACGAAATCATAGCGCGGGGGCGCGCACTCGACCAGACCGATGGTAGTAATAGTGATAGCAGCGTATCAATCTGCACATGGTGTGCGTGCACTCACATCGCACACACGTTACTTTCGGCGACTGGGACGCGAATTCGACTCACGCAGCGCGGAATAGCTGTGCGACTCGACGCGACGCGCTATTATCGCGCACTGGCGGCGGCTGCGGCTGCGGCGCGTCAACCGAACACGAGATGACGAAGAAGCAAAGGAACAGCATGCGCGTCACCACTCTCAACGCGTTGTTACTTGAACACATTAAGCTTTAAGACTGTTGAATTGTTAATGATGTTTAAATGAACGACTTAAATAATAACAATTGATCCATTAAAAATTTTTTCAATAAACTCACATTTCAATTGGTCATGCGAGTTATATTTGTAGCTTTTAAATAATTTAGTTACATGGATTGTTATGAATTTTAAATTATTTGAAAAGGAAAGCAACACAACATTTAAAAATTGCTGCATTTTATTCAAATATTTGCGGACCTGAATGAAAAAAATAAAGAAACGACACAACATTTTCCATTCTTCTGCTGAGGAACTTTCCATTAATGTAAGCCTTTTTTAAATTTCATTGGCGATTAGAAGTAAATGAAGTTTTGCTTAGATGAATTGAAATAAAAATACATTATGTAATAAGCAATAATTAAAAAACTTTTAGTAAAAAAGAGATAATAAGGACTTTTTATAAAGAAACAAAAGAATAAGTTATTATAAGAAGCCTACACAAAAACTTTTAACAAGTTTGTAACTTGTAAAGTTAACCTAAATATTAAGCATCCTCTTGTATTCACAAAATACATAAAAATAATCAAAAAAGTTTATATGATATAAGCTTTACAACAGAGCAAATAATTAAATGCAAGATATGAATTAACAATTATGCAAAGTAAAAGACCACTACTCGCATGCATGGTTGCATACAGAAATGTTTAAACTATTGACTTATAATAAAATATTACATATAACTAGCGAACCTTTAATAATTTTAAATATGTGCTATTGTTTATCAAATAGATCATATTAAAAATTATTTGAGATTAACAATGAAAATTTTATACTATGAACAATAATACTAGATTTAATACGACGCTAACCTAATTTCTTCTTTGTGTTTGAATTAACATTAGTTAAAAATTCAAACATGACTTATTAAACTGAATAACGCTAATGAGGAAAACTTAATTAAGCAATCAAACTAAAATTTGACGTTGAATGAAAATTGAAGGAGAATTAGATCAACAAAAGCAAAACAACAATGGGAAAATATAAAGCAAGGGTGCTCATCAATTAGCTGAATTAATTCAAACCAATCTTGCGTACCAATTACTAATTAAGCATTGGGAATAATTAAATGATTGTTGAACAATGAACGTTTGCGTTTGCTGCACGCAGAAAAACTGCCTACAGTCGATCGGAAAGCACTTTTGCAATACTTACTCATAGATAATAAGCATCTGATTGCTGCTTGTGTAATTTTAATTCATTTAATAAAAAAAAGGAAAACCATTATCGTTATTATTAATATGATTATGCGTTATTATGCAATGTAATCAATTGTAGGTATCTAAAAATAAATAAATTTATACGCATGCAAAATACAAATGGATAAACCAAGTAAGTAATTAATGATGTATTAGCATTTTGCAATACATTACAGCGAATCTTGAAACACTCAATATGATATTAACAACATACACAAATTACATGGACTTTGCGTGTAATATTTTACCAGTTGTTTGTTTAAAATTATATGGGATGTAATGAATATTATTCTAATACGATATATAAAATATGCTTTTTCAATATATTTGGTGAAATTCAAACACTCCGAGTGGTATAACTTGGATTTTATTTAATTACAAATATTGTCGTCGAGTGTACATGTAAATGTCAATATGTGTATGACGGTTGTAGCTTACATTGTTATAAAGTTGAAGCAAGTGGAGAAAATTGTAAACTGATTGATGCATGAAAGAGAAGGGTCCGGATTTCACAATTATGGAAAAGTACATCAGACTTACTTATTATTTTGCTACAATTATCTTGAAAGGATTTCCTGATCTAAGGTCATTATCGATGTCTTGATATAATAAATTATGTCATTTACATGTCGGTAACATGTTGATTTATAAATAAATAATTATTACTTTGTAATTAAAACATTAAAACACGAAATCAGGTTGGGCGATTGGATGACCACCAATTCCCGTAAAAAATCGAGGGTCAAGAAACCCCATTAGGGGAGGCCAGGGCTCAAATTGGGCTGAAGTGCCACAGAAAAAATTAAAACATTTATTAATTTACGGGAACCGGCAAGTAAATATAGTTTTTTTTTAAATTTTTTGAGAGTAAAAAATTCAGGGAATTTATATCGTTAAATGTGATTAGTAATCATTCCAATGCAACTTCTCTTTGTTATTACTACCTACAAGTTTTAATTTCTTGTGGTCGTTTTGGGAGACCGAAAAATTTTACCTTAAAAATGTTTTCTATGTTTGATGGTCCTGAGAAGATTTAACAACAGGATTAATCGGTTTTATCTTATTAGTTTCATCTCTATTTTACTTTGACTTAAAAATTGATAAACAAATTGATAAACAAAACTTCAAGAAAAATAAAAAGTATTCTATCTTGCATTATGAATGACTAAAACATCATCACAATAGGAAATTTTTATAACAAATCATGCTTTATGTATGCATTCCAATTATGAATTTATTCATTATTAGAACTAAGAAATTTCATAATAATTCAAGCTCATTCTTATGTATTTAATCGTTATCCTTGCAAAGGATAATGAAATTTATTTTGATTACAATCACAATTTGAAAGGTACAATTACTTGTGGGTATTTTAACCGAGTTCTTATAAATATTTAAGTAAATAATGCTAATTTTTTACTTACGCATGTGGTGTAGGTAATTCTTATTGCTATTGGAGTAGCATATAGAGTTGGTTCATTTTGAAGCACTCTACGAGCAATGGTAGTAAATTATCCGATGGCCCCTTCTCTCAAATGGAAATTCTACATAAATAGCAAACGCACTCGCAGACCGCTCGCACTGATAAATTTCGAAACACGCACAAGAGAGCGAATCAACAAATAAACTCCGGTTTGCTGCTTGCTCGTTGCACTTTACGTACTCAGTTTCTTATAGTTGCTCTTCAGTCTGTCAGTGAAGACTTGTCCTGCGTTTCTTGCGGTTAAAGCACGAAACGTTGAGTCGGGTTATGCAATACAGTTGTTGAGTGTTTAGTGAATATCCCATTTATTTTGCTTAATTTTAAATAAAACTTTATTGTTATTTAAAAAGTGTCTTTTGGGTAACAGTAAACAAAATATCAGGTAAGTTTTATAATTATATTTTTTCTTGTAATCAACTTTTGAATTAAACATAGAAACAATAATTAGATAATTTGACACAATTTTTAGGAGAATATAACAAAATACTCTTAGAAAATGTTTCAATGGTTTAGTTCAAAATCAGATTTGTTTATTACACAATATTATTAATATTAGTCTTGAAGATATATTCACTTGCGTAATCGTAATCAGTGTACCTTTAAAGCTGTATTACTATTGAAAGGATCAATTCTATCCTGTGATAATTTGCATAAAATAATTAAAACGCGTACTAATTGCGTACGATAGGCAAGAAACATAATTAAAATTGAAAGCTCATACGCAATTTAATTATTGCTATAATATTGTAAAAATGCAATTGCAATAATAGAATCATGTATTTTTATTTGTTCAACGCGCGTTTTATTGCATTATTCATTTCTTAATCTAACTTTGTATACGCACAATTACACAATTACCTTTCAATTTATTCTTTTATTTTTCCATTAGTTATTCGTATTTTCAATTCAAATAATATTCAACCAAATATTGAACTTTAATTTGAATGAAGCATTTGGCATCGATCATGAAGAAACACAAAAATGAATAAGAAAGAACCTTGATTTTTGCGTCATGTGCATTTGTAATTTGCAATTTGCCAATGCAACGTTCGCAATTTAACAGTTGAAAGCGTACAAGAAAGGCATTGGCGCGCGCGTATGCAATAATGTTCCACTCGGTCGCTTTCCATCGCTTTTGACACAATTTCGAAAATAATTGCTATGCCTGAAGGCAATAACCTATCAGTCGTTTACGCTTTAACGCTATTGTCTTATACTTCACGCGCTGATCTATAAGTTGACACAATGAACATTAATCTTGGGAGCTACTCTCGTTCTTTTCCTATTCGTAACGAATTACAGAATAATAATTATTCATTCATTGATCATTGCTTTTTTACCCTTGTTGCCATTTTTTATGCCGTTTTTGTATCTTGAATGCGCAACACTTGTAAGTAAACTTGACCCTGGGTAATGTTTCATTACTAGACTCATTTGTTATGTGTTACGTTCTTACATTAATGCAAAAACATTTCAGTAACAATTTGCAATATAATTAAATAAAATTACAAAATGAAATTATCCATAAGAGTTAATAATATTGAAGAAATTATTAATTACAATTTTCAGGAAATATAAAATAAGCACATCTTACTATTAATTTAGTACAAGGACTTTTTAAATTAGATATTTTAAATAAGATATCCTGCGGTTTTTAATAAAAACAATAATTCAATTTGTTTAAGTAATTTGTTAGAAAATAACTGATTATGAATTTGAAATCACAGTCATGAACATACTGATTAAATTTAATAATATTTTAAAATAATTTTTATTTAATTGACATTTCACACATGAATTAAATTTGATTTCAAAATCAAATTAATTAATTAAGGATATTTGAATGCATAGGTGATCGTAGGTCGTGTATAACTGGACCGAGGACGATATTTGCTTATTTAACATTCACAAGACATTAATTTAAATATGTATTTAACCGTTACTAGACAAAAAATGTTTTAATTTATATGCATCTTATTATTCAGCAGCAAAACATTAATCAACACTTTTTATTCTCTGTTGTCTTGCTCGAGTTTTATAAACATCTTTATGACAAATGCATAAAAACTCAACTTAACGATGCATTGCCTCTCTAATCTTCTGTTCTAACATTAAGAAGTAAACACGTTATGCATTATTATTACTTATTATTCTATGAAGTACAAAGCACATTAATTTTAGTTTCGGTTCACACCGCATTGAAAGCAAGGTCTTCTTTCCACTGTTCTTCGTCTGAAGCACATTAATCATTTCTCATGCAAAATATAAATTCATTTTCAACACAATTCTAATTGATAAATATGCAATGCTTTGACACGTTGAGAGATAATATCATTAAAATCATTAAAGTTATTGATGATTAATCACACGATTAAATATTAATTTGTTATAAATAGTTCAAGACGAATAAAAAACAAGGTCATTTCCCCTGAACTGGTTTTAAATTAAATCTTCAGTACGCCGATGACGTTAATTCGATGGAATTTAGTTTAAAAGAAGATAAAATATTTTTAATAATAATATTTTAGTAATTGAAATAATTTATTTTATTGTGGCAAGTCTCATTGAAACAATATTCAATGAGATATAAGCAATATATATAAGCAGTTTTAATATCAATAATAAAGTTACTGATAGAGAGATATCATACATAGGTAATAACAAATTATATGTGATTTGAACTTTACAATTATTTCAACTTGGCACATTTAAACAATTATTAAGCAATAAAGTCACAAAACTTATGAAGAAAAACATTATGTTTGAACAATAATTTTAATTACTCTTCGTATTATCCATAATGATGTTTTAATACTTAGCAAAGTGTAAAATAATTTTTTAATACATTTACAAGAAATAGTTTTCAAGTAAACAAAGTTATTAAATGTTATCAAGTGATGAAATCATGAATACAATTGCTTGATATTATTATAAAAAACTCGTAATATTAAAATACAATCATATTGTCAAGGACTTGTTTAGTGATATATTTATTTTCGACCCGAATTAATTTGTAAACAAATGATAAATTTTCCAAGTCCATTTGATAGTAGGTACATGCAACCATTTGATAATACTAAGTTTTCGTCATAGTTTTGTAATAGTTGATTGCGTTGATTTATCATTCAGATGATGAACTTAAGTACGTATTTATCCAATGCGCATGCATAATAATAATCGACTCTCTCTCCCAGCTGCCTTTCAAGATACGGATGAATGTGCGCAGACGTGAAGCGCTCAGAACGAATTCAATTCCGTTTCAACGACGCATCAACAATCATCGTCCGAATCATCATGTTATTTCATAAGCGGCCTGCATGCGCTACGCACCAGTCTCAATAATCATTATGTGTAAACAACAAATACTCGCAATTAAAACACAATTACGTCCGAGCGCTGTGCTATAAACTAATCACCGAGTTGTGAACGAGTCGTTGACACGGATTAATTAATGTGCTTATCCTTAAATAGCCTATTCTTATTAATATTCAACGTGACATTAACTCGATTGATAGAAAAATGGAGAGTGCGTGTCCTATAATACCTGAGTCAAACGTAAGTAGCAAGTAAAAAAATTGTTGTTCAAATAACCGGTTACATTTATATGGAAATTCCAACGTTCTGTTATTTAATATGAATTCTTACGAATTCACTCTTGTTGTGAATTACATCTTCTCGCTTATTTTCGTTGAAATGCTACAATTCTTGATAAATCTATTTGTTATACATTGATACTGGTTTTTCCAATTCGGCCTTGTGATTAGCTTGGAAATTTAGTTGTTAATTGGTGCGTTGTTTTGTATTCGTATCGCGTTGCATTAAGCGGGGATTCGTGCGAAGATAATGTGTTACGTCGCGAACATTGCGATTGCGATGAGAGCAAACTTTGCAAAGTGCTGCCGGCAAATTGTTTTTAACGATTAGATAAGATATACGTTAATTAGTTGGCGAATTGTTTTAGAACATGGGATCAATTCCTCAACTATCCATTCTGAAGGGTCCAACGCGTGCGTTGAAAGCCAACTATTTGCATCGCCTTTTTGAAGAGCAAGCTGCCATACTATCAGACAGAATTGCACTTATTTATGAAGGTATGTTGTTATTCATAATTGTGATTTATATATTTTGTTAAAACGGAATATTACTACATATTTATCAAGGATTATTTGAAGTAAAATATGATTAGATAAGAATGAATTATTTGTTGTTATTTTGATCAACACGATAAAATGAATTATGTGGTATAATAAGTGAGTGATGCTTAGCAAAAACATGAAAATTTATGCATTTGAGTACCTATTACGGCTATACTGTTATACTCAAAACACGTGAGTTTGTCAATGAACAAAACGCACGTGCCTGCATTCATTGCAATTAAAGTGGCAATAGCAGCGTAACTATTACAACTACCTACAGAAAGAAACTCCATAAACGTTGTGTTTTTTTCCACTCAAATCAAAGCAAACAGCTCGTAAATTATGAATGCGTTACCTTCGAAAGTTGCATTCTTCTTCTTTTAATGCTGCATCCTTATTGACTACAAATAAATAATCAGACGTGATCTCTTTAAGGACAAGATGGTAAAGTTATCCAACACACGTATCAATCACTCAACGAGCGAACAAATCAAATGGCTCGCCTGTTGGCAAAAACCTTCAAGGATCAAGGATCCTCGGCGCGCAATAACGATGGCGATCATATCGTTGCTGTGTGCATGCGACCCAGTGATGAACTAGTGCAAGTTCTTCTGAGTATCTGGAAAGCGGGTTGCGCATATTTGCCATTAGATCCAACATTTCCGGCGAATCGTATCGAGCATATTCTACGCGAAGCAAAACCAGCTCTTGTCGTTTACACGCCCGCCGAAGGGGGGCAAAACCATGAAGCCATCTTCGATCAGCTGACAAAGAAGTTCACCTTTAACGATTTGTGTATGAAGAGTACTGGCTTTTCAAATACAAATCTCAGCGATGCAGAGCAATTGAAGCATTTAAAGGATGATCTTGGTATTGTTTTATATACATCTGGCAGCACTGGAGTTCCAAAAGGTATAACTTATTGCTATTCCGTATGAGTTTTACGGATGTGCCATTTCGACTCTAGAAAATGAACTGATAACCAATTTGAATAATACGTTTTTCAGGCGTTCGACTGCCACACAAAGTGATACTCAATCGACTTCAATGGCAATTCAAGACATTCCCGTACAGCCAAACGGAGCGTGTCGGCGTTTTTAAAACGGCGCTCACGTTCGTCGATAGCGTCAGTGAAATATGTGGACCCCTATTGAATGGCCTCACTGTCCTTGTCGTTCCCAAGTGCGTCACAACGGATCCTGAACGACTTGTTGATATTCTCGACAACTACAAGGTAATTAAGAACTTGTTAGATATTCAACGCTGTTGAAAAACTGGATTTAATATGATGAAACTCTAAATTACATAGATTGAACGACTAGTGCTAGTTCCATCTCTCCTACGGTCACTTCTTTTATACCTTAATCTGAAGAACAACCCGAATCATTTGAAGCAATTGCGTGTTTGGGTTTGCTCCGGAGAGACATTGGCAGTTACACTAGCACAGGAGTTCTTTGAATACTTTCCGGCGAATGAACATGTGTTATGCAACTTCTATGGAAGCACTGAAATTATGGGCGATGTTACATTCCACATCATCAAAAACTTGGACGAACTAAAATACCAAAACAAAGTACCAATTGGTATACCAGTTGACAATACTATGCTGTACTTGCTTGATAAAGAGTTTAGACCAGTTAAGGGTGGTGAAGTTGGAGAATTGTTTGTTGCTGGTTTAAATTTGGCTGCTGGTTATGTAAACAATCGTGATCCAGACAAGTTTATTGAGAATCCGTTGGCAATTGATCCAACTTATAACAAACTATTTAAAACTGGTGACTTTGCAAAAGTCGAAAAAGGTGCATTGCAGTATGAGGG
Source organism: Aleochara curtula (assembly GCA_963978815.1). Classification (NCBI taxonomy): domain Eukaryota; kingdom Metazoa; phylum Arthropoda; class Insecta; order Coleoptera; family Staphylinidae; genus Aleochara; species Aleochara curtula. Next base: position 9,973,724 of record OZ022215.1, on the reverse strand, counting down.
TCGTACTGACTCACAGGTAAAAATTCGTGGCCATCGTGTCGACTTGTCTGAAGTGGAGAAGGCTGTCAACTCGTTGGAGGAGGTTGAAAAAGGTATTGTTTTATGCTACAAACCGGGCGAAATCAATCAAGCATTACTTGCATTTGTTACTACAAATACTTTAATAAGTGAGAATCAAGTTGAGAGTTTATTACGTGAGAAACTCACTGCTTATATGGTTCCACAAGTAATTCTTATCGAGGCTGTTCCATTGCTTGTCAATGGCAAAATTGACCGACAAACTTTGCTAAAGAGCTACGAAAATACAAATAATAATGATGACTTGGTATATCAAGTTGAGATCGATTATAATGGTGTACCAAATAACAAAATGGATGCGGCTAAAGTGTTATTTGAAACAGTTGCTACCGTATTGAATCGCTCTGCACGTTCTGCGATTAATGTAAATGCAAACTTCTACGAGATTGGAGGTAACTCCTTGAACTCGATCTACACAATATCCAATCTCAAACAAAAAGGCTACCACGTTTCCATTGGAGACTTTATTGCTGCAATTGATCTCGGTGAAGTGCTAGAACGCATGATGCCAAATAATGCGAAGGTGGAAATCAAAATTACACCAAAAGTTTATCGCAGTGAACCACTACAGAACAAACACAAAGCGGAAACCATTGAGTAAGTGATTTCTGTATTTCATCCCCTGAGTAAATACTGATTGTGCGCATTTACTTTCAGAATGATAACCGCAAGTTTCTTTGAGAAAGCCGACCTTGAACAATGGATTATTCAAGATATTTCAGTCAATGATTACACCGAGTTGCTAAATATCATTTGGGAGCCGCTAGTAGAGAAGGAACTTTCATTTGTTACCATTGCAGAGGCTACAGGGAAATGCATTGGAGTAGCTTTAAATTTTGATGCTCATGATGAACCTGCAGTGGAAATAACGTCAAAATTAACTGTAATATTTGAGTTTTTGGAGTTTATCGAAGGACCAATTCGGTGAGTAAACTAATTTAAGTGAACCTTTCATTCGTATAACTCATACAAATAAATTTTAGAGATCATAAATTGCCCAATAAAGTTGGTGATGTTTTGCACTCTTTTATGATGGCTACTCATGCAACTTTGGCTACGAAAGAGAATGTTTCTGTCATGCAATTCATGGAAGACGAAGTATTGCTTTTAGCACAACGAAGAAAATTCAAAGGCATTTTAACCACAAACACGAGTCCTTTAACACAGGTAAAATACTTATTGCAACATTTACACGCTATGCAAATGAACGGACGAGAAAAGTTTGAAACCGGATTAACACATTTTGCTTCCAGCAATTGGGCGAAAGCGTCTATGGATACAAAGCCTTATTGGATTATCAAGTGAATGAATACGTTGCTCCTGATAATACGAAACCATTTGGTTTGGCGCCGGACTCGCAACGCGCCATTGTCCACTGGAAGGAACTTTGAATTGGAAATGTATGCTTCAAGCGAATATGCAAATATGCTAATCGTAAATACGGAAGAAGTATTTAGCAGTAGTACTATTGGCTACTCGTATACCGGATTTATGTGTTTCGCGATTAAGCTGCTGTAATAAACCAAGAAAATATAAGCAACATAATCATAAAGTTTAAATGTTAGGAATTCAAATTGAATGAGCGTGCAATTCTACAAACAGTAACTGTTTTAATTACCTGTAAAATTAACAGCAAAACAACCTTAAGTATCAATTATTCATTCATAGTCTTTGAAGTAAAAATATTCTGATGGTAATGATGATGATTATAGTCTGCAATTTCCATATTAATTTGACAGCAAACTGCAATCAAGCTTATTTATTGAATTGCAGGAAATTAGAAAAGCATTGAATAGTGTTTGGAATTTGCAATAAAATACTCTTTGAATATACCGGCAATAAGTTAATGATAGTTTATTAAAGTGATAATATTTTTATATTAGCTGTTATTTATTATTTTTAACGTTCTTGTATTGATGAGTAGAATACTAGTTATCATTGGAGTTGTACCAATTCTTAATATAATGAGCAATGTTAAATAAACTGTTTTAATTTAAATGCAAATCTGATTTACTAAACATTTCCTTGTTCCACAGTAACGCCCAGCATAATTAACATCATGATTAATGGGTATACTTTAAAAATAATAATTAATATTAGGAAATATTGTTTATCTAGAGTTTTTTGTAAGCAAATATACCTCAATAATAATTTAACTTTAATTAAACCTTGAGACAGTTGACGCAATATCATATGAAATTGCATTCCATGACTGCAAGACACAATTGTGATGATGGAGATTTGTTTTCGAATAGAGCAGTGAACTTTCTAACTACTGGTTTGTTACTATTATTATTCTATATTTTTCTATAAATCATTGTCATATCTAGATGCAAATCAATAAATTATCAAAGTGCATTAAACTGCAACCTATGTTAGTAGCACCTTCATAGTTATTCTAAGTGAATTGGTTACAAGGCTAAATGCACACTTTGAAAATTATTCAAATAATGGCTGTTACAGATTTTATTTATGTCTAATTTATACAAAATGCCTAAGTAAATTGCAATAACATTAGTACCAATGTTAGTAATTAAGTTGGTTTAGGATTTTTATTCATATACTTTCTTCATTAATTTTATATTTACTACGTGTTTAAATTTATTAATACAAATGCCTATATACGTGTATGCCTAAATACGGGAAATAGTAATATTAATTAGAAATAACTATTTCTTCATGTTTAAATCAATGAATAAACATAATATGTAATTAATTTCTTAGATAAATTATCTTCATAAAGTATTACTATTTTTAATCGAAGTCCATTTAGTAAACACTGGAAATATTAATATCAAATACTCCGGTAATTAAAACTGCTGCTGAACAAAAAGCATACACGGAAATATTTAAAATAATATTTTATTATAATTTATAAATGTATTTATTATAAATGCTACAGTTTGTACACATTAAAAAGCTTTATTATATATCGTAAAATTGTTAATGCCGCCACCTACAAAAGACAGACCTAACTGTTGAAATGAAATTCTGTATATCGAGGTAGAAATCAAAACTAAAAATGATGTATTTGAACATTGCTTTTAGTCACTAATTTGAAATAACCTGTTGTTCCTGACATGTGATTGAAATAAATGTTAATGAAAATAAATTCACATTTCCCATGCAACAACTTGTTGCGTTAGTCACCAGCATAATTTGGTTTAAAATGTAATTTCATAATGATACAAATTTCCTGCATTGCCTGTAAAACTTCAGTAGCAATTGTGACTGTAATAAAACTATTTTATTATTACGATTATCAAATGAAATGCATAATTTAATTATTCTTTTGATGCGCAAATGAAACAAGGAACACATTTGATTATTTGTTTTTAGGATACTATAAACTGAGGTAAACATATTTTTAAAGCAAATTATGCATGATAGTTAATTACTTATTTAATTTAATCAGTATACATCTACATCACGAACATTTACAATTGTCATCATTCACATATTACTCATCTAAATTTATTTTTGTTCAACAATTTGACATTGTTTTATGAAATTTAATACTTCGTCCTTTTTTATGAAAACGTTATAGTTGTCCACAAATTGCACTAGAAACTGAGGACATTTGCAATAGTTCATTAAATGAATAATAAGATTAGTGTGCATTATGTAAACTGCACACTGCAGTTTGTTTTTTCTTTCATTCTGGTATACAATTCGACTCGTAGGTCTTTTCTGCAAGCCTATTCGGAATGTTTTTCTTCATCATTATTTGGCAACTAGTAGATACTTATCTAATGTAATTGATGATAAATATTTACATGACATTGTTACACCGCTCTCTCGCAATACGTGCTCTTCACGTATTATCAAGCTTACAGGCTAGTAGGAACTTTGGTTTCTTCAAAGAACATCATCAAATGTTCTTCTACTGTGTATCTCTCTACTGTAGTAGATGTATGTATAATTTATGCAAAAAACAGGTAAGTTGCATTTGTTGCAGCTATCCGATATGCATACTTAGAACCTAATCAGTAGTTAATCAATAGCTGTAGTTTTCACATAGACATCATCATTATCCATCATTGCGTATTCAGCTTAAATTTACAGATTTGTACAATACTTAAAGCTAGCTTCTACGTTATGGAAATGTGTTGTTTATAGCTGCGTCTTACGTTTAGGTTTACATTTTTACTCATTTCTTTCTTTCAATTTCATTTTAAAACATAGTTCCTTTGTTATGTACATTTGTCCTCGTAGTTACTATTTTCTCTTGTTAAAACTTTAAAGCCAAACATTAATTTTTATTCATTTGTTCAATTATCATAAGTATCACAATGTGTTTTCTTGCTTGTTAACTATATAGTCAATTCGTGCATTGACGAATCAGCCTCATGCTAGTATATTTATATGAACGGAAAATTGCGTAAAAGGCCAAACGTGTTTTTCTTTTTGTTGAAATATCATAACCAAATTACAAATTGTGTCTCGTTATCAGTAAAGGTATCTGAGTTCATTACGATTCATTCATCAACTCTTAAAATTAGCGACAATGATTCAGTCGTACCATGAATGATGTGTTAATAAGAAAACCTCTATAGCAATTTTAGTACACCCGCACGATTCCTTAATTTCATACGCGTTCGAATATACCTATTTAACTAACTATGTAATAATTAAGTCGTTGGTGTATATGTACAAGATATACAAGCAAACAATGTACAATGCTTGTGCTGCTTGTGAGTTACGTATACATTGGTTTCACTTGGACATTTTGTGCTGCGATGCGCCATCAACATCATCATCATTATCCTGATCGTAGTTAGTTTGTTCATATAGCACAGAGTACAAAAATACACATGTCTTTCTCGAACGGGATCACAAAGTTTACACCATGCTCTTGGACATCATGCGTACGGTATTCTTGAGGGCCTGTCGCTTATTGCAGAACCAAATGCGAATCACTTCACGTTCATAGCCGAGTTGGTGCGCCAATCCTGTGATTTCAGTACCTACAAAACAAAGCATTAGTATTCAAGAACACACAGCTTGATGACATTAATTTATCAATTAATTTGCAAAACCGAATGCAGCATGATAGGTACATACCGGAAGGATGCGTATTGCGCTCAAAATGCGCATTAAGCAGCTCGAGCGCTTGCGGCGTGAACGACGTGCGCCGTTTGCGCTTCTTGGACGGTTCGATGCCAATGAAATCGGTGAGATGATTCTGTCCGCTCTTGTATCTGGAATAAACACTGCCAAATTATTGCAATATTCGTGCGTACATAATGTGCACCAACCTATCCTCAGCCTCCTTCATCCATCGCTCCAGTACTGGCTTAATTTTCTGCGCACTCTTCGGTGTGATATCCAGCTTTTCAAACCTATGATGCACATAGAGTGAGTTGCGTATTAGAATAATGGGTTCTTTTACATCGTTTTGCTTTTAAAAGAGACACAGCCAGACACCAGGACACTGACAATAATTTGCTAACTAGCGGTTTCGTAACGTCAACTGCTTACAAGAACGACTTGCCAGTGCCCTGGCTTCAAAACCAATCACACACATTGCACATTTTCACTAGCATACAACATGTAATCATCTCATTCAGATTGTGAATAGTTAATATGCTTTTTCGCTTCCGATCTTTAAAGGTTTAAGACGCTTAATAACTAGGATGAAAACACATACATTGCCTGCTGCTGGGAGGAAAGCTGCGCGGCGGCAAACATCTGAGAGGCCAGGGCACTGGGAACAAACCAAGCAGTTACTTACTGAATTGCCGTGGCTGCTGTTGTTTTTGGGCGCAACAACGCGTGTTTGTGCGCTTAACAATTGTTTAAAGTTTTTATGTATTGCAATCAAAGGTATTCTAATGTTGTCTCGATCATGTCAACAGTGAGGATACAAACCTGCAGATTGCGCTTTGACTATATGCCGGTCCCTCGGTCACGCTAAGTGCCTGCCCCACTTGTGTCTGGGTCAAACCAAGCGAGAGGCGGCGCAGTTTGAATGCCTTCGCAAAGTCCTTTATTTCGTCCAAATTGATGCCGTCCACGACGTTACTGCTCGTTTGATTTATGGTCGGTTGATCTACGAATTACACATCAATTACCATCAATAAGATAATAAGGCAGCCTGTGCGTTTAATTACGAAAAACGGGCGCGTATCGTGTATGAGTAATGCATAAAAATCGATTGCAATGGTTTGAGACGAGGACTAATTAGCATTAATTTGAGCTCATTTCGGGTCGCGCGTTGCGTAGGAGCAATAAAAATTACTATATATCTCTATAGTGATATATAATATAGGTAATTTCCTTAATTGTCAATTAATTAAATTACATAAAAGAGAGGCATTAATAATAATTAAATTGTAATTTGTTCGCGGGTAATGATATAGGTTTACTGTACGTGCTTATTACGTGCGTGGCCTGAATTGGAATATCAGAACGCAATAGCGCCGAAGAAGCAGCGAGCACTGATAGGATAGTAGAGGACATTTTAACGTCACGTAGCACTACGTAATAATGATGTATTTGCTGAAACCTGGAACACTTTGTATATGTTTGTTCGTTTCGATATGTGAACGTTGAGCGCGGCGCGCGCGTCATTCGTACAAATTCATTCGGTAATTAATCATTTTATCATCTGCAGTAGTCGCATTAATTAACTCTAATGATGATGACGATCGTCATTAGGTTGCTTTTATTTATATCGTTATTACGAGTTTTCATAAGAAATGCTTGGGTAATTCTATCTACACGTGAAGGAATGTCGGTTCTGAGATATGTATACCACTCACTTGGTGAATCGATGAGGAGATCCGCGGTAGAGTTGTCGTTGCAACTCGGCGAAACGCTTGGCGAGCGCTTGAGATTGGTGGCGGCGGCATTGAGATTCTGCGGCGTCGATGTTGGCAGCGAAGTGGTGGTGATGGTGAGCTCGCCGTTACTGGTGTTGAGGCGATTGATGGCATTGGAGACCATGCTGCTGGGTGGCGAGGGGTTGCGTGCTGCCAGCGATGTGGATAGATGCAATTTGCTTTCGGGATAGTGGCTGGGTGGAAGATCACGATGCGTCTCGCGACGATGCGGCTGAGACGACACAGCTACAGGTGATGTGTGGCTGGACAACATACCCGGCGCACCCGGCGGCGTGATGGGTAATTGAAGATTGTTGGCAGCAGCGGCTGCCGCATGTGCGTTGGATAACAGCTGCGGAAGAGTCTGAAGAAGTTGCTGGGCAGCCGTTGTAGAACCGTTTGTTAGGAGATGGGACAAGTTGGCTGGGTTAAGGAGTTGGGACATGTTGCTTGGCACATGCGTACCATTCGTAGTGGGTGTTGGTACTGAAATGGAAACAATTAGCTTAGAAGATATTCAAAGACTGCTTGCTTGCTCACTTGTTGGCACACTGGGAATGTTGTTTTGGCCTTGGGCCATCGCTTGGAGGTTGGCGAGCGATGTCTGCACCACTTGGCCGTTGTTCAGCGCAAGGTTGACCATTTGGTCGGTGCTGTTGACATGGTTTACTGGAATCGTGAGGATTGTCTGCGTGGCTAGACCTGCAACAAGAAGTTGAAAGAGACGGCCACACAAAGCATGCACTGCGCGAACTTACCCTGTGAGGTTGGGATGAGCAGTTGGGCGCCTTGGATGCCTTGCACGAGCTGGCCGGAAGCGAGAATGAATTGGGGCATGGGCGCTGGCGCCGGCTGCTGGGGGGCGGCCGTCGTCAGCAGTGATGTTGGCTGCGCATTGGTTTCAGCGCTTCTTTGGGTTCCTGCAAAATAGAAGTGCAGTTTGCATATGCATTCAAACTTTTGCGGACGGACAACGTGCCCGTTGGCACTCGGTTTACCGTTCGAGGAAGCGCCCACGCTGAGATTCAAAGGCGCATGCAGCTGCTGGTTAGCCATACTTTGCAGGCCCGCCGCCAGCGATGCGACTTGCGGAAGACTCTGCAGTGATGCAAGGTTTTGGAGATTCTGCAGAAGACCCAATCCTGCCACTGCAAAACAAACAATTTTCCAATTCGCACACAAATGAAAATCACTTGAATTCTCTACGTACTGGCACCATTTAAATGCGCTGCCGATTTAAGATCCGGTTCATCGGGACGTATTGACGACGACGTCTTTTGCTGCTGCTGCTGTTGAGTAGAGGTGGTGGTCGACGTCGCCGTGGTGAGATGCTGTTGAAGATCTGTACTACCATCCACCCCCATTGTCGTCGCCGGCTCAGGTGATCCAATGCTGCTTTCGCGATCACTTCCCTGAAACGCAGCAATTCGTCTTTAATTGCATTTAAGAAAATAATTATAATGGCGGGCGTAATTACAATTGCAATCAGGGCATGATTGAATGATTCATCAGAGGGGTGACGATGTTCGTCGATTGACTGGGCGAGGATGTAGGGACTAGAAGGGTGCGGGGCGGCGGCAGGCGTACGTAAATGAGGATGAAATTAGAATGAGGAAGACATAATGTGCTTCGCTTCCCGGAGACGCGTGAATAATGCGGAATTTGAATAGTACGTCAGCGGATCGGGCGTCGGCGTCGCGTGAAAATAGGAATTTTATTGGCAACTGTGATGACTCATAAGATGGAATAGTTTGTCATTCAAAATATAAAACTTTAAATGTTTCAGCCTGTAACGCCCGTCATTAAAACGATGAACAAATTACAAAAAGTCATAAAAATTCAATTAACACACAAATGATTAAAAATCAAGAAAGCAGTTGAATTAAATGAATGAAGAGTTGGCCCTCCTCATTGGGGAGCAGACATTTATAAACGCAATTGCGTACGCGCTGCGAGCCACATTTTTCACAATTTTAATGTTATTCATTAAAACGCTGATCGGCTGGCCGGAAAGCGAGCGCAAAGACATAATTTATGTAACCCATCGCCGAAGACGTGGAAGCCCAAAGTGTAATTAACGTTTGTTGTGCAAAACGTCGTTGTTGCTAATCTGTTTGCGAGAGTGCACCAGTTAGACGGAGTGAGAAAGCGCGAACAAAGTATTAATGCAGTTTGCTGCATTAACGACAACGACGACGAAGTGCATCAGCAGCAGCGGTGCGCGCGCAATGCTCAGGCTTAATGCGAACATAAGTTATTACAAAACGCGCATACAAATGGAAGGCGAAGGAAGGCGCTCGCGCACTACGCGAGGTAGCATAGCACATATGTTCTCGTGTGTATACTGTAATAATTTTTAATTAATTTATGATTAATGATAGTTAATAACACATGTTCGTGACTGCTTCATTTCGATTTACATAATAAACGTGTGTGTGCTCTCCTTTTGCCTGCTCGCGCCCGCTTCTACTTTATGCAGCAGCGCGCAGACTGACGAATGTTTTCGGGATTTTCCCAATCAACTTTTCATTATTTTTTGCGCGACGCATAATTTACAATGTGTAATTATAATAATTTCATGCTAGGCTCCAGGGAATTGCGAATAATTACATCGATGTTTACATATAAATTAATGCACTCAAAGAGCTCGTTTTCTTTCGTAAACCAATTTTCAACTTTTTTTTATTGTTTATGCGAAATATCAAATTATCGCAATTAATGTTGATATACAACTTGAATAATAAATTCTCATCTTGATTAATTCCGATTATAAAATTATAATGCCATTTTTTTGTAAAAAATAAAACTAGTTGGCAATAAACTACAATCATGTATTACCCTGTATATGAAGCTTATTAAGTTGTCATTCGTGTAATTGACTGCTTAAATTCTTTGATGATTTATTGGTTTTTTACATGGCTTTTTTCCTTGTCCTCAGCGTCCCGCAACTTCTTAATTCATTCAAGCAAAATGCAATATACGGGTGGTGTAAAAATTGTGCAAATTCGCAAGCGTATCGTGTGCATTGTCAAACGTCTTACAGGTGCATGAATGCATCTCACTCGGTTAACCAATATCGAACCGGTTCGGCAGCACTCTCTCGGTGTGTAGACATACATTCAGTACTAATTCAAATATATAAATACGGAGGCGGCGTGTGCGCGCGCGGGCGCTGAGTAGGTTCGGTGTGCGAATGTGTATTGTAAGTGAAGTGCTAGTGGCCGAAAGCAAGCGGCGGCGGGCGGCTTGGGGGCGAGCGAGCGAGGCGCAAGAGGCGGCTAGCAGGGTAACCCTTTCGCGTCCCCCTCGTTTATATTAGTCTGGCAGCGAAGAGCGGGGTGTTGGAAAGGGTGGCACGGGAGCGCGCGCGCTCGCTCGCTCGAACAATTTCAACTGCAGCCAGCGCGCAATGTGTCTCTGTGTGCTCTGTACGTACGCTCGCGCCCGCCGACGAGAAGATAGAGGAGGCGAACAAACACACGGACGCGGTGGCGCGGCGTGCGGCAGGAGCGAAAGCAGTAACTAGGCGAGGACGACGGCGGGTGTGAGGCACATTAATATTGCGAAATGAAGCTCATTTGCATTTAAATAAGGTAGTCGAGAGGGACGGGTTGGCCGGCCGGTTGGTCGGTCGGACAAGGCTGCTGCCGGCTTGCGCTCAACGGACGGACGGACGAACGAACGAGCGCCGGACGGACACTTGCTGTAAGTGTATGCGCGCGTATCTGTGTATGCATAAGCGCAGGGGGTGGCGGCGCGCAGGGGCACTAATTACACTAACTACACAAAGAGCTCTCGCCTGGCCGCTGGCCGCCGCCGCACCGCCACGAACGCCCCAGCTAAGAGGGTATGAGGCGCGCGCGAGTTGGAACAGACAAACGACTAGCTGCTGCTCTTGCATGGCGCGAGAACAAGTTATTCCAACTGCGAAAAACTATCCTCTAATTCGCCAATTGAACGACGTGTGCATAATGCGCGCGAAAAAAGTTGCTTTCGACGGCACAATTACGGTCGCCGCCTGTATATACGGTCATTTCGGGTGCGGGTAAGGAGGCCGCCACGCAGTGCCGTCCCGCGCCGCGCCGCCACTCTCATTGCTCCTTCTCGCCGCGCACGCCGCGCATTATCGAATCGTGTGTGTAGATTATGTATGCCTGCATTCTACATAATTCCACTCTCATGCAGCGAGCAAGCGAACGCGCCTTGTCTATGCGCAATTTCGATGGGTTGGGTGTTTTCGCAACTGAATTGCTTGTAAGGTACATATAAGCACAAGTTCAGGAGGTGTCCATGCGCCCGTGTTATAACGGTCTACTAAATGCACCGAAACTAATCATTATCATTATAGCTCTGCATATAGGCATCTACTATTATACATTTTCACCATAGCAAAATGAGAAAAACTAGTTACATTACGATTGAATGTAATAAATTTAAATAATTTCCTGCTATTAATATAGTGGACTTCAATTAACATCCAGGTATAATAAACGACTTGATCACATCAAAAACTACTCAAGTATTGAGTTTAAGTTACTTCTGATTGCTGCTTAAAATGCATCATCATTTTCCGGAAAAGAGGAATGTCTTTGTATTCTTGACCAATTTGAATGAAAATTAATACATTTTCCTATATAAAAATAAACATTTTAATACTTAAGTACCTTACTTCCTAAAATCAATAAATTTTTAACGATAAGGTTTATGATTTCACCATTAACTTAATTATTTTCTTTGCGACTTACTATTGTTAAATAAAAATCAGGATTTTAATATTTCGTCCTGTTAACCATAAAATAATTATAAAAAATGTGATAATTGAGTGTTTCTAAATATAATAATTTAACGAAATAATAATATTCGGCATTATATTAAAAAATTAAACACATTTAGTGCCTAATGAAATTGAACATGTCAGGCCAAAATAAAATTTATGAAATACCGTCGTCAATTAGCGTTTTTCATATGCACATGTATAAAACACGTGCATGAGCATCCGTTGATTAATCAATTTTTTAATTAATTGAAAACTTTAACAAGCGTCAATATGCGATGTCAAAAAAGACCCAATATGCTGAATATCGCGAAAAAGTTAAATTGCATTACACATTTCAACCACATATGATTATCTCTTTCAGCGAGTGAAACATTGCTTCAACTCTATACTACGTACCCACGCGTACGTTGAGCTTAGTTTATTTTTTTGTTGTGGATGATGCGCCGAAACAAATTGTAATCTCTCGTGCTGTGCGCCGTGCATCTAATTAGTATACGGAAGCCCTCAACAATTCTTGGTAATTATGCAATATGCAAAGAATATATTAATGGCTGCATGCACCTCGCGGTCGCTAGTTTGGGCGGCATGCACGTACATTGTGCAGCTGCATTTGTGTATACTTGTCTCGGATGCGCGTCGTCCAGCATGGGGGTTGCGGTCGACGGTGGAGGTGGCGGCGCGCGCCCTCAGCGGAGTGTGAGTGTTATGCGCGAATTTAGGTCAGACGTAAATATAAAGATGAGGAGCGAGCTGCATTATGCATACAACGAATTGCATCGTCGGCGCGTGCATATTCGCAACTGCGCCGCGCGCTGCCGCCTCTTCAAATTCAACTGCTTATGCACGACGAATGCATACGTGCATTCATACGTACATAGATCTCGCGATAAATGCCCCATGATAATGCGCTTGCGGAATTGGAATAATGTTGGCTGCTTAAGGATAATAAACGCCAATAATATACTGTAATCTACTCTTTAAGCTATATGAAATCTATATATTAGAATAATGATGCCATTTAAAAAATTAAATATGTGTAAATTCCAACAAGAAATTAAATTTCAACTATGAGAAAAGATCAACTTTCAAAATTATCTATTCAGAATGTAGAACAGGGTAATGGGAGTCATCCAAGCAAGGTTTCAAATATTACGAAATAAAATAGAGATCACTTTTAATTAATTAGGCAGTCAACTTTGGGTGCAAATCAAGTTTTACAAAAACAAGTTGCATTTCCATTGCATTCAGGTAATTGTAAACCTGTTAGGTTATCAGAATCAAACAATTTAACATATATCGCAGAGGTAAACATACTTAACTCATTAGTATTACTTATTAGTATCTGAAATCAAAATATCCTTTGATGCCGTGAGAACTTTCCTTTTTGTCCTTGCAAGATCATCATTAAGTTTTCTTTCTTTTCCCTTACCTCACCGTTTCCCCCGATAGAAAAGATAAGGGATCGATTCTTATTACCCGCTACGATCAATGATATAATAATTTAGGGTTACTTAAAAAATCGATACTTATGATTAAAGTTCTGTTAAAGTTATGGCGTAAAATTACTATCATGAGGAGTGAAAACAATAAACTACTTATTGTCAATCTCAAACGCTTGATGACAGCAGGCGCAAAAGGTTTATACAGAACTGGGTGGATGCAGAAGAGGTGGAAAGGGCATTTTCTTAATATTCGAGTGTAGTTTCGTGGATATGATGGTGATTCATATTGTCTGCTGACTCTCTTTATCCGGTTTCACATTATACAATTTCACTAGATTTCGTTAATATTCGCTATTCTCCAATAAATTTTCAATAAATATTCAAGAATTATCTAGATAAAAGAAAAAAGTTGAATTGATGCATATAATTTGATGCACTTGCATTGGTATTGAGAGAAGTCGTCATCACCAAAGACATTAGACATTGTGAGTAACCATTGATTATATTATATGATTAATTTTTAAAATCTTGAATATTTATGTGTATCTGACAAGCAATAATCAAAATTTTAAATTATAACAAAAAATATAAAAGTTTCAAATTAAAAGAGTCATTTTTATAATATTAAAATTCCAGCTAAATCCATTGTTTTATTTTTGCTGTCATTCAAATACATTAAACATGTGCGCATTTCATATTTGCTATCATCAGAATCCAAATTTAAAAATTAATTAATATTCATACAAATATTTTATATTTATGCGTTTCGAAACGAAGCAACAAATTTACAGTCGTATCAGCAATAACAGCAGCAGCAGTTGAAATGAGAAATTAATTGATTCCTCGTTCACGTCGCGCGCTCAAAAAAGTGTTTTTTGATCCTGTTCGTTTAATAAATAAATTTTGTTTTCAATTGAAAATAATGCTTTTCTTTAGACACATGATTCTTCAAACGCGCGAGCGCAAGCACGTGAGCCATCAATGAAAAACGCAGGGCTCTTGATCTCGTTTCACGTGCGCGTACACCACATGATTATTAATTTCGACCTTTTATGTGTTTGTCCAGAACGAGTGCGAGAGTCTTCTTCATCTCGTTGTGGACAAATGATATTTGCTGTTTGTTGTTGTGTGTGATTTTTTTGTATTAATCTGAAAAAAGTATGTGCTCCTCTCGCGCGCACAGACACGCACACACATTTTCACGAATGTATGCTCGGAATGCGAAAAATACGTGCAGCTTTTTCGTGAATGTTTTTGATAGGTCCGTAATTAATATTTACGTAGAGAGCCAACGTTGAGACAAGTGCTCCGACCGAGTGAGTGCATACGCATCGCACACTTTTAAGAATGAGATAGCACACGCTCGCGCATTCGCTGCATGCGGAATTGAAAAGCGATGAATAATTTCACCTCTTTCGTCTCTTCATGCACACACAGACACGCATTCGTACACGGCGAGTTCGAGTAAAACAAAACTCAACACATGCCAGGAAAGAAAAAAAAGAAATTGAAAATCCCACTCGTCTGTTTGTGCGCGGCGCGCTGACCGCTAACCAATGAAGGGGAAAAATTGAACTCAAAAGTAAAATAGCAATGTGGCATTTGCTTCACGAGAATATAGACAAGAGAAGAGTACAAAAAAAAAACATAAACATCAAGTTGTTTTCTTTTAATTTTTATATTTTTTGAAGGCATGTTTGATATCTAAATCCCATACATTTTACTTGTGCTGCTGTCATTTGCAATGTACCTTTCAATCAATAATTATATCTTGTTCGTAAATAATTTAATTAAATATGATATTAGTAAGAACTTGTTGTTAATTGTTTAAGTTAAAATTAATGATTAAAAAATCGTGAAAAATTACTAACCTCATTAATTTAAATACAAAACAATATTAAGAGAAACAGACAGATGCATTTAGTACAGTCATGAAGTATGCAAAACATTAATACCTGCCATTTGGTACCCACACACTAAAATTCATCTCATTCGCAGCAAGTAAACAAATAGGCAAACGTCATAGGCGCAAGGGATGAGTGCACATGTGCACAAGGAGCACACAGTCCTATAATTGAATTGCTTTAATAGAAGCGAGCGAATGAGGAGAGCAGGAGAGGCGCACGATGTGGTGGTTGCATAATACGGTGCGATATATGAGGGAGTTGCTAATGTTTATTCATTAGCTCACCACCGCGTTGCTGGCTGCTGCTCCTGTTCCAAGGGTCACATGCAAGTGTGCGCGCAATATTTGTGGAATATTTTCGAAGCGAAATTACATGATTTTTCCACTTGCATTATGCACACTGAGCTGAACGAGTGCAGGCCTGGCTAGGTTAGCCGAGAGCCGACGTGCGCTAACGTGTAGTAAGCAAATAAGCGCGAATGCATACACAAATACCGTCGTCAGCGGGGAGAAAACTAGCAGTAGTCGAACAATTGATGTGTGAAACTCTGATGGCAACGGAAATAGCGTTCGAGCCGTTAGAATTAGCCCTCTCGCGCTTTTATGCTGCTTGCCAGAGAGCTAGAGCCAGTAGCCATGTGTTTAATTAAAAATCCTTTGTTTTTTAAGTTTAATAAGCACTCGACCCTAACGCATATGCACGGGCCCAATACGCGTCGATTTTCAGATGTGCAAACACCGCTCGTTTATGCATTTTTCAAAACTCTGCGACTGGAAATTCAGAAAAGGAAATTCAATTCCAAACGAATTTCTATGATGGTAATTGAATTAAAAAAAAACGCCGTTGGTATAAAATATAAATAATAAGTGGGGTTTAAAATGATTTTTCAGTGATTTCAATTCGCGAATATAACACAAACGTGCGCATTTTTCCGAGTGGGATGCACAGAATTTGGAATTTTCTTCGTTTGGTAATGCGGCGCACTCCTAAGTTATTTCAGCATAACATAATGTCTTTTAGTGTTCGTTAATTAACAGCATTCATTTTGATATAAAGGTTTCTAATTACACACAGCAAGGCTCGGCATTCGAACCGAACCGAATGTTCCAACTCGACGCTAGACAGTAGCGAGCCCAAGCCGATGAGAAAGACGCTGTCCTAGGCGCGGGCGAAGGGGTGAAGAGAGAAAGGCAGCAGTCGCATTAATTAATTATAATTAAGTTTTAGTTCGAGTTCGGGTGCTGCTGCTGCTGCTGGCGACCGGGCGAGCGGGCGGGCAGTCCGATTCGCATTCGCAATATGTAAAAGCTGTGCGCAAAACGCCAAATTTGCCAAGAATATATAATTATATCAAAGACTTCGTTCGTTGCTCAGTTCTAGACCATTGTGTTCATGCTTCGTACAAGTCGCCTTTATAATTATACTGTCAAGAGGTGGAGTGGAATAAAATGCACAGTTAAAAATGCTTCGCCATAAATAGCTAATTCAAACAATTATAGAAAAACTTCTATCGCATATTCCTTTTTCTAAAAATATTTTCATGATTACATCTAAGACTAAAAGTGTTGTTAGCATACATTTAAAAAATTGCGAAATCATGTTGTGGATTTAAATTTTAAAACTACAACTTCAACACGCTTCTGTCTAATGTTCTGCAGGGATATAGCAAGTTTTTTAAGTAAACTTGTTAGACAATTCTCTGGTGATAAAAATAATAGCATTAGGAATTTCTATAAGATAAGAAATAAATACGTAAACGAATTTATTGAAGTTGGCACGCTTATTCAAACATAAGCTCGCTCTCGCGCTTTCTCACTCTCGTGAGGAGCTTGTTTAGCATACAAGCAGAGGAATGCTAGAGAATGAGAGAACATGGACGAAGCATCAGTACTCCTGGTTGAATTGTTTGGAGGGCATTGCGCTAATGCAAGCACACACCGAGAGTACACATACATTAAACGCGAGGCAGCGGCGGACAAAGTTTGGAAGCGATCTGCATAATATCCGTGCCCCATCAAAATGCACATCACGTACACGACGCACCGCACACACCAAAGTCCTTCGCATATCCCCAATCTTC
Organism: Aleochara curtula; assembly: GCA_963978815.1. Taxonomy (NCBI): domain Eukaryota; kingdom Metazoa; phylum Arthropoda; class Insecta; order Coleoptera; family Staphylinidae; genus Aleochara; species Aleochara curtula. The sequence continues at coordinate 9,956,616 of OZ022215.1, read as the reverse complement.
TTCATCCGCCGCGCCGCCGCCTACGGTGCATAAACTACACGCCGAAATGCGCGCATCTCCGTTCGTCCAAAACGCGCCCGAGATGGACATCGTGCAATCACAATTGCTCATAGAATTTCTCTAAATGACATCTCACCCCATGACAAATACGTCCTAGTCATTTTTCAAATGTTCTTATTTTAAGCTTAGACAATAAGTTACCCTGGACTAAATATCCGTTGTGTATTTTATACACTTTTGTTTATCAACAATTACGTTTGTTTCGTATACCATAAGTAATTTGAACAATGAAATTCTGTATAAAAAGTTATTTAAATATTTTTTAATAATTGAAGCTTTATTTATATTTGCATTTTATTCCATTTGCATTGAATTTATTTCCAGTTGAAACTTAGACATTATTTTCGCTCTAAAGCAATAAATTTTTATCGCATGCGAAATTCATTTTTTCATTATTGCATTGAGCGCACAACGCGAAAAAAAACATACAACCAACACACACACTCATAACGGGGTAAATAACTAATGGAAAAAATTCAATTTTTGAGTGATCATAGATGCAACGTGTGCTGGGGAGGCGGCGGGGAAGGTAGCATAAAGCGATGCATTCACGCACGCTTCACATGCACAAATAATCGGCGGCGGTGTGGGGGCGAACGCAATGAACGAGTTTTATCGCCGGAAAAATATCTCTAAATTTAATTATTTTTTGCTATTATTATTATAATTGAAACGGGCATAGATAGCGGGCGGGTGGTACGCGCGACCGGTGCATTTTTTTTTATCGCCACGACAGCCACCCCCACACACGCACATGTGCATGCGCACTCAATATTATGCTAGTACGCTATGTACGCCAAGTGTACATGTATGCATCGTCGGCGATAATTAATCGCGAAATGCGAACACGGCGCGCGCGCGCGTTGGAAAAAAAATATTTTGTGCATCACGTTTTTTTCATGATTGCATTTCGCATTCGCATCGGCACTCGCACAAAAAAACGACGAGTGGGAGGCGGCGACGCGGGGTGTGAGGGAAATGACGACAAAATAAAAACGATGATGATGGACGCAAAAAAATTGTATAATGCGCGCTGCACACTCACGCATGCACCGCCGCCGCCGTCCACGTACACGTAATACGCGCGATAGGGAAAAAAACGCATGCATACAAATTCAAAATACGCATCATCGGCCATCCTCATCCTCACACCGTCATCTCATCGGCGGCGGCATTATGTAACACGCGCGCACACCCGCGCGCGGGCAGATACCTATATGAATATGTATACATATGCGGATGGGAGCGGCGGCAGGGGGTACGGGGGGCGTCGAATTCATTTAAAAATGGAATTACAAAAGTGCAGTATTGACCTGTGCCTAAACATGGCTGACTAAAAACCAATCCACCAATCATTTGTTTTTTCGCGTTTTTTTCCCCGTTGCCGCCGCTGACCGCCTCCCGCTCATTCGGACGTGCATGCTCGTTGTGCCGATTTGGAAACCGGGGGGGTTGAATACGAGGACCGGCGATCGCGCACTTTTTTTTATTTTTTGGCAATGTATGTGTTCGGCGGGATTTCGACGAAAAAGCTTTTCGCTCTTTTCGCCGTGGAGGGGCACATCACGCGGCCACCCCCTTCCGGGGGTGCAGTGACAGTTGGCGCTCGAGTCAGGGTGGCAGCACACGTGAATAAGGCACCTACCACCACTACATTCACGCACAAGCGCAAAACACAGAGGGTGCTTATGTGCATCTTGTAATTAGATCGCAATGGGTCGTTTGACTCCAACAACACTCAGTGGTGGTGGTGGTGGTGGCAGCAGCAGCGGCAGCAGCAGCGGACTGCGAGAGGTGGACATATATAGTTTTTTTATTATGCGCCTACGAGTGTGTTGGGTGCAGTGTGACGTCACCGCGGGCAGCACCGTCGGGGTACGTCACTCAACTCGGCTTCGCTCGCGAATGCGAATACGAAATGCGCGAGCGCGCGCGCACACACAGCTAATGAGTAATGACTAACGAGTCTCGCGTGAAAATATGCAAATCAAATTGAAAGTCGTGTTTAATTATTCAATTTATTACTACAGCACCGGACTGCATACCGACGCAATACCTACGAGTACAATAACAATATTTAACTTTTGCGCACTAGCAGCATGTTACACATAAATTAGTTTTGCTCCTCGTCGACGCGTTGCATCGCAAGCGGAGGGAGAGGAAAATTAAACGTTTGCTTGCAAGTCCATGTCAAATCCGGATTTGCAAGTACTTTATTAAACTAGATAAAAATCCAGAGCTGAAAAAATTTATTTGCAAAAAAATTGGCTGGCATTGAAACGCGCACACGCATTGACAGGGAAAAAGCAAATAATTCACGCGAGTGAGCGCACAAGGCAAAAGGTGTGAAAAACAAGGTGATAATGATATAATAACAAGAATGCGGCGGCGGTTTAAAGGAGCGCGCCGGAGCACGAGAACGACGCGGTAGGCGGCAGGAGGCAGGCGGCTGCCGGAGAGAGCCGGCGAAATTTATGATCACACGAGGGCGCCGTACCGCGAGCCGCCGTGAGAAGCGCTCAACCGCACAACGCGCGCGCATTTTATTCAAGCACCTTGTGCTTGCTGCCTCCTGCCTTTTCACTGCTTTTGCCTTCGCACACAAACGTATAAATCCGCGTGCGCGCGGGTGTAGATTTTAAGTAATTCAAATCGGGGCCGCGCCGAAAAGTTTTGTTTGATTTTTCGCGCAAATTCAATGAGTGCCTCACGCCATCCGCCCACCCGCCGAAAAGTTGGTTGGCTTTGCCTCCTCTCCTCTCCCGCGATGCCAATTACGTGCTTGCCGCTCTCCGCAACCCTTCTATTATTTTAAATGTCCCGTAAAAATATAATGTAGTGGTCGATTTTTTCACGCTTGATGTTGCGCGCCCTTTGCGGCTGGACTTTACCCCTGAACACTCGCAAATAATATTTCACGTGCGCAAAAGTGGGAAAGAGGCGGCAAGCAAAAGTGCAGAGAATGAGATGGCAATTCACATGCACGCTCAGATTTATTTCACGTTTTTACATTTTTTCTCTGCGCGTTTTTCATTTTTTAAGGGTTGAAAAAATGTGGTTTATTGATACGTCTGATTGTATGTTGGCGTCCAGAAGGATATTCGAACGAAATAACTTTTATAATATTACAAATTTTTCAATTTTTTCCTCTTTAGAGAAATAACTACACACCTGTAATAAATGTCTTGCAAAACACACAAACACGGAAAAATCACAATGCTAAGCAATTAATTCCTTCACATACAAAACGCATGCCTGTTTTTTCTCTATTATTTCTATTTAACTTTGCGAGTGTCACCGGGCGCGCTGAATACATTATACGCTTACTTCTCTATTGTTGTGGCATTGTTTTGAATGGAAGGGCGCACTGGAGAGGGCCGCGCATTAAACGACAATGGCAATTCCGGCGACGGCGGCGGCGGTGGCGGCGGCGGCGGCCGAAATGCTGTGGACTTCTCGATTAGATTTCGCATTCGTCCCTTTCGCTCTCTCACGCGCGCGTGCTTTAATTAGATTTGATTAATTAACATGACAAACGATATTAAAGAGTTTGATTTACATGCTAATGACGAGCGTAAGAGTACCGCTCGATGCATTGTGTGTGTACTAAAATCGAGAGGACTCAGCAAAAGGAGCGCGCGAGCAATACACAACAATGTGCGCATTAGCATAATTATTAGATTTCTTATTATTATTGCAGCACCGCTTAAATAATAACGCTCGACGCGCGCGCAGAGGGGGCGGCCTTTCTCGGATTAAATCGGCGGCTACACGCTGCGACAGTGGAATTATACTTCCACAAAAATATGAATAACTTACGTCGAGTGCGCTCACGCTCTCGTGCTGCTGTGATAACAGCGTGCTTATTGTGTTAACTTCAAGTTTCACTCCAACGCCTCGCAAAAGAGATTGTGAATCATTGTATGTAGTCTTTAGTTAATTCAACAAAAATGTGCCACAACTATTGTTTAATTTAATTGAAAATGTATGTGCAAAATTCGAAATTTGATTTATTTCTTCATTCCGCTGATATTAATGGGAATGGAGGAGGCATATGTAGTATGTGCGAAATAATGATAATGAATTTGAAAATTCCTATGATAAAATGATGATATTTGCGTTTGCAGCTTTGGAGCTCGAAATCCTTTGGAACTGCTGCGCGCAATAGAAGATGATTATAAATGCCTGCTCATTGTGCGGCTCATTGTAATATGTATTAAGCGTTCGTTCGTTCGTAGGTACCCACTGTCTGTCTGTTCACATACAGTTTTAGTTTTAGTCGTCGAGTGGCAAGTGGAGGCGGCGTACGTGTGTACACATGCAGACATCATTTTCGGAAAAGCGCGCGCGAAATACGTACGCGAATCGGTGGAGGAAGCTGGCGCCGCTGCCGCTGCCGCCACCGACGCTGCCTTGCTGGCTGGCTGATGATGGTAGGCCGCGCACACAGCAGAGGTGTGGCGGCCGGCAGGCAGCAAGCAGGCAGGCAGGCAGAGCGCGTATAGCTCCATTCGTTCCTGGAACTGTAATCTTATTAAATTTACATATTAATCAACGGATTTTAATTATCCCGCGCCCGCACGCCGCGCGTCCCGCCGTAGCCGTCTCCTCAGTCGCCGCCGCCGCCGTTGCCGCCGCCGCCGCTGCCGCACTCGTCGTCGTCGTATCGTGTCCGCGCGCGCGCCAGCACGCCGCCGCTCACACCCCCGCCGAAGCGTACGTAGTCTGCCCGCTCACGAACGGCCCCGCCGCCCCAGCCTGCTTGCCTGCCTGCCAGAGCGCGCACAACGCGTCGTCGTAATTTACATTAATCCAATAATTGCATGGAGGTTTGCTAATTAGAAATTCAAATGAGGTGGTGCTCGCTGAGCGAGGACTATGTGCCAGCCATCCAGCCATCCTGCCAGCCAGCCAGCCAGCCAGCAGCCCCTCGTCGCACCCCTTTGCGCGCTGCTCGCATCGGAGAGATACCCTCCACAATTGGGTTTTCACCCCTTTTGCGCACTCACACACGTATAGGCCGTACGTGTAAACGTCAGCGGGGGTCCGATGCGAAGAACCCGCCGATGCGAACCCCCCCACAACGGTCACGACGACGACTTCGACAACGTCGCCGGCACCCCCGCGCGCATTTGCCAGTTCGCGCGCCTTCCTTCTCGCTCGGCGGCGGGATGCTGCCGCATGCCGCTTGCCGCTTTCCACTGCCCCATTCCAAAACTCGGTGAGCGCGCCCGCGCCACTCGAATACAACTTACGATTACAGAGTCCGAATTCAATCGATTTTATATTATTGCCTAACTAAGTCCTGTTCATTTGTCTATATCTTCTATGCCAGCGCCCTCGATTTTAACCCCTTGCCGCGCGTGCACCCCTCGCCGTCCTGCTCAATCGTCGTGCACTCTACCAAATCCAACACGATTCATTATGTCAAATGCATTAAACTTTAAAGCAAGTGCTAGCGGACCAGCTCAGCAAGCAATGCATTTTTACACAAATTATTCTTGCACCGCAATCCTTTTTTACTTTTTATTCAACTTTATGACTTTCCATATGTAACAAATTTTGAGTGCGTAAAGAAAAGGGGATGTTGTTATATTACACTCAATATCGTGGTATTCGCCTAAGAGGTGTTTATTGCGTATAAAATTGACATTTATATAGAGAGAACGAATTCGAATTTGGGGGATATACAAGAATATATTCAAATTGGAGTCGAAAGGAAAAGTTATGATATTAGGAATTACGAATTTTGGCACGTGAAACGAGTGGAAATATGACCACACAGTTGGTGGAGTCGTGTGAAGAAGCAGCGCACACAGGAGCAGTCCGCCGACCGGCCGGACGCTTGCCGTATTAGGTCCAAACGCGCCTCCGGGGGATGAAGCCTAAAGGGGTGGAAGAAAATAGATTTGATGGGCTTTTGTGCGGCGCGCATGCATGCATATATGCATACATATTTTTTATTACATTTGCGCGCCGCATTCGTTTCAATAGCGGGCGCGCAGTTGAATTTGCCCAAATTTCATCATTCGCATTCGCATTCGCATCGTATTCAGACGATGATATGAGGTATGTATATGCGATTTCTCGGACCTCATCCAAAGTCGCAATATATTGAAATATTATGCCGGTTTGACCGCCACACACTGGCGGCGTGCGCGCATCGGTAATGCATAACAAATACTCGCAACCGCCCCCTTCGCATCGGAAACGTATTCCGAATTGCATTCGGGGCTATTAGAAGCTTGGAAGAACGCAAAATGCTTATTGCCTTTCGGCTTTCCGCAAGCCTCAAGAGACTCACATATCGTATAATTTTCTACAATTGGTTTCATTTCAAAATTTTTACCGTGCCATATAATATTATTAAAATAATTTCATTAGGTAGAAAACAATAAAAGCAGTTATTAGTGCATTATTGCAAATGTGAAATTTGAGAGTCGAAATAATGCAATACGCGGTGGAAACTTGGCAGACTACGAATCGCAGGAACCTAGACAAAGCAACATAGTCGCGCGTAAACTTTCGGACGCGCGATTGCGATATGATTGAGTCAGCTCGTCTATACAAAAGCGTCTAACCAGCATTGAAATTATATGGATTCATAAGCTTTTTGATAGTCCGCTCAAACACACACGGGTGCGTTCTATTACACGCGCAACTTTATTTCGCGCATCCGACGTGATTAACAATACGGTAGCGAGTTGGAGCGGCTAAACTAGCGAATTCGCATAGATGAGGCGGAAGATGAAGGAGTTAAGATAGATTATAGTGAGCAAGTGCGCGAGCGTTCGTTATCAGCGCGAGCGCGAGAGTTGGCCATAGGCTATGCGGGAATATCGAGGGGCAGCAACAGCACAACCACTGCTGCTGCTACTGCTGTTGCTGTTCATTCGAGGAAAGGTACGACGGCGGCAGTAAAACCTTATTATAAATTCCCGCCGCCGGCATTGATGTGTTGCACTTATTTCTCCAAGTATTCTTACTCATCCTTCTGCCCTCAAAATAGGGCATTTTACACTCGCATTTCTATGATTATCACAATACAACGATTGACGCTTTATCTTGTTGTGGGTACTCGTATAGAGGGTGTTTTATTATATTATAATGTTAGATATTTAAAGTCATAGTATCATAAAAGTTATCGCAAAATAACGCAAGATATAAATAAAGATAGGTAAGTAATTGAGGTTTGCGATAAAACATGAAGAAAACTTATTATGATAGTTAATGTATTATCATTGATTTGTGAAATGAATAACATTTTAGGATTGTTATTAGTCGAACATTTCGAGGAAGAACAGCGCATTGACGATTTGCTCGAGTGAAGGGAGTGCAATTCGCTCAGTTTTCAGGCTAGAATTTGCATTAGTGTGCGGCAACAGCGCCTGTTGTTGAGTCAAGTTCAGTGCGACCTCGAGCGATATTGGGGGTGGTTGTGGGACGCGAGCGCACGCGGGGAACGGTGGAGGCAGCGAGGGCGGCTGGCTGGTGCGCCCGATGCCCGAACACCTCATCAGTCAGAGTCATTACGAACACAGATAATTAATTACATTTACTCTCGCTCCCACCTTCCGAGAATTGCATAACATTAATTTTCCCCGTTCGGCCCCGCATTCGCTCCGTGCCGTCGTCGTAGTCGGCGTCGGTAGCGGCGGCGGCAGCGGCAGGAGCAATAGCACCATCGTCGTAGTCCAGCAGCCACCCCTTTCACGTTCGTTCGGCCGCTCGCGCTTTAGCCGCCCCGCACATGCATCTCCTATATATCTACGCACAAATATATCTGTACATTTAGTCATTTCTCATTATGACTGCGTTCCTGCCAAGTGCGGCTATTCGGTCTCGGTCGCGCACACATGCGCATTCGAATTATCACCCGAGCAAGAAAGGGACGGCGGTTCTTCTCGCTACCGCCACCCCGTTCCCCGTTCATACGATACGTATTACTACTTTCTATCAGTCACAGTCATCGTATATCTATCGTTTGCAATTCGCGCTCACCCCGCATGCCGAATTCGCTCCTCGCGTAAAACACAAAGTGACGACTCGGGTGCTATTTGCAACAGATTGTGATTTGTATCGATTCATTACAATCTCGACTTGGTAATTATTTTATCAATCATTCAAAAGTATTTTCTCATGTTGTAGAATAAAAGTTATTAACTCAATAAGATATCGGAGTATTAATACTTAGTGCTCAATTTCAGTCTTTCAACTCTCACTTAAAACTTAACGCCTCAATATCACAAGCACACATACTCGGTGTACATGTACATCAAGTTTTCCAAGTTACTTCACTTTAGTTTCGATATGAAAGGCGCAGAATGATATAAATTATTGGCTTAATTGCCTTGATGCTTAACAAACAAATGCGCGTGTATTGAGCGTAACGTAAACTAGCAATTCATATCTTCGCATTTGTATGTACACATGCGCACATTCAGGATGTATTGCAAGGGAATATCTACCTACGCGATGAAATATACGAGTTGAGAAGTGAGGAGAAAACGTTTGTGCGTCTGCGCACCCAACAATACAATAACAAACCAAACAACTTAACTTCTCCATTTCATTTCGCTTCATTTCATTTTGCTTGACGTGCTTATAATAAACACACGTGTGTGTTTTATATGATCTCTGCTCATCTCACTACCTATGGACGAATGCCGAAATAACATTAATTATATAACAACTTTTCAAAATGAGTAATGGACTGCAATTAGTAAATTTTTAATTTTTTAAACGTGTACCTAACATTTATGAATTTTGTATTATTATTATTTTTTCTTTCATTTATTTAAATATTTTTCATCGTCCATAGCGTGTAATAAAAACGACTTGTTAACAAATCTATGCATAATATTGAAAGTTGTATTCATTTACATGGAAGTTCCACAGTTTTTGGATAATGACGGATACTACAAGAATGATATTATTTTCAAAATAACCTAATGCCCAAAGATAAAGGACAAAGTTTCTTCTTTTTGGTATTTCTTGGCACACACAATACATTTCTTGACTGATTGTAAAGAGCTTGATATTTTATAAAATATTTTAGGCAATGTTTAATAATCTGGACTTTGAAGCGAAGAGTTTGCATTGATTGGGCTTTAGCCCTGTTCTGTTGCAATCAAACGTTTTCCCGATCAAGTTTTTTAAGCGATACATGAAAAATATTCTGATCATGTAAAAAAGCCCGTTGGAACTCAAAGAAACTGTTCATTTAATAAGGGATGATTTCCATTTGCTGTAACCTAAACTGTGATACAATTAGTATACCAAGGCTTAACATGAGAAAATAATTTTCACTGCCAACAATATGGGCATGGTGAATTTTAGCTGAAGCACGTAAACGGCATGCAGCAATTAGTTACCAACTAAATCGTAGTTTTAAAGCAATCTTATACAAAACTTTTATTCTTGTCAATCAAACGGGGGCAAAATATTTTCATCTACCTCAAGTTGTTTTCTTTAAGTCTCCTTTAAAGCGTAGAGTGATAGTTTTGCGTCACCCCCGATATGAAAATAATTAACAACATAACGTATACCTTAACCATTATTAACCATTTAATTAAATAATGTCTCCGAACATAGTCAGAATATCAAATGTTATAATCTAATGCCTTTATGCGATGTAAAATTTAAATAATTTTTGGGTGAAAAGTTTAAATTAAGGTAATAAGGTTGAAAAATCGTAAACCAACAAAGTTCAATATGGTGACTGTTTAATGAAACAAAAAAAGGGCGCACACCATTTGTCCGTTTTACCTTCACACATGCATCGCGTATGCGCGTTTTGTATTTTTTTCTGCAAGCATCGCGCGCGGTATTGATTTTTAATAAAATTCATTTTTTCATTCGTTAGCGCGAGATTTGCTTGCGATGGGTGCGTGCATGTATGCGGCGCGAATCACTCCAACCAATCGTCCAATCGACGCGCGTCCGTCGCGTTTTTCGTTCGTTTCCAAATCGCATTCGTATTCCCCAATCGTCCACCACCCACACGTATGCGAAATCTCAATGTACGTACGTACATACGACTTATGCATGCAACTCACACCATCACGAAGGGGCGCGCGAGCGATGGCCAAACGCTCGACGTGCATAATTAACTAATTACGAAAAATGGTCGTTTTATACTTTTGCGCACTCACACATCCGCATGCACACACATGGCACGTACAATACGATGTGCATGAAAGACTTTTGCCAAACAAAACACAAACACACATTGACAGCTGCGCATTCGGTTAATGCGGAATTTTACATCAGTTGCGCGTTTTTTTCTCTCATTGCGTGCGAGTGTGTGAGTGTGTCCGCCGATGCCATCAGAGTTATCGTAGTTCCTATTTTTTCTGCGCTTGCCAATAGAGGATGTGCACGCGTTTACCGATTGCATTCGGTCGGAGGGGGCGGGGGGTTGAATCAGTCGAAAATAAAAAATAACAGAGAGAGAATGTAAAACGAATGACACACGCATACAGACGTAGCACACACGCGCGCATATATTAGAGAACAAAAATACAAAAAGTGTGTATTTGGTGTTCGCCGCCCCCCGTGGTGTAAGGCGATAGAAAGAGACGCACGCAAATAGGGCGTGCAAAGGTAATACGAACAAATGCGGAATAAAATTGGAAAATGACCGCCGGCCATTACGATAGAGACAGTTTTTTTGTCAATTCGTACTATTTTTGCCAAAATCGAACTTTACGTGCATTATGCGTGACATAATCAAGTCATTCTGGTCGTTAAAAATACAGCGAATTTCATTTATAACGACTCTTCTCGTATTTTTCAGTTCTCCATTGTACACATCTACCATTTAAATTTTTTGAATCTAAAACATACTTTTATCTAAAAAAAAAACTGGGATTATACGACATTTCTAATTGATATAACTTAATTACTATTGATTAGAATTGAATAATCAAGGACGAACTGGAGTGATGAGTATTAACATCAGCACAAAATTTAATTTTTTTGTTTAAATAAACATGTTAAATAAAATCAACACATACAGGAATGGCGAAGAATAAGAGAAAGAGAAGTAGAAAGTGAGGTTTAGTTAGTTTACGGTGTCGGCTTTGCGGCGAGGCGGCTGCAAGGCAAGGCAGCGTGAAATTACGGCGGTTGGCGAGGTACGATGACGATAGCTTCACGTAGGTGGGAAAGCACGCGGAATGCAGTGGTCCTGCTGCGAGAGGAGCAGAACGCACTCACTCAATGAGCAAATGCTAGAAATCAGGATGGCAGAGCTCCTGCGTCTAACACGCTCGCGTTGTTCTCTTATTGTATGCGCACACCGCGTTCGCGGCTTCAAGGACCGCACTCGCAATGCGTGTTCCAACTCAAGTTCTCATCAAGTATTATATGGGAATGCGTGGAATGACTTCAGATTGTTAAATTATCGTGTGTCATCTTTGACGGTCTACAAATATTTGATCTACCTATAGCTACTTTTTAAATATTTTGGTTTCAACCCTTTCCATATAATAGGTCAAGGAAAAAGGAAATCCATTAGATTTTCTATCAAATATGTGCTGTTTGGTTCCATTACTTGTTTCCATTTTGAAACTAATTTCTTAAACCCTCTTTCCTGGAAGTCTTTCTCCGTTTTCAAAAACGATCTCGATGAAATTAAAATTGCGTGGCATTGGCTGCTACAGTATCAGAATCATGAACATTGTTCAGATATTTAGCAGCCTGGCTAATCGTTTTCACCATTATAAAATACAAAATATTTTGTCTATTAACTAATCTCAAAGCTGCCAATAAACTTTTTTTTGTATGAAACTTCATCTTTCTAACGCCATTTAGTTCATGCATAGGTAGTGAGAACCCAATCGGACTTATACAACTCAAGATACATACATCCAAAGATCTCAATTGGAAATATAATGGATTCTTTTTTACTTAACCGAAAATTAAGCAAAAATTTTCAGAAAATCATTGCCCACATGGCCATCGGTCATTTTTAATAAAATCAATGATATCATGAAAATTGTCTAGGTTTTATTTACGCCCACCAGTAATAAGCATTCGTAATGATTTCTTGTTTAGTCACTTCAATTTATCATTATTTTCAATTGAATTTGTTATTTATCATCTGACTTACTCCAATGCTAATGGCCACTCAGATTGTCACCTTTCTGGCTTAAAAATTATAATTTAAAAACACAAATTAATATATTAACTAAGTACTAATTTAAAATTAGAGATAAAAATTAGTTAACAACTAAATCGTAAATTGTAAAAGTAAAATTTCATTTTGGGAATACAAATCAGGATGCAGGACAATGGTATGCGTAGGAGTGCACATAAAGCACGTTATTTAATGTCGCAGAATTGTCCTTTTTATTATAAATTATCCTCACGCTCGGTCGTTCGCTCGTCACACGCTAGTGCGCTGCACGTTTTTTGTGGGCGCGCACGGCGCTTGTCGCGCACTGACACTTTTTTGCCACACTTGTTTATTAGATAAATTTCCTCCTCACTCGCCATTTAAAGCGTATGCAGTTATGCTTGTTATAAAATTTATTTCGGCCTAAATTATAACTGCATTTTGTTGCCGGCGACTTTTTGCTGCCGACGAGACTGGCGTACAAACATTTACGAAACAACAATTTGCCAACATGCATTAAGCATTTAACTCAGTCGCTTTCAATTTCGAGCAATTAGCTTGCAAGCTAAACGCGTCGTAATGCATAAAGAAGCAAACACCGTAATACGATCAGAGATCAATCGCCATGTGCTAAATATGCGTCCTCCTTTATTAATTGAACATTGCTAAACAGTTTTGGCAATTTTCTAACTTCATACCTATTTCTTTATATACCTCGATATAAAAATTGTTGTTATCAATTGCAAATACTTTTCTATATAAACTTGGTAATTGCCCGATAGTTTAAGAAGACTCTGCATTAAGAGAAAACTGAAGAAGTATCTTGGTGTATATTCCTAAAAAGTATAATATTTTCATCTATTATTAGTTTCGTTCCTCATCTAAAAGTATTTTCATCAGCTTATAACAACTAAAATGGCATTTATACTGGTAATTCAAATCAAATCGCATTCTGACCACTTAAATAACATAAAGTGGTCACGTGATTTTGTTCATGACGATGTAAATCACGTTTTGCACGAGTCAGAATAATTCGAAAAGTGTCGATGGTAAAACAAAATGTCAAATTTTTATTAGCATATTTGTTTCTTGCATGACTAACTAAATATTGCTTCCAAATTCACGTCCAAAAAAGTTTGAACACAAAATTTTAGTTTCTACAACCATCTTCTATAAATATTCTTGTAGCCCAATTGCAAATCCTATATTCAATTAGTGAAAATTTGGTTTATAGTTTCTGAGTAATTCTGACAGCCGAAATTGGAAAACAAAGTTTTCAAGAAACTCACGTTTAAATTTTCAAGTTTAGTGCAAGTAGTATCTACTTATGCAGATAACGCGTTATAAATATCAATAACTCCGATTTTGTTGCGGTATTTCCTTGAAAATTGTTATTCTGAAAGAATGAGTAAGAATAAGTAATAAACAAAATTCACATTTTCCGAACATCGCGACAGTATATAACCTCTTAAAACAGATAGGTAAGCAAGTTTCACTTCAAAAACAAAATCTACTCCTATATGAAAATATAAAACTAAATGAAGAGTTCCTAAATTTTTATTCATGATCCCAGCATATTGCTAATCAACTCATTTTAATATCACGATCTAGAGTTTAAGAAACCCTCTAATAATTAACTGAAAGTAGACATAATATTTATTTTGATAACAATAATATGTACCTATTATCACACATGATTTCTATGAAATAAACCTAACAAATATATTATTACACATAGAAAAAAGTTATTATTGACTCCATCATTGTGCATCTGATACGACTCAATCAAATGCAATTGCTACTAATGAAATAATTAAAATTAATAATTAACTGAACGCAGTCATAAGCGTGGCGAACGCGATTTTTAATTTATATTTTTAATTGATTTCGGCCATGGCTTTAAGTGATGTGATAATCGAAAAGCGCGAGGCGCATCATCATCATCATGATCATCATTACTATTATTATTATTATTATTGCGATTAATTTCCAATTTGCTATAATTTGCAATATTTAAAATTGCACGTTTTTATGTATGGACTAGTATTTGTATGCGTTATCTGACTGTCTGCTTTCGACGGATAAAAATTATTTTTCCCATCAGACTATCAATATATCCATGTGTACTTATGCATATAGGTAGAGAGAGCTTCTATAATAATGAAATAATTGAAAATTTACGTTTGACAGCATGAGGATTAAAGTCATTTTTTATGATCATAAATTAAAAATACAAAAATAATTCGACAATAATTTTAATCTGATTGATTTTGTAAATAATTTAAAATAATTCAATAAGTCAATATCTTAATAATCTTAAATTCTTAATTCGTTTTGCAGAAAATGAAGATTTTTTTAATAGATGGCGCTAATCTAGATAAAAGACGTAGAGAATTACCAAATTAAATATTTTTTACTAAATCTTCTTGTTATAATACAAATATTTAGTAATTCTCAAAGTATTGCTAATTGAAAATTATTTTAATAATACCAATAAAAGAATCTGATTTTCAGCCTACTAAAATCCCCTTTTATGCCATTTGCATTAAAGCAAAAAAGCCCCATTTTGTACATTATCTGTTATCATTAATAGAAATACGGAATGCCATGCATTGGCAATGCTACAAAATCATTTCAAAGCTAATATTTTATTTGCGAATATCAGTTTTTCAGCCAATAGCCAACTGGAAATTGATGTGCGTATTATAGTCGGGCGGTAATGCGTTTCCGCCGCGCTTGCAAGAGAGGTGTTCGCGGGGAAAATTATGCATAAATTAAGTTCAATTTCCGTTTTAATTGATATTTATTTGAGTTTATTCCTATATCCTAAATTACTATTTTTCCTCATATTTTTATAAATACAGAATAAAATAAAACACCTATCTTACTTTGAATTTCAGTTGAGAAAGTTTATCAGATTATACGTACCTAACTGGCACAGCAGATTGAACTAATTTGAAATGATTAAAAATATAAATTTAAATATAAAAATTAAACAAATAATAAATGTAAATTTTTATTATTATCGTCTGATAGGATATTTGAACAATAATTATAATTTTATCCATTCATCAACGTCCACGCGATGCGCATGTATTTTTAATGCGTTTAATTTTTCTCTTTCAAATCCCCGACCAACTCGCATCCCAGCACACAATATACATCCCCGTATCAGGCATTCGTGTGACGTGCATGTGTTTAAACCTCTCGGCCAGGATGAAATTTAAAATTTGAGAACCTTTAAATATTATCGCATTGCGATGCATTGCATTTTGCATCACATTCATTATACATACAAAAATTTTTCAATGCCCATCCACGCTTTTTCCAACCACCCCCTCAACCCCTTTCGCCCAGTCGCCTGAGCACATCATCAATTTTTCATCAGCGCGCCGTGCGCTGCAATTTGCTAATGTTGCGCACACAATGCACAAAATTTTTTTCCAATTGTGCGCCGATTCAATTTTTATTTTTACATATTTAATATCTCCACATGATGCATTTTTTCCTAGCCGCACCACCACACCACCCTTTCATATTTCATTATTATATTCATATTGCAATGTACATTTTTATATTTTTTTTACAACAACCCCACTTCTAGCAGCCACCCCCAGCAGCAGCAGCAGCAGCAGCACTTTGCCAATACATAAAAATACAATGAATTCAAATAAATTCCCATACACATTGGCAAAATCTCTCGTGTTTTTTTTTTCGATTAGTGTATAGCTTGTTATTTGATTTTTCTATTTGAATTTTATGTATGCACATAAATAAGCAAGTGTTCGAGTATGCGTATTTTTTAACGTATTTTGTTACATGCGTTTATAAATAAATAGTGCAAAAAAACGCACTTACAAATTGAATGCATTCGTTTCTCTGCTGCCAGTTGTTTTTAATTAAACTCGTACAACGTGTAATAAATATCGAATTGTTTGTGAGAGTTTTAAGTCGTTACAAATATCAAAAGTGTTTTTATTTTAAATAATTACATACTTTATAATATCACACAATGATCAAATAACAAACACCTACGTATTTACAACAAATAGCAATTATTTATTATATTTGAATGCATATGTCAACATATTCGCCAATATTTTAAGAGTAAATTTGAGTTATTGCTACTTTTTTCTTCTAGAAGTTCTAGAATTTTCTAGAACCTCCTAGAATTAATTTAAACTTGAAATATTTCCATATTATTATGAGCATAGTCGAAATAACAATATGGGTTACGTATCTGTAGTTATATAAAATAAAACGAAATGAAGTGGATATTTAAATAATACGTAAAAACAACACTAACGAATCGCGAAAAAAATGCGAGTATGCAGATTAATTAATATTTATTTATTTGGCAGTACCACGACCACGCACCAATGAAATAACGCATGGGATGAGTTGCCATTGGATCTCGGTGTATTCAAATTGCATGCGCAAGTGTTGGCATTCGCATGGATTTTTTTAATTAAACAAATCATTAATTAGTGCGCATTGAGGTTTTTGTTTGTACAAAATATTATATGAATCGCAACTGTGCGCGGATTTAGTTTTTAATTCGACAATAACGTTAATTGAAGCATTTTTATATATGCTGTGCACGCACGCATGCGCAATGAATGAATATTCAAAAATGGAAATACAAGAAAGCAAATAAACGTGCTGGATTTATAAAATTATCCAGAGAAAGATTCTCTACTGAGAATTAACTTACCTCAGATTTGATGACAACATTCAACGCCGACGGCGATTGATGCGGTACCGCCGCTGGTCCTAACATATCGCCGCTCTCCTCTTCCGTGCCGCCTTCGGCCATGTCAGCCTCGCATCCTGATTCGTCTGTAAGTATATAAAAAACATTCATTTGAGTCTTTTATTAACGGAAATTTATTTAATTACTTAAATTTAGCAATTCAATATTTTGAAATATTCTGTGGATTCATAATTTCTAAAATATTTCGAACCGATAAAAATAAAGTAATAGCACTCTAAAATAATAGAATGTTTCAATAAGTTAGAAGCAAATTGGGTTAAACTTTTTGATGAAACAACTAATTTTAACAGATATTAATTCAATCCATTTTATAATTATTTCGAATATTTTACGATATGTCCTGTTAATTAGATGAGACTATTTGGCCAATTTAATTAGTAAGTAATTGATAATTGCAGGGATTGCAAAGAGAAAATTTTAATTTTGTTTATATTAATTAAATCATATATTAATTAAATCAGCATGGAACTCACACAAAATACCCGAGAAATACTTGCAGTTTAAACTGTGTTGCTAAAGGACATCGGTAGTAATTAGAAAAACGAAACGGGATTTTCACAGAAACAACCTCGAACAAATCGATGAACACTTCCACCAGCATAACTCCCGGAACTTCTATAAAACATTCAAGTACAACCTTTCAACGTACAACGCGCCCGCCTTAGTATTTACAGACAAAAACGGAAAAACTGCCTATAATAACAAGGAAAACTGTAGGATACTGGCAGACTATTTCCAAGAGCTTTTGACCGGCGATAAACCTCACACGAATTTCTGCTACCAGAACGGCAATACAAATGTAGGCTCCAACCCTACATTTTGTAGGAAGAGATCGACTAAAGAAGAGATCGAAGAAATAATCGCAAATCTAAAGAACAATAAAGCACCCGGAGAAGACGCAATCGTAGCCAAACTATGGAAAAATGTGAGCGGCAACATAATCGACAGGTTAGAGGAAATAATCAAAGAATGCTGGGAAAAGGAAAAGCTACCCTCGGAGTGGACTACGTCACTCATCCACCCACTTCACAAGAAGGGCAAAAAGACAGATGTAAATAACTACCGAGGTATCTCACTCCTGCCAGTGTCCTATAAGATACTATCGAAAGCACTTCTCTCAAGAGCTGAAAAACAACTAGATGTTCAGTTGGGAGAGTATCAAGCTGGATTCAGAAAAGGTCGATCATGTGCAGAACAGATTTGGAACTTAAAAGCGGTAATGTCATACCTTAAAGCAAGATCTAAATCATTTGTCATAATTTTCGTTGATTTCAAAAAAGCGTATGACACTATAGATCGCAATGTCCTCTTTAGAACCCTTAAAAAATTTGGACTAGATAACAAGACTCTGAATCTCATCAAGGCCACTCTCACACAAACATATTCGAAAGTTAAGTTCCGCGGAGAAATCTCAGAACCTTTCGAAGTCCATAGGTACTGATGTAAGGCAGGGAGACGGACTCTCACCACTATTGTTTAATTGTGTCATAGAAAAAGTGACAAGGGTATGGAGAAGAGAACTCACCGCACACAACATCAAGGACAGAATTAAAATAAGATCCAAAAAGAATAATCTATGCATTGACTGCCTAGCCTTTGCCGATGATCTCGCTATTTTTGCGGATAGCATCGATAGAACTCCTAAAGACTACAACGGCAAAAGCCGGATTACAAATCTCCTTCAGCAAAACAAAGTTTATATCTAACATAGGTGCGTGTCCCAACAAGATCACGGGCACAAACTGGAAAATAGGGAGAGTAAACAAGTTTAAATACTTAGGAGAAATAATAGATTGCGTATCATCGGAAAAAACGGCAGTAACGGCACGAATTCGAAAGCTTGAAATGGCATACCAGCTGACAAGAAACATCTACAATAAAAAGTGCATTTCCAGAAATGCAAAACTTGCTCATTTCAGAGCTGTGATCCTGCCAGAAGCACTATACGCGGCTGAATGTCTCGTTATAAATAAAAAGACATTACGAGAAAAAATAAACGTGCAAGAAAGAAAAATATTTCGAAGAATTTTGGGACCAATAAAAGTGGGGGAAGAATACCGTCAGCGTAAGAACAGCGACATATACAAGCATACCGAAAAATTAACAGATAAGATTAGAAAAAGTCGAATTTCATTCTATGCGCATATACTACGAATGAAACCAGAAAGGTTGACAAAGAAAATTATGCTCTACCTAAAAGGGAAGAAAATAAGAAATAACTGGGTGGAAGAGACAGAGAAGGACATTATGGAACTGGGTATAAGTGAACAAGATATCGACTCACGAAGTAGCCTTAAAGCTAAGTTGCAAGAAGAACATTTCCACATAGAAATAACAGTAAGAAGAGGCACACCTTGGACCCAAAACAGACAAAATAAACACAGTCAAAAGATGAAGGAAGTCTGGGCCAGGAATAAACTACAACGCCAATAGCAAAAAAAGCTAGTCATCCTTAAGCGCCTAATTAAATTATATTTTATTCATATTATTATATTTATATCATGTACATATCGAACCAACGTAGTCCTAAGGACTGAATCGAATAAAAAAAATTAAATCATACTAATTCTCTTCTAAGTGATAAACGGGAGTGTATACCTACTTAATTTTTATTAAGCACTTACTAGCATGCAGAATATTAACATACTTTTGTAAAAAAACGGCATTTCAATTAATTGAAGCCAAATGTGGAATTTCCTAAGATTTCTTGGTAATGAGTATTTATGAAAACCCTGGTATGCATTGATACTGTACTTTGTTTTCTTATATATAATTTATACAATGATGAATTGTTTTATTATACCTTTTACTTAGTTATTTATAACACATATAAAGTCTTCAAATCAAAATGGTTACCTATATGGCATTACATAACAACTGGCTTAACTCTCGCATTCTGAAAGCGGCCAATGAAAGTTGATTTTTCATGATATTAGGGACCCAGGGTTAGGTAGGGGTTCCATACTCTTCCATAGTGTGAACATAGTAGACATATTCAATCTTTTATACTTTTGTATTCTATATTTAGTCCTCTGAAGCATGTGAAGATAAATTCTAAGAAGTGTTCAGAAAAAAATTATTTCGCATCCTAACTTGTCAACTATGGAACAATTGTTTTACAAATAATATCAATCAAATAGAGTACGTTATTGTTCAAATACTGTTGTAAATCAATGTTCTTCACTAATATACCGCACTTCTATTGTTTTGGCAATGTAAATTCACCAAATGTTTAATATTCGAGGTAAAACAATCCACGAATTCACCAGAAAGAACCCCTTCCCTACTTATCGTGTCATAGTTTAAGGTACGTGGAACCATATTTCTTTAAAACGAAAACTCGTGCACAAAAAATTTTGCACGATCCAGGAAATTTTTATAAGAACTCGAGAAGAATGTGGTAGTGAAAATATTAATACGAGCCTTAAGGAAACAATTTAATTTATCCCGGATGTCACTAATTTGTGGTATGCAAATCCAGCTTTAAATATTGTACAGAAATCTGCAAAATGTAGAAGAGACATTTCTCACAGAAATTTACAACAAGCTCAAATTATAGGCTCAAACGCATTATACAGAATCATGATCTAGAACTTTGATTATTTTCCATTCAGAATGTGAAAACCGTCTTCTCTCGAATTTTTTTTTTAATTCACCTTCAAAAGTCGGCATAGACTCTTACCCCATCCTGTACTAAACGGAGATATAGGTACAGTTGCGCAGATGGAAAATCGTGTGACCTTTCTGAATTTTCTTCAGTTGCGTTATAAATATTTTTTTAAAATTTATATCACTATCATATAATTTATATCTATATCTAATTGTTTAAACGGTTTATCGCACATAAGAATTTCAAAAACATTTCGTAGAAATAATAATTTATTCCGTTATTGAACAAAGGATTTCCCAAAACTGCCGTACTGGCAAAAAATGGTAATGACAAAAAGTTTAGAATCCATTAGTCTCCGATTTTAGATTTTAATTAAATGTTTTCAAAAATATTTAAAGTCCTTGCTTCGGTCAAGTACGAGTTCATCTTAATATACATAGGGGATGGATATTTGATGATTCTTCCAAAATTATAGTTTCAAGGTGGTGGCAATAATAATTCCATCATTCGTACTAAAATTCTTAATTAAATGATTTAAACGAATTTGTAATAAAACAAATTCCCATAACTATTATATATAACCCCTTCGTATGTCACATCATATTTAAGTTTAGCATCGGTATTATATTAAAAGTTGTAATATTATTGATTAAATTACAAATGATATTAGGAGAGCAATAAATGAACATGTCACACGTGTCAATTTCTTGAAATTTGTATACATGCGACACAAATATCGGAGCACTTATTCGATTTGTCAACGCGCCACCCTCAACAAAACATGGTCGATGGCATGTTTGCGAAGATCGCGTCGACGACTGCTAGCGATTCCAGTTAAATATCAATGTCAAGTCAATAAAAGCAATCAAAATGCCTTTTAACAAAACACAACACTAAACTGGCGCGTCCGACGGCGGCGCGCTTAGAAATATGTATAATTGTGGCGCGACAAGCTTTCAGTTTCGAATTTCAATTTGCGCGCTTTGATGAAATGTTAGATTAATATTCGAATAACGTGTTTAAATTTATAAAGCTGCAGACCAAGTGAGAAATGCTTTTATAATCGACATTGACACATTGCTGTTGTTTTTGGTCAATCTGCCACTCGATGAGTGAGGGATGAGTTTGGATGCTTTGATTAGATTTGTTTCTGCGCTGTGCGATGTGGCACGCGCTGAAAGAGTTAGAGAAAGACCAACTATGTAAACTTGCTAATATTTAGATGCTCGCATATCAACAACTAGCCTCGAGTTTGATGATTCGATCATTCATCCTATTAGTGCATTAGCTTTTGACCGAACACAATTTCCTTTTGTTTATTCAACTTCCTTCACTTTTAACATCACTAAAGGATGATTTTTAATTTTGGTTAAATAAGAAAAACAATGAAAAACAATTGTTCTAACAATGTCGCCGAATATAAATCCCCGAGAAAGCAGCTCGAAGGACTAAAACTGTTCTTACAAATTTAATCAGACATTATTGCAAAGAGCTAAATTAGCACAATTTACTTTTTTCATAAGGTAAAAATTGCTTCCCTTAACGAATGTTTCCCTTATCGAGTAAGGCTCGGAACGAATTAGAAACGTCATGCGAGGATTCACTGTACATAAATATTTATTATTCATATATTAATTGCTTTAAATCGGTGGTTTCCAAACTTATTTGACAAGCCATCTCTTTGCACACAACATTTTTCTCATTATCGTTTTGCAACATTTTATAGTCAAACATTAATGGGTTCATCTTTATCAAACTTATCCGAGGATATGATTGTGCCCCTCGATCAAATTCACTCTCCTACAATGCCCTAACAACCACTTTGAAAATATTTTTGAGGACATCTACAACTATGGTATGGTTTTTTTGAATACGACAGATCGACTTTATAAGTTTGATGACAAAATTTCATTCTTGTTATAATTTAATTTTTCCTATGATGATTCGTTTTTTCTGTAAATAATTTAGACATTTCCTACTTATGAAATAAGGTAGTAGACAATTCATGTAAGAATAACAGGTCAAGTAAAAAGAAATCCATTATTTTTGCTTGAAATTGAAATTATAATCAACATAGTTACAATGAATCGATTTAGATCAATTATTCGATTTAGTTCGATTACTTGTTTCCATTTTGAAACTAATTTGATAATGCCTGTTTCGGGGAACCCCTCTGCTTGGTTTTTAAAAAACAAAAAAAGTCATGTTCACTCGCCATTCTTGAAACGATTTTTGGTGCATGTTTGAAATCTAAATTACAAGAAAGGTCTCGAATTGGCTTACAGTATCAAGACCATAAACATTGTTCAAATTTTCAGCAGCCTGGCTTGCGTTTTCACCGTTATAAAAGAAAAACTTTAAAATATAAGGTTATTTGTAAATGTTCATGCTTGACGCGCGCTCAAGCAAAAGTGACCCAACTGATCTCCAAACTGCTAAGAAACTTTTAAAATCCGAAATCTCATCTTTCAAACGCCATTTAATTGAGCACAATCGGGCCTATACAACTCGTGATACAGACATGTAAAGCCATGTGGAAAAATAATGGATTTCTTCTTACTTAATATATAAAAACTAAATCAATTATCACTGATTGTTCATGATTAACTAGCCGGCTGATAAATACGAAAATCATTATCAAAAAAGAAGTTTTCGAATTAAATGGTCAAAATATTAAAATTTTAAAATATTTATACCTGATTGAAGATGGTCCTGTTTATTCGATTCTATGACTATAATAGCATAAAACTTAATGCCAATGGACTGAAAAATACAAAATCCTTGCTCTATCAGTTTCTGTGGTAACGAATATTAAGGAAACAAGAGCAGTTTTCCGAAAATTTTGCCATTACAAATTCCTGAATTGATTAAATAGATAAATTATGAGGAAAATTCTTTAAAAAAAAATAGCAATATTATCCTTACTTATCTCTTTTTGCTTGTCAAGAAAATAATACTTTTCCAAACGACGTATTTTTAATAAAACTGGTAAATAAAAATGATTTAATTTTTGACTAATTAATACAGAATAAATAAAGCTAACGCACCTATTTATTATTTAAATTATGAAATTAAATAAATTACATGATTGCAATTTATTTAAAATGCAACACGTAATAAAAATTATGATAATACAATATTAAAATTGCTTAAAAAGGTGCACACACATAAAAAAAACTAATGCGTTTTAAACGTAAACACGAATCAGTATTTATGCAAAGTGCGTAAATTCGGTAAATATTTAAATATCCATTAAAGAGCCCACGAACCAAATAATGAGTCACTTCGTAATTGCAATATGAAATAATTAACTGGGAAAATATATTAATACATGATATTAGAGCAGTGTTTGCGCATGCAGATGAATAAAATAATAAATAAAATTTTAGTGCTGCGCATGTGTTGAGGGAGGAATAAAAGCGATATGAAAAATAATGGCAAAAATATTAGTATGCATTATTTCGATTACAGACGCGCATATTGTGTTATATGTCGTATTATAATAATAATTATCATTATGTTGATGATTACAATCAGGTGGTACACATTGCAATGCATTTATATTCACATGTACTTACTACGAACGCGAACAATGATATAATGAAATAAATTAAAACAAACAAATCGCAATTCCGTCCACATTAGCCACACGAACTGAGTGAGAGAGCGCCGGTTGCGCGCACGTGTCATATGATTTTCTGGTGTTGAAAACACGCTTTTCATAATGCAACAACAACAATTATACAAGGTGTTTTCGTATCAATGTCGAATGCCATTCGGTTGGTCTATTCAAAAATGCAAAGCGTGTCTGCTTCGAATGTAGGTATTATTCGCGCAATGCGTTTATGACATGATTTTGCGGCGGCATATAAATAAACACGTTGCACGCTGGCTGCTGTATCTGTGGGGGTGGCATAGTATGCGGTGGCAGTGGTGGCGGCGGCAGCGGAGCTAGCTCTTCAACAGGTTATACTCAACTGCTCGCTCGCCCTGTGCGCGATGCCGGCAAGGTTAACATCATAGCAATTTCCACAAGCGCAGAACGACGCTAACCGCACAATCTGCTGCGTTTTATTAAGAATACTTTAACCGTTTAAAGCTTTATTTTAAGTAAACTGCAATTTTTCACTAATCTACATTTAACATCAGTTTAACACGTTCATTTTTTCACCTAGTTTCGTGTTACAACATCTCGAATAATTTGTCAACATTAAATATATTTAATTATAAGTAATGCAACATTTAACCTAAAAAATATCAATTAGTCTTCATGTGTCGCTGACGTCACTGCCAATCAAATTGACGAATTACACAATTAATCAATGCGCTAATGATTGTCTAGTTAAAGAACGATTAAAAACCTTATCGTCCGCGTGCATTCGCGCCGCGTGTGTATCGTCTCTATCGCATTTATTAATTAGCGCTAATTGAATTTGGGTATAATTAAGTTAATTTTTCCAATATTGTGCGCGCAATACGCACACAAGCGTGCTCGCGCACACGTGAGACACTCTGCAGTACTCATTTCCATTCGCCGCGTGTCGCTCGCGAGCTCTGTGTTAGTGTAATTAGAATTGGTCTACTTAATTAAAGTTAATTATAATTTATGTTCGTTGTGCTACTCTTTCTTCGGGCGAGGCGGCGAACGAGGCGAACGTATTGCGAGCTATCGCAAACGGCGACGCGCCAACCAAGCCACCCAGCAGAAGTCGAAAAGACGATTAATGTATGCTGCAGTTAAATAGCAATTATCATTATTTAACTGCTTCGAATTTGTTTCACTTACGTTTGCCAAATAACATTTGCGCATGTACAGTCTTGATAAGCAATTTTTGCAAAATATTTTCTTATTATTTATAACAAAACCACTAACCCTGAACCTATATAGGTAAAAGGGCATACAGTGGAACCTCACACAACATGTGTTTCGCTTAACGAACAATATAAATGGCAAACGAGCGACTCAGTTAACAATCGTTGTTTCGAACTAATTTTATTAGAGTAATGTTGGGACCTCCTAGTATACAAAAACGTTCAAGTTCAGTAAGAACCAGATTTCAAGTTTAAACGACGTACCGCACGCTCTTTTCTAGATGTTTATAAGTATTGTAAAAAAATGTCACAGAAGAAGAATCCGCATGAAAGCAGCTCGAAGAGACTAAAAATGAATTCAATCAGACATTATTGCAAGAAACTAATTTAGTTAGCACAATGTACTTTTTCAGCATGGAACGCATTAATGTATTTTATATGGATTTATATGGTAAAAATTGTTGCGCTTAACGAACGTTTCATTTAACGACTAAGGCTCGAAACGAACTAGATTCGTTATGCGAGGTTCCACTGTACTGAGGAATGAAAATACATATAGAAGATGAAAAACGTAATATTTTTATTGTTTTAAAATTTTTAGTTCTAAATATTCTACCCCTACACATGTCTCAGGGGTACATGCTCAGGTGATGCAGCAAGGACGATATTTTCCCAGTTTTTCCCAATTTCCAAGACACTTGCCCGAAAATAAATCATTTCTAAGAGAAGTTTAATATTTTTTCATAAATAATTAATTGATAAAGATTTATTCAAATTTTTCATAATTGTTATATCAATATCAAGTTATAATAGGCTTAGAAAATAACAGTGTGAGTTTAAAGCACGAATTAAGTGAAAGCAATAAATCAACGCGCATGTTTGAAAAACGTTATGCGAGTATATTAAGTATTAAGTACGCTAAGACAGGAAAGATGTATTATTAATATGCATTTGTTGGTGGGTGGGGCCATGTTAATGCAATTAAGAGAGAACTACTCGATTCGCATACATCGCGAGCACATTAGCAGCAGCGCAGTACAGCGTCATGAACGCAACTGCATACATACTCTAACAACAACAACAACAACAACAGAGTAACAAAGCCAGGTAAGTAAGAAGAATTCGAGTGTGCAGACCTACGCGAATTTAAGCGCGTACTCGCTGAAGCGGCCGCGCTACCAATCCATTGCAAAAGGCCACTGACCGTTACAACAGCACCAAACTGTTTGTTGTGCGCACCTCAATGCAACTGCATTCAAACGTGCTTCTTATTTGCATATTAATATCGTTAAAATAATTTCATGCTCTTTTCCTATCTAAAGTGCAATATTTAATTAGTCACAATAATGCAAACTATATTTATTCATCCTGTAAGATGAAAATTAAATATTACAGCTTAATAATAATGAGAGTATCACAACTAATAATAAATATTGTCAAAATAATTAACATTTGTAAAAATGTTCTTATTTATTTATACACC
Source organism: Aleochara curtula (assembly GCA_963978815.1). Lineage (NCBI taxonomy): Eukaryota > Metazoa > Arthropoda > Insecta > Coleoptera > Staphylinidae > Aleochara > Aleochara curtula. Next base: position 9,929,756 of record OZ022215.1, on the reverse strand, counting down.
CTATATAAGTAAAAGACATAGATATATTGTAACAACGTAACAAACAAATGTAACAAATGTGTTCGTCTGCAATATTCCAGTCTACTTAATGTCTTTAAGTACATGGGTTATTAATGTTTGTGTACAATGTGTTGCTGTTGCTGGAATGAATATTCAATTGAATTTAAACAGGGAAAAACATCAACTATCTGAATGTCTTGCGAGGACGAGGAAAAGGTATGAAGCGTGTATGCGCGCCCAGAAATGAGCAACTTGTAATTATTGCACAGCGCACGCGCGCAAAATACGCATATATACAAAAATACATACGTGTATTAGTACAAGAAAGAGATAAACGACTATGGCAATTGGGGCCAAGTAACTAACTAACTAACTAACTAACGACGACGACGCATTTTTTGTCATTCCGCACGCGCAGCACACCCAGCGACTAATTCAATCTCGCTTGCATCATGGATTTACTTTGCGTTTTGACGTTGAATAATCTTCGCACAAATCCACCGTTATCTTTCACAGTTTGAGCCAATAATTATTACTAATCGTAATACGAATAGACGAACTACAAGACTAGCTTTCCCAAAGGGTTTAAAACGCAGCACTACAATAAAAGAATGAATTAATGAATTAGCACACATTAGAAAAAAGCTTATTTTCATAATATATTCACAAGGGTGTATTGGGGATGCCTGCGAATATATGAGCAAAAAAGGGTTACTACCCTTTCAGCTATACTTTTCAACCCTTAAAAGTTGTCTGTTCTATCATTAACTCGCCCCACAAACTTCTCATTAAACGCCAACTTTTACATTAATTTCGTAAAATATATAATACAGCTAATAGCTGGTTTCTGCATGGACACCCTGTATATAGTGGTGCGAATCACCCCTAGAGTTCAGTCGCTTATTAATCCTGTAATGAAAAGAATTAAACGAATCGAAATTCGTCGTCTATTGTGAGGGGTCACGCTCGATTCCGTCGAATGCGTTTTGTATTTTATAATTTTTTTTATTCGTTCGTCTAGTTTCTGTTCCGCTCACCCCTTTCGTACTTTTGCCACGTGCTAAAACAAAACGCCACGTCAACCAGCAGGACGCGTGCGCATTTGCATTCAGACGAAGGGGCAACCCTTTAATTTCAATTTTAATTCGACTGCAAATTCGAATGCGTTCCCGCTAAAAGAACCTGATTAATCGTCTGTTCTCATCATGCATCTGTTCATTTATTTTACTTACAAAAATCAATAATGTCTTGAAAATTAAACAACTTCTCACGTAGAGTTATAAAACGTACAATTTTTTAGGACTGTAAGGTAAAATTCAATAAAATTAACTTTAACAAGATATGCCCCACTCCACGTTTATTACAAATTAAGTAGAAAAATAAATAAATTTGTATGCAAATTGACGTATTATAATTTGATAAGAAAATACGTGTAATGCGAAATATTATGGCATGAAATAGAGTGCAATGTACGTATAGAAAAACATCTTTGAAGTGCAGTTACAAGGTCAAAAGCGCAGCAGCTGACTTCAGTTTTTCCTCTGGTTTTTTCCTACACTTTCCTTCGGGCCGGAAAAGCGTACGAACACACGTATATTACGCTCGCGCAGCTTGAGCACCGAGTGCACAGACAACAAGTTCATTCAAGTTTTCCCGACGCGACGCGACGCGACTGCGGCCGCCGTCTCGACTCTTGCGCGTTTCGTCGAGCTTTTATGCGTTGTCCCACACAGTGTCTGCTTTTTACGCTTCACAAACACAAACAAATTGTCCAACTTTATGAATGAACTTGAAATCATATTTTTATGATTCAGCCAACATGGCTCTGCTTGCGATGATAAAATAAGAATAAACACGTAATTTTTGAGGAAGTAAAAGGCTGAATTAAAAGATAAAATACGTATATACTTTAACTTTATAATGAATTGCATTTGAGTTTAATGCAATTACAAAAGCGAGCATTCGATCGGGTTCGTTTGTTCTAGGGGCACAAAGTGCGGGAAATTATTAGAAAAAATGCAATTAATTCTTTTTAATTAAACGAACTTCGACGCAAGTGATTGACTGCGCCGAGTGAAATCGGACGGCCACGCATTGACAATTATTATTCGGGTTAGAAAAGGGGGCGCACGCGAAAGTGCCGCTGCGCCGCGCTCCTGCGATGAGCGCAAAGAAAAGAAGTCAATCAAGTGGCGAGCATTTGATGCATTAATGAGATCCCGTTCACCCTTTCCTCTCCTCGCATTCTTATTCCTCCTCCTGCGCTCAGCGTGCTCCTGATGCTGCATCGCCAGATGTGAACAACAATAATAGCCGCACTAATTTCCAGCGAATTCATAAAAAAGGGGTTTCCATCTTTTGTTCAAATAATTCTTGATTCTTTACACTGTTTTAAGCTTATAAATTCACTCAGTAATGAGAATTATTTCAACTTTGCTCTTTGTAAAACAAGGGTTCACAATGAATTCATACAATGATAATATTGATCAATGATATATATTTTAAATAATTTTTTCAGCATTTAGAGAATCTCTGAACGTGATGAGTATATTTCACTAACATAAACAATTTTAGATGTAAGTAAATATACTTTATTGAAAAGTATTTCTACTCTTAGAGTCTAGAAGGATAGTACAGAGTGGTTGGAGCTTTGAACAAATTTATTCTTAATTGGTTACAATTATTAGGGGTGCATTCTCATATGTAAAATACAGTTTTCGATAATAAATCCTAACAATCATGTTGCTTTTCAAAATGGTCATGAATGTGAAAACTATCGATAATTATCCTTTATCATCTTAACAAATTCGATCACGTATCCCGTATATTCTCAAAATGCTACATGATCCTAAAGATTGAAGGATAATTTTCCCCAAATGTTTAGAAATATGTAATTATTAGTTGGTACCTACTAATCCTGATTTACTGAATTCAATATTTAAATCCAAAGACCAGACACTAGAGATCTTCGCAAAATCTATTATTCGTTGAACAAAAAGGGTGAAAGTTTTGCTGATATGGGTTTCTGTACTGTTCCCATATTCTATTTGTTGTTCAAATTTATTTTAGAAATATCCTCAAGATGTATTGTTATTATGAATTAAAACATAGTTCTAGTAGAACCAATAGATGGCTCGTATATTTGAGTATCAAGCGAATTGAAATTTGTTTAAAACAGCGCAGCTCATTAAGCATTTCATGAATCGTACATGAGCATTATGATCATCATGATCGCGTATGCGCTTTATTATATGCGAGCATACATTAGCGTTTGTTATGATTTCGGTCGTGTCGTCGCCGCCGCCGTCGTGCTTCGCATGTGCCTGTGTAGTTGTTGCGCAATATACATTTTAAATGAATCACATGCGAATTCAAATTGCGGCTTGCAACATGCACCATGTATACAAATATCATATATGTATTGTTGTTAATGTGCATTAATGATGATGTGTGTATACTACATCCTGGGCACATTTACGAATGCAACCACTTATTTGATACGCACACGTATGTGCAATTGCAATGGGAAAATGCCGAATTCTCGTCGAATGACAGCCGCTTAAATTCCGCAGTGAAAGTGAAAACCCGCAATGCACATCCCGATTACCTTAATATTTAATTAATTATTAATTACCACCATACATTTGGATTATTGGTGTGAATGAAGATATGCAACCACATTTGCAATCTATTAACATTTAACATGGAATTGATTCAGATTCTATCAAATGTGTAGCTCTCTCAGTAACTCAATATGTATTTTAATTATTTAGTAATTACCATGTAAGATTAACTCTCATTAAGAATTTTAAGAATTTAATTTTCAATTTTAATCTAAAAATTTTAGTTGGATTCAAGATTTACAATTAAAAAAAAAATTTAAGAAAAAGGATAATATTATCCTTGTAAATAAAAACTGGATTAAAGTAATTAAAAAATTAAAATTCAGCTTCAGCTTTATAGTTCTCTCAATTGAATGACAGCTGCAATAATATTAATGTGTTTCTAAAAAAATATGTTAACTATCATTTAAGAAAATGAGATGATTTATAAAATATTGATACGCGTTATATTTGATTTTTATTTTATGAAGCGTGCCGTCATCACTGTTGGCATTGCTGCCACCACTGCCACAGCCGCCGCCTCCGCCGCTGCTGTGATAAAGGCAAAAGAAACCTCCTCCTCCAAGCACGTGCAAGCTGTTGCGTTCGCGTTTCGTACGCTCGAGTAAGCTTTCAGTCTTGAGCCATGAAACGAGCACGTGTTTCCTTCATTCATGAAAAAAACTTTGACTTTACTTTAAGACTCAATATTCCACAAAGTATTTAAAGATGAAACAACTAAACTAAATGATCATGATTATCTAAATTCGTATTCGTTGAGAGTCATGTAATTGTTTTAATTCATGTGCAATAAAAATAAAAATAAATTTTTCTTCTAACTTTGATACAAGTTAGATTCGAAGCGCTAATAAAATGTGATTGGTTTCAATTGCTCCTTACATTTATACATTCGCATTTATATTTGTTTGTATATCTATTTGTGTTCATTATAATGAACATAATGCGCATTCAGTATTGAGATCACAAATTCAACTACTTACTTACTTAGTTAGTTAGTTTATTCTTTTGATTGTACAACTCAGTGGCTTCATACGTTTGAAATTTTTCTTAATGATAGCTATTAGAAATACGAGAAAAATTACTGGCGAGTTAATGCGTTAATAAGTTACTGAATCATCAATTAGTGGACTTCCCAAACGAGTTGGAATTGTGCGCGCTTCGTAGGAGAAGCCGAAGTCGCACGTAACAGTTGCGAGCATTATTAGTAGTGCTTCGCGCATAACGCACAAGCTCCGAACAAATAAAATTATTAACATAACTTATTATTGAAGGCTCGCCTTCGATGATATTCCTATTCCCGGCTGGCGCGAGAGCGAACGCCGCGTCGCGCGGCAAATGATTCCAAATGACGACATTCAACAACTCGTTAATTATATGTGATACATCTAATGAATCACTGCGTAATAAATGCGAACGTTAATTCCGCTCGCGCTACTGCTCAGAACTGTATTTAATTACTGATGTATGTATTTTGCGTTTCTCAACTTTATAAAGCCGATGTGCCTTTTTCTTGTATCTAATTTGTTAAGAATTTGCCATTAAATCATAACACACACAAAAAAATTAATTGTTTCGCCGAACGCGAAAGAAGAAATAATTTTATCGGCTTTTTTCGTGTTTGAAACTATTAGCATTAATTATATGCTAATTACACGTGATGTAAATGAGTCATATTTAATTGATTTAAACACCGTTAAGCACGTAGATATCTGCGTATTTTTAGCTTATAAATTTCTTTGAATTTCGCAGGAGAAATCAATGACTAATCGTAAGAGAAACGTTGGATTTTGAATAAGCATTTGAGATTCTCACCTGATGCGTTGTTGTGGTGGAGAACGTGCGTAAAGTGTGCGGAAGCCGTGATGGTGTTGAGCGCACTCTTTGCAGCAGTTGGAAAAGTTTGTTTCGGAGATGAGCGCAAACTCTTTTTATTTCGCAGATAGTTATCGAGTCACTTAAAACACTTCACTGGCGGTTCGTGTGCGCCGTCTGTTTGTTTATTTATTCACGGTGTGGCGGTTTTGGCGTGGTGCGCAATGTGCGTGCGGTCGGTCGGGCGCGGATGCGGCGCGCGAGCACTCCGTGCATGAACTGCTTGCGACGGACGACAGAACAACTGTAGCACCAGACTCAGCCGAGAGCCGCCTCGTCGAGAGAAGGAGCGAGAAGGCGAGCAGCGAGCACGTGAGGAGCGGAAACTTTTTCCTCTCTTCGCGCACGTGCTTTTCTAACTGTGCGAATGCGGAGAGAGCCGTCCGAACCGACGACGTTTCGCATCGGCGGCACAATGCCTTATGTCGTCGTTCGTCCTGCCGGTTGCACGACGACTCTCGCTCACTCACGCCGCCACCCCTACCTGCCCCTCGAGCGCGCCGGCCGAACGAAAACATCCCCCCAATGCGAAAGGGGTGCTCGTTCGGACAGCGCGCGCACGCATGAGCAAAGATTCTAATTAGATTCGTAATGTCCATCGAGTTGCGATCTGTACGTGTGTAGTGTGTAGTATTTGCCTCTTTGTCTTCGCAATCAATTATTGCTCTATCTTATTCATTCTTCCTTGCACTTTGCTTCTTTTAAAGACGATTAAGAAAGGACACAAAGATTTTAATACTATATGACTGTGCACGTTTTTGCAATATTTCCTAATACAGGTTGACTTTGATAGTCGAGGCGAGGAATAGGTAGGGAAATGCTTTGTTTTATTGGTCGGCACTTTGGTAATGTGTGTTGTTGTTGTTGTTTTTTTTTCCTTCCTCATTTGTTGCCGGCCCCGTTCAGCGCCAACACGCTTTACACTGGAAACGTGCCAAAGTATGCACTGTACGTACACGAGTTGTACTTGATTGTGGACGTGTGTATTTTTTCCAACCACGCGCGCTTTGCATTTGGGGGCAGAACGCTGACCGCCGGCTGCATACAGCATCGCAACGTGTTGGAGTGAACCGAAAGAATATGGGGCGGCTCAAATGTGCGCATTTTTTCCGTTTCGAACGTACATACACACGCATTATAGATTCACTCAAGTATTGAACAAATACAAATGCATTAAAATCATGGCGGGAGTCAACTTTTTCGTAATTGTTGGGCATTCATCAATTATCAGCCAACGTTCGCTCACAAAGTTTTGCCGCGCTTCTTGAGACAATAATTCGAACGTGTCAAGAGACGCCCTCTACATGAACTTTGAGTCGAACGCTGAAGAAAAACGCGTCAAATTAAAAGCAGGTTTTGCATTTTCGGGTATTTGTCCTCGTCGTTCATAATAAGCGGGCGCGACGTATTTGTTTAATTAATGAATTAAAATGAATATAAACGCAATTAAAAAGTTAGGTTGCGCATGCTGCACGAAGACGCGAACGAAGGGGTTGGTCGAGTTGCGCGCGCGCGTACAAACTGGCTCCCCGCGTGTTGTGTGTATTTTAAACTTCTCGCTCGTCCGGCATTCACATTTTGCGTTGTATTTTATTCTACTTAGACGCATCTCGCATGTACGAAACGAAATGCCATTAGTCAATTATAAATTCGCGAAATTCACGACTCTTTCAGCGACGCTGCATAATTGCCGTATATTTTTGGCCGCGTTCGGCGTTCCGCGTTCCGACCCACGCCTGACAGATATAAACGTTCGTTTTATTACATCAAACACAAGCGCGCGAACGCGCTCTCTGAATTCGCACACATTTTCCTCTCGCTACTGTTTTCTCGCCCCTTTTGTATAATATTTGAGGTTTTATCTGATATTCTATTCAATTGCTCATTTTATTTCCGTTCAAATAATAATACTCTTTGCGTTAGCTCTTTATCTTTACTTGTATTTGAATAATGCTTCTTGTTTCATAAGTATTTATTGATTTTTTATTTGCATCCTTAAAACTTATTTAATTTATCATACATTTTTATAAATCATGTAACAATATTAAGATAAGAAGTTAATATAATACAATAACAAGTATTATTCTCACAATATACACTGACGCAAATTGTTTCAAAAAGTGTACTTAATCGCTATTTTAAACAATAAATAATGCAATAATTTAAAATACTGGTTTCATTTATGCATGAATAACTACTTAATGATAAACAATTTAACTTGTCACAACACTAGTAACATAGTATGTAAGTACCAAAGTGTTTTTGTCGAGACCGACCAACAAAATGATAAAAGTGTGTTGTATCAGATCACAAAATCGAGAAACTTCAACTTAGAACCAGTGCGAAAATGGTGATTCCAAAATTCTTAAAAATGCAAGACTAACTTGATATGATAAAAAGTTTACATGTTTTATCTCTCTCGTATATTTCGAATTAACATACAAGATTAAACATAAAACTTTCAGAATATCAGGGCTAAATAAAATATTTTGACAACTGAGTAGAATTTATTTATTTCTCACTGAAAATATCAAACTTAAGCTTCTCATTATATTAATCCATGAATAGTCCTATTTTCCTTGAGTATGAATGGCAAATTGATATATCGTTCTGCTGAAGCAATTGACCAACATTTATATGGTAAAAATACAGTAATTTTTACTTCTATTTTATTTAAATCCACTTACTGTTTACTATCTATTTCTCCTGGAATCTGCTTTTTTATTATTTTTTCCTCTAATATCCTAATTGTCGTTCCTAGTATCGTTATTCCACTATAGTTTTTATATTTATATCTACCAAAAGCAGCGATACTAAATCCCATTGCTAAATCTAAATCTCGAGCACTAATTAACTAAATGAAAATAAATGAAAATTAATTACTTAATCAATTTCTTGTAGTTTGGAAATTCACGTGCCGTACTTTCAAAATGATTATTAACTAACTATCAGCTATTAAAATGTCTGACCATAATATCGGTACTTATGCTCATATTTTGAAGGATTTTATCATCAAACAAAACAAGTTGAAGAAAGAAGGTTTGTCTGTTGTCAAAGATGATGCATAGATTCTTCAAATTGGTCAAAGTTCTTTATACGCAGGCTCATGCGGTGAATTAATCCAGTATGCGAAACATCGAACAGTCAGTAAATATTTTTATTAATGACTTTAGAAAAAATTGGAATCAAATGAAGAATAGAACAATTAAGTCAGTGCTTGCACAAGTTTTAAGTATAAAACGTATAAATATAGCATAAATATAGTTTTTAATACCTACCGAATTGTTATAATAATCAGATAAACTGCATAGTACTTTATTAACTCATAAACAAATTATTTTGCCACAGAAGTTGTCTTACAATTGTGAACAAAAAGTAGGCATTGATTCCTAAGGACATGCAAAATATTTGTGACAAATCCTGAGGCAGAGGCTAAAATAAAATATTTATCAGCAATATAATTTAGGTATCTACTTACCTACATATTTGTGAGCGGGCATTGCCATTGGATACCATTAAAAGGCCTAATAGTTTAAATAGTATGAATGTAGAGATGTGCAAATTCCGAAATCAAGTTATCCATTGAAACTAATTTGAAGTGCTGGAATTCTTATACAAAATATTGCTTTTAAAGTTTTTCTTTATTGTAGCGATACCTTTTGAATCTTGACTAGTTAGTTCAGCCCCAAATTTGGTAAGTTACATTTGCCAGAAGAACATAAATACAATGAGGGCATTTGCAAGATACAAATATATTGTAATATTTTTTTAAATTCCTTTATCAAAACGAGAAATTAATTAAAATAAGAATACGATCCCCAAAACAGCCAGAATGAAACAGACCGCAAACCCGTCAAAAATACAATATTTAAGAATATGCACAAAGAGAAAATTGTCGTGAAGTTAAAGTGCTTAATATATTTTGGAAAAAGAATATGACAGTTTGAAAAATATAATTCAAATCCTTTAAAATTTGCGGTCAAATTTTGATTCAAAAAATTTGAACTAACTTGCCAAATTTTTGAAAATCGGTTTACTTAATTTTGAATACAGACTATTCTCCCAAAATATGGGGGTTTGGCCCAGTGTAATAGGTATATACCAATTTTGTTTAAGTAACCGCAAAAAGGTGTAGCTGCCAGATTTCTGGATGACAAGGTTCAATAATGGAGTATAGCTTATTAATTCTAATAATATTTGGCGATAAGATAGAACCAAAATTATATGTAAATATTTTTGTTAATTATATTGCATTGATTTAAACCTTAGAATTGTTAGTCACTATGTCACGTAAAATGAAATTGTAGTTTATTAGTTATACTAATAAACCATATTGAGATATGCTTTCAATAGATCTTTCAATAGATTATTGTTTCTATAATCTTATTTTACTCTAAAACTTAAATCTATTGTCCTGACTACTGGTGTTGATATTTACTTCATTTTAACATAACAAAATTCTTCTACGTCCTCGTCCTCTCGCACCGCTGCACACTATGGCTAAATGCTTAATTTCCAGACATTGCTTAATATCTCAAATTTCATATGAAAAATAAAAATATTTTAATTGTACATGATAAGAAAAGTAAAATTGAATTGGCAAATAAGGGGTACGTAATTTATTAATTTTATAACACAAAATAAATGTTGCTAAAAAAGAACATTTTATTTAAAACATGATTTAAATTTTGAAAATCAGTTGATTAAATTTGAAGATATGACACTTTATCTGAAAACGAGCGCGACGCGTCTGCCTTAATGTCGACTCAAGAATGGACGATTTTTTTTCGATTTTTCTCTTTTATATCTTAAAAAAAATTTTCTGGCTTAAAATCGCTGAGATCGGACCTAGACCCTTCGATTCGTTACAATTTTCTCTATCAAATGATAGAAAGTCTAGAGCAGCAAAATACAGCAGACCGAACTAAAACTCCACTTGAAAATTATTTTTGAACGGTAATTAGTTCTAATGTTGATAAAGTTGGAAGTATTTTGAAGTTGACAAACGTATTTAGACTTGACAGTGAAGTAAAAATTGTTGAAACTTGATTGAAATAAGATTTATATTGTTGAAACAAGATTTGAAATAAGATTTATATATTCATAAACTAAAACAATTAATCTATTAAAAAAAACATTTATTAAAATATCAATATTTAATTTATCGACAACAACCGATGTGGAAAAACAGACCTATTCTGTTTTTCAGCCAGACTTGACTGGAGAATAAAAATTAGAAGTTAAAAACCTGGGTAATTAAAATATATTTACAATATTTAAAAAAATACACTTAAATATAAAGTAGAAACCTATTCCATTTCTACACAAGAAAAACTTTCGCTCATATTTGCACTGTACTAAAATACAAGATTATTGAGTCAAATTGGCAAAGCTAATAAAACTTGTGTCTTGTATTTGAGTTGAAAATCACGTCAAAACGAGGGTGCACTCTTCTTATTATTCACTAATTCCGTTAAATTCGAAGCGCGTTGTCTTCGCATTTGTATAGAAATCTCAAATTTTGCATTACGTCGCATGCAAACTCGGCTTGTTGAGCGTCATCTTTCATCGTTTGGCACGGACTGAAAGTTTGTCGCGGCGCGCAACTTTTCCGCAAAGAGCAAATAAATGCTGAATTATTAAATAATTATTTATTATTTCTCTCTCCTTCCCCGTCGCGATGCACAGCCCACCGTCGGCGAATGATGAATTGCTTTTGCAAAGAAGCGCGCAAATTAATTCAATTCAATAAAATAATTCGATAATAATTCGCGTTGAAATGTGCGAATGCACAGCTGTGAAATTAAATAACGAAAAAATAAAAATAAAAACAACAGAGAACAAGGCGAACGCACGAATGCATAAAAAATAATAAGCTTACGTAGTGTTAGAGTTAATTAACAATTAATCTAATTACTCGCGCCATTATTTATTTTGCATGCTTTATGTTTACCTTTTCAGCGCGGCGGCGGCGGTAGCGGCAGTGGCAGAGCGGTGGCGGCCGGCCGATGAAACGCATTCGTGTTGCGTGCCTCTTTTGCTTGTGCAGCTTAGTTTTTTATTAGCGTATGCGCGCGTGTATTTCAAAACGGCAGTAGGTAGAGTAGGTAGGTAGGTACCAACCAACTCTTGATGCGTTTTGTTTTTCTGGCTGGTGCCCGGCACCCCGGCTATTGTAAGCTTTTTATTCATTTTCGCATTACATTCCTCTATACGCAGCATACACATTGCTACTGAATTCGCACAATCGTGCCTAGTATTATAATTCATGTAGCACACGCGCACACGCATGCATGAATATTACCAGTCCAGTCCGGGAAGGAGCCGGAGCCGCTTCATTTTATTTATTATTTTAATTCGCGCCCGCGCTCACTCGCGTATCATTATCAGGCTGGGTTGTGCGCGGCGCTTGGATAATTAAAAAATTAAAAATATGTACTTGCCATTTTTTCGGCGCTGCCACCCGAGCACCTCGCATTAATAATTCGTAATTAAATTCTGATGTGTTTTCAAATTCGCATTAAATAAGCGCCTGATTTTTTCAACAACTTGCAAATGCTGAAAATGCAAAGATTAAAAACAGTTACAATTTATACGACAACTGCCAGCATAAAATTGTTTTATGATAGATATGTGAGGTAGAAAAGTAATTAGCCATCTATAATATTACTGACCTGCAAACTAAACAAAAGTCCCAGGTGATTGGAAACATTTAATTGGAAAAAGTCACACAAAGTGACAATTATTAATTAGCTGTAATGAATGGCGTGCGTAATGTAAATTATCAACAAAATGTTAATGAGCGTTTGAGAGTGTTGCATTCAGCGTTGAAGTGCACAATCATAATTATGCATTGTATGCCATCTGATCATTTTAAATGCAATGCAGTGTGAGTGCGTGTCAAAACGTATACTTACATGAGATGAAATGCATTTTGAGAATGTGTGGAATGTTTACACGTTCAATTGGCGCTCCGGTCAAACATGGCACTCGAAACCAATTCGGGCACGCATAATGTATGAGCAACAGGGTTGTCATTGCGGACGCCGTTGCCGTTGCCGCTACCGCTGCCGCCGAGTCCGCCACCAGCGTACCGCTATTTACTGCAAGCGCACTAATAATAATAATATTAATTTATGCAATCGTCGACGCGCCACCGCGCTCCGCATTATACACGTTTAAAACAACACTAATGTGTAATGTGCACGCGGATAATTAACATCATTGCCTATTGACACTTCCAATGCGTTCAAATGTTTCATAATCATTCATTGCATTAACATATTCCGCACAAGTACACAATTTATATAAATTATTATAAATTTGATTTTATATCAACAATTTATTGTTCATTCATTCTTAGTTTACTTCTTTCAAATATTTTAAATGTATATCAAACACTTGACTTTTTAAATAAACTAAATATTGAAGAATAGGCTAATGGGAATCACCCAATCAATTTCAAACTGATATCACGCTGAAAACTTTTTATAACTAAACTTTAGTTATCTATCTGTGAAGTGAGATCACTTTTAATCATTTAGACCAGGGCCCTGCAGGGGTTCTTTCTGACGGCAGGCCATTTTCAAATTTTTTTAAGCGGACCGCACATTTCGCATAAAAAATTCTCCCCAGTAAAGAATACGAGCCGTCGCTCCAAATTTGTTGATTTCTCCTAAAATTTATTGTTGCTTTGGCGGGCCGCGCAAAATGTTGCAAGGGGCTTTAGATAAAGTTATGCATTTCTTCAATACATTTTAGTAAATCTATTAGGTACAGGTACGTCTTAAAATTATTTCATGGTGCTTAAAGTACTATAAGTAAGTGAATATTTTAGAACATCTCAAGTTGTAAATGTTTGAATTTGAAATAATAAATTGTGATCGGCAGAAATGTCACTTTGCATAATTAATGCTGATTACTAATATTAAAAATACAAAGCGACATCTAAAGAGTGATAGTTGTCACGTACAAATTGATTGATTTCGTTATTTTTCAGCGTTTTTTTGCCATTCAAATTTAGTTAATTGAATTTTTTATATGGAGATTTTTTCATTATTTCAATAATAACTGAGGAAAAAATGAATACGGATATTTTTTGTCCAATTTTAATTAATTGAGAATATACGGGTGGAAAAAATGAAATTAAACTTTAACAGCATCGAAATGAAGCGAATTTATTATTATGGAAAAAAGTACAACACATATGCGCAATACGCACACGGAGGCGGCGCACCGCCCACTGGTAATATTGATGTTGATGATGATGACGATGACGATGGCGGATTAAAAATTAATTTTCCGCATTATTGCAAATAGCGCAGTACGCATTACCGAATGGAAATGGGCATAACGCAAAAAATACATTTGTATGGTATGCAGGCATGCGGTAATGCGCATTGAAGATATGCACGCTCATTTCGGAAATAAAATAAAGCGAATAAATGTTTAATGTTTTTATTGAGCTGCTTCTGTTCGATAGCAGCAAATTGTTACAGCACTCGATGCTGAAAAATGTGTGCTCGCGGACGAGCGCATAAAAGCATTTTTATTAATTAATTATCTCGCGCTGCATTCGCGGACGCGCGCTCGCCTTCCTCTCTATCCAATATTTATACGCATATTTACCATTGCTTTTAATTACTTCCGATGGATTACAGATGCCATGACAAGTTGTTCAATTTCTCATTACGAGAAAATGTTACGTTAAACATTTTCTTACTTTAAACACTAACCGCGGGGGGCGCAGCGAATTAATATTTGAATAAAATATGTTTTCTAAATGGCACAAATTAATATTTCATAAATGATGTATGGAGTTTCAGCTATTGAATTAATATAAGGATAAATCATAACGCTCGGGAATACATTTTTTACATAAAGTACCAATTGATAATCGAGAATGGTTCTGAAACGCGCGCATACTTTGAGGTCGATTTCAATTCAAACTCATCCCTGCGCGCAGTGGACTTTGTGCGATACGATTCTAAGCATTGAGCGAATGTGTGGAGCAAATCGCGTCGAATGAAGAGGCGAAGCGAAGTTCGGTTAGTTGGTGATGCTGATGCCACACTGTCGCTGCTTTTCGAAAGCACCTACCTTTCGATGTATTGGGGAGAAGAGTGTTTCAAGCGCAGCAGCAGGACCAGCAGCAGCGGTAACACCGTTACCGTTGCGTTGCAATGCGTTGGTAGCGGGAGGACCATTAATACGCGCGCGCCCGGCCCGATATTGAATGATGTATCATTGCGCCATAAAAAGCCAGGAAATGTGATATGAGCGAGAGACCCGAATGCCGACACAAATACGGAGTGTGCTTTACATTATCATACCTTTCGAATGCATTCCTGAATAGCTGGAGTTGGACTCTTAATGAATTACAAAACAATATCAAACTAACCCTTAAATAAACTTGCAATTCATTTCATGCACTAGAAATGCGCTGAAAAGTAACCCAGAGGAAGGAGAGAACAAGTGTTGGACATGGTCTGCTTTCTAAACATAATGAACAATTGATCGTTGGATGGGAATGAGAATGGCAATGCAATCACCCTGTCTATAACGCCCTATCATAACGCAAGTACGACGCAGAAACTAAATTACTGGATTTTTCCGAAATGAAAAATAACAAATAGCCCCAGCTTACACTACGGCAGCGGGAGAGGAGTAGTAGGTACTCATTCCGTGCGCGCCCGTTCGCTGCTGCTGCTCTGATGGGATGATGGCAATAATTTATACGCGCTTGTGCCCGCTCTCCTCACATGTGTGTGCGCACTCGTTGCGCTCCTGGAACGGGCCGGGAGAGGAGACTCGAACGACGGCTACTCGGCCGGACGTCGTGTCGCATGCATCGCATACGAACGCGTGCTTGTACTCGCGCCCGCGATGAACATTTATTTTCATTTTTATTATCAGGAGATTAAAATTGTTGCAGTACATGCGAGTCATTTGAATATATATTCGGGGAGGGAGGATTTGCTATCGGATTTTGACAAAGTGATGCCGCCATTCTTTTCTCTTCGTATGAGTGTGTGTATCTATCTGGTGAATGCGCATCATGCATTACCAACCCTCTTCTTCAGAATCATAAACATGCTTATTCCATCCCGTCATGACTTTTCTATAGTTTTTCTACCCATTATTAATAAGTTTATTGAATACTAATCATGATTCCAGGTAAATGGAGAATCAAAAAGATTCAATTAAGTGAAAAAGTTTGGCATTAAATGATTTTAAAGTGTGAAAAATATTAAAAATAATTTCTTCTCTGATCTCTCATCTTCAGTCAGTTTTACTAATTTTTATTCATATAAAATTAAAATATTATGTTAATTTCGAGCACTTTAAACATTTTTTATATGCAATTTAAATGTTGTAGTAGAAATAACGTGTATTTTGACAGCAAACACACCCTGTATTTATGAGCGAATTGGAGCACTTTGTACAGGCACTCATCCCAATAAACATGATGTGTGTTTCAGCTATTATTCCCGCTTGGTTCCGAGTGGCACCTCGGCGAATGTTACACTCGCGCCGCTTTTTCGCTTGTGTTGTTGGTGTTGCTGCTGTTGCTGCTGCTCCTGCTGCCTTGCACCGCACCGCGAGATAACGACACATTATTTCAACTCAGTCGGCTTTCCCCCGGTGCGCTTCATGCGGTGCATATTTAGAAAAAATTCAAACGTGCAATAATACTTTTTCCAATTCGACGCGATCCATTTAGAAATATGAACAAGCAAACGAATAAAGCATTTGTTAGATTCGCTTACAATGCGCATGCTGCTGATGCTATTTTGTCTTCTGCTCCTGATGCTCCCCACCTACGTCACCACAAAGTGATTCATTTAATTTAATATGATTTGTTCCAGCATATTCTATACTTAATTGAATAAATATTTAAATTTGAAGTAAAATCATAGGAGTAAGTAGCATATTTTACCTATTTTAAGAAATTTGATTTAATGTAGCAGCTTCTGACAGCACACATGCAAATAAATTACTTAGATTTGTATACCTAATTCAATGGTGACGATGGTCACGATGGTGTGCATGAAATGCCCAGATTCGGCCGCTTATTACACTAGACTGCACTTTCAGATGGCGTATGAGATGTGCATAAATGCAACGTGCATGATGCACTTGTCCTGTTAATTGCACGACTCCGTCACTTGCAGCCGATTCAAAATAAACATATTGCTTTTAACATATTACATCATTTAAATACATGTTAATTTAATCATTCTTCATATTTTATTATTACTAACAAGAATCAGTAGTACATAAAAGTACCTAAATGAAATTCAATTTTTATAATTGATGCTTAATAATCTTTTGATATACTATTATAAAATAGGTTGACCAAGATTTTTTGCTCAATTTTCAATGAAAACAATTTAAATAATTGCGACATAATTTTTCTTTTCCCTAAAGGAACTTTCCGTATGGAGATTTTAATTTTCAGCAGAAACAATGCCTCAAAGGCACTAATTGTTCAAACTTTTAAGTTTAATTATGTGTTACGGGGGTATTCTAGTCTTGCAACCCGTTTTTCTACCATTGATAAAAATAAGCAATTGATCCATTTATATCATTTATTTATACTACATATTTTAAAAGTAAAACATCATGTCCAATTTCTCACCACTCGTACCCTTCTACTCAAGTAAAATAAAAAACAGGGTAGATTCTTAATTAGTATAAATGTCATTATTGTAGAAAAGAAGAAAACTGAAAAAAATCAAAAAATATTGCTACTCAAAAAAAGTTGAAATTTTCACACATTTTGTAACTTTCCAGAATTTTTAAAACGTAGTAAAAATTTGAAATTTTTAGATTTTACTGGTTCCTATCATAGAAGAATATATAATGAATATTCAGGCAAACTTTAAAGTGAATCGGCTT
This sequence comes from Aleochara curtula, assembly GCA_963978815.1. Lineage (NCBI taxonomy): Eukaryota > Metazoa > Arthropoda > Insecta > Coleoptera > Staphylinidae > Aleochara > Aleochara curtula. Next base: position 9,912,360 of record OZ022215.1, on the reverse strand, counting down.
ATTAGAAGGTGAGATTTTTTGACGTTTCGAAAAAAAATAATTTTAAGAAAAATGCATTTTAAGTTTTTATTTTGCTCAGAGCGGTTGAATTGCCACTATATTAAAATAGGTAATAAGTTTCTTGCAAAATGTATAAAAAAGAGTTGATTTTACTCATATGTTGGAACAGAAAAAAATAATATGATAAAATAAAATGAATTACAATTGCGTTATAAAATTTTATAAAATATAAATAAATTACATTAACAAGAGCGTTTAATCACTTTTGATTTGAATTAATTACAATTGCAATTATAATAACAATTAAATGAAATAGCAGTGCACACGTGGAGAAAAATGCATTTGGCCGTTGAGAGAGTCATAAATGTGGCAATCTGATAAAATAAAATTTAATTTGAAAACAATGCGCGAGCGAAATGTAATAACATAATATTATTTATTGCTTTTGCGAAGCGCATTTATTCGGGCACGTTGCAATCTTTCGCTGGTGGGCCCCGAAGGGAAGCGCGCTTAATGAGCAAATAATTAGCGTGCAATTTATTTCGATAGAGCAGCAGAAGTAGAAGAACGCATATGTTATACACACGTTCAAATATGAGTGTGTGCGTGTGACTGCGCGTGTTTGTATTCATAAATATCTCTTGCATCCTACAACATCAACACAAAATAAAAAAGAAGCACTCAACCAGCCACTACGCTCATTCGTAATTAAAAAGCGCTCCTCCTGCAGAACGCATTCGCATTGTTGATCGTTTTCAACACAACTGTATTTTTGCTTAAGACACTACCGTGCATGATATGGACGAGTGCATAGTGTAAATAACAAACACATTTATGTATAGATATATACTTTATTCAGGCAACTTTTGCATATTAAATAGACATTTTTTCTTTTTAAATATTTTTTTAGATATCATATCTAAGAAAACATTCTATTCAAACTTTAAGACTCGCAACAAGTGATAAATTATCAAATTATAAATTTGATAATTGGTTAATATATATTATTAATAAATTTTCTAAATACACGCTAATTCAGTGTGGGATAATCATGTAGTGTCTGTCATTGTCTAAATACTGAAGCAACTTGAGCATTATCTATGTTAATGCATAGTAAGTTAATGATAATGAAATGAATTCAATCCAAAAATTCACCAGAAGCATAGTTTCCCTTAAGAAGGTATTCTAAGCTATTTACAAACGAAACTAGAAATAATTTATTATCCATTTTTTACCATTTGGTATATTAAGATTACCTAAAGGGATTGACCGAAAAAAAACTCAAAATTAACAAAGTTGTAAACTGGCAAATTGTAAGGCTCTAAAATGCGGGGTGTCCTGGCTGACTGGTTGCTTTAGCCGGGACCTTGGAAAGCCATAAATAAAATTTTTTCACAGAATGGGAGCCGTTTGAAAAAGTTGATTTTGCCATTTTTTTTCTCAATATTTCCGAAATTTTTTAAAATAGTAAAAATGCTATTTTCTGTGCATGGGCTGGGTCAAGTGGCGTATATAACGTTCAAATAAAATTTCAAATAAATCGGTTAATTAGAACTTATATCGTGTCGTGTCAACCAGTTCCAAAAATGCAGTTTTGCGATTGCAACTAAGATTAAAATTATCATTGCTGTTACTTTAAGATATAAAAACAATATTTTTATCTCAAGTACTTTTCTTTAAGTTCTCCTTAGAATATTGCTCCCATCCCATGTGTAAATTCCTCCCTAGGATTTTAATGTATAAATTATAACAATATTAACATAATAGAAGTTAACTATCCCAATAGCTACCTTATTCTAATGCAATAATTATATACATACTTAAATCATGAATAAATTTAAAATAAATATAATATCTGACAGAATTAAAGATTAAATTTTATAAAACAATTAAAAACCTACAAGACAAAATCTTGCAAGTAGATCACAAAGTAAATATTATAAAGATTTGATATCTTTTTTACAATGTTTGTAATTATAAAATTGAATGAATTCTAAATCTCTAAATTTATATTTCTTACCTACTAAACTATGCAATTAGTTTAAAAATTTAATATAATTTGTCTTCAATACAGAAATTAGTCAAGAAATTTAAATATTTAAGAAATCAATTAAACAATGAAATATAAAGTTCAGATAGGATGAAAAGGAGAATTTCCAAATTTCGTTAATGAAATACTAAATTGTTGTATTAATATATCATTATATTGTTAGTAATAATTGTGAATTGGTGAGTTATTCAGTTAGACTTGATTATATTCACTTATCGACAAACAGACAAAGATGTGCGCTGAAACTTTAATTGCATTCGAAGCCGATATGATAGGATGTATAATTAACAACAATTAAAACATTGGACATACTTCGGGCAGGCAATATCTAAACGCATTAAATTTCATTCGGTCGAAGCGTACGTACATTTTGTGCAAGCGTACAATTTCGTCGATTTCGACGATGAATTATTATGAATTATAACACGCTGCAGACGCTGTATTATTCAGTTAATTTATTTTGCATCGGCTAATTACCGCACGCGCAGCACGTGTGTCAAAATGCAATATGCATTAAGCGCACAGTCAAGGCGCAAAACCGTTACAAGTTAGAAATCGCTTGAAATGCTTTAAAATTCATTCATTCACATTCGGCGCATTTGTGCGATACCGTCACCGACACCGTCACCGACCAACAACAAACGATTATTGACAATTGCAATCGGCCGTCCGCTGGTCGCGACGGAATGAACATTCGAATACAAATCTATCTAGATAGTAATAATGCCCGTTTAGATTTTGATTTATTGACGCCCCAATAAGTGAGTATTTTAGTCTCGATATTAATTATTTTGTTATTTAATCCAAATGCTTATTTTGGTTTATCACAATTGCTTATTTAAATTCTGCCAACGACTCGTCACTACTCCATTTATTAATTCTATAGTTGTGTGGCTAATACTATAATAATTAAATGTCAATGTCAAATAAATAAATTAATATATGGTGGTTAAATAATTGTATTAACAACTAGCAAAATACCTAGCCATATTCAGATGTTGCTTTTGATGGATTAGAATGGAGTAGGTATTGGGGATCACCTAAGAAATCTAAAAAAAAAATTAGCACATATGGGGGTGATCCATATTGCCCACTGACCCCTATTGCTTAGTTTAACTCTAACTACCAGAATCCCCATAAAATTTGTTGAGAATCGTATATTTTTCCTGATAAATTATAGTTTTAAAAATTTAACACTGCAAAAACTTACATAAAACACTGCAGTTGTTTGGCTTATTATCATTTGTTGTTTTTGTTGTATTAATTTTTTAAAACCAAAATGAATTTCATACTACCTGATCTATTATTTTATTATGGTATTATTTTGTAACATAAGACAATTTAGTTTTTCCGGTAAATCATCATCCATCCAATCGATTGCAATCCCGTGTTTTCCCTTTTTTTTATAGTTTTCAGTTGATAGTTTTCACTATCATAGGACATCCACAGGACTAATAACTAATACTGCTTCAAATCTGGTTAAGATTGTTTCAGGCGTTTGGGCGCCATATAGAATACAAAGATTTGTAGGTTATGAAAGACATTTTCTGATATGATATAAGATGATATAGAATTCTGAATAATGTTTAAACCCGTTTATTCAATTGAAGCTTACCTTAAGAATACTAATTAAATATTTTTGGTTGAACTTATTTTTCATCTTATCCTGGTTAGGCAAAAGGAAGAAAAATTTTAATTATACGTATCTTGCGTTGAAATTAACATATAAATTAACTATTAATCAAGTGTCTTTATACGTTTGTTACAGAACTGGACTTGGGAAACTTGGAAATGGGTATTTCTTAGGATTCGCAATGAATAGCGAGTCCTTTCAAATAATTTCATAATAAGTACGTTTTGATTGTGCGTATGAATGCTAATCTTATTAGAAATTTGCAAGTTTCATGCGCATACAACTTGCAACATGCACATATCGCATACATATATAAATGATAAATAATTTTTGGAGTGTAATTAGCATGATTAATTCGGCGAGCGCATTCAAACTTGCAGTACGCGCTTATTGCGCTGCCACCGTCTGGCCAAATATATTCGGTGTGTCTCCTTCTCTCTTCATTGAGCGTTTATGTGCTTGTGCAGAAAACATTGCACAGAAAGTAAAACAAGCCGTACAACCTTTCTGTGTCTGTATGCGCGAGTGTATTTCAGAAATAAGTAGGTTTTGGTACATGCATGAACGTACACAAATTTATAAAGATATACATGCACAGTTTGCATATTATATTCAACTGAATGTGGTACTTGTTGTTGGTTGGCTTGGTCCAGTACGCGCGGCGCACTCGTATTTTGTTGCAACAAACTTCGAAAACTAATTACATTTTAGCCAACTTGCAGTGTGCGCGCGCGTACTAGCTGGACGTACGAATTGTAAGTGGCCCGAGATGCGCACAACACATTTCTAAGCAATGCACCACATCATAATTATCTACAGTGTGCGCCGCAATGACCATCAACTTATATATTATAACATTTCCTAGAATTTTAGACTACAAATCAACTCGTTAAAACTTTCCATAAAAATTATATATTTATTTCGAGAATTATTCAAAACTCACCCACTAGATTCATTATGAAACCTTTGAATATAGTATTGTTTATTTCATTTTCGAAAATACATGGAATATATTTTTGCACATCCTGTATGTAAATAATATATTAGGGTTTTTGGTGATTATACCGAGGAGCCAAAGAGTACAATTCCCATTCCCATGTCCCAAAATTATTATAATTACATCCATTTTGTACTAGGACTTATTCCAACTGGTAACAACATTCAGAAGATCATATTTATGCACTTGCATTTAACACATACACATTTCACTTGATCATCTTCAGCGTAACCATCTCAAATCATTATGTTCGATGATATTTACGATATGTATGATTTGTGGCGGAAATGTTCAATTAAATCAATGTTACAATGAGATGAACCACGATCACTTTTCTTTGCTCCTTCTTGTATTCTCTTCCTTTTATTCATTCTTCGATGTATAACCCACATCATAAAAGGTACTAGAAAAGTTATAACATATGTTAAACCAGTGATGCATAAATCATTCATCTTCTTAGTTTATTTTAGACTGAAATTTTTAACAACCAGAATTTAGATATTTATTTGACAACTGATCAAAACCTTTGTCAAAATTAAAAATAGAACGCAAGCAATCTTGATTAACTAATGTTATTAGATAAGATAATAGATACTGATTAGAAAATAAGTATTAAATATTTAGGTAAAACACATGCTTTCTCCATTCCTTGTTGACCGTAAACGTATAAGATATTAAAGTGATTTAAACGCTAGCAATGATTGAAATCCATAAAACGGAGCGAAAATACTCATCAATGTTGTTGCGCTTCGCATGGCGTTTGTTAATTATAAATAAAACAATTTATCAAGCATATGCAGAGTTGTATAATTACACGAATAATAATAATGGAGATAATAATAATTTGCAACGAAGGATTTACGCGCGCGGCACTCGAAACATTGTAGCAGCTAAGAGAGCATTTAATCGTTGTTAATAATAATTAAAATTAGCCATTTGGCTTTAATGCACATTCTCCACTTACTTATTGCATTAGATTGCCTATCATTGCATTGCCATCATAAATAATAATTACAAATAATTAATAATCGTAAATGTGTATGCGAGTGTGTGTGTGTGGATGCAGCGAGCAGAGTTGGACTCGATGGGATTTATGCGAAATTTGGGAGAGCAAAAATTCTACTCTGGCTTGGCGCACATTAAACGACGAGAAACTAGGAGTAGGTATATTTCATTAGGCAGTTGTAATACGACGTGTCTGCGCATGCGCACGCGGTGGTAGTGGTCCGTGTTGCGAGTAGTATAATAATAACCCCCGATGCAAACTTAATTTAAATGCAAATCATCTTATGTTAATTCATCCGCTGATGGTGCGCGGTTCGCTCTTCTCGTTCCCGCTTGCTCCGGTCGGGGAGTGTATGCTGCACCAACACACACACACACACACACACACATCAGTTTCAAAACGTGTGTGTAAACGCACAGTTGCACATATTCATCAACGTATTGCATGTGACTATGCACAAGAACAAAATGCAAAAGCGTTCAAGCTTCTATAATTCTAGTCAACTCTTTATGTGCGTTGTATGTGTGTGCATTATTAAGTAGTGGACCCTGCAATGGAAATGAGAATATTTTTCAGACGCTCGCATATTACGCAATTTCATTAATGTTGCTTCATATCTATTCAATGCTATTTTACTAATTTTACTATATTCTATTTGTAGATACAGCGTTCTTAAATATTTTCCAATACCATACTAAAGTAAATTAAAATCTCTGCATAATAGTTTTCAAGAGGCTGAAGGACCGCTGGTCGATGGCCGAACACGAACATCGTATGTGATGTTCATGTTTTCATAAATCGAATATATATAGTTTTCAAGATCTTTTAATTAAGCCTACATATTTGATTAAATTTTCACATACAACGATATTCATACATAATTTTGCTTACGCATTTAATTAAAAATGTACACAAATCTTGGATACATTCTTATATATGTGTTCTTATATCTGTATGTAGGTACAAAAGTGATCCAATATTTCGTTAGGAAATCTTGGTATCTTCATAAGTGCATCGAAATTTAATTTTTAATTGAAATCTAGTTCTAGCTATATTATTTTACGTCAAGTATATAAATTGACTGAAAACATAAGTATTACCGTTTATCTATCAATTAGTAATAAAAGTATACCTGGAAATGAAATTCAATTCGATTTTATGAAGTAACGATAAAGGTGCCAGGCAGCAGGCAGTATATGAGAAGATGAAAAGATAAGAATAAATTTCTAGGAAATATGTTTTCTAACATACTCAATGAGATTACTTTGATGTTGATACCTTTTATGAGTATTCAAATCATTGGGTACTTTGTACACTCAGTTTTCCTCGTCATCGCAAGAAAAACAAATTATATTTAAAATGCCTGTAATAGAATTCTTTAATGCAAATTGATGTATCAAAATCTAGAAATCTATATATTAATATAATCTGTTATAAGTGACGAACTTTCGTTCAGTCATATCAATAAAAGTTAAAGGGGTTATTTAATTACATATTCTTCTAGTACATTCTTCTTCGACATTCTTTTTCTAGTATGCGCATAGTAGAAGAATATATCATCTACAAATTTCATAAAGTGTTGTGCAATAGAACCGAAATTATTTCTATTTATAACGCACTATGTTAGCACAAAACTTGAAAGTTTAAAAATTCGATTGCCTCCAACGTATTCTCGAATTTACAATTTTGATTATCAGGATTACTATGAATAGTGATTCTGAGTAATCCTTAACAAAGGCTATCAATCCGTGTAACAGGAATTTTCAGATTAGACTAGACAATATTGAAGTATCAATTATTTTCAAATTTACTTTTTACTATGGGGTAATCTATATCCATAGAGAAAATTGAATGTTTAAATTGAATAATTATTTGGCTGTGTTTGGAAGCCAGACTCAAAATTCATTTTCTGAGCTTCATATGGACGGATAAGAAAACGGTTTTCATCTGTAATAAGGAGATTTCAAGTAGAATAAGGTTAAGCTAGAATTTTCATTCACGTGATAAAATTTGATGTAGAAATTCATTTTAAAAATTTTCTTGTTTTTGTCAAAATAATATTTTGTAAAAGTTTTCTACGCGGTTGTGCTATTTTGTGCTACATTGAATTTGACACTAGATTGTAGATGATATTCTGAAGAACCATAACGGGAGAGGTAATTTGATCTTATTGTAATGTGGAGTATGATCAAATTTTATATAATTGATATAATTGTTTATAATTCTAGTTCCCAAATAATAGCGATTTGTTTTTAAAACAGGTCGTTTGGTCCACTGTGTAGTGCGGCAATGATTACCATTGTAATTATGCATCAATAGCAAAAATTGTTTTTAAACAAATCAATGTCGTCAAATTTTAAAATAAAGATGTAAATAAAGAAGCCTTTAATTCTAATAAAATTAATTTACCTATCAATGAATAACCTTTCAAACAGTTTTGAATTAATTTTTTACAATATGGAGATTACATGTAAGGCCCTTTAAATTACAACGAGTATTTAAATTATTTGCTTGATAATAAGAAAATATATTAAACAAAAACTTTACATAATTAAATGCATGAATTTATAATTGTAACAGGAATAAGTTCTTAATTCTTTGATGTAATTCATATCTTTTTTTCTACTTTTATGATAAATAGCCAAAGGCAATGCGCACATTATAATGATCATCATCATAATATGCATAGTGTGTTGCATTATGAGCAATGTACACATGTCGAATTGTTGGGCGATTGCTAGAGAATGGTGAAGGAGCGAGTGGCGCGCGAGCGAGCGACACAATGCAGAATTGAAACGCATCAAGCATCATCACTTGGTGCTTCTTGTTGTGTTGTTGTTGTTGTTGTGCTTCTGCTGGTGGTGGTGGTGGTGGTGTTGCTGCAGCTACTTCTCCTGCATGCACCTTGCATACAATACATGTAAGCATATCTTGAGCACTCCTCCATCTCCTCCTCCTCGTTCGTATTATTATTGTCTGCGATGATATTGTTAGCGATGCGGGAGCGCGCGAAATGAAGGGAAATATGTTAAGTGCACTGATATTACGTTATTGAAACAATACCCACTCTATTGTTGTGTTGTTTCGCCATATGTAGCAGCACACTTATAAAACGAGATTTCAACTCACTGGTTCTTCTTTGAGCATTTGACTACAAAAGTGTACAATTCTTCTAATACCCATCACAGAAATGAGATTAACTGATGCGATACTTGATAAAAAGTGAAATAAAAAGTTTGGACTCTTAAGTTGATTACATGCGGCAGCATTAGTTGGACGCGCGTAAGACAAGCAGTTGAAAAGGGGTAGTTCGGGGGTAGTAAAGCACCTCATTTAACTATTGGCGAGAGGCGGCAGCAACGGACGGGTGGCGCACTCCTCCACTCGCATGTGTATGTGCGTGTATGCGTTTGTGCTAAATATTCAAGCATTACAGCTCTGCATAAATTCATTTCATTACGGCCACCAAATATTGCCAGAGAGCAGAACGTTCGCGCGCGACTCTGCCAGCCACCACTCTATGCTGTTGCCTCCTTTACTTTCTCATTCCTCCTCCGCGTCCGCGCGACGCGCGCGCCTCATGCATATGAATGAATTCATTATATTAAAGCCTTTTCAATGTATAATTTACTTTTGCGTGAGTCATTTCGAGAAGCATCGAGAGCCTTGATCGCTCTGTTTTCGAACAAGTACGCAAGCTGCCAATAACTTTATTTCTATTGTTAATCGTCAACAAATTATAACATGAGTAGTTTTCACAATTTTTATTTCAAAGCTTTTCATCACAGGTATATTTTAAACAAACTGAGGTAGTAATCAAATTATAAATGAATTTTTACCGAAGATTAGTTATATGTAAGTAATACAACATACCCAGTCCAGTATAATGTGCAGCAAGCCAAGTATAGATTAAAAGCAAAATTTGGAAAAGTAACAAAACACAAATTTGCAAATTGCATAGCAAGACAGGTGATTATATGACTCTGTCCGGCTAAATGCGTATTGGCATAGAGGTATATGTGCATGTGTGCGCGGGGGCGGCCAAGAGGAGGATGGTGGACGTACGACTCACACCACGCACGGGACCTGTACGAATCAATCGAAATTTGCATTTTTTGCGCGCGCTGCGCTTCGTACACTCCTCATTGTATTTGGCGCGCCGAATGTGTGCGTTCGTCCACCAACACCAAACGGCGCATTCGCGATTGCCTTTGGCTGCTTGCTTGCTTGCGTGGCCGGGCAGCAGAGGTGGAGGCGGCGCACAAGTTGATATGTGTGTGGCGCGGCGGCAGCAGTAGCGGCAACGGCAACGGCAGAAGCGCGCCGGGGAAAAAATATCGCAATAGCGGGTGCCCGGGGGTGGCGAGAGAGCCGCGCACCGAAAAAAACTCGCGCGCACACACGTCGAATAAGTGTGGCAGCATCTCTCGCTCGCGCGCAGCGGCGCACCCGATGCTCTCTAATATTGTTATATTGGCCAATCAATTTCGCAACAGCGCCATACACATGCGAGCACACTTTGCATCGGGTCCTTCTCTGTGGGATTGGTGGTGGGACATACGGTGGTAACCGCCGAGGGAGGCGCGGGAAGGGGGAGACTGCGAACGCTGCCGCCACTGCCACCGCCGTGGATCGCTAATTTTTAAAAATGCATGTGCTGATTGCGAATTGTATTTTTATGTATTTTCGGCCTCGAATGTGTCGGCGGCGAGCGCGGGTGCGGGTGCGGCGCGCCAATCCATACAATTCACCGAATGCACCCACCCCCATGCGGCTGCCGGACGCGAATGGAAAAACTATGCATGTATGTATGTGGAGGAGAGTGAAAATGCTAAATTTCACCCATACCGCCGCCACCGCGGCCACCTCAGCGCTCATAAATAGAGTTGCTCCATTAAAGTTTTTCAATATTTAAGCGGCAGCGCACAGACTCACCATCTCCCTGCCTCCCTCCCCCAGGCACCCTCCCTTCTCACTCGGCTGGCCCGCTGCAGCTTTGCCGGACAGGAAATGCATTTTTCAACGGAAAATTAATACAGCCAGTCCATGTGTACCAATAGTCTATAGTTGACCACCAATGCATATTTATTACGCTAATGCCACTGCGAATCTAGTTCTTTGCAAAATGTATCTCATGTACACATTCCTCTTGCTGCCTGTCGATGCGCGTATGCAACTCAAATTATAAGTAAAAACCCTCATCGGGAATAAATACTACCTCTAATACCAATTTCATTTCTGACTTTTCACTGCTTGCTCGAACAGAATTAGGTAACAATTGTTCATATTTTCAATATTCAAAAAACAATTTGAAATGAAATTAAACTGAACGAAAAACATTTTGCATTTTACTTAAAAGTTTATATCGCAAAATGCGACGCGCAAAGCTGACAGAAAATTTGCAAGTGAAACATGTTAATAGACTAAAATTAAAATTATGCACTGTATAATTTATGTTCAACCAGAGGCTATCTGCATACAATAAATATGAACGGAGGCGTACGCGTGAACGGGGGCGACGAAAAGTGTGAAAATTTGTTCGAATCAAGCCAACCACCAGCTTGCGCGCATTTTAAGTCGGACTAATGTAAAAAGCGTATGCATGCTGTCAAACGACCAAAAAGGTATTCGCTGTTTTGTGCGCCGGAAAAGAAATGCATATAAATATACTGCACATGCATGTTTCATAGCCGCGTATTAAAAGCGCAACATCTCCGCGAATTTCAAACAATTTACTCAACTCGTGTGACATTACGTGTGTGCATAATTTTTGACACTTTTCATGTGTGTCCCATATTGTACCTACTTCCGAGTCAAGTGTTTTATCAGTGTAACTATGTATTCAACATTTTGGACAGTTTACCAAGTATTTAAACAAATTTATACTAAAATTATTCATTAAATTGAGACTTGAGTTTTAGGAGGATGAAATTACTTGAACGGTTTAATAAATAAGTCTAGTTTCCAAGTTGATTAAATATTTTATATTGTGGCTTCTAACTAAAGAAAATGCAGGATTTATACGATAAAATAATTCAAAAGTGAACATTTAAACAAAAACGCAAATCTATATAAATGAATAAAAACGTGTAATAGGGCTGGGTGGCTTCATTCATATGCATTAATGCTATATCATTAACATTACAAATTTCATCGGCATATAGGTAAAGCCCATTAAACATTAACAAATTACCGCAGTGCACGGAGGAATGACGGAAACATAACCAACATGTGTGTATGTTCCATACCTATATGCGGATGCACAAAAAGCGAAAGAAGCGCTTAATTACAACACAAACGAATGCGAAATATTTGCGCCGCCGCCGCCGCTACCACTGCTGATGTGATAATTCATAATTAGCGCAAATATGCACGCCAGCGCCAATAATGAGTTTCCATAACGGAATCAGAATTGATGCATATGCGAGTGCAACGAAACAAACCATTACAGAAGCGAAAGAAAAAGTGTTTTTTACATTATCGCATTATACAAATAAAAAACAAAGAAACTTATTGATATGGTATTTCTCTCCCTCTTTATTTGCAGATTTATTTCAAAGCCCACGCACCATTCGAATGATGCACATGCTTTCGGTGATTGGGTGAGTTGCATTTTTATATTTGCATGATGCCATCTTTATAAATTTACACAGTAGTATCACCTACTATTTATTATATAATTATAAATGAATGACATCAATTACAATAAATTTTAATGATTTCTAACATTTAACAAAAACAAATTGACGCAAATTCCATGTTTTTATATGCTTTGAATGAAAGAAAAAAGTTAATTAGTTTGGCAATAATTGAATGTAATTGAAGAAATGAATAACACGAGACAGTACTGTATAAGTGGTTAAAATGAGTAGACATGCATCTGTAAGAAGTAGCACCGCGCACTTGCATTATCTTATGATAATTGCAGAGCCTATAAACTTCAATTAATGGTCGCAAATATATCTATCTATCTGCGCGAGCGCGCGGTGCGAGTGTGTGCTGCTGATCAAAAGTTTTCGCATGTGGTTTGGCTGCTTTATTTCGTTCTTTGGCAAAGGAGCGAGCGCGCCAGCCAACTGAGTTATGTGCGCGACCGTTGGAAAAGTGCATGCAGAGGCCGGGCCCCGGCTGCTGCTGCCGCCGCGCGGTCCTCTCTCGCGAGCGCATGTATGAAGAGAGGCCGGCAATTAAGCCCACGGTCCAGACTGATCTACGATGACGCGCGCGACGACCGCGTTCGCTTCTTCTCTTCGCGCACACAGCCGCACCGCGCACCGCGCACACTTACTTATAACAACGTATCAACTTATTCAGCCATCATAAAGCATCCATCGATGCGCGCGCACTTCCCATATATGTAGATGTACAGCGAGAAGCGCATTTATTATTTATAATTATACGCGATTTGATGCAATGCATGATGCGCACCGCAATCAAATAAAAGTTCAGATGAAATTCAGATTACAGCAACAAAATCACCAAACGAAAAACATTTAGAAAGTGTATTTTTGCGCTGCGCTGCAGCGCGCTGGTGGAACATGCGTGATGATGAATAGTTGGCGAAAACCTATTAGATAAATAGCACTGATTATTGAGCTATACAACAAACATTTCGCCTGCAATTGCCATTGCATTCAGGCGCATTGCATTTCGTTGGACATCAGCAATTGATATCTTATATTCATTCAGCGCACGCGAAGAGAGGCACTTTAAATGGGCGGTGGATTTATTGAAATAAACACCTATCAGCATCTCTAGCCACGTCTCCCGTGCTCACGCGCGCGTTCGCGAAATGTATGTAAATGTGTGTGCCACGGCGCACTCAACTTTTCCATTGGGCATATTGCAAATTAAATATGCACAATCGCCCATAGAAACGCATTCGATGCACGAGAAATTGCCACCGGTTAATAAATCTCTTGCGAGCGTTGCGTCTGTCTCTTTGCGAAATGCATGCATGCCGCGCGCGACAAAAAACGCGCGTGCGCACAACGAAAGCCACTACTTAATAGCAACTCGTAAATTTGCAATAATTAAATTTCAATAAAGCGAATTGCGTTTAGAAACTATTATAAAACGCCTCGCGGCCATATCATACGTGATTGAAATTCCCAACGAGTGCTCCTGTTTCTGCTTTCTGCACTCTGCATAAGTATGCGAGACATTTTTAGATTTTCATCAGCTTAAAATTCATGCTGATAAATCTCATGAAACATAAACTACAATTAATTGTATAATATTTAATTGAATTCGCAAATTTGCTTAATTTTAACTACTAATGCATGCAGTCTATAAGATTGCGACACTCAGATAGAAGAAGCATAAAGGAACGAGAGTGAAACATGAGAAAAATCGAATTAAAATAAATAAATTGCGCGGACGATTTTTAATTATTATTCGGTCGACGGAGGCGGCAGCAACAGCAGTAACGAACATGCATACACGTGCGTTCATTTCTCGTACACATCGAAGGAAGATGCACGGGAGAACAATCCGCGATGCCAATGCAATGCAATGCGGAGGACTGGACTGGACCTCGCTGGCCGGAAATTAAATGCGCACACGAACACGCCGCGGCACGACGCGTTATCGCACACATAATGCGGGCGGCGTTACTGTCCGTTCGTGCAACGGGCACAAAAGTTACCCCACCAACCAATTCAATGCATAAGTGCGCTTCGACTATGTGCACACACGCACACCGCCAAACACATCGGGAAAATATGCAGGCGCGCATGTTGAGTATTTTTTTTATTAGTGTACCAAGTTTCATCAAGCGAGTGAGTGAGTGAGTGAGTGAGTGAGTGAGTGTGCTCACTCGCCGCCTCACACCCCAAAACGGCGGACCGTATTTTTCTATTTTCATACTGCGAAAAAAATACACGCAGTAAACAAAAAACGCACACACACACAATTGCGCGCATATAAATAAATCCAGATGAGTATGCAGATAGAAATTTATTTATTATTTAAATAACAATCCGTTGGAAAATTATTAGCATCCACTGAAAGTGCGCAGGCATTTGCGGTCGCCGTTCTACTTGGCGAATGCGAAATTTCAAAAACGTTAATCAATTACGCCGCGTACAACACATCTCATGGATTGATTCAAACAATAATCAGTTGACGTTTGGGGGTAAAGTGCTTTGAACGTGTGAGCCGCATACATTATGAATATTTTAATTAATTTTTTAATTGCTTGACGTCACCTGTGCTCTTACGCTGCGAAAAAAATCAAATAAATATTTCCACCAATAAAAGCGTTTCGAATTTTGCCAAATAATGGACGCGCCTCGTCTGCCCCCGAAAAAAAAATCCAATACAATGTATATGTCCATACAACCTGTAAAAAATGCAATATATTTTTTTATATTTCCGCTTGTAATGTTTATATAATCATGATGAACAAATACCCATTTGTTTGTAATTTAAAATATTTTTTGCATGTGAAATAAAATTTTAATAACATTCAAAACAAATAGCGACATCTTGCAACGTCTTGAAATACATGGAAAGCAATGAATAGAGGTGGCGCTATATTAAGAAATTGGATGGATGATGATAAGTCTCATCTATCATCTATTAAGTTTATAAAAATATTGCTTATCACTAGAATATTTATTTTATTGATATAATTATCAATAAAGAATAAAACTAAATTTATTTGTTATTTTAAGGGCTAAGAAGTTTATATCATATAATATCTTTATGAGATGTCGCTATAATCGTTTAGATAATTTGAATATGTGGTTGAAGCGTCGAAAACTATTTTAAATTAAAACTTCGTTAATGAGTTACCCACACATCAACAATTTTATTATGCGTTGCGGTCACTGCTTATGCACGAGTTAAACCCAATGTTGAGGCTTTCACCTCGCCGGTCGGTGATCGTCATCAACGTAATATACGCAAGTATAACAATAAAACGTCGAACGAACGAGTATTGAGGGGTGTTCATTGGCAGCACACGGAGTTTTACCATGTGCACGACGTTGTATTCGCCAGGGTTTGAATCAATGTTTCATTAAAAATGCGGTCAACTTGAAATTACATATTTTGATTGAGTACTGCAGCGCGACCGCTGCGCTTCAGACACCACATACTGCATGTTTCATAATCGAACAGAAGCATCACGAAAAATAGTAGCACAAAAAGTATGACACCTAACACGATAACATCCTGCTCAACTTGGTTGGCATCTCCAAACATTAATATAGTATTTAGAGATATATTTGTATAAAGCAGTTTGTTTTTCAAGGGTACACTATCGCACAATGTAGTGAGTGCCACCTCACTCCATCATGAATCCGCTGCAAATAATAAAATGATGAATAAAATGGAATATAACCGAAAAAGTGATTACTTTTTCATTTACGCCCCGGAAAAAATAAATTTTTTGCGCGCGGCAAACTCGAGCTGATGCTCTCTCTATTATTATGATGGCGCGTCTGCAACTCGTGAGAGGGTTGCCGAATGTCAGTGAGTGCGGGAGTGTGCGAAATTCCATTTGCTGTGTGCGCGCCAAAAATGGATCGGAAGCCCTCGATTTCTCGTTGATGCATTTATAAAATCGCTGTAACGAAATTGTGAAAAACCGCAGAGATTGCATGATAAATATTTTTGCAACGGTCACGCGCTTGCCCATGATCGCTGATCGAAATTTGCCACTGATCAAATTTCAAAATTTATTATCTATTTATGTTTCGAATGATGCGATCTTTAGCCCCCAAGCACGATGCTCAATAGGATTTGTTGGACGATTTACGGTAAAAATATATTTATAACCATTTAACACTTAGATCTAATAAAGGCACATGTCATCTTAAATCTACATCTTGTATAAGAAATTAAAGCATCATTTATCACTATAACTTCCTAACAGTAATTCTTAATATTTAAATCAATTCGTTCGTAATGGCAATTGTCTTAAATTACAACTAACAATAAAATTGCAACCCTGATCTTATATCTATTACTTAATTTATTAAGGGATGGTACTAGCGCTTTATTACCATGGTCTCCACATTGGTTCATTTTTGTCATTATCCTGTTGATCATTATTACTCGTATTATCCTTGTTGTTCCGAAATTCCGCATCTTCCTTTGAAATGTCATGATTGACATGATTGAAAGCACTTGAAGCAAGTCCTGCTATTCGTGGAACTTTAACGTGATGCGGTGCAACAGTCAAGAGGCCATCGTCATTCGCCTTGCGCTTCAAGCCTTGCACATATACATTTTCCTCATTGAGACGGCTCTCGGGTACTTGTTGAGCTTGCCTATAGCGCTCCGAACTATTCGTAATAATGCACAATGGTTCAGCAATGTGCTCCTTCCTCTGGATTGGGAATTTGATGTTTTTTATTGCTGGCGCATCAACACTGCTGCTGCTGCTTACTATTGGTTTTTCCGCTTTCGGTTTGATTACTTGCACTTTATGTGTCGGTTCCTGAGGGCTAATTGGTGGGCTTAGTGGCTTTGCTATCTTCAACAACCCATCGTATGACTGTGCACTTCTTGGCGTTACAGTAACAAAAGCACTTGAACGCTCCGAGTTGAGAATTGAATTGAATGACGCTTTCGGCACCAAGAAAGCAAAATCACCATTTGGAAGACAACTCGGAATGAGTTCGATTCCTTGCAGGTTGCGCGCATTATTATTTTGATCATCAGTTTGATTGAACCGACTCTGTGCTGCGAAGGACGCCAGAAGCGAACTCGATGAGAATCCGGAACAGCTTTGTCGCTGGTCAACTGAAGTGGCTTGCTTATGAAGGTGACTGGTCAAACGATGCTTTAAGCCCACATCAACACCCTCGATTTGCTCTACGTAGCTGGACACTTCAGCTGCGCATTCAAGAAATCCCGTTTTGTATTTCATTGCCACATTCGGATCAGTGCGAATGGCAAATTCTTTTTGTTGTTTTTGAATTGATTTTAAATGCTTCACAGCCATTTCCAAAATATCAGCTTTCTCCAGTTTCGAATGACGTTCCGGCTAAAATATGTCATTAAATTAGTTTCAATATTCTTTCAAGTTTACTAAAAGTTTCCAACTTACATCTTTTTTCATTGCACCCAGTATCAAGTCTTTAATTTCATTAAGGCAGTTGTTGATTTTGGCTCGTCTTCGTTTTTCAATTATTGGTTTATGCGTCTGTAAAAAAATTGATAATATTATTAAAATGAAATTAAAGAAATAGATTTAAAAGTATGCAAAGAGGAATGTTTAATTCATTCGCCCCATGAGAATACAAGTTAAAGTTTTTCTTCACATTGAATATTGCATACAATTTTATACATAAAATAGAAAGGGTGACCCTACTCGTTTTAATAATATGAAAATACCCAAGGTATGCGCTGAGGTGTAGAATAAAGTACAGTGATCGCTATTTACCCCAACAAAGAAATAGCATATGACGATGACGTTTAATGCATGAGAATTTTCATACTTGCAAGGGTACAATACTATTGAATAGTGTGAGAATATTATACGTCAACTTATCCGTATTTATAAAAGTTAGATTAACAATGCCGTTATGTTCCTTTTAAATTAAAGTTATTTTTAAAAGTCCAGTAAAATTTAAATATTGATTTAGCAGCTTCGTGAGAGCTTTAAATCCGTGATTTCTTAAATAATACCATAATTTAAAAACTCAATGTTTTGTAAATAATCTCCCATTTGTGTATTATTAATTTATATTTAATTTCCAAATACGAACAGTGTTATTTAATTACCATAATTAAAGATGATTTCAAAAACAAGAGTTCAACACATGTTATTGAACGCATGGTTGGTTTTACACACGGTTTATGAATTTACAGGAATCTACAACAATCCGGTTGATAGATGAAACCATTAAATTGAGTTGGATTTCATGTAATTAAAACTAACTTTAATTGATTCCCGAGAATACGATTTCTAATGAAATAATTACAATGTAAAATTAGTTACCTTTCGTAGTTCGGCCTTTGACATCATCGTATTTGTTGTGGACGTGGCGATTGCTTCGTTGCTCATTTGATGATGATCGGTCCCTGAATCAAACGCGTAATCGCATTCGCTAATTGGCATATTAATGCGTGTCGACGAGCACGTCAACTTAAAATGCACCTGCAAATACATCAGCCGCATAAATAATAATAATGTACTAATTAAACTTGCGCGCAAAAATCGAATTGGAGCACGCGCGGCCCAAAAGTCGCACCAACTATATGTTTTCATTGTGTCGCTAATTATTTTATAAACACGTCATTCGATAATTAATTAACACTGTAATTAATTAAATGCGATTCCGTTATAATTAAAAATCAGTCGATGCCGCGCAAATGCCGAAAAAGTTCAATTCACTTAACGAGCGCATTTATTTAATCAGCACGCCAGTGTTAATTCAATAATGTTAAATACAAATTAATTAATTATTTCTGTATAATGTTCAGATCAAACTTACGTGATTGCAAATTATCCAATCGAAATGAAATCAAACCAACAAGTAAACACTCAACGGTCAAACTTGTTCACTTTTTACTTTTTAAAAAGTTTTAAAACTTTACGAACGTAAGAAATCTTGCGGTCGACGCGTACGGTGCGCTACCGAAACACGAACTGAGTAATCATCCCTAGAGCGCCCTTCGACATCAACTCCGGAGAAGGCCCCGGTCTCTCTTGAGTGTTACTTCCATTCCGCTGCGTGCGTGCGAGAGCCCTAAGAGAGGGATTCCACCCATTCCTATACAACAAGCCGCAAGTACTTCCGAACTCGGAAGAGTTCCGTTGCACGACCAAAATTCCCATGCATATGCTCAATGAGGGGTTAGCGTGTGAGCGTTAAAGTTGCATTGTCACATCAGGGGCGAAACGAGCAAGGCACACGCGTCGTTCTGTATGGATGAAGGCCAACAATAATCATCTGTTTGTTCAATTGTTATCATTTAAGCCTTATTCTTGTGTGTCAAGGTAGAGCTGGAATATTAATTTACTTTTTCTTGAGAAAATATCATGTTTACAATTTTTTGGATTTGAATGTTCAAAATCAATGTGAATCAAATTTCCATCTGAGAAGTATTGACTTGAATGTATCGTGAGAACTCTAATCCTTTGTAAGACGCCGCACTCGTTTGTTTGCCTTCATGCATGAAAACGATGCAGTAGTAGGGCTCTTTTCATTACAATCGACTGCGTTTTATTCTTTGTTTTTGTTTTTATTGCATGCTTCAGTTACTTTGACATACTTTTACTCTTGTCAGACATTCCCTTAATCAAAAGGCATAATTTTAAAGTTTAATTTGCCAAAAAATAATAATAGATATGTACTTCTATCAGTTTTACTTAGTCATAATGGACAATTAAAGAGTGCAAAAAATTACTCACAATACACCAACGTATATGAAAGCCTTAAAAGTAATAATCACAATAGAAATGCGAATGAAATTTGAACATTTGAAATGATTTAAAGGAAACAGTTCTCATCCGTGTGCGAATCTTGCACATGGTAGGGCAGAAATGTATAACGCTACTCCTTCTAGCATATTGGTATTTGGATTTTTTGTGTGTATTTTCATCATACGGTCTCGCTGGGTTAATATGGTGTGCGGGTATTTGCAATGGGCAAAGAAGGCGCATCGCATAGCGGTATGTGCGCAACCATCTCGAGGGTAGGCCGAAGAGTCGCACGCATGGTTCACACGGCGCGCGACCTACGATGCGAACAGGTTCCCAACGCGCCGTGCACACGTAAGCAGAGAAATTTAAAGCATGGGGCGCACAACGCTCGCAGTTCCCACGGATGTGGAATTGCTACACATCGGACAGCGGCATCGCATACTGCAGGAGTGCGTTCAAGGTATTACGCTGAGCGACAACCAGCCTACGCATTTGCATTCAAGGGGGCTATTGCAATATCATTGTCAACGTAAATGCAACTTTATCAATTTCTTACACCGGATGTACCTAGTTCCGTATATAGAAATTATGACCAAATGGCAACGCTTAAAACAAAAGAATATTATAGTATATACATACTTTTAAGAGACTTTTCGAAGAAACCGAATGATTATAAATAACATCACTGAAAACGAATTTCAGGGTTTTCAAACTATGTAATAGTAAACTACCTGTTACTACTTTTTACCTGCTTTGATGACCATGAGAAAATCCACCCTCACTTTGTTTTTACACAAACGTTTTTTATAAAAGGACTTAAGATGCGTGTAGTATATGAAAGTGAAACAAAAAATTTCACATCATCAACATCATCTTCATTGTTTGTCAGAATATTATTATGCTTTAAAAAGAACTTTTTCTAACAGGTAGTTTTTGATTTTATATATATCGCGGTCACTCATTCTTATTTCTTCACATCCATTTAACATATGTCTCTGTTACTTTCTTGTTTGTTTATTAATTTATTTATACGCAGCGGAAATAAGTTACACATTGATATTATAAATTTATACAGCGTGATGAAAATTAATCATGGTGCATTGATTGATCAGATAATAATATTCTCATATTAATTGTAGCGACCTCTACTGTCTATTCAATAAGATAAACAATCATTTTCTTCGTCTCATATTTTGTTTGAAGTCGAAAGTTTGCTTGGAGATAAATGATAGATGTCGCTAAAAACATAAAATAAAGCAAGCTATGATTTTGAGTGATACAAACTTGCACTGTTTTGATCTGTATACCTGAAAATACTTTCATTTGTCACGTTGTCAATATTTACTATTTTTAATGTACAGCTGCATAGCAGCGTAACAGCACCTGGTATCAAAGTGTTTGTGTTTTAATAAATAAAAACTGTGCGACGGATTAAGTAATAATATTGTTGCCAAGCATTTTGGTAAGCACAATGTTTAGAGTAGATTACTTCTATGTAAATGCAGTTTATTTGTCAACCGAATCTTGATGTAGAAATCCGAGAGTATATTTGTGCAAATGCACTAGATGGCTCTATAGTCATTTTATGCGATTAATAATCCCCGCAATTGGCTTCTTCCATTCACAGTGCACAAAAGTAATCAATATAAATTACTTTATAATAATAAGTGTAATCAGCATGCAACAACTGCAATAATATGCACACCAGTCGCGAGATATTAATGATTGAAAACTTATTATCTTGACTAAGTAGTGAAATTGTTGTTTATGGTGCATTTTTGTAAAAGGTGCGCTTATTTGTTATTTGAGACGAATGTAACGTCTATGGCAGGCAAGCAGCTGTCAAACGCGGTAGACATGTCTGGTGACTAGCGAGTGCCTAGCAACCGATACAACAACATATCAACAAAGGTAAATTTGCGTTTTGCGCTTATTTTGTGTTTGCCATTTTCATATAAATCGTTTTTAATTACTCAGACACTCCAGCATTCGTCTAATGCTTTTGCGCTTCGTTAGGTATCTTGCGTTTTGATTCATTTGTTCGACTTTATTTTTTATTTACGTGTATGTATGAGCTCTTATCAATAACATTTAATAAAATGGCTTCCATTTTTCTTTATTATGTTCCAAATGTATGTCCTTCTGTTTATTTTGCTACAACTCCCATACACTTGCTGAAAATACAATCACTTGCACTTGCGAAGTATATGCGTAATAACTTATATTTTTTAAACGTGGCCAAATATATCGGGCCAACTTGGAAGGGCTGAAACCGTTGTCTATATTACGGGGGTTACTATGGTGCACTCAGGTGTCACTATAGTGATGTGACTGATCCTGCTTGAGAAAAATAATCTTCAATGTAATTGCTCTGACATAGTTTGGCAATTTTTGGATCCTAATGATTTGGAAGCGTTCCTTTTTTGTGCAGTTTTTAAAGTTTTTTGTTCAACAAATTGATCTTATAATGTCCCCAGTGGTGTTGCTACACGGCTGGCTTATGCATAATGCCATTATTGTTTGTATAGGTTATGTTCAGGTGCGCGCTTTGATCAACACTTTGTACCATGTTGTACCAGTTTATTAATTTTTTTTGAAAGAAGCCACGCAGCAAGCACGTCTTTTACAATGGCAAAACGGGTATTTTGTCGCCACCCTCGCGTTCAAAAATGACTCACGGCAATAGTGTGCAGCAGTCACAACAAACAGGAGCCAATTACCTTGGCAGCCAGGTGAACTTGTATTATTTGGATGCAAATGCTGGGGTAATTAGTCTTTATGCTGTGGTGGGCACATGGGGGTAGCAGCCAGCATATTCTATCAACCAGGTGCACACCTATCAGCAGCCAATACAGTAATGCATACAGCAGTCTTATTGTAGGATTATTCATATATTTCTCATTAGTACTTGCTGTGTACTTGAGGTATTTACCAAGTTCATCTTCAGTTGTTGTTTGAGTGTTGTGCTTTGTGCCTACTGAAATTCCTCAATTGAATGTGACTGATATAATATAGTATTCTAGGCAGAGGATACTGTGAGATTGTGCACTGAGTTGTGAGTACGAGCAACAATCCATCCTGAGGAAGGGAAGGTGGCTTGTAGCCTTGGAGACAAGTCATGGCAACAGCAGCTCGGTTTGCAGGGAGCGCTTCTGGTGGAGGCAGCAATCCACCCACCCCAGCACCGGCGACAACGCCGCCTGGACCAAATCAGACAACTCAACTGATTGTGCTTCCTGCCAGTTTGCATCAAGTGAGAGAAATAGATCATTGCTTATTATTATAGATTTTGATTGAGGCATCACACAAGTTGTAAACCTGCATTGGCGTTCTTAGTTGCGATTGTGATTTAGTTTTCTTTAAAGTTTCGTTTCTTTATAGACTGCTACCGCAACAATTGTGAACGCGAACGGTGTCCCTGTGATTGATGTGTCGGAGCTGGAGCACGGTGGCGATTCAAGTAACGAGAGCACCGCGACGGCGGAACCAAGAGGTGACACGCAAGATTCAGACCCGTTGGCTTTAGGTGAAGAGTCCCCGCATTATATTACTGTTACTGGTATGTGGGCCTATCCTTTAGCTATCTTTCGTTTCCGTATGCGTTCAATTTTTGTGCAACCGTTAACAATTCCATTTGTCTATTCTTTATTACAATGCATACTTGGCAGAGGCCACCGCGCGTTCTTACGCTTCATTAACACCTGTCCAGCCTACAGTTGGTAAGCACATATTCATCAAAACTCTCTCACTGCAATTCCACATTAATTTATATTAATCTTGGTAGAAGTATCTTTTCCTATGATTATTAACGCACGTGCGTTCCGCTTTGCGCTCATTGCAATTTGCCACCGAACAATAGGCACGCTTCTTGCTTGTCATTAATTTGCTTCCAAATTGCATGAGTTACTCATCTTACAGGTGCTCTGGGCTGCACTAGCTAATAAAACGCTGTAACCCTATTATTAACACTCGAATTGATATGCGAGGATAATACACGTTGCATTTATACCAATTGTATCGGAGGGGGCTGTTGTTATCACGTGAGGGTGCTCTAAGCTTGTGAAACATGTAACCTTTCAAGGATGACACATCATTCCCCCACCTGTACAATTGCACGTGCAATTCCGCTTTATTAGAACGCATCCCTTTGATCAGGGTCCCGATGCTAAAGAAGTTGCACCCAATAAAAGTGCGAATGCATATTTCGGCTCTATTTTCTAATCTCCCAATTTGCCGGGATGTTCGAGCTTTCCTACTCCTATGGTCAGTTGTTATCGGTACCTCATGCCGCAAACTTATGGAGTCGTTTTGAATATAGTGCACTATGTATTTCAATAAATACAATAATAAATATAATAGTTGCGCTAATGGTACGTGCGATAATAGGATCAGTGATATTTTTCTCTCTTCACTTTTTACTAAATTCTAATTCGTGTTGAATTGCTAGAAGGCGAGAGTGTGGCGTCACATCAAGGTTACCATGTGCAGTATGTTGATCCAGAAATGTATGCATCGCAAACAAATAGTGGTCAAACACAAATGTAAGTTGATAAACACTCAATCATTTTTCAAATAACTATTGATTTTAACGTGATTATAGGGCGTACCCGGTTTACACAGTCGGAGAATCTGGTACGATTTATGCTGCTAGTCAGGGTCAATATTATGCAACGAATGCGGGCAACTCGACTGCCCCCACAACTGTAGGCTACGCTACTGCTGGTCATTATTTAGTCCAACAAGCTGTGGATACTGATGCTTTAATTGGATCACGAAATTCACCGCAAACAACAAGCGCGGTATGTGTCATTTTGATAAATTCTAAATATTTATTGCGCCGATCTATGGTCTTTCTTACCTATATCATTTCTTACTCTCTTCTCGTTATCATTTTTCACTAAATTGGCGTTGGCAATAAATCTTAAACGATCCTAACTAACTGGGGTATATTAGGATACAAGTTATGTGGCCACTGCCACTGTGCATGCGTCGAGTTCTGCGAGTCAAGAAGAAGTCGGTTCGGCTCTGAGTCACGCAACTCGAGTCTCGCCTGCTACTGTAAGTTCTTACATCAATAACATTATCGTTTGGATTAGTTTATCATCAGTGTTACTAACGGATATAATTATATTAAAGGTGCAATGGTTGCTCGAAAATTATGAAACTGCCGAAGGGGTTTCGTTACCACGATCAACGCTTTATGCTCATTATCTTCGTCATTGTGGTGAGCATAAATTGGAACCGGTGAATGCTGCATCATTTGGAAAACTCATACGGTCCGTGTTCCTTGGACTGCGAACTCGTCGACTTGGCACACGGTATGCTGTTTCCGAATTATATTTAAAATAAGTAGTATCACTGAATTAAATTTTCAGAGGAAATTCAAAGTATCATTACTATGGAATACGTGTGAAGCCTGGCTCGTCAATGACGTCGATTGATGAGACGGTTAGTCGATCAATGCCTTCAAATTCCCAATTAAAAGGAATATCTAACAGAGGCTATAAGCGAAGTGCGGACGCAATGGATCAAAGTTTAAATGTTGGTGCAATTCCTCAACATTTATCTTACTTGGGCGATGGAAGTAATGCAATTCCACACTTTCCTGATATTAATTTTTCAATGTCGTTACCAGATGAATGTAGTTTTGATGATGTGGATACTCTTAAGTAAGTGTTACATTTTTCTCAATTTAATTTATTTAAAAAATTACAATGAGGCTAGAAGTAAAAGTCTATTGACATTATTATAATAATTATTAATACAATAACTTAAATTTTAGGTCTATTTATCGAGAACATTTGGAAGCATTTTTGGATGCGATACTTAGTTTAGAGTTTGGGACTATTGAGTCACTGTGGCGTGAATTTTGGCGATCTCAAGATAACAATAACGGCGATGAATGTGAAGAAGAGAAGTACTTGTCAAAGTCGAAATTGTTTGCACTATGCAGTCTTGAACCCCTTCAAGACTTTATGCGTCAAGTAGATTTGACTTTTTACCAAAATTTGATACAAGTGCTCGTTCCAGATGTACTCAAACCCATACCTGCTGCACTAACGCAATCCATCAGGAATTTTGCAAAAAGTCTTGAGAATTGGTTAAGTGCTGCAATGACCGGTGCACCTGCCGGAATGCTAGCATCGAAACTATCAGCGGTTTCAGCTTTTAGTTCAAGTTTACGACGATACACATCATTAAACCACCTAGCTCAGGCAGCCAGGGCTGTTTTGCATAATAGCACGCAAATTACTCAAATGTTAGCGGATTTAAATCGTGTAGACTTTCAAAGTGTTCGAGAGCAGGCTTCATGGGTATGCCAGTGCGACAATGAAATTGTGGCACGTTTTGAAGCTGATTTTAAATTAACACTTCAGCAGCAAAACTCTTTAGAACAGTGGGCGTCTTGGTTGAAACATGTTGTTAAAAGTGCGTTAACGCCATATGAAGGAAAGCCCAATTTTTCTAAAGCAGCCCGGCAGTTTTTGCTCAAGTGGAGTTTTTACAGGTATAGATTGTGGCATAATTAGTTGTAGTTTTCTCAATTATTTTGGTGTTTTTAGTTCGATGGTTATAAGAGATCTCACATTACGCTCAGCGGCTAGCTTTGGATCTTTTCACTTGATTCGATTGTTATATGACGAGTACATGTTCTATTTAATTGAACATCAAGTTGCTGAGGCCACTGGTATTGTTCCAATTGCTGTCATGATGGAAGGAATAGTAAGTTGTAAGATTATCAAAAAGATAATATCATTGTCTACTTATTTTTTCAGAAAGAAGATATTTTGTTAAATAATTTAAGTATATACGGAAGCGATTCAATTTGCAATGGGATGAATACATCAAAGTTAGGATGTATCAGTCCGACGGACCCTACAAAACGCATGAAGATTAGCTAGCTGAATTCGGGGAATGGCACAAAATATATCATAACATTTCCTTAACATAAAATACTGAAACAAAGTAAGTCATATATTTTCACAGTGTTCCTGATTCCTAAAAGTACATGAACGAATGTACAGAAACTATTGTGAATATTAGTTTTCAATATTTGTTTTAACATTCTGTTGTCACCGTGTTTATGATATTTATTTTTGCATGCCGATTTCGTGATATGCATTTATTATTGATTTGTTATGTTTTGAGTTAGTTCAGAGAATATATGCAGGGAATTGGATTTTATCAAATTATTACAAAAAGTTGATAAGAGAACAATATTGGAATTATCCTAATGCGTTTTTAAGTACCACCTAAATATTCTTTGTGCAATTTGAATAAACTTAAGTTTTAAATTATTTTTGACTGAATTGTATACATATAATGTGTGTTTGTGTTTTATAAATTGGTACATGTGATTGATTATTAGATATTAATATTGCACCTTTGCGAAAGAAATTTTACGATTATGTGTATATGGAATTTCTAATCAAAAACTACACAAGGCACAATAATGTATCACATTCGTGCCAAAATGAATTTTTGGTTTAGAAATGCCAATTCAATAAGAAACAAAATGTTGTTCCGTCAACGCTCAAAACTATAATCCATCCATTATTGTAATTGATAACGATATTTTATCACATATTTTATAGCAACAAATGAATGAAAATACGCAGGGTATATTGTAATTGTAATTCATTGAAATTACGTACTACTAGTACAACTTAATGTTTACCTATAGATTGTAAGTGCTATAATTTATTATGTATGTAATTGTCGTGTATTAATTATCTGCTGTGTAGATGACCCTGATTGAAACTTTGATATCTTAACGTAAGCAAATAAACAGGGTTCTTTGAGAAAAAATTGTATAGCAAGGATGGTTTGAAACTAAAATGCCCAAATGCCTCATGTAAAATGCAAATCTGCGGAGACGCAAACGTGGTTAAAGTGTATTTTATACGTTCAATTCATTGATATAGAGACAGTTATTACAACTCATAAATATATAATTGATAAATATACCTACTTAATTGTTGGGCATGAAGAACTCTGATGATTATGTGTACTTTATAAATGCAAAGAGATGTGCTTATATTTAATGGATGTGCGATTATTTATTATATACTATTCCTATAATTGTATGAATTCGCAATTTGCATATAACTAACACATGCCTTGTGTACGAAAATATTATTGATGGTAAACGTTTCGTTCTATGAATACGCGTAATGATAATGAATTTGTATGAAAAACTGAGTCAAAAATAAACTAGTCTTGTGTTAATCATTATACAGATAGTACATACTTTGTGTATATGTTTTTTTATATATTGTTTGAAAAGCTATGTCCAAAAATTATATGCCAATATTTTTATCGTAAAATTAATTCTTAAATTTTCGAATACTACCGTGTAGCACCACCCTCGCAGATAACTTTGAATGCTTTGAATATGTTGGGCATGATTTCAATTCCATCGTATCAATAAAACCAGAAACCACTTTTGCTCGAAAGTGTAGCCTGAGCAAAATTCTACTGAAATGACACAGCTTATTAAATGAAAGTAGATATAGAAAATAATTTTATTTACTTCAACCTCAACATTAAGTACTTAGTCCCAAACTCGATAGTACAAAATGTTACTATTTTTACGAAAACGTTGTGATAATTCCTTTCCGATGTAATTTCAAGGATTGTTTTACAATTCTGTGCAAAATGCGCACATGGTTCATTCTCGGTCTGGGTTTCGTCCCAAACCGAGAGCATTTAAATACGAATGTGCTTTCTTATTTCATCTTGAGCTGTTTAAGACAAAGCGTATTTGCAATAGAATCAGAAAATATTAGTAATACTGTAAATGCATTTTTATTAATTACGCATTTCTTAAGCACATATTATTATTTAATGGCTTAAATACGTTTCAAGTATTCTTTCAGTGATACATATTTATATTGCGATTTTTATTAGAAGTCAAACTTACATGAGTATGTTGTCTAAAATTGCAGCTCTATTTAAACATGTTATGATTATTATATTTCTACTTAGAATTTAAAAATTTGCTGCTAAGTGCGTTTGGGTCTCTAATTTCTGAAATATCTTAGGGTAAAATTATAGGGAATGTACTGTGGCATATCGCAGGGCCTAAATATTGTAAGTAGGTATCTTGGTCCCTGTGATATTTTCGCGAAATGCTGTCTTTCGGTGGTAAGCAAGGTAATACTGCTAAAATTAATTATTAGTCTCCCAATTCGCATAACCACTCGCGACGGCTATAAGCGTTCTCCAGTTCTTTAGAAACCGACATCTCCGGATAGCAGTTTGTTGTCACTACCTTATGCGTAATGCGGACATATGCAAGAAGAAACTGTAGGGCACTATCGGACACCGCAAAACTTTCAACCCTATGGTACTACAACTAGATTACTCTTTAATGCTGAGCTTATTAGGCGCAGTGCATTGTTAGACTAGTTCTAAATATTAGTCAACGAAGATTTCGTAGTAGCCGCACCTGGTAGCCGAACTTGTATTCTCAGAGTTGGGCCAACACACTGAAGGAAAATAACCCGATTATTTTACCTGAAACTAGAGTATTTAAACAATTTGAAGGGTGGACAGGATTAACTGACAGGTTTATGTACTTTATTTCGGAGCTTTGGATGCGCTATTTCATTAGGATACAAATACCATCCCAAATACCTTGCAGAAAGCTACATATTGCCATTTTAGTTGCTCGTGTTTGGCTTTTGTTACTCTTAGTCTGATGCAGTTGAGCTTATTGTAGTTGTACAGCACATGCTTCGGAGTTTCTTCGTCCGTACTGCATCATCTGTGGGTGTGGCTGTAGCATCTCAGACTGCAGTGCCTCGTTGATAACCCTAGTATTCGTGCCAATGTTGCACTAGGGTCCTCATGACTTGTATGCTGAGCCAAAATTTAAAAAAATAAATACCAACGGTTAAGCTGCAAATTATGAAAGGGGGATGATTGTTTGCACTGCAAACCGAAAGGGATGACACGCGCTAGTTTTAGAGAGTTAGTGTTATAAACCCGGTACACGATAGTTCGAGGCTGCGCAAAGCAGAGGCACTATTACGCATATTATGGATGCATGGACTACCAGAAAACGAGAGGGCAACCTTGGCATGCATGCTCGGTGATCCACTCTCCTGGAGCGACCAAGTGCACCCCACCCTTCTTGTTCCCCTAGTTGGGGGCAAAGATTCTTGTAACTCAGACCAAGCGCGTTCCCAGGTAGCGGATAGGGTAATGCCCTCACCAACTACAGCCGGGATGTAGGGGTGAAATAAACTAGCCCCCCGCGGACTAACACGACAAAATCTAAGTCACCGTGCCGATGGATAAATGACCCTGCGTAGTGGGTCTCGAACGGTACCTTTGGGATACCTAACGCCTTCCGGTCGTATTTAGCCTGGTGACCTTTAATTATACGTAAAACAAAAAGCTCAAGGAGTCGACGCCACACATGGGAACGCGCTTAGTGCCCAAACGGAAACATGGGTGAAATGAGAGTCAACCCATTTGAAAGGAGGAGTAGCTTTCAGTGGACTCCCCAACAAGGAGAGCACAAGAGATAGAAAACGAGCTGTTCCTAACACCCACAATGGGAGCGTTGAACCAGACGTAAACTATAATAATTTACGCTGAGGGACCTACAACGATATTCAAGGGGTCCGAAAGACAAAGGGCTAGATCCTCGTCAGCCTCAATGTTTTGCTTAACGCGTTAGCAGCACGTGTTCTAGGAGTTTGCCCATCGTGTTGAGGACTCGTGACTAGAGGTCACTAGAGGACTAACGTTTTATTTATTATCTAGCGAATTTCGTACCGCCCGATGCATCGCGATGCCGTTGTTTTACATAAATATTTGTTTCTTCAGGCTTTGAATTTTTCTTTATTAATTTAACTTCGAGTAAATGCACTTAATTGAAGTAGGTACCTTTTGATAAACAATATTTTTTGTTGAGTGATTTGGTGCAAGTATGAAGTATTAACGCTTTGCCAACTCATAAACATGGCACGTAAACTGACTAGTGTCTCCATAGGCGCGTTGTTTAATAATATAATTAATTTGCGACTGCATTAGCAATAGTAAGACAAAATAAGCAAGTAATATAAAAATGATGGCATATTGATAAGAAAGCAGAAAAATAAAACGCGGTGTATGGCCTACACAATTGTGACCAAAAGAATTGGTATAAATACGAGTCACCCTCTTCCACCAATCTTTCCTTTACAAATCTCGCCGCGGCGTTAGCGCGGAGATTGTGAAATTCCTAGTCAAAAGCTGTCCCAAGACGCTAGTTACTACCTTCAACAATATAGTAACACAACAGGTATTCTCCAAAAGGTGGAAGGATGCTAGGCTAGAGCGGTCTTTCCACCATATGGATCCTTCCTGTTAGCGGCCCAAGTAGCTTAAGAAGAATTGGGT
This sequence comes from Aleochara curtula, assembly GCA_963978815.1. Classification (NCBI taxonomy): domain Eukaryota; kingdom Metazoa; phylum Arthropoda; class Insecta; order Coleoptera; family Staphylinidae; genus Aleochara; species Aleochara curtula. The sequence goes on along the minus strand of OZ022215.1, from coordinate 9,880,897 downwards.
GTACTTAAGTTATGAAACTGCCATTCGCCTGAAGGGTAGGCCAGCTGTGCTAGTCAAACTAATTAAAAGTAGTATGTAATAGCAATTAAAGACGATTAGAACAAATCTGTTAACCTAACATTCTCAAGAGCTATCCGCGAGACCGCCGTTGCAAACATAAAAAGTGAATAACGAGAAGTAGTTTTTGACAACCAGTGTACAAACCCCCCATGCTGCAGTGACTTGTGAGATCACCTTTATCTATTGTGTCCACTCCAACAAGAATTAAACTCAACACTCCACTGCTGCCACGTCAACAACGCCGGGGCAATTGAGGGGAGTAGAACTCTATTCTTCCTCAACATGCGTGTACGACAAGATTCCATACTAGGTCTATACTTGTGGAACACATATTATGACGAGATACACCGCTTAGTAACTAAACGAGTCGTTTACCTCATCGCATACGCTGACGACGATGCTATTGTGGCTACGGGCAAAACTGGAGACGGACTAGTAGGAAACCTGGAGAGGACTGTCGAGACGTAAACTGAGAACCCTAACACTAAAATTTGGACAAACAAGTATCCAATCATCGGAGGCAATTAAGTATTTGGGGGTATACGTTGGAGAAAACATGTCTTTCACGAAACACCTAATGGAAGCTTGTAGTAAAGCAGAGAAAAGGACGCAAGCACTATCACGAATTTTGGCAAATGTTCGGGAACCGTCCTGCGCCAGCGAAAGTTGGAAAACGCAATATTGAAAACGTTGGTACTCCATAAGAAGTACAAGATCAAGCAGCGTCCAGAGGGAGGCAGCCGTCAGGGCATGCTGTGCCTATCGCACGATTTGCGCTGAAGCAGCAGCAGTCATTGCCGGGACAATACCTTTCACGATACTTGCGGCTGCAAGGATAAAGAAGTCAACAAAAGAAGAACAATTTTCGACTGGCAGGAAACCTGTGTCCTAGGTTACACAGGTTTCCTGCCAGGAAACCTGGCAGGAAAAAAACCGAAAAAACCGAAATCACAAAGATGCTAATCCCAAATTTAAAGGCTTGGGTCAACAGAGCACATTGAAAGGTGCTTTCACCTTACACAGATATTAAGTGGCCATGGATGTTTCAGAGCTTACCTGAAACATTTTACACTCCTAGCCATTGACAACTGCCTGGATTGTGGAGAGCGAGATGGTATGTTGCATACTATCTTCAAGTGACGTAGATGGGATAGGGATAGACGACAAATACAGGTCACTTGCGGAACGTTTTTACTAGGAAATATAGTTGACAAAATGCTAAAGAATGAAGAGAATTAGGAAGCAATACGTCATCACATTCACACAATACTGAACACAAAGAAGCAAGAAGAATGTAATGTAAAAGAGACCAGATAAAAACTAGGTTCACCCCCTGGGGGTGGTCCGGGCGGCTTACTCTGAAGTCGTGGTGGCTGCATAACGTTTGCTTAACGTTCGTGGTGGTGGCCAGTGGTGGCTGGTGGTGGCTTAAGATATTGGTTAAGAGTTTGGTTAAGATATTGACAGAAGCCGCTTCTGAGAAGCGTAAGCCAGCGTAAGCTTTCCCCATAGATATGGAATTACTAGGTGGAGCACGGGATTAGTACAGTACAGTCTCCTGTTGGTGTCTCAAGTGATGCGTTATTCATTTGTTTTTTATTGCATTAGATTTACAGGCTCCAGTGGTTCCCAAAGTGGGCCTGTAGCTATCGCCTGGTATAGCCTATATTGGCCGAGACCAAGCAACAAGTTTGAGAAACACTGCTATAGACGAACGAAGTTGCACATCGTAGCCTTTCGGAAGCATTCGAGTAAATATAGGTAGCAAAAACTGGCGCAAACAAGCGGCCAAAAATTTGCATTTAACGCATGTAAATTTTGACAACACCGTTCCATCTAGTGATTCTATATCTATGGCTTTCCCAACATCAAGTTGGATGACAGGAAAATGACAGTACAAAACTGCACTACACCTTTTACGCGTCTGTAACAACCGTTAGAATACATTTGAGTTCGTTAAATCTAGCGCAGGCGTTTAACGCATCCGTGAAAGTACTTAGAAATATTGAAATATCAAACACTGGTGGCTTTCTTATAAAAATGGTACGCACAAGAGCCAAACCAGAAGAAATTGAAAATCATTATTCAAAGGTGGTGGATTATATTAAGTTAATAAGTAAGTAATTAAATATTATTAAATTAAAAAGATTGTATGTTGCATAATTTATCTGTTACACAGCAATTGATGAATCAAAAAAATTAAGGCAGGAACTACAGCAGACTGTAGAAAATGCAAAGCATAATCTGAAACTCATTAGTTGTACAGTGACTACAACAAAAACAATTGGTGAATTACGAGTGAGTACATTGAATTTTGCATTTCAAAGTTACTTATATTTTTTATATTTTTTTGTTACATGGTTTTTTGCTTACAGAAGGAAAAATCATTAGCACTTAATATTATTGATCTGTTGTCAATGAAGCACTTAATGGGTGCTCCACAAAGCAAGAGGCGTAGCTTATCCTGTGGACCTGAAGATGATGGTATGTTATGTTTTATTAACATTTTGTTTGATTTATTGTGAAACAGAAAACTAATTCATTGTCATGTTCTTAAGATAACCATCATTGCATCATATTAATCATTGCTAATAATACTTTCATGTTTTCTTGGGCCTGAATGAAGGTTATCTTACAGGTGGAAGTAAAGCAAGCAGTATGCATAGTAATTCATGTACCCGAGCTTCCCATGCTAGAGTTAATATACCAATGAATAGCTATCAGGGCCGAACTACTCAATCAGTTTCAAGATCAAAAGTAAATGCTAGTGCATTTAAGACGCCAACACATAAAATTCCGCCACTTAGTTATGGTATGATAACACCTAAGGTAATTATTAAGAAATTCTTAAAAAAACATTTCTTAATAATAATAAATTCAAACTTGCAGGTGAAGCCAAATGCACCACAAGTCATTCTTAGGCATGCAAAACAGGGTGAGATGGCCATCTCTCTTCGGGGTAGTCCATTAATGACACAGACAATGCTAGTCTCATCAACCGACCCAAATCTTAATATTCCTACAGCTGATGGTAATATTATTAGTTTATTGCCAGAACGTGGTCTACGCATTTCGCAGGTACCGGAAATTGATCCAATGACTGCCAATAAACTACGCACACTGAAGGCGCACATTGATATTTATCTAAACAAAGGCAAGAAGAAATAGATACTTTGGATTTCATTGTATTATTAATGTATTAATATTATTTATGTCTATTTATAACATCTTAAGGTATTTAACACCATATAAGTATTGAAGTACATATACTACTATACATGAATTTTTAATCATTTTTTTTACTGCCACATAAGATTGGATAGATTTTTATGATTTATCATCATATTTAATATCTAAACTAATATAAATGGAGAGAAACAATAAATATAAACTGTTATATCAATATACATATTTATTTATTACTAGCTGTCCCGGCGAACTTCGTTTCGCCAAAAGGTGTTTCGTATCTATATAGCTGTCCCGGCGAACTGTGATCTCCTTATTGTTATTTACGTAGATATTTGATTTTATGCTGTTTATAAGATTCGGCCTCCCATTTTTAAGTGCTTATATTATGTTTTGCCAATTTCTTTCAAGCCTTCTTGCCCGCAGTTGGTCGGTTTTATTAATTGTCCCGTTCCAAAGTGCTGCTAGCTGAAATCTTTGTACTTTATATTGTTCAATTTTTCTATTACAGTAGATCATGTTACTATTTTGAAACCTTCCCTATCCCTTTGTCAATATAACTATTGTGACTAATTATATGGATAAATCATTTAATATGTATATCAAATTTAATTGTTTGTTTTTTGCTATTTTGTTTTATTTTTTATTTGGCGACACACACAAACATGGCGGCATTTTTGTATAGATAATAGATAGATATATAGATAGATAATAGATAAATAATTTTACATATAAAATTTTTAAAAATAGAGGATAACTATTAGGATAACAGCGGATCTGGGTTTGGAAAACTTAGTTGTTCGGCAATGGATTATGAACTACAAAGTCAAAAAACTATTAAAATAATTCAATATACATATTATATACATTCATAATTAACATTATTTATTAAATTAGGAACTTCAATTACATTTGAATAACAACGATAACTGCGGTTTCGGGAATATGCGTTCAAATCGCAGAGGGCCATTTCTTTATTTAAATATTTCTTGTATTATGGTAAAATGTATTCATATAGATTTTAAATCCTGAAGTGACCCACACCTGCGCATCGGAAGATATCATTTGTGGCTCATGTGCCATATGTCCGTAAATATTGGACTTAAATTTTAGTTTGAACTCTACAGTCAACTGCAGAATCATCCCTAGGGAACCGTTTACAAAATTGGGTGGAATTAATGCCATTTCAACTCGAGTCACCCCCGATAGTGTCTTGGCGTGTTACTCCCAGAGCGCGTTCACTCTAAATAATAATTACAATTACATACTGGTGAAGGAAATCTATAATTGATCATTTTATAATTGTGAATTTTTAATTTTGTATGATTCTTTTCTGGAGATCATTGCTGTCAGTATATTTTTGATAAATGTTTGGCAAAGTTGAGCAATAAATTCAGGTACATTTTTATCAGCTCCTTCCAGCCCATTCTCCCATGCATGTAGATCAATACAATGTGCAATTAGAGCAATATCTGGGATAAAAAACTCAGATGCTACTGATCTATCCATGAAACTACTGGATAATTCCTTTTCTGGTGGAGGTTCTATATAATCTGCAATACATATTAAAGTTATTGAAATGGATTTTCTCAAGATTTGGTGCCTGCATGTTGTGTTTGATGAATGGTTCTCTCTCCAATGATACAAGTATAAACTGGTTGTGTGCCTTTAATTGCTCCTCTGTTTAAAGAATTTCTCGCACAACCGCATCAAATTGAATTTCTATTGGAGGTTTTTTTGAAAAGCCACCATGATCGAATTAATTTAAAGTATTTTCCCATCTGTTCTTTTCCTAATACTGATATTATTTTCTTCCTTCCTCTTTTAAGTTGCTTCAATCAAAATTGTTATAATGTGATACAACAGAAATTCACACTATGATACACACGACAAGAAAACTACGTATAACTACAAATAATGTTTCACAATGTTCAATAATGACAATATTTATAACAGTAACAGCTGGTTTTAATTAGTGCTAAGTATCTTCACAAGGGGGCATCTGCTTTCTATTATGATTTTAGGTTATGAAACGGGTTGTCAGCAAATCTGTTAGTGCCATTGCTGGACTCCAGTCTGCTCCAGTCAGCTTATAGCGGAGAAGAGTTGTCAGTAAGCGATTATTTTGTGCGTGGTCCCCGATGATATAATCAGTACCTCATGCAAGGAAGCAACAGATTTTTGGTCTTTAAACATGCAAGGAATTAGAATCATGTAAGCACATAACTCAATATCAACATAAAATGGCTAATAATAACTGGTAATAGCAACAGATTATAGACTGTTATAAATAATTGCTTAAAGTATAAATGTAACTTTTAACACAATCCCTATTACTGGGTAAATAAAGATTGTCATAATAAAAACGAATTGATATAAATTACTTTTTAATTAAGTTCTTATTTTAAGAGTAGATTACAATCACTTAATACAACAATCTAATACCACTCCATGCTAACATCAAAGTTAAATAAAAATGATTAAAATTGCTCTTCAAATGGCTGTATCATAGTAAATCTTGGTGCTTTTTTCCATATCGCGCTAGATTTTCTACGTAATTTGTCTTCAGTAACACTTGGCATTAGTTCTTGTAGATTGGGGGTTTGTGCTTTGGTACTGAACAATGAATTTATTAATTGCGAATCAATATAGCGCGCACGACGAAGATGAATATCTAGGTTCCCTTTCCTGTTCCATTGTGGTAGGTCAGAACCTTTAACTTGTGGCTTATCCTCATCATCGGTATCATAACAATCTACGGTGGGCAGGAAAGGCGGTTTTTCCGTCAAATAGATCGGTTTCTTATTTTGTAATTCTTCATGGCGTTGTTTAGCAAGTTGACGCTGTTGTTCTTTCAATTCAAGCTGCTTGGCTAGTTGTTCTTGACGTTGAGCAAATCGTTGAGCTTGCTCCTCAATTTTGCGTCGCTGCACTTCTAACGCTTCCTGTTTAATCTTCTCTTGTGCCTCTCGTGCTTTCTTCGCTTTCTGTTCCCTTAATTCCCGCTGTCGTCGTTTCTCCTCAGTTTGTTTCTGGAGCAGTGCTTCACGTTTTTTGACCGCCTGCTCCTCTTTATCTTTGCGTACGTGACCAGTCGGCTTATAGTTTCCAAGTATTTTCGTAGTTTTCTCACTACTAATCGATGATGGTAGAAGGTTCGAATTTTCGGGCGTCTTTTTCAACTTATTTGCTGATGGTAAAATTGCTGGTGGCTGCTTAAAAAATCAAAACTGAGTAAACTCAAAATGTTAGCGTTTATTATTACTCACTTTTAAAGTACGCGAACTTGCTGGTGTTACGCGTGTTGGTTTTGATCCTCCACCGCTTCCTTCAGCCAATTTCTCAACTTTCTTCATAAGTGTATTTTTTGCGTATGGACTAAATAACGGCTTGGTTTTTGCAATTGCTGGCGTTTTCTTCTCATTTTCCAGAGCTGCAACTTTTTTACTTGGCGCAGCTTCTTTATTTGGAACTGCGTTGGGTTTTATTGGAGATTTCTTGTGATTAATAACATCAGTTTGTCCTAAAGCTGTCTTATTGATAATTCTAGTTGCATCAAGAACTTTTGTTGTATTCATTAAATTACTGTGATCTGTTTCATCATCATCCACACATACAGCATTGGAGCTCTTCAGTTTTGATAAAATTATAGTTTCATTAATTTGTGCTTTTGTAATCACGCGAGTTTCATCTAAAACTTTGGCTTTTTCGTTATCGATATCCAAATTACTAAATCTGCATATAATGTCCTTTTTAGCAGTTTCTGGTTTGGACAAAATAACCGTTTGGTCAACACATGGATGTTTGCAAAATGTTTCATTAACTGCTATTTTTAGATTTGTATTTATTTCAGTTGTTGGACTCATTGGTTCTGCATTTTTATTTTGGGTTTCACAAGTATGATCAGTTTCATGTTTCTCATCTTGAATCATGTTTTCAGAATTACTAGCTTTCCCTTTTCGTAAGTTTGCTTTTTTGGATACTTCCACTTTATTGTTTTTAATATCATGACTTGAATTATTTAATACTTTACCTTCCGTGTTGGATTCAATATTTTTCGTCTCTGTTACATTTATAGTCTCTTCTTCTTGAATCACAGATAAACAAAAATCAGGCGCCAAATTCTCTTGATGTGAACTATCAACCTTAACTTGAATGTTCTTGTCATGTGGCTGCACTGCATCCATTTCATTTTTTATCAGTACACTTTCTGAATCTACCTTTGGTGATATTTCATCATTTAAATCAATTACATTCAATTTTTGTTCAATAATTTCAACTTCAATTGGACCTGAAGTGGGTTGCATGTTTTTTTCCCAGACATCTAGAATATGAGTTTTCTTTTTCCTGGTAGATTTCTTGACAGTTTTTGGTGCTGGCATTATTTCAGAATCACTCTTAATACTATTTTTCATATTTTCATTTCCAATCACAACACTTCCTCCATGTTGGCGCATTTTTATATTTCTAGATACCATTAGGTGTTCTTTAGTTTTCTCAGTAGCACGTTGGAAGGCTTTACGTGTAGGTCTTCGTGTAGACTCTGATTCTGATTCAACTTCAGCTTCACATTCTTCCTTAACTTTTATTTTTGGACCTATAAATATTAATCATTTTAATAAATTAACACATAAAAGCAATCTACCCACAACCTTCCTGAATTTTCTCAACTTTACTATACACATCTTTACAAAGTGAATCCATTTCCTCAAGGGAACCATGCTTATCCAATTGGTTATAGGCATTTGTAAATCTTTCTATTAAACTCCTCTGCAAAATAATATTATTATCACTCTATGCATATATGTGTTCAGTTATACTGAACATAATAACGAATACTAACGTCGAATGCTCGACGACAAATATCAGACACCTCACTTTTAAGCACATCATTTATTTCATTAAATTTTTGCAGAATATCTTCCATTATCTTTTGAGCGTCAATTGATAAGAGAAAAACACTGAGAAACACGAGCAAACCGTTTTTACTGCTGTTAACTTCAAAATTATACGTCTGCATCACGCTGTCACTTCGCATAGCTAGTTCGGTTCATAGAATAACTGATAACTGGTTCGGTTACGTTCGTAATTATATAAGTTAAAGGGGTTGCCTAGATTACACTAATGAATTTTTACAAAATATACATTCATTAAATTAGGAACTTGAATTACATTTGAATAACAAGGATAACTGCGGTTTCGGGAATATGCGTTCGAATCGCAAAGGGTAATTTCTTTATTTATATATTTCTTGTATTATGGTAAAATTAGTGGCCCCTTTCAAGCTCCGCTTCGCCGGGGATTTAATTTTGGTGTTTCTATAACGCATTTGAAAGAATCAAATTTAGTTAATTTATGTTCATTTTTCAAATTTAAATTCATTATATCCATTCCGAATTTGGGGCTCGGAAAATAATTCATCACATCCCGGTTCAAAATTCATTTCTATCGTATGTTCTCCATTCATATTGTTGCCCGTTAACAATTATGTACTTATGAAGTGAAATTTACATTCTTGGATAACGCGTTTATACACAGACTATAACACGCAGCGAACGATTAAACGGACCCCAAATTTACAATTTTGTACAACAAATTTTTATCTAAAACACAACATGATCTAAAAACGTCAAGATTACTTCATGTCTTCATTCGGTGTATTCTCTTTTCCAAGACGTGCCCCACGGCAAAATTTTTTAAAAAGTTGCCCTAATAAATAGATTGTTTTATTATCTTGTGCAAAAACAACTAATGCTTATAGTTTGCCAACTCGTGTACATGACACGTATTATTGAACATTTAGTCCCCGGTAGAAGCGTTGTTTAATGACGTAATTCATTTTCATGGTATTGAAAATAATGCTGAACCCGTTCAACACTCCATATGGTAGTTTGCATGTACTTTGCAGATTAATATGTAATAACTAGTCGTGCTATTAAGCTAGAAGCACATTTGTTGCATTTCAGAGACGTTATTAACAAATAAAAAATTTAAAAATCCCTTTTCTGCCTACGCAATTCCACATTATCAGGACAATATTTATCCAACATCGTCAGAAATTTTGTGATGAAACGGTTTATTTATTCGTTAATTTATATGATTGGTTTAACATGCGTTCCACGCTTGATAAAATTAATGGCAAGGATCTTTCAAAATTTTCAGAAAAATCACTAAGTTCACTGTCCAAAGTGGCTGAAAAAACTAAGTCTTCGGAGATTTAACTCGCTCAAAACGCCGAAAATGAAGATGTGATGAAATTAATATAACCGAAAATAATTGATGAAGTAGTGTATAAGATACCAACACTTTGGAACCCATACCACAAACACTATAACATAATTCGGAAAGGATTAACAAAGAAATTGATGATGTAACACCAAAACAAGGCACTATCTCAAAACTACCAAGGAATACGTCCAAGGACACAAAAGGCAAGCACTCATTAGCAACAGTTGAATTACGATTTAGCACTAATGAATTATTCCGTGTTTAAAAAAAATTCTACGTTGTTTTGGGTCACCTTCGTGTAAATCTAAAAAAAGAGAAGATATTTCTTCTATGCTTCGATATCGAAGAAACCTTTAAGTATCTTCCATAAGACAAGAGAAATTCACTCTAGAGACAGAAACTAATAGTCACCTCAATTTTTGGACCTGACAATTAACAGTTCATATAACTTTCAAATTTACCATAAACCCACACAAACGGGCACGGTCATTCATGCATTTTTTCCATCCCATGGCCCACAAGTTAGCGGGGTTTCATTCTATGATCCATAGACTACTGAATACCCCACTATTTCAGGAAGGTTTTGATCGGGAATTGAATCATATTATGATTGTAGCCACAGAGAATGGCTATGGTCGTGAGATGGCTCACGGTTTAATCAAAGCTAAGAAGAAGCAATCCCAAGTAACTTCTCAATTATCGATAACGATGAATTCTGGCACAAATACTTTTTTAAGGCAGATAACAATTTTTTAGGGCAGATAACAAAGACCCTATGACGAGTTCAGGTGTGTACCTCTTGGAATGTGGGTCTTGCGATAAAATGTATATCAACCAGACTGGAAGATCCTTTAGCGTGAGACTCAAGGAACATTCGAAGAGCTACAGTAAAGACATCGGTCATTCGACATATGCGGATCACGTAAAGGAACTGGACTATTCGTTCAAGGACGAGATCAATATCCTTCACAAAAATAGAAAAGGACTTAAATTAAATTGCCTGGAAGCCATGGAGATTAACCAAACTAACGCGCCATCCGCAACGCCGTCGACTTTTCACATGGATTTCGACGTTGAGGATATACCCAAGTTATCGGTCAGCACAAAGCATGACACGGAGAGCGAGATAGCCCTTGAGAAATATACAGAAAAATCCGAAAAAGATATAAGTAACATTTATTTTTGCAGGCACGTCTCGTTTTGTTGAAAAGGAAAAGAGCGCATTGATGTCTCGTACTGATAGCTTAAAGCGCACTATCAGAAATCTTGTCGAGCATACAGAGCATGCGGTCGAAGAGCGCGATCGTGGGATGGAAATGACGGCAAGCGTTGAATTGAAGATGGACTCACGACTCGTTAACATCTCACCTCTGCCGGAAGTCCGCAGATTCGGCGGCAATCGGGGACACCGAAATGTCCGACTTTGCCGATAGTCGACGCTGGAGCCAAATACAGCTCACGTATGTGTTGGAAAAACAATAAATCGGCCGATTTAAAATTTGAATGTTGCCTATTTCAGAATCACCACCAAACAGCAGGTTACCGTACAATTGCTCAAGCATACTTGTGCAACTATACAGAAAATAAGGACGAAGTAAAAGATTCTGACTCATCCGAGGACTATCATAACTATGATGAGGATAAGGAATACAGCAGCATATTGTTAGCGATAGCCAAGAAGGAAGTGAGCATCGCAAGCGACATCCTGGACACAAATCGATCTTCTTGCCCACAAAAATACTCAAATGGAGAATACTAAGCGGACATTAACCACATTGATTCTCCTGAAACGGATACTAACCCGAACCCCGATGTTCTGCAAGGCGAGTCCCTGCTTGATGTCTTGAGCTCCATGATAGGTACGTAACATGTTGATTAAATGACGACTCCATGAAACGAAGAGCATCATGCAAAAGCCAAAAAGTGCTTGAAAATCCGCCACAATTTGGATTCGAGAATCCTGCGTTCATGTCGCAACATGTGCTTCTTAATAATGAAGCGCATTATTGCAACCTCGACCAATTTGTCAAAGGCCGACCATCAGCGACCAAAATATCAAAAACCGAAGCAAATGTAAACAGGTAAAGCACACTTACAGGAAAGAGTGAAATAAGCCCGAAAGGATCTACACTGAGTCTCAATAAAATCGAAAAGGGACTTCAAGAGTCTGCGTGGCAGTCGAGCCGCCTTTTCGTGAAAAGCATGAAATTACAATTGAAGTTTAACCAAATTTTGATATTAAAAAGTAATTCACCAAATCGGATATTAACACCAACAGCGATGCAAGCAACAACAGTTCTAAATCCAATAGTTTGGGGATCGACAATAAGCATCTCTCGACTGCGACAACAAGACAAAAATCATGTTGTAGTATGCTAAATCCGACCAAAGCGGTAGCTTTGGCAGCAGCAACTAAACGCTAAAAACATACCACTCCAAGCCTCAACCAAATATCTAGGCCTACACCTTAATAGGTGTGTGGAGGCATGGAGGACACACATAAATGCTACAAAAGAGAACAGATCAAAATAATATCCAGTAAACTCTACTGGCTCTTCTACAAACGATTCAAACTGAACACAAGCTTGCTCTATACTCTGCTATAATCAAACCAATCTGGACATATAGAGCACGGCAAAATTTTTACACTCCACAGGTAGCATTAGCGCTTAATTTTTCAAATTTAGATGAAAATGTTTTGAATTTATGAATTTTATTTTATTCACTTAATTTAAATTACTTTAAATTAATAAAATTACTAACTTTATTTTTAACTAGCTGACCAGGCGAACTCCGGCGAACTCTGATCTCCTTATTGTTATTTACGTAGATATTTGTTTTTTTAAATTTTGCAATTTTTTTTTGTTTGTTTAGAAGATTCGGGCTCCCATTTTGAAGTGCTTCTATTATGTTTTGCCAATTTGTTTCAAGCCTTCCTGCCCGCTGTTTGTCGGTTTTATTAATTGTCAAGTTCCAATGTGCTGCTAGCTGAAATCTTTGTTCTTTATATTGTTCAATTTTTTTATTATAGTAGATCACGTTACTATTTGAAATATACTATTTATACTATTTAAACCTTCCCTGTCCCGTTGTCAATCTGACTAACAGAATAAACTTAATTACATGGTTAAATCATTTAATATATGTCAAATTTAATTCGGTTCAATTGTTTGTTTTTTGCTCTTTTGTTTTATTTTTTATTTGGTGACCAACACAAACATCGCAGCATTTTTATATATATAATAGAAAAAAATAGATAGATCGATAATAGATAGATACTAGTTGTCCCAGCGAACTGCGTCTCGCCAAAAGGTGTTTCGTGTTGATATAGCTGCCCGGCGAACTCCGATTGCCTTATTTTGATTTACGTAGATATTTGTTTTCCGGATTTGCAATTTTTTAACTGTATTTTGTATATAAGATTCAGACTCCCATTTTCAAGTGCCTTTATTATGTTTCGCCGATTTCTTTCAAGCCTTTCTGCCTGCTGTTTGTCGGTCTTATTAATGGTCCCGTTCCAACATGCTGCTAGCTGAAATTTTATTTGATTTGGCTCTGTTCCTTATATTGTTCAACTTTTCAATTACATTAGACCACGTTACTATTTTTAAACACACCGAATAGCTGGCTTATTGTGTGAGAAAGTTTGGCCTCGGCCCGCCATACGCGCTAGACGTCTGGTGGGGATCGCTGCTCACGTTCGTCGCATCGCGTCGCGTCAACTCATTGTTTAATTATTTCATTTATTTGAACTGGATAATCCTTATCACTTACGGATATGTAAAATAGATAGTCAGTTCTTCTCAGACCTACCGACTATACTTCCAAAATTTCATAAAAATCTATCAAGCCGTTTCCGAGTAGTTTGGTCACCAACACAGTGACTGGAGAATTTTATATATATAGATGTAGATAGATAGAATATAAGAATTTGCTCTCTTTCATTTGAAAAATCTTCATTCTGTTATTTATCAGTCCCGTTACGATTTTCACCCGTTAGTGTTATATTGATTCTGACGGATATAATACGTTATATTGCCTAATAATAATAATTCTCATGCAATTTTCAACCTATTTCTTAATTTTGTAAGAATAAAATGTTAAAGTAATTTTAAAGTAACAACAAAGAACTCGTGATCGTTGTCCCAGTGAACTGTCCCTGTGAACACCATATCGCCTAATAGTGTTAAATTAATATTGATGGTTTGGCAACACGAATCATTATGCATAAAAAGGAAAAATTTACTCTCATATCTTTCTACGAAAATACCAATAAATGTCGCTATAAGGGCGATTATCCAGTTCAAATTATCCAGTCCAGTTCAAACTACCGTTCAGTAGTTTTCATGAATTTCTTAAACTTTAATATAGGAATTTGCTTTATTCATAGGAACTTTAATATAGAAACATTTACTACCAATGAAAACCAATTTGCACTCAGTGTTCATATTACCCTCAGTCTTACTTGCTACCTTTGCAAATCTTAAAATGTAAACGTAGTATTTAACTGATGAAATTATGACTAACATTTTTCTTCTATTTGGTAAAAATAACTTTCCCAGTTTGCTTATTCAAGTTATATCATTCAGACAGTGTCACACTATACTAAGTTAAGCGTGTTGTATGCTTTCAAATATCGACATGCACACTTTGAGAAAAGAACGTGATGAATGAAAGCGTTGCCGTTGCTTTAAAATTTCGCATCTGTGGAATCACACCACTTTGAGCGTTAAGTCTTCGTCATCAGAGTGCGCCAGGGGTATTAGTGGCGACAAACACAAACATCGCAGCATTTTTATATATATAGATAGATAGATAGATAGATAGATAGATAGATAGATAGATAATAGATATACAGATAATAGATTAACAGTTAATTAATCATCCACTTCACTCACTGTTCCACCTAATCTTATTACAACGAATCAGATAAATAAAAATAATATGTTGTAGGATGTCCTAAGGTTTGTTTTACAATATACGAATAAATATGTATCGCTTCTTATTAAACGCTATGTTATGACCACTTGTATTATAACATAAATATAAAAATAAGATTTCTAGCTCTATTTCTAAGATGAAAATATTATGTTTTATGATTATATAATTTTCAAATATAACAATACTTCATGTTAATGAAGCTTTACTCATTTCTGAGCATTTGCACTATTTGTTTGACCAAATTTTGGTCCGTCAAATACGTTGGTCGCTCTGCGTCACTGAGTTTCAGTTCTTCTGTGCTTTCAGTTGCTGCCACCTCATCTTTTAATTTCTTGAAAGAACCATGGTATTCTTTTGCTTCTGTATTTTCTACTATAAACTTAATATTTTCCTTGGTGATGCCTCCCCCTGGCATAATTATAATACGATTTCCAACCTGTTCCATTAACTTTTTGATTAGTTTTACTCCAAGTTGAGCGTTGGGCTGCTTTCCGCTTGTCAAAATCCGTGTAAAACCTAAGTCAATAATAACTTCAATCTCAATGGTTGGGCGACGACAAAAGTCAAAAGCTCTGTGAAAAGTTAAAGGCAATGGATATGCAGCTTTAACAATTTCACGACAATTTTTCATATCAACGTCCCCATTTTCCAGTAATGCCCCAAAAACGATGCCATCAGCCCCATGTTTACGAAGAACTTTCGTATCTTCCTTCATAATTTGAATTTCTTCATTTGTATAAACAAAATTCCCTGGCCTACATCTAACAAGGCAAAATACTGGAACTTTATTTGCATTAGCCAATTGAATCTGATTCAAAAGACCTGGTGTTGGAGTCAGCCCGCCATCTACCAGAGAAACACATAATTCGATTCGCGAAGCGCCGCCTTCAATTGCAGCTAATGCAGATTCGTATGTATCTACACACACTTCGAGACTAGGCATTTTTTGCACGATACTAACCTAAAATGACACAAATGTTGGTATTCAGTTAGCTTTATTCTTATAATTCGGCTTACTTAAAGTTTTCTTGAGTGCCCTAGGCAATATGGCAATAACGATAACGGCAATAACGATGAGTGCCCTAGTCAATATGTAGCTAACACAATCAAGAATGTTTCTTCTAATAACTTCTTCCAAGTGAAGTCACTGCTATACTACAATTTTACGGGTTTCACTGACGCTGCCATACGATAACCACCACCAGTGCATTTGATTGCAGTTTTTGGCATGCTTGGGTTCAACACTTGGCTAATTGCGTGAAGTGCTTCGGCAGTTTTATTTCTCTCTTTCCGTTCACGAATTAGTTTGTTTCTTGCATCTTGCAACTGCTTCCTTTTCTGGATAAGGGTGATATTAGTTTGGAGGTTTTGCATTTCTGACATAGTGAGTTGTGCCATCATCGACTATAAACAAAGAAATAATAAGTATGTTGAATTAACACTTGTTTACTTACTTTTAATTGATTTGTTCGTGTTTTACTTATGTGTTCGTTACTCTTCAGTTTTTGAACTACGTTAGAATGAGGGTGTACTCTAAGAAAACGATGAAGCTTTTTATTCAAGGCATCCAAAAGCTTTAGTTTATTCTCTGTCTGGATTAATTCCTTACATTTTTGGAAAAATTTTCTAAAAGAAATCAATTAATATTGCCCGAAATAGATACGAAGAAAGAAATTGCAAAATACTTTTGGAGGTAGTTGTTCTTTTGTATCAATAAATTCTTGTCTGGATCCGAGCCTTCCAGTATACGCCAACGATGAACATTCAATGGTTTGTGGAATTCATCTTCCAAAGCTTTACACTTTAGGCGCTCTCGTGCAATTTCACGCTCCAGGTGTAGGATTTCTTGTTTTAAATCAATTGAATTGTTGACAGATTGAACTAGTAAACTATTTTGCTGTCGCAATCTCTTTATTTCCAATTTTAGCAACTTGATGTCATCCAAACGCTGTTTATATTGAATTTGGCCAGTGTGCAGCGATTTCACATAAATTTTTACTTTTTCATAAAGCAAGTTGATTTCATCCTTATTTTTACTTAGTTGCACATTTAACAAATCTTTATCTCTTATTAATTTAGTGATTGTCTCATTCTTATTGGATAATAATCGGGCATTGCTCTAAAATTTGAAACTTGATTTGATTTATTATTGCAATTACTATTAACTCACAATATTTTCCTGATTAAGCTTCTTGCATTCATTTTTAATGTCATCATTCATCAATTTTAGCTCTTGATTACAAACTCCCACAGTTTGTAATTCTACTATTAGTTGATCCTTATTTTTTTCAGTCTCTCTCAATATTCTTTCAGTTTTCACAATGAGTTTGTCTTTTTCACGAAGTTGTTCATTGTATTGAGCATTCTGACTGCTCTCTATTCCTAATTTCAAAGTTAGTTTATCATTATTTGCTTTAATTAGGTCCATTTGTTTGCATATTCTGCTTCTTTTAAGTTTCAAACTATTAACATAATTTTCTCTCGCCGAAATAGCTTGACGTTGGTCGGTAATCCTTTGTTTAAGAGTTTGAACCTCGATGTATTTTTCTTGTAAATCTGCTTTAAAATTATTCAATTTTTCATCTCGCGTTGTATTATGTTTCTGTAGTACAAGGCGTTCCGTCTTTAAATTTTCAATTAATACTTTTAGTTTTGCAGTGTTATTGGTTTCTTTTCGATGAGCATCTGCAAAATCTTTTATTTCTTGCAAGTACTCCTTAACAAGTTTATCCTGTTTATTGCCTTCATCTAAAACAATGTAAATAAAATGTTAACGCAAAAAATTAATATCTTTAAGTAAAAATAAAATACTTTTAATCTTCTTTAATTTTTCATTTAATATAAAACGCTGTCTTTCAATTTTATCAATGGCGTGCTTTTGATCGATAGTTATTTTATTTTGCTGATTGTTATTCATTGTCAGTAATGCAATTTCTTGCAGTGTTTGAACTTTCTCCTTACAAAGAGCTTTTTTCTGCTGGTATTGTAAACCCACATGACACTCAAATTTTAATATTTCTTCTTGAAGTTGTTTAATTTTAACATTAAGCTTTGCTTTTTCTGATTCTTTTTCACTTAGTAATTTGTGTAATATTTTTTCCTCACGGGAAAATAATTTGATATCATTTCGAAGTTTGTCTGTCTCTTTTTTTAAGTTAAAAACCTTTTTATTCAGTGGCGTTATTTTTTTCAAAAGAATCGTCTTTTCGCCATCTTGAGTCTTTTTTTCATTCACAAGTTTGCGTAGAATTAGTTTGTCAGATGCAATTATTTCGTTAAGTGCTTCCAATTCTAGCTTTTTCTTTTCAGCTTCACTAAATTGTGATTCATATTGCCCTTCCAAATCGGATTTATTTTTTAAGCATGATTCCAATCTAGTATTTGATTCCTAAAATTTGAGTGTATAAAAATATTAATGGATTATTTAATGCAAACAAACCTCAAGCGCGTTTGTAACTTCTTTCAGCCTTGTTTCACATTGTGATGTGAATTGTTCTAACACAACTTGGTATTCTAATGCATTAGATAGTTTTTCATTAAGCTTGATGACCTCTTCTTCGAGAACAATATTATCACGCTCTAGACTATTCTTGAATACTGCAGGTCCTTTCTTGCTGAAATGTTGATAATATTAAAAGACACATTAAGAAATTAATTTCTTCTTACCTTATATCTGTTTCAGCCAATTGCTTAGCTAAGTTTAATTCGATATTTAAACTTGCTATCTGATTTTGTAAGCTAAGCATAGTCTCTTGGCTCGATTGTTCCCTGGCATGAGTTCCATCAATAAGCTTTTCATAATTGCGCACTTTTTCTGTAAGTTCTTTAATTGTGACTTTATCTGTTTCATTTTTAGAATAGGCTTTGTTCAATAAATCAATGTGTTCATTTAATGTCGATTCCAGTTTAAAATTTTCGTCAATTAATTTTGTTTTTTGATCACGAAAATCACAAAGTGTTTCAAATAATTTCGTGAACACATCAATAAATTTTTCGAATTGTGGCTTATCTTCCAATTCAGATAAATGCTAAAATTAATAACTAAATTAATACTCATTTCTATATTAAGTTACTCACTATAAGATATTCTTTTCGCAACGGTCCAAGCTCATCAGTTTCATCAATTTCAAATTCCGCCGCACCAACGTCATCATCTGAATCAGCATTAAAATCAGCTTCTTCCATCCTTACTGATGGTAGGTTAAAGTACTACTATATTCGCTCCAATGCTTCAAATTCTTAGACAAACTAGAAAATATTCATTGTTTGGTCGATTTGTAACAACTCGCTTCACCCTTGTAATCAATACAAGATGATAAATCAAACTAGAAATTATGAATAATAACAGAGATAGACAAATTCTTTTATTTTTTGCTAAGTTGCGCAACGTTCATAACTAATGTTGGAGATAGTTTCTCGTCTTCATTATGTAAGGAAATGGACGCTTGCGAATTTGAATTGATTAAATCATTTGATAAGTTTCTTAAAGATTCCACCCGTCGCCTATTTGTTACGCTTTTTCGCTGTTCCTCTTGTATACCATTTCGGATAGTTTTAAGTTTTGCTTTTGCTACATTTAAACTTAATAGGCACTGCCGATTATTCACATCCATCATATTTAATTCTGAGATGAGGCACTAAAACTAAATATATAATTTATGAAACAAACAAGACCTATTATTACCTTATTTTTAACGGTGCACGCAAATAATGTTTTTTGAACACGATTATAAGAATGTTGTACTTTCTGACCAGGTTGTTTAAGCACAATAACTCTCAAGTTTAGATAATCCAGTTCAGCTTCTTTTAGTTTTCTTTCAACTACTAACATGGAACATGCTTGCGTTAACAGTCGTCTAAAAAACATACAAATTAAAATGATTCAACAAAATATTTGCACGAAAATAACTACTTTTGTAAATTTGATGTTTTTGCAAGTAAGTCGCCCAAGTCAGGACAGGGTCCTTCAAGTTTTCTCCATCGCTTTATATTCATTGGATTATACAATTCAGTTTGTAAGGCTTTACTTTTCATACGTTCCTTGGTTAGTTCTCGTTCTAGGTGTAGTACATTGACTCGGAAGCTGTTCATACTGTGGATAGATTTAGTGAGAAGTGAACCAGCGTGCCTTAATCGCTTAATTTCCACCTTGAGCAACTTTATATCATTTAAGCGCTCTTCAAACTCTGCTTCACCGTAGTGCAATGTTGCTTGAATTATTTTAATTTTTTCACTTACAAGTGCAATCTCATCATTGCGCCGTACAAGTTGCGATCCCAAGATATCACGTTCACTCATTAGCCCGGATATCGTTTTATTCTGTTCACTTATAAGAACCATGCTTCTGTAGACGACTTTCCTTAGGCGTTTCTCTTCGGCCTTCTGTTCAATGATTTCCTGCTTCAGTGAGCGAACTAGATCTATATGACTATTTAGTTCAATTTTAAGGTTTTCTCTCTCTTTAAGTAACTTGCGCCGCACGGCATCCATTTTGGTCAGTAACAATTCTTTGGTTCCTACTTCTTCCTTAAGCTGTTCACTTTGACGATGACAAATCTTGAGTTTTTCCTTTAGCTCGGTGATGTCCGAACTAAATTCTTGTAATGATTTTTGCAGCGCATTGCGTTCAGCGCGAATCGTATCGAACATCGACTGTTTTGTTTTATAACGAGCCTCGCAATCTGATAAATTCTTTTTCAAATCGCCAATAAAATTTTCCTGCAGCCGCGTTTCTTCATTAATGTCGTACATACGCTTAGCCTTATCGATTCCTTCACCTAACATTCTATCTCGTTCTTTTTCTCGAGTTGAAATATCTTTTAATATTCTGCGTTCTTCTATTATATGTTCATCAATTTGACTCTCCAACTTCTTTTGCACTTGGTCTTGCACTTTGAGGACCTTTTGGTGATCTCGCGAAACAGCTACAACGGTAAAATAAAGTTACTAAGTATTTTTATGTTTAAAACTGGATATACCCTGTTGTCGTAACAAATTTCGATTGAAAGTCTCACATTCCTTCATATTATCATCTATTAAGTTTTTATTGAGCAAAGTATCACTTTCCGCCGCTGCATAATCTCGTTTCATCCCAACTAGTATATCTTTCAATTTTCGTATTTCTTCAGAAAGCGCAACATTTGATTCTTCCATAAGACGGGTTCGAAGGTCGGCGAGTTCCCTATCTTTGACCACCTTGCTAATATCATACTGAACCCGGGTGCGAGCTTCGTCCTTTAGTCGTAATGCCTTTATTATGTTAGTTGTGTCTGTTTTAAATTGTTCTGTTTCTCTCGTCATAGCATCATACCCTATTTGCATTTTTTCAACTCGGCTATTCCAAGAATAAAGAGCTCTTGCGCATTTATTAGCGGATGCTGTTTGCTCCTTTATCTCGGTATCGAATTTGGTCTCCAATCTTTGGTTTAAGTGCACTTGTTCATGGAGTGCACTCAACTCTGCTTTCTTCTTTAGCATCTCCTCGTTACATTCGGCCATATCTCCTTCTAATTTTTCTTTAATTCGTGTATATTTATCAACTTCTGTTTCTGTTTCTTCGAGTTGAACACGAATATCCAAGATTTTTTCATCTGTTTGAGCTGTTCGCTTTTCAAGTTCTTCTTGATACGCTAAAGCATTTGATAACTTTTCGCTCAATTTCGACACTTCTGATATCAACTTTGCCTTTTCGCGTTCAAGTTTTTCGCGTACCTTGACGGCCGCTGGATTTCTGCAAAATGATCGATTAATAAAGATTACAAAATCAGCTATTATTTAACTCAACTCCTCGAGTTCTCCTTGTGCAATTTTATTCTTAAAATCAATCTCCATGTTCAAATTGGCAATTTGTTTACGCAGACTTGCAATAATTTCCTGTGCAACCTGTTCACGTGCCTGTGCATTTTCTATAAGCTGTAATGACGTACTCATCTCTTGTTCAAGATTCTCGATGTGATTTTCCTCCAATTCGGTTGTCAATAAGTCCTTTTTTAATCGCATTGATTTTCCAACAAGTTCTGAATCTAGTTCTTCTCGCTCTAACGATAGTTTAGTTGCCTCTACGTATGAAAATTCGAGAAAATCATACATTTGTATAAATTGTTCCAAATACTTTGCCAACGACGGATCTTGTTCTAATTCATTAAGGATCTGTAATTTGAGTAATTATGTAGTCTTAATGCTTATTATAATGTTGTGAAATTTCTACTTTATTATAGTTACTCTGAATCATTACGAATTCTTTGTCTATACCCTCCTCATGAGACAGATACTCTTCCTCTTCTACGCTTACATCTTGATTACTCTTTTGTAGCAACAAACGAGATCGTGCCTCTTCCATTTTGCTTAGTTTCTGCTCCATTTTTCGTTAGGAAATTTTATACGATATTAAAGTTTAATGCGATCAAGTCAAAATTGTAGAAATTGATATATTGACATACGGTACAAAGAATGCAATAAATATAAAATCATGGCCTACGCGTTTTGTATGAATCATACTTGAAATTATGTTTATTACTTGATTTTATGTTTTCAAATCTTTTTTTAAATCAGAAATGTACTGATCCGTGTTAAGTCGAGACCGCTTCTGCAGAATTAATTGTTTAGTGTATTCTCGTATTTTGTTATTTGATTGATGTAATTCCAGTTTTAAGCACTTATGTTCAATGTTCATGAAATGATATTCATTTTGCATTCCCTGCCAGAAGAAAATAAATTATTACAGCTTTTTATCGCAACTGCTAGCAGAATATTACCTTAGCTTGTTTTTTGACTTTCTCTAAAGCCGATTTTGTCAGTTCTAATCGCTCATAAATCGTAGGTCCTAATTGCTTCGATACCACCTGGCTGTAATTCCTCAGTATAGTTTCAGCTTCTTTCAGCATTTTTTCTTTTCTTTGATATTCTTCTGATTGCTTCAAAATGCGTCTAAAACGAATCGTATTGATACTTATATGATTATTGGGATTTTGAAACCTTTCACAAACTTTTGTAATAATGTAATCTTTTTTAACATCGTAAGAACTTCTGGCTCCGACCCTTCCAGCTTTCTCCAGTGATGGATGTTTAAAGGGCGCTTCAATTCCTGTGCAAGCATTTCACACTTCAAGCGTTCCGTATTTAAATCGCAATCCAAAAAGAACACTTCCTGCTTTAAATCATTCATATTGTTAATTGTCTTAGTGAGAAGTAAATTCTCTTGACGTAGTCGTTTAATTTCAAACTTTAGTAGCTTTATATCGTTCAATCGTTGCGCATATTGTTGTCCCCCACAATGAAGACTGGTTTGGAGAATTGTACATTTATCGTATAACAATCGCAACTCTGCGTTGCGCCGAACAAACTGAGCTCCCAAAACTTCGCGTTCATTGACATACATGGCAACTGTCTTATTCTGCTCACGAATAGTTCGTTGATTATCTTTAAGCTTTGAGTGCAGAAACCTCTCGTTATTTCTTAACCACTGCATATCTTGTTTCAAATCTGAAATCTCATCAATACAACCGCCTAATTCGCTCCGCATATTGTCCCTATCTTTAATAATTTTTTTGTTATACATGTCGCCTTTCACGACTAATTGTGTCTTAGCTGATATATCGTTTTTTAAGCGAGCATTTATTTTAATAACCGTATGAAATTTTCTTCTGAGGTCAGAAGTGTAACCGCTTAACTGTGTGTAACTTTTTTCAAGCGCATGCTTGTCGGCACATACTGCATCATAAAGATTTTGCTGCATTCGCAACCTATTAATGAATTCTGCAAGATCTCGTTGCAGTTCAAAAATATTTGCTTTCTGTGTCCGCACCAATTCCATTCCATCTTCCATTCTCTTGTTCTGCTCCTGAGCCTCCTCCAAAAGCCGTTCGCGTTCACGTTCCAGATAGTTCACCTGCTTTTGGTATTGGTGTGAGGCACCGATATGCGACTCAATCTCAGTAACAAGCCGTGCTTTATTCCGCTTTTGCGTCTTAATTGTTCGCAATGTCTTTTTTGTGAGTTCTTGTTGCTGATACAAATTACGCCGGATAATATCGCGTGTCCGCATACTTGCTTCCATTTGGCGCTTCTGCATTGCTTTTCCTCTCTTTTGTTCCATGATGGCCAATTCCATTTCCACGAGTTCTTTGCGCAAGGCTTCCCGCTCCTTTAAGCAATTCTCACGACGCTCTTGCATACCTCGCAAGTTATTTTCTGCTTTGACACGTTGGTCAGTCAAACGTTTTAAATCGAGTAACATTAGGTTTTGCTCCATCATCTTTGCTCGCATATGACTTCTTACTTGGTAATTTTCTATATGTAATGCTTTCATTTGATAACTAACTACATCACACTCATTTTGCAACTTAGAGTACTTGATGTTAATTGTCTGTATTTCTTTAAAACACTTGATGGCAATTTGTGCTTTTTCTTTAGCTTCAGTATCTAAATTGATTACGTTTTTCCGATGGTGATTTACTAATTCGGTTTTGGCTTCAATTTCATCGGTTTTCTGACCAATCTCAGCATAATATTCCTCCAAATCCGCATCTAATTTCTCCTTATTACGTTTGAGAATTTCAACTTTCAATGCGGTATCCTAAAATGACTATATTATTTATATATACTGAATAATAATATTAAATTAACAATACATCAAGATGTTCTGATACATCATGAATTTGCACATCAGTAACATCAGCACGATGTTCTAACTGCTCTTGATACACCAAGGCAGTATCTAGTTTTTCATTTAATTTGGTGACTTCAACGATCAGTTTGGCGTTCTCACGTTGAATGCCTTGTCGGTGTTTAGCGACTTTTTTCCTTAAATGAGACACATTAATATAAGTAACTGGGCTGAAATCCTTTATTACTCTTCTTCTTCCCCTTCCCCCATTTTGTTTTTGAAAGCAATCTCTGCATTTAAATTTCCTATTGTCTTGCGCAAATTATCAATCACTTCCTGTGCAGCTTGTTCGCGCGCGTGTGCCTCATCAATAAGCATGTGAGTTTTTTCAATCTCCCCCTTTAACGTAGTTATAGCAATGTCGTCTTTTGTCATCACCTGGTAGTTGTTTGCAAGTTCAGTTTCAGTCACCCTCAACTCCTCTTTAAGATCTATAATCTGTCTTTGCAAATGAGCCGAGTTTTCACGTGTATGGTACAAAAAGTCAAAAAGTGCTGAAAATGACTCAATGTACTTGTTAATTGCAGAATTATCCTCCATTTCCGCCATGACCTAAAATTAATTTTTTTTGCATTTTTCCTAACTAAATAATATGTACCTTATTGAAGCCATGTTCCAAATGTAAAAAGACTGAATCAGGATTATTAGGATCGTATATATCTTCTTCTTCCTCCTCTTCTTCTTCCGCATGCTCCTCGTGTACGCTCAATGAGTCCCGTTTTAATACACGTTTCTTTTTTTGCTTCTTTACGTCTTTCTTGGGAGGCATCTTTTTACTTAAACAGATGTATAATCAACAGTTTAAAAATTAGTAACTAGATTATTCAAAATTTATTATGACGTTGCCTGCATTTGGTTTTTTTGAGTTAACTGTTTGCATTGTTAATTATTGTCAATCAAAATAATCAACAAAATACATATATGTACAATCATCTTTTATTTGTATGTCTGATTTTAGCATTCATTGCGTATCACAAATTATTCAGTACATGTAAACGGAATAGATACTCATCGCATTGGATAAATATTTACTATAATATAATGCGCAATTTGCATAAAATGTGTCAAATTCTAAAGCAACGTATTAATTGAGTTGGAATTGTAGCAATAATAAAGAAAGACCGGTTATTGAATTTTTACGTTGAAATGGTGTGATTTTTGGCCTTAAATTTAAATTCCCTGGAAATTTCGTTTTGAACTGGCTTCTTCCTGATACATTGATCAACTTTCTTTTTAAAATTACTTTGCTAATAAATCTTATAAAATTGGTGTCTTTTATCCCCATAATAAAAATGTTTAGTAAAGTTCTTATTTGCATGTTCTGCTCCTTTTTCATACTACAATATTAAAATATTTTTATTCGCTAGTTAATTCGCGTTATACACAGTGTAATCTTCAATATTCTTTTGCTCTCTCTCTATTTGTTATATTATATTTAAAGCTATATTACATACGCATATGATTTTTGATCACTCATTTCATGGTAGTAAATCTTTTTAAAAAATATTTAATCTTAATGTTGTAAACTTTGCTGCATTGAGTTGAAACAAATTTAAATTCTTATAACAAGCAATTTAAAATGAATTGAATATATTATGCAACTAAGTATTGATAACGTCTTTGCATAAATTCGAATGAATAAAAAACTGGAATTTTACAGATATTTACAATAATTGTCTAATCTAAGTATAATACGCATACAGCCTGTCCAAATATAAAAATAGTGGTCGTTTATAAATTATGATCCCATCTTCATACATTTCACGAAATTCATGCGGATACAGTAAGTATTCTCAAATAAGGATTCAAAATTAAGTGATTTGTTTAACCAACACTTTTTGGCACGTACCCATTGAATGTGATATGACGGAATCATTTATAATATTAAATGGTATGTAAGCCTCGAATTTCCGTTGAATTATTAAGTACAACAATAAATGTATGCCTTCAGGCCATCGTGTTAAATGCAAGTTAGAATGATACTTTGCCCAAGTAATTTTCAAATGCCATAAGTACATACAACGGAATCAAATTTAAAAAGATGTAAAATCATGTATAACAACTTCTAATGAGTTATCGACTAGTCTATATGCATGCATTAGTATAATATTATTTGAAAATTTTTGTGATATATTTTTGCTATCTCAACTAGTACTGTAATATGAGTTCAGTAAATTGATATAGTCACTGTGAATTACATAGTAAAAGGCGCTAGTTGGTACATAAAACACTTATTGCAGACCCGCACGGGTTTCGTTAAACCAAATTTTGGCAGCGGCACACTATTCGATGAGCAGCGCGAACAAAACACCTTGCCGCAATTACGACAATGATGGCGGCGCTTGACTACGGTAAAGTTCGAACCACAACTCATGCATTTTGGCGCCTCCTCATCTGGTATCCAACTTGGTGGTCGCTCCGGTTCCGATCTTGGCAGCGTAAGATTTGTGGTAGGACTTGACATTGTTTCCGTGGAATGCGCATTTTCACTGTGATTACTAATCGCCGTAAAACCTTCGCCTAATTCTCCTTCTGCAGCTTGCCGTTGGTGATTTGAATATACGGTGTTAACGTCAGTATCATTATTTTGGAAATAGACGTTCGAATCGAATAAGGCTTCTTGTGCTAATATATTAGGATCAACAGTAAATTCCACCGCGCTCTCAATCACCTCGCTTTCGGCGGGTCGGTACTCAATGTTTGGCTCCTCTTTGGAGGGCGCTGGTAGCGGAGCATCATTGGAGGCGTTCATAAGAAATAGGGCTTTCAGAATATTGCGCATATCACTCGCGAAATTTGTTTGCAGCTGATCAGATACGCCCGATATACAAACATAGAGACGATGAATCAAATCTTCGATGGATCTACAAAGCAGACTACAGTCAATAGCGCAAACTAAGGCAAGCAACAAAAATATATTCACCTGAATTTAGCTCTCAGTTCGCAACGATTGACAAATTCGGCCGCTTGCATTGCGAGGGCAAGTTCCTCATCATCGACACATGTGCTGCTGAACGATGATGTCGTATCCGTACTACTCACACTAAAGGCATCATCCTCTTTACAATGGTCATCAATATGACATTTTGTGCTTCTCTTCGTTTGCCTCCAGCTGCTAGATGGTGAAAATTTCTTCCGATCAGACAGACAATGACATGACCTGGCACCACACTGACAATTATTGTCCAAACTTGGGGAACGATCCAAGCTGGTATTCTCAGTGCATACACCAGAATCGTCCGGAGACTCCAACTTGTATTCATCTTTGGTATTGAGAATAGATGTGAGCGTAGCGGCAGCGTGACTTATCACCTGCAGCGAATCGCTATCTGGCAACGATTCAGCTCGGACTACCACCTCACGCTTGTTGGGAATGCACGCAACGATGGCATCATGTTCCACCGTGTTCGTGATCAGATAACCGGAGGATGTTGATGGAATATTTACAGTTTCCGACTTTAACGCAACTGGTGCAGCTGTCGCGTCCGCAGCAATAGCTTTTGAGCGATGTAACGGCGAAGTGCTGCCTACGGCTATTTCCTTGGCGCCAATAATATCGGCGTAGAAACGAGTCAAAAACTCTTCACTAGGAGTCTCTAAAACTACGTGAGCATCCTGCTCATTATCACATAACAATTTCTCTAGTGTATACAACTCAGTGCTGTCCAGAGTCCAAAGCAATTCGCGTATGCGCAGCAAAAGCATGCGAAACGGTCGGAACATTTCACTCATCTCCTCCACAGGCTTGTCAATGCACAGCGGTCCGTTGGGAAAGATCAATAGGCCGCTAACGATCGCCAAACGCGGAATCGTGAACATTAATGCTGGATCGCAATCATCTACCATGTCTTGCGTGAGCAGCTTCATTCGTAGCGCACGTTGTAGTGTCTCCGAAAAGAGCACGCAGATGAATTCCTGCAATTCATATTCTTGAGCTGTTTTCACTGGCACCATTGCGCTCACGTAGCACAGTTCAAATTCCGCAAAGTGTCGATCGAAAATCTTGAGACTTTCCAGCAACAGTTCGGTGATCATTTCGTCGTGATTCAACTTAAGGGGTCCGTTCGGCGTGTTACTAGAAAGGCACACTTCGCGCAGCAGATTTCGCACTGTCTCCAGACTTTTTGTGAGTGCCTTCGCCAATGGTCGCATCTCGGCGCTCTCGGCTTCGCGGTTCATAATTGCCGAACCGGCAGCGAGACACTAAAATTACAAAAAAACATAATTCTGTACAAAGTATTCATATAACTAAATCTCACCTCAGCGCCAAACCATAACTGCCCCGCTAAATTCTCCTGCAAAACATCTTCTGGAAATTTGACTCGGAAATTGCGATTGGCTCGCTCATCCCCAATTAGCACATCCATTATTGAGTTGGTTATAGTCAAAACTTTATCTTGTGACTGCCGTAGCTGGTTAACTAGCGCCGTACAGCGCTCTGGGTCCTTGCGACCATCGAAGCTATCCAACTCGCTAGCAATTATGTTTAAAGCTTCATCCGCAAAGAAGAATTGAGCCAACAAAGACGTATCATCTTTCTGTAAACAAACCCACAAATTAAATAGTGAATTGGATTTGGAATGTGTACTTTATAAGTAATGTAGCGAGAACCCTAATGACATTGGCTTTCTGTTTTCTGTATATAAAGCGTTTTATTGCACAAATACTCCAAAAATTGTGTACTATTATTCGCAATTCTAAGTTAATATCTAAATTATACACATACAAACAGTTAATAAATGTAACAGCATTATTAAAATGTGATGAACGCTACAAAGCAAAATAAAAATGAATCTATTTCAAAACTGAAGAATACGTCAATCGTTTAAAGCGCTCATCAATATGCAATATCAATGTACAATTACGCATTTAATTGCCTTTGTTTTCCTATCTACGTGATAAGCGAGTGATCACAATGTACAATTCCGTTTTCATCATATTTATTCATGCTTAACGCAAGGCGGTAAAAACGCCAAGGTTCGCTCTTTAAACATTCTGTTGCGCGTTTGTTTAAGTAGGTGGCAACGCGAAATAGCGCGAACTTGAAGAAAGCAACATGGAAGTATATTACATATCACATATAATGACCTCAGACACAAAATGCTATTGGCGACATCACACAACACAATACGTATGCCAATGTATATTAGACCATTAAAACGAATACGAATTTGTGTTTTTACAAATACACACACCGCATACTATGTATTGTATTATGACAACAAGTCCTTAGTAGAAATATGTAGAAGGCTTGTGGAAAACAACACAATGTGATTGCGTTTCATTTTTTATAACATAGTAAAAGTAATGGCAAATGAATTATAAATGAACAATAATAAAATGATACCAATATATCGATAAAAATAAAAGGTACCTTATAAAAAATAAAATAATTTTTATTAGCGATAAATTCAATGACGCACATTTTTAAGTACTATGCACGTGCATCAGATATAAGCACCCTTTATCAGCTCACTGACTTCGGATTTCCCAACTTAATGCCACGACCACGCGGGGATTCAATGTTGATAATACCAACACAAAAATACTGAACAAAGACGGCATACATTTTTCCAAAAACAAAACAATTTAATTTTACGAGCAGCTTACAAACAGTAAACAAATTGATGACGACTTAAATCGAACGCGTAATTTCATTAAAATGATATGCGCACTGCATACGTGTTTCGATAACAATTATAAAACCTGCAATTATCTAGAATATAAACGTAGTAATACAACCACATTTACTATGTACATCTAAACAAATATGTAAGGCCACTACAGACTACTGAATCCGGATGAATTAAACTGGACCATTATTTCTTTCGGTTGCTTTGTTAATTAGAAGTAAATAATCTGGCATTGACTGCGGTCGCACAAAATTAACGCAACACATCATCTGCAGTCTTAAGACACATTTCATATTTTTCGTGCTCCTAGTTTAGTACTGCAAATGCATTTATTAGCATTAATCACGTACGTTATCAAAATGATAGTTCAAGCTGGTACGTAAAAGCATAAACTAAAACGTGTTCATTTAATACATTTGCTCATGGTGCAGTGTCGAAGAAATGTAAACAACTTTCGATTCTCTTCACCCATTATAATAATATTCTACCTAAGTAATATTCGCGAAAATATAATGTATTAATTAATAAAAAAAAAGACTTAACCCTTCACAGCGATAGAATGTCTTATCAAGCCGTTAAAAAATAAAGTTTCAGAACAAAAAATGTAGGTATTACATTGATCTTATTCCTTATCACTAGCGCAACAATAAGGAAATATGAATCACAATTTAATTTTGCAATTTCGTCTATTTTTATATTGTTTGCCAGAAGTGTATGAATATCGTGTTTATACACATTATGATTCATACATGCACAGGTATGTATCGCGCACTAAACTATGTACATATCTGCCTATGCATAATAAAGAAACAAATTAATTTAGACAAAGCATGCGATATCGTAGTCATATATAAATGCGTATTCTACTTTCTAATTGAACAAACCATATAATGGGACCAGCAATGATGAGTACACGCGCCTAGGCTCAATAATAAGTTCTCATTAGATTGAAGCTGCTCTCATTGCATTATCTTATCGAGTGCTTTAGCGCGATACAGAGAAGAAGTACGATAATCGAATGCTAATAACTTTCCAAACTTTACACTGCTGAAAAGATAGCATAATACATGCTGCGTTTGATCGCCATAAAACTCGAAGCTAATGTCTAAATGAAATCAAAATGGAATGCGACTGATAAGAGTCTGTTGCTTGTGTGTTCAATATTGAAAAATGATTAATAGAATGAGAGTTCTCGCATTGTTTTCCACGGCGCTGTCATTGTCAAATGTAGGAATTCATACCACTTATATCGAATTGGAAAATGCCCTTGAATCACCGTACCAATCATTTATATGTTAACATAACCTCAATTTTAAGGTGAAACAAACATTTCCTATCATGTGCGATATCTTTGTCAAAACACGGTCAGATAGAAACCACGTCACGATAAAATCAAAAGAACCAAATGACTGCAATTGTAAAAGCGACTACCTTGATAATTTCAATGCTCACGATACACTATTTTAACTTCTTTTTTGCATGAGTGATTCAGTATATATGTACTTGTTTAAAGCGATACAAACCTTCGGCCTGAAGAACCATTTCCTCAAAGAGTCCATTGCAACAATCCAATTATTTAAAAAGCAATCAAGTATTTGCTACTGCTCGCTGAATTTATTGTTTTTGTGTCGTTTCGCTCCTCAGTTCATTTCTCAGCCTTCTTCGCTTTTGTCGTGGTCGTCTTCTTCGTCATGGACAAACGATGAAATCAACGCATGGCTGCCAAAGTAGGGACACACCACAGCAGCAATAACACTCAACCAGCTTTCATTTTATGCAACAGTTTGGTAAAATTGTTGAAACGCACAATGTGGAACACGCACACATCAAACAGCCAACTGGCAGCGTACTCACGAGACAATGGAGCGCGTTTTTCGTTTTCCTACGAAGATTAACTTAATGTTGTTCAACTGTCATCACCTTATATGTCACCGAACTATTTCATTCGTCAATTCTAGTCTCACTTTGCTCTTTCACCCGACTCGAATTTATTGCTACGACGGTATCTTTCTACTGCTGATGCCAGCTCGGGAGACAAAACGAAACGCACTGCTAGCCAGCAACAGCTCAATGTACAACTGTTCACCTATGGACGTGTGTACGCACGCATCAGAATTTCGAAACATCGAAACAAATACAAGACGTTGTTGTTGCGCTTATTGACAACGAGATACGTGCTGATGTTTGAATGCACAAACAACTCTCACATATTGTATCGTCAGGAGTAGATATTTGCGAGGTCCATTTCTGCGTGTATTTTCTCCAAAACGAAACACACTCTTTAAGCACTAAGATGAGTTTTCTATATCAAGCTGATGCACTTATAACTGCAAACAACAGTAATGTTTACCAGAATAAATCAAAACGATGCTTATTCGTTCGACGCACTCATTTTTAACCCGAACTTGTTCCAACCAGCACTGACAGCTGCGAGGCATATTATTATAAATCTGTCAATGGCTCTAAGACGGACTAGATGCCACCAGATGCCACTAGTTAATACAGATTTCTATTATTTTATGATCATCTTCTTATATATTAAATTAAATGCCACAGATGGCGCTGATTAGCCATATTTCTTTAAATATATAACTGCTCAACCTTTGTTCTTTTAGAGTTATATTCGCCCGAACTATGTGCATTTATATAACTATTTCAACTACTTTATCTGGTTTAATTAGAGAGGAAAAACTGATTTTATTTATTATATACCGACAAATAATAATAGGCAACGAACATTAGTCTGCTTCTTTAATTAATTAAGTTCTCCAATAAATAATTTTATCGCCTATAAATCAGCCATTAAATGCACCGAGCGTATTAAATTTATCATTGGACAATACACGCTGAAACCCATTAAATTTACATAAACTTAAAGATTTTCAACTATGCGATCATAAATTTATCCCGAGAATTGTCTTCACACAAACAAAATCTAAACAAAATGTCATTGTATTTAATGGATCATTAAAATACGTGCGCATTTTATCATTATCAATTTTGGTACATACCTACCTACAATTTATTTATTTTATATTTATTATTTCAATGGGAACCAATTTACTCAGCCTCAAGTATATTTCCCGCCAAAAACAATGAATTTATTTACAACACTCGTTGTATTTAGGTTCTATGTACCTATATCTACATTGTGATAGTGGTCGGCCATCCATTACGGTGTTTTTCAATGATTATGTAGCGATTATGCTAAAAGGAATTGCCTATTAATACTATTTAAACGCGTCTCAAACGCATTAATTACATGCCTTTCAGGACGTTTGTGTAAGTTTTCAATAGCTACATACATATGAGTGTACCTGTTGTGTAAACCAGAAACTGTGTGCGTTTCTTACACATATGTGATCAATGCTGGCTTATCTACTGAAACCGCATGAACTTTCTGACTCCGAGTGAGTATTCGTAAGAATGCTTGGCTTTGGTAGTGGACAAACAAGTATGAAGATGCCTAATGCGTTTTACATGTTTTGGCGATATTATTAATCGGAGAGTATTTAACGTTTAACAACTCTGGCTACATCGTCGTTACACGGCTCGTTATTGCCATGTAAATGCAATGGTAGTTGACTTTTTATTCTTAATTAATTAGATACCTACAAAATATACCTACCTCCTCAATAAGTTACTCATGTGCTTTATTGATATGTTACCTACCTATATGGATTTACGAGTAATCTCAATAGATGTATCATGTTTTTTACGCTCGATCACAACGGTATTAACCATTTGTTGAGAATTATCACAAATGTTATTTATAAATAGTAAGTAAGGCTATTTTATATGCGTGAACAAGTTAATAAATAAAATAAATTACGTTTTCAATCATTAGTTTCTGTACAATTTCAAATCATGTTGGTAGGAATGTCTAAATACTTATAATGCCATGTGTATCATATCAGAATCAACAGATACAATATTATCTATTATTTATTACAGACGAAATTTCTATTGGCATTCATATTACGTGGTTAAATCACTGGCGTAATAAATTATTAGCTATGTTAATTTATGTATGATCATTTATTGCTGAATTTATATGCAACCTACTGACTTATTGTTGTATTAAGACAAACTGATTTAATATTGAGATTCAATAAATAAAATTTCTTGTTTAGGTATATTAATTTAATCAAAATGTTTGATTTTAAGTAGGCCATATCAATGATATCAAATGATCAATTTATCAAAGTTGGCAAGTTAAAAATTTATCAACAGCATCGTCAATTAAGATTTTATAATAAAAAATAAGGAAGTTAAATAATTGTAGTTATCACATATGGATAGTAGAGCATTCGTTAGAGAAATCACAAGTAAGTTTGTGCACGGTGCGCCAACTACTTAACTAACTAGTAACTCTTGGTCGCCTCGGGCGGCTGTTGTAGTAGCCAAGACAAGCAGACAACTTTATGCTAATTAATTTGGCTTTTAACGCATTTACGAGGAACAGGCGCATGTTGCTGCGTATATGCACTCTGAACGGCATTCACTAACAAGCACTGGTCGATAAACAACAAGTTCAGTTTGTGCATTGCATTCATTACGCATTGCTTTGATTTGCATGTTTGCACCAGCAAAACTGAACACAATCAATAAACGCAATAAAATGTCAATAAGTAGAATAAAGTAATTATCCAAACAAAAACATTCAGCTACCTACACGTGATGGACACTTAATAAGAGTTTAGGAATAACCAACGTATTGCTTCTTGGAATAAAAACGTCGAATTGCATTTCGTTGATAAGATTCATTCCGATGGTATAATGATGTTTCCTTCGGTATGCTTTGAGAAGGAGGTTGTTGGCTTTTTGGTGGCGCGAACCGAGTACGAATCACGGCTGGCGGCGCGCAAGAAGTGCGCTCCTGCGAGCGGGAGAAGGAGCACGCGAACAAGGCACGCGGCCGGGGCGTGCATACATGTATACGTAATTTGTCTTGATCGATTTTATGTAAGCGATCACGTAGACCATTACCGAGAAACAATTCAAAAGGGCCCATTACGCGCCGATCGCATTAGAACATGGCCGACGTCGGCGGGCGCAGCCAACCCGCTCGAATCACATCAACGAGCAACCAAGCAGCCGCCTTTCATTATCTTTTATTACTTTTCAGATGCATTTGCTTGTGCCTCGCATATTAATACATTCGACGTACGTACCTACGTAATAGAAATGTCGATAAGTACGATATCAAATCGTCCGATGAATTAACGATAACCGAATTAGTTATTACCTATACGAAAACTTAAACAATTAGGCTAATTCTCATAGCATGAAAAGACGGAGCAAAGCCGCCGGCGATTCTCACTGTTTGTTAATAATCCATATGTTCTTCGCGCATGTACCTACCTAATTTGCTTTTATTTTGTTACGCGTTTGCCACATTTGGCAACACGTGTGCGCGCTCGTATAGTGTGTGAACTAATTGCACCGAAACAAAACACCCTGTCATTTCGATTTGCATACTACGGCGCTCCCGGCGCAATCCGCACGCATTTCGTCTGTTAAGAGTTTACTGTTAATCGCGCGCACTTAATTGCTCGTATCCCTCGTTTACTTACCCACTTGCGGCTGCTGTTCATACCTCTAATAAACTTGTTCTCATTGAAGTGCTAATTTTAATATTTTCTTCTCTTAGTTCTCAACAATACCTAAGGTGTTACTTGTGTTGTAATTTAATTTCTTTCTTCATATTCAATTATTCAATATGATCCACATTTGTTCTAATACGTACCTTCCTACAAGTAGATACATATTCTGATAAAATGTTAAAATACAGGTATCTATTACATATAAACTAAAACAAAACTTGAATGATAAAATTTATATTTAAGTAGCAAACAATGTCAGTTAGAAATGTTGAACTATATTCGTCTGCAGTTCGGGCCATGCAGTTTCACCTGTGACGTGGTAAATTTGGATTGATAGGACGCGACGCGCGGTGCGCAAATCGCAATAAACAAAGAGGAAATTTCATTTTATTGTGGTGTCAATTAACGTCAAATAAGTGGAAAGGTTATCGTGAGATTTTATACGGTGGGCCGTGTTTAAATAAGTTGGCTTTTATGCTGGTGATGCGCTGCCAATTAGCCGGCTAATGCTCTTTTTCGATGTGGCGAATCAATCGAATCGATTTCATTTCGATAGCAATCAGAGTGGGCTCTTTGTTCGTTAGCTGGCATCTGATTCGTCGACGATTCAGTGCGCATTTCTTGGCTTTGAGATTGAGATGCGGTCAGTCATTCATATCTAGTTGTTGTTTCGAGCGTACTGCATGTACATGCAATTACAATGTATATTTGATGCCGCTCTATGCAGTTGCGCTCGATTGGTAAACTCCCGCCACCGACTGAATGCAGCGCGCTGTCCGCCGCATTCGAACAAATGACATAATGACGCTTTATTACAATATTTATTGCTGTATGTAGTTGTGACACGCTGTTCATTCGTTACTCGATATCATGATAGGCGGTTAACATTAGTTATAAACTCGCTTACCTCCAACCTGCATTCGAATGCATACTGCATGAGTAGACATTGGCGTATTGCATATGTGTTCACACTTGTGTTATTACTATTGCTTTCCTATTAAGTGGAATATGTATTCAAGTAAATGGACGACAGACTGCTATTAAAGAAATGAACAAAATGGACGATCGATAATAAGTCATCTATCGACTAAATTACCATTTCTGATAATTTCATTACCCTAGCAATATTCTATTCTTTGTGATTGAGCAATGACATAACAATAAGGATTTTTATGTTGCATATGTATTGACTATATTTTGTTGGTTTACAAGACAAGTAGTACTGTTTTTAAATTTAGGTACTTATACACTCATACCTCGCTATTCGGCCTAGATACGTTCCACGAAACATGACCGCAAAGCGAAAAGCCATATAAAGAATCAATTATTCTAATACAAATTCATACAAATTCCATGGGATCGGTTCCAAATTTGGTAAATATGTATAGGTACTCGGTTTATCATTCAAAATTTTTATCTCATTTAAATCAAAAATGCATAATAACAAGCACATTGCAAATTTCAACAATTTTCTCCCCAGCTTCTATTCGATGTAATACTTCTAGATTAGTTTCTAGGGTGACTGATTTTCAGCATCTCTTTTCATCAATCTCCAAAATTGATAATCGTTTCGGTGGTATTTTGTCCAGGTTTATTAAAATAATATTTATCACAAAGCAAGTCCAAATCAGCCGGTTTTTGAGCACAGACTGAACAATACTCGTAAACAAGAGGAAATACAAAAGAGTATGTATCGAGATTGCTTACACAAGATTAGCAACGTAAACGAAAAAAAGTATATCGACATTGAGAAAAGTTTTTTGTCGTTATAGCAAAACATTTTAGGCCATAAATCGAAAACGTGCCTTAATTGATGATGGCTGTTGTAGCGAAATGCCGTATAAAGAGCGGCCGAATAGCGAGGTATGAGTGTACTTACCTATCTTTATGTTGGTATTTATTATCTAAAAATATTTTTTGTTAATGTATTGTAATATCCAGTCATCATTTCTGGTTTATATAATGGAATTATATTTCATAGGTACTTACTCACTTTGGATATTAGAGACATTTAGAAATGTCTTTTGTAGCGCAAGGATTGACATGTACCTACCTACTTGCGTAAACAATATCGAAATATTTGTGGCAAATCTTACGACTATTAAAAAAACTCAACAAACTCTCGTCGACTATTTTAAGAAAGTAGGTATAATTTAAAAGTAAGTATAAATAACATTCGGTATATTTAAACGCGCATGCGTTTAGCGTATTTTGTAACATCATCGTTGAAATGAGCTTTTGATAATAACACGTTGTTGAGTTGCGCGCTCGTCGTCTTCCTCAATTCGATTGGCATTTGATGTCCATTGCGCGTCTCGTTGCCATCATCACAGTAATAGCACTTCGTTTTTGTCTCCTCATGCTGGCTACGAGCAATGATCCATCTTGCATTCCGTTATTATATTAATATCATTCTGATTGCGGTCCTCTGAGCGCTACGCAAGGAAAGGGTACTTATATTCACTTTTAAGTATAGTTTCACCGCTGTACACCGGCGGCAAATGCGTCTAAATGGCCACATTAGGAGCGTTTACAAGGATGTTTTCTAGGGGTTCAATTACAGTAAACGTTTTTGTTTCGGTCACAATGTACACCATATTTTAATGTCATTAATTTTTTTATTGATATGATTATGGCATAATTCGAATGAATGTTAAATTAAATAAAACGAAACATGTATCTAGCATTTTAGTTATTTTTATTCATTTCTGTGGAATGAGAGGCTTTCTCTTAATTACAAATAAATTTATTAAGTAAGAAATACGTAAGTATTTACAATTTTCTTAAACTTATTAAATATAATTTGTCTAAATGTTGAGAAAATAAAAGAAGAACGTGAATTTTGTTCAGAAATAATATTGATAAACAAGTTCCTCTAAAGAATCCAATTTTGTTAAATTTATATGCAAATGTATATAAAATTAATTTCTAATGCAGGTATTACTTAAGTACTAATAACTAATTTTAAGTTTATTATTACTCCGATGTTATAGGTAATTATGAAGTGAAGCACTTAATTAATTTCATTTTATTATTATTCATTGTAATTTGTACTTTTATATTGTAAATGAATGTAAATTTTAAATTAATAATTCATTTGCAAATTAATAAAGGTACTTATCTTGAAAACAAAGAATATATTATCAAAGTGAAATTATAACCATTAACAGGCAGACATTGCAATTGTGGCGAGGTATAATTTGTATTTGTATAATTTTCGTCAAATTCAAACATATCTAGGAAAAAAAGAGCGGCCTCAATTGCATGATCGTTGTCATGATTGCCAACTTCCTGCTGATGGATGCTGAATATTATGCAATTGTTTTACGTTCATCAAATGTATTTTAAAGAATTCTATATGATTGGATAATAAGAAATTGATGTCAATTTATATATTTCTACCTGAATGAAGAGTACCTACACATTTCGTAGTTGCATCCGTTTGACGTGACGCGACACGCAGCATTACGAAATTATTGAAAATTACGATTCTCTTCTAATTCCAAAGTGCTTTGCCTCTTCACCGAAATCAAGCGCATCGCTGCGTGCTGCAGGTGTTTGCTTGTTGTTGGTTTTTCGGTTTTTGTCATCTCTCACGCGAACGATATCGCAATATCGCAAGCTGGAGACACTCGGACGCAGTACAATATTTTAATAATAGTGCAAGACCGTTTCGTGCAGGCTTTTGCTCTCTTCCTTCTTGTGCGCTTGTGGGTTTTTGTCTTCTCTCGATTTGTTGGTCATTGCGTTCGTCAGCGCTTGCTCGAGATTACAGAGTGCCGAGAGGATTCACCGATTTTGCGGTTTTCTGTACTTCCGCCCGCACACACATCAAATCATAACTTTCAGCAAGTTACAACGTAAATACTTTATTTGGTGGGAACCGACTATGACACAACTCATTTGTTTTCTCTATGACTCGTTTTTCATTTAATTTTTGAACATGATTAAACTTATCATAATGAAAAAGGTATATACGCTAATTATGTTTATTTTCTTTGTTCTACAGGCAATATGATTAACTTGAATGTCTGTACATAATTTGACAGATAATTCAATAGTTCAATAACGAAAAGTGAATATAGCTGAAAGATTTACTTGGAACAGGTTCCCACCCAACAGTGAGACCTAAAATGTATTTGAAATTAAATATCCGTGAGTGAACTGTTGATAAACAACTCGCACCCTCAAATTCGCGTTTGTTCTTTGACGCTGACGTACTATTCCAATCTCTGGAGATCAATTAAACTGCACTGGAAATGCGCACTTGCTAAACGTCCTGCTGACCTTCTGCAGAGTGTAGCAATTACCTACACATGAAAATATACAAAGTGTGACAATGCGCATTGAACATGTTCTTTAGCCCACTTGACTTGGCGGAGTGACGCCCTATATGTAATGATAGTTATTCAAGCAGCAAGTACCAAAGAGATAATTCGATTACACGACACAAGCCTATTGTAATATAATAGAGTGGATGTTCATGTTTGCTACCAGATTATGCACACGCGCAATTGCAATAGCATAGCCCCCTCATTTTTCCGGTTGTGTGATGCTGTGTGTCGATTTTAGGGGAGGTTAGGTTCGCTACTCTCGCTGGGTGATACGCATATAAGAGGTACAATATGGTCTGACGCACTCAATATTTAATACCCGAAGAAGTGCCTGGTTGAACGCTTCAGTGCTGGGGTTCTGGATGAAATCAAGTGAATATCTTTATTACTATTTCATAGATGTACGAGGCATCCCTCGCGCAATTGGAACGTGTGAGGGTAGCGTTTGGCTCTCTGGCCTTTTGGCTTATTTGTCATTCAACGCCACTTTCAGTAAGTGTTATTTGATTGTTTGGTTTCCGCACAAACAATTTAATTGTATGAATATTTTCGTGATACGCAAATGGAAGTAGGTATTTAATTTCAATTGCAATATTTATTTCAAAATCTATAGAATCCCAAAATATATTTTATAGGGTGTATTTTGTGATGAGTAAGACAGGAAGTGCAAACCTTTCATTTGATAAATCCACAGTTATGAATACTGTGCTAAACGTAATTAGTAGTTGTGTTTGTGGACCTCGGCACCCGACGCAGTGCGTTGACAATTTCTTTTTACCCTAACATTTAGTGAATGTGTCATTAGATGACCGGCCGCGGCGCCGCGCAACGTTCTACTCTCATCGACGACAAAGATACCACTTACGCGAAGAAGAAAAGTGTGCGCGCCGCACATTAACGACAACGACCGGATCTCTACCGCACATTACATCTTCCGTTCCATCATCTCCTCCACCGATAAAATGCTATTCTACCCTGATATTTTCACAACCGTACAAACGTACTACGATTCTCAACCTTAGATCGTAGTAAATATCTATCGCCTTACTCTTTGTCAATGATTTCGTTCATTTTCAATGTCGTTGGCGTATTATGAACGAAAAAAGTCAGGTAGTCGCAGCTACGGCACATCATCCGGATTGACTGTCTAGACGCCGCGACCACCTACAACGATTGTCCTTTTGTACTTTACGATATCTTTATTCGTTTCTGAACAATTAGTGTAGGGTACGAATTGCAACTTTAATGATCTCGTGCATTGTTTCAACTCTGCTTCCAAGACTTAATTACTTACTTACTTCCAAGACTTTCTGATAACTAGTCTTGGAATATTTTAAATTTCTGCATAAACATGTGATTTCTTATCGTAGTTTTAAAATTTTGTAAATACCTACCACTTATTGAATATTAAAATAATTTTCTGTGTACAAATTGAATAGATTGCTTTACATATTATTAACTACCCCTATAAATTGGATAAAACAATTAAAATAATGTTTATTTGGTAAATAATAAAAGATTACACACCACAACACATTGAAACCAATTTTTCATGGCGAACAATTTTGCTGGTTAAATAATTAGTAGGTAATTAAATACCTACTTTCGCTGAAAATGTGTGTGGTCTGGCGTTATCCTGAAGGAACACAATTCCTCTCCTATTACGCTCGTGCTAGGCAATTGCTACCTTCAGATGGATCAATTGTTGACGCCACAGTTCAGAGTTAAAAGTTTTGCCATAGGAAAGCAGCTCAATGTAGCTAATTTCCTGGCAAACCCCATCAAACCCAACAAAACCTTCCAAGTTATCAATCCTGGCTTTTGCACCGTTTCGTCTATGAGGAAATTAGGTATATGAGGTGCTTTTGCGTTAATTCGTAGGACACCCAACATCCAGCCTTATTCAAATAGTTCGAAATATTTTTTTTGTAATATTTACCTGTTTTGCAATTGAAAGAGAGCTCACATGATGTTTAGACTCGACAGTAGGTATCCATGATTTTATCGATATTTTCTACAATTGGCTTTCCAGTCAAAACTATAAGAACGGTCTCGACGGAACTAAAATTGCGTAAAATTGGCTGTTACAGTATTAGGACCATAAAGATTAGCTAAATTTCCAGCCGCCTGGTTTGCGTTTTCACCCTTACAGAAGATAATCTTTAAAATATAAGGTATTTTTTCTTTACAAGTGTCCATCTTTGATGCGCGTTCAAATACAATTGTGTCAACTAATCTCAAAACTGCCAATAAATTTTTTTAGTACGAAATCTCATCTTTGTAACACCATTTTGTTAAGGTAAATCGAAATTATACAACTCGATATACAGATATGTAAAGCCGTCAATTGGGAAAATAATGGCTTTCTATTTACTTGACCTAATACTAACTTAGATTGTTACTTAAATTGAGGTAGCTAAAGGTAATTTATATGATAAAATTAAATTTAATACTTATATGCAATGTTTCAATACAGTTTCAGACACATCTTCCCGTTTGGGGAATTGAAAAGCCATAAGGTGCTGAATCATGTAACCTTTCAACATTCCACCCTAGTGAAAAAATATCAGAGTATATAACTTGAATCCCATCTTTATAAAGACAGATAATCGCACTTGTCCACTGCGATTGCACGTCCAATAAGTCAAATGCAACTTCCCTAATCGCTATTTCGCCGTTAGACACACACTTGCTGTATGAAATATGCACTTAATCGAATAATTGCGAAATTAAACACGTTCTGCACTTCCAATTACAACTTTGAAAAACTTCAAAACGATAACGAACGCCCCGTTTCAATGATTGCAAAAGCAATAAAGAATTATTGCACGTAATTGACGTTCGGATGGATTTTCCAGGGATTTGTCGGATTTTCAGGGCGGTAATCATAAAACTCCACTTGTACTATAAAGGATGATTTAATCATTTGTGAGGGGTGCGTTTCGCTATTCGTATTATCCATAATTGAATTTATGTTTACGTTTTAGATTTTTTAACTATTGTGATTGTTGATTTATCAATTTGATAAAACAAGAGAAAAATACAGAGTAAAACGGAGTAAATCATTTTTACATTACAATTGTTCAATTATCCGCTGGGGTCTTGGTCCTTCTTCACGTTGCACACGCAGAACGGAAAAAGGCACAATTGAATTAACCACTTAGTGTCAGCTTTGAGTAATGGTCCTCTGCCGATGGCAAAATTGAAAGGGCAGAAAGGGCGCATGCACCCTCGTTTGTATTATTCGCATTCGTTCTAGAATGTATTTGTAAAAATATTTTTGCATATATTTCTGTATGTAATTACAATTGTTTAATAATTTATTTCAAATGTGTCAAATGTAACTATTTATCTATTTATCTAGTTTTAATTGAAAATTACAAGTGTAAATACGAGGTGGAAAAACAATTACATAGATAAACACGTTGTTAATTTATCAAAGGACTAGAAAATACTCGTAATAAATGTTCAAATTTATATTTTTACAAATTTAATAAATAAACAGAAATGAAGACATCTCTTACATGTATGTATGATGAGTACGTACGTTTGATGTCATTTATACAACAAAATGTACCCTCCAGATGGTGGTTATTCATTGCATTCATTGCGTGTTATATGATGGCTCACCCGATGCAGTGGAGCTCTGTTGATTAAAACATAATCTAATATTTGCTCGTTGGGCGCTTATTGCACGTGTACGTGACGCGTTATTGCGAGTGTGGGGAAGAACAACTGATATTTTACAGCGCACACAAGCGCAGCAGTCGCGGGGCGGCGCGACGGTTCGTATGATATAAAATGAAACACAACGCACATTTTCCCCATTTTCAATTATCTGCATATGCGGTGCGTATTCGCGTTGAATTGCATCCAATTGCCTACCATTGTTTCCTCTACCTATAATTTGAAATTAATATCGTATAACGAATGAGCTTTAATCGAACGCGTTCTTTACTGCAGCTTCTACTTATTAACTTTTATTATTTAATGAAAATGTTACTCACAAATAATTTACGTAATTTAAATGTTTATACCAAAGATTCCTATATCATTGAATGTAAATAGAGTTATTATTATATTAATAAGATATTATTTATCTTAAGTAGATATCTAGCGTAAATAGTTAATAAACAAAGTAATTTCAATTACCTCCTTAAATATTAATTTGCACTTACCTTATACTAAATTGGAAACTTGACGATTAAAATATTTAAGATTTGTTCATTCAGCATTAACATTCTAAGAAGTTTAACATTTAGATATTGATGCAGCAGATTTAATTTATTTATAGAAATAAAAGCACATGTCCTGTTAGTAACCGATATGTTTTGTTATTATACCTATGCGGAATTAAATAAATCGAATGTAACGTAACATGTAGATATATTTTATAAACACGAATAATTGCAATGACAATCATGGTAGATAGTCATACGGTTTGAACATTTGTCATTTGAGTATTAATGATGCATTCTATTCACAATCTCTTCAAACGCGCCCGATGTACACTGTTGAAATCAAATAATTATAGTCGCTGTCAATAATAACATTGATGATAATAATACGCAGAGCATTAATAATGCTGATGAATTAAAATCCCACAATACAATACCTACCTACACGTGTGATTAATATTAAAAACACGTCGGCCAATTTTATATGTAATTCAATTAAAATGAATTCCATCGACATACATAATGAGTCGATCAAAATCTGAAACAATCTCATCGGACAAATCGTTTATAACGCATTAGATGGAATATTACAGCAAAAAAATGAAAACTAAATAACAAAATCGTTACTGCTGCTGTTGCTAGAAATTAATCCTTCGATCAATCTTGAGTTTCATTATAATTAATCATTTATTGCACTATCTGTATGTATAAGATTCATCATTAATTTATTCATTAATTTAATTATGTAATTAATTACAATGAGTGCTTAGCATTTAATTAAGTACAGTATTTAAGATCTAAATTTATTTCATCATAATTCACATTTTCGCGCTCTCGTGTTCTACTTACTCATTGAATCAATCGCGCTAGCATTCAGAAACATTCTAATCATGCGCAGTCAGTCATGTCATTCATGATCGCTCATAATCTCCTCGTAGATGACAGCATCTTTGCGTAAAGATATTGCTTTAAATCATCAAGCCCTTCTT
The DNA here is from genome assembly GCA_963978815.1 of Aleochara curtula. Taxonomy (NCBI): domain Eukaryota; kingdom Metazoa; phylum Arthropoda; class Insecta; order Coleoptera; family Staphylinidae; genus Aleochara; species Aleochara curtula. Next base: position 9,836,078 of record OZ022215.1, on the reverse strand, counting down.
AACGTCAGAATCCTTGAATGTCGTTCATTGAGTTCTGCATCTATCAACTATATGTACAAACCGTGCAGCTCACTCAATTGAAAATGCTGCAATATTATTTGTCAGTAATTTGTTTTGCTCCATTGTTATTAAATCAAGCAAAAATTGCTTTAGAAGTTCGATTGAAGTTCGTTCAACTAATTTCATTAGTTTCGCATCCGAATTGCATGGGTCTTTCTTTCAATGTTTAAAGCTTTTATTCTGTTGCGGAGCCATTCTCCTTTGTTGCATTTCCTTTTTAAAATTGAAAAAGTCTGGATCTACTTTGCGGCGGTGATGTTTTATTAGCAGATTGATTCGGCTAGCGGCGGCTGCGGATTGTTGTACGGACCAGCCCAGGGCTGCAGATTTTGTAGGGCGCTTAGCGCAGTGTCTGCAGGCGTTTGTGTTGTGCCACTTCCTTCGGGCATGTATCCTTTGCTGAGTGCCTCCGCTTGCAGCGAGAGCATCAGACGATTCGCAGCTTGGCGTTCTGCTTCACGTTCCTCAGCTGTTTGTCTCCTGTAACAAATTCGAACAAAGCGTTAATAATAATTTCAATTTTTGATTTTTTACTTGTTATAAGCAGATAATACCTATAAATTTATTCTCAAAGAATTTCTCTTCGGCGTTAAACCCATGACGTGAAGTAAAACAAAAAGACGCGTGCGTTAATTAAGAAATCGTTACGCTCAAAAAGGGAATTTTAATTAGACGTTTGTTAGCGCTGCCGCACTGGGCAGGGTTGCGCGTGCGCGACGAGGGTGAAGAAAACTCGAGTCGCAAGGATTTTCGCAGCGTTAGCGCCGCCCCCAACCCACCACCTCTGGTCGGCGGCTAATTGGGAATTACCTGTAGTCGTTCTGCGCGCGCGTAAAAATCGCGATAATCGTTGTCGACGCTTAACCTAAACGTCTAATGAAAGCTGGCAACAGCGGCAACAGCGCGCTAGCTCTGCGGTTGTGGGCGATATTTTAATTATGATTTACATAGCGCCCGTCGACCAGCTGCGCGCTACAGGCGGCAATGGTGGCGGCGATAACACAATATGCCGCCATAATATAAATTAGCTGCCATCATCTCGACTGGGGGCCGCTCTGTCTACTCTGTCAAATTATACCGACCGCCCCTCGCGCGTACGCCTCGTTGCTCATCCAATTAATTCGATTAATTGTGTAATTTTAATTACACTAGGTACGTACGCAGAGCATGAATGCGCGTGGTTGGAAAAGTTGTAGGTATGTATTGCTTGTTTATTATTTAATCAATAAAGCAAGTCTTCCTTTTTCCAATTGCTCATTGTTTGACGTGCTGTGCTATGTTATTCTATTGTTTATTGCATTGAATGGCGTTGAAGGCGCATTGTTTTGCTTGTTTCGGATCATATACATTGACAGAGTGCAACTGCGAGAATCAGTTAGGTAGCTGAGGAGAATGGTGTCGACGGACACCATCGCGCGTCCTCCTCATTTACTCAAATGCATTGCTATGCAAGTGTATGCGTGTCCTCTGCGTGTTTGTGTGCGTCGGTTTTGACACTCTAAAAGCCATTCAATTATTCAGCAGCCGACAGAACAATTCGCTCAATAATGCAAGACGACACAGGTCTAGTGTTTAGAGGTTTAAATATTCAGTCCATATTCGCCGCCCTCCAATGTGTATATGTGCGATAGTTCACAGCCAGCGTGCAGATGTATGCGATAGTATCGAGAAGATAGGCTTGCTAGTTGTGAGCGCGTTGGGATCGGCGATGACTGAGCTCGGTGGTTTCCAAGGCGGCGGCAGCGGTGGCGGCAACAGCAGCATATTCACACTTCCACACCTATTATACAAGTTTGATACCAGGGCGCGCACATTATACCTATATCCGGCACTTCGTATACCTTCCCCATCTACCTCTTTCATTCACTTTCTCTTCAAATTGTACGTAGAGATACGTTCAATTTATGAGAATAAAGTGTAACGCAGATAGGTAGGTATGTAAGCTAACATGCCGGTTATCCTAATATTCAATCCATTTATTTTGTTTGCTATTAATACTTGAGGAATTTGCTTCTAATTGAACCGATGAACTTAATGGACGTTTGCATATTAAGGTCACTTTGGGTTTAATTCATCTTGAATTATGAATTCGTCGAGCTTAACTCAATTCCGAACTCTATATAAATGCATATATTATGTAGATATTAAACAAGGCAAGAAATTTACTTGATTCATCTACCTATTTGCCAATCTAATTCAAATTATGTTTCAACTTTGACATGCAGATGAATAAATACGTATCTAATTAGACATTGTTAAGATTAACGGTGATTAATGATACCAAAGTTGGAATTTGAGATTGTCAGAGATGCAAATGCAAAGAGTCATTTCATTCATTCTGTTGGAAATTGAAAAATCGAACACACCAACAACGGAAAGCAATTCAACTAAAAGAAGAAAAACAATGCCAACATACATTTGTTTGAGCACCGTCATCAAACGCGACGATTTCGTTGAACAAAACGAATTGTCATGTCGTACTTCGTATTCAATCAGTAATCAACAATTTACATTACATTATATGTACCTGTAAGTGCTCCGCAATCAATTTGCTTGACATAGAAAGCACACGAAACGTTTATTTTCTATTCTATCTGTACATTTTTAACGTTACGACGCAAAACAATTTCTTAGTGAATCAATCAACATGAATTTAATTCATTTGACATACACACATTTTCTATCCATTTTCTTAATGAAAATTTAGATACAAAGTAGATAAATTGTGTTCTTGAATATTTTATAATGAGGCAATTATGAGAAAAAGAAAAAGCAAATCAAAAGTGAAAATTTAATGTTTTAGTCACCTTGTTGACTGTCATCATCTCATTTAAACATTTTAAGCGAGTTGTAACACATTCGTAGAAAAAGCACAAAATATCCACCGATTTGAATTGTTTCCTAGAACAATGTCAGCATTGTTAACAATACTCGGATATTTGTTCATGATGTAAGTACACGTAATTAATATTAAGCGACGAAGGCAGCACCGGAAAGGAAGAAATGAGAAATGCCATAATGCCATAACACTAGGCAAAGTGCTTTTTCCTCTTGTTAAAGAAAAAAACGGGCGCAGTTCCGTCGGATTGCGCAAATTTTATTACACACCTTTAGTGTGACTACAGCGACTGCAAAAAATGGTAGGTAATCCAGGTAAATGAGTAAAACTTTGAAGAATAAAGCAAACAATGGCAATAAAACGAGAGTAGTACAAAAGAGTACTTACAAAACACTTAAATAAAAACACCACACGAAGTTATCTTAATAACACGTACTTAATTCTGATTAGCATTTGAACTCTTAAGTTGTTTTCTTTCAATATGTGGTGATTCTGGGTACCAGTTTACCAAGTTGTGATTACCACCGGTAAAAGTCGACTCTATCGGGCAATGCGAATGAACCGTCGCGAGTAAATTATTAAGTCCTTTTAACACTCGACGACAACGACACGACGAAGGGAAGCGCTTTCAATGTACGTTGTCGAGCTTAAATAGTGCGGAGGAATTTCACTTGGAATTCGTATAATGCGATGCAATGCACCGTTTCGAACGGATAATGCAACTGCGATAAACCACCGCAATCAATGTCTTTTCGATTGTACGAAAAAAGAGCAAGTAAAAATGTATATTAGGTACTTGGAACAATAATCAACATATTGATAACATTAATTAATAAATGATAATCTGTATTACTAAATGAAAATGTAAAAAATACAATTTTCGAGTATGGTGTGAAAGAAGTTGACTTCTTACGTTATAGCACGGTGAATATGTTCCTGAATTGCGAAGAAGAGTGTGCCAAGCGACGGGCGACTCGCTGCGGCGGGCGCCATCGAGGTGCTTGTCGAACACGGTATGTCCATTACCGAACACACAATTAATACGCAGCCAGCAAAGTGATTGTACGGCTGCGGCTGCATTGCATCGGGAGCACCAGAGGCAGCAGAAACAACTATTTCGTTCAATTTATATTCCAACGCGCCAAACCGATTCGCTTACAAGCTGGTACACGCATTTGAAACGCATTTAAAAAGCACAATTAATTTTGCGCAATTCCATTCCATTCGCACGATTTCTTGGAATACCTTTCTTGGATCCACATTATGCTTAAGTTTCAGTGATTTGATAACTTACCGCCATTTGGTGCGTCGATTTTGAAACCACGTCTTGACTTGCGCATCAGTCATTTTAAGACTTTTCGCAAGCGCGGCACGCTCAGCGGATGCCAAGTATTTTTGCTTGTGAAACCGTTTCTCCAATTCAGCGATCTGCAAGCGTGTGAAAGAGGTGCGCGGCTTCTTCCGTTTTGGCGGTGTTCTATTCTGGTACGGATGGCCGATGCGTCGTGTCATTGGAAATGTTGCTGAAACATAGAAAAATAGAAGAGTAAATATTGGCTGTAGCAATACGTTTGTACACTTTAGTAATCGTAAAACTAAAATGTTGGTAGGAATAAAGCCAAGATACATCATGTAATTAATGACTCGATTCGCAGAGACGTGTTTACATCCAGCTTAATGCGGATAAATAAGTATGCATGAAGCTGTTAAACACATTTTGCGGCTCGCATTTTTGCAATATTATTATTACTCGTTGACGATAAGAGTCTTTCGCTTACGATGATAGCATGGTACGTACGTAGGTACGTGCGAATGTTATCGCTAGTGGATGCATGTTTATGTGTGTTGAATTAAATGCATTTGATGGGAAAAACTTTCCGTTATGTGTTCATCCACCGCGAAAACGTTTCAATTTGCAAATTCTTATCGCATTAATGTTTGCAATTGCATTATAAAAGTCATGCGATGGCATTCCATGCGTCGATAAGTACCTGTGTACCTCTCTACTTCTTATTATTGACGTATGCAAGTTGTTTCTCTATGAGAATACCTCGTTCAACAATAATAGGATTAGTTGAGTTATATTTCAGAAGCAAAAAAGACATTTTCACATGTAAGTACTCTGAAATGTGTATGTATCTACTCAAAGTAATTTTCACATTAGAAAAAGTGTGACACAAATTGTAGTTTTATGCTACTAGTGAGAATAACGCACATTAGGTATTAACCCTTTTTCAACAAATAGAAAGAGTCGTTTGGGTCAATGTGGCGATTGCAATGGAAGTCGTATGCTGCGCACTATGTAATTAGGGGCCATTTTGAATTTTAATAAAAACACATTATGTTAGGCGAAGCGAAGAAGTGGAAACCATGCAACTGCGTTGCTTGCCAAGAACAAACGACAAAAAACATCATGCGCAATGTAAGTAACGCACAGCCTGATGAACATTACTTCGATGAGTACTGCACGGACACGTAAATACATCATTAGCCCCCTTTACTGACCACACAATTCATTCCTAGCGTACAAATACAAAACAAATTATTAAGTAGGAATATTTTATTTCAAATATACCTAAAAGTTTATTCATAGCTGTAAATCAACACAACTTCCAAATTTGGGTTTAGTAATATAATTTTATGAAGTTGAATTTTTTCTACTAGCATAAATCCAACTGTAGTAAAACTTTAATTAGAAATTAATATTGTTAGATGAATAATATTGATATCGTTTAGAATGAACCATTAAACACTCTTGAATAATTCAAAGAATATATCATGTTAATGTTAACTAAAGCGATGATTTATAATGTCTAACTAACTTCGCACTCTGCGTTGCAATGAGTGATTAAGAATTAAGTACGTGAGCAAATGATGCATGATGATCTTTCAGCTGCTTTGCGAAAGCAAAATGACGGGCAGCGCGTAATACAAAATGCATAGCTGATAATAAATAAGTAGGTACATACACCTATGTAAATGTAGGTAGGTTATGTCGATTTGCAGTTGCGCACTATTGAATTGAATATGAAATAAGTAGTTGCGCAGAAGCATAATGCATTCATACACAATCTTCAATTACGATTATGATTCTTCATGCAATTGCAATTCTTAATTGAAATAGAAATTGTTTCTATCTTTCCTCAACTGTATGAAAACGTTGAATTTGATTTCTATAATCTTTTTTGAAATCATAATTTATTAATAAGCATTTTAAGTAACGTGTAAACATTATAAATTTTGAGAGAAGTAATAAATCAGATTCATAGATAACTATTAAAATTAAAGAAAACCATGAGATGTCGACTCAAGTTGGAATTAAAATTACATGAATAACTTTAATTTACACTCAAGTTAAAAGATAGTTGCCTAGATGTAACAGGTAAATGTTTGTAATGTAGGTAATGTATGTACATTGATTGCTCACTGCTCTTCGTGTATGCGTGTAATAAGTGATAATAGAACGGAGATGCGATGGAGAGCAATGAATGCAAATGTGCGCTTATAGTTATTAAGTCACATTAAGCAATTATTTAATCGCCCCGAGGGTTGTTACCGAATGTAACTCGGCGCGGTGCGCGTCGGTCGAAAATATGGCAAACGCGCTTCCTCTCACTTGCCATGAGTGTGCGCGAGCATGCGAATAAACGCCATATTGCGGTAATCTACATAGTCCCGGTTAATTCACTGCTAAACTTTACTCATTTCCGGCTGTGCCAAAACACCAACCATCCCCTAAACTCATATTTCCTCCACACGCGGCACACCCAGTCGTGTTTTGTGTTCATCGAATTGTAACGCATTTATTTTACAGAGATCTTTATGGAATGATATTTAATTTAAACTTAGACAATATAAGTGTCGATTTAAAGCAATTTGACTATTTATTTACTGAAAAGTAATAATAAGAATGGAAAATGATAAAACTGCGAACACATTGTGTAAAATTTGAACATGAAATATTTTGAAGCATAAAGCTTGAAACGAGGGTGAATGAAGCTTTCAACAAGGAAGACACAAGCCTCTGAAGTTTTCACAAGCAGTGAATAAATAATAATTGAGGCACTCTCGCTTGATATTTTCAACTTTTTAGTGTTTCATATGGATTTTGCGAATGCGTGCTGAAACACACGTCGATTCGCTCTTTATTTTTTCTACGTGACGGCGCGCCGCGGCGCGTCCTGACGCGTCGCGGCGTCAAAATATACGAATGTTTCCCAAAAATGTCGCAGACGCTCAGACTCATCACGTCTCTCGGTGACGTTTTTATTTTGAAAATCAATATTTATTTCGACCAAAACCGTATTCAAGTTTAATTGAAACGAATACCAAAGTGTAGACAACTATTAAAAATTCCAACGGTTGTTGCAAGTTGGAATTGTTCCAACAATAGTAGCAGTGCCTGCATATTATTACTATGAAATGTTTGTGAAGCATTTACCATTTCTAGATTTCGCTTCCAGTTTATAGAGGCAGATCGTTAATTAAGATAAACGCGATCGTCTAATTTCATTTGTGCGCGCACTGCGCTCGAGATGAACAATTAGCCGATGCTAATAAACTAAACGCACGAACAAATGAATTACAAACTAATTACATTCGTAATTACATCGTACAACTTCAAAATAATAAAATTGCCGAGTCTGAGCGCAACAGCCATGCGCATTGATTTCCTCAATGGGCGCATGCGCACCGAGATAAACCCAAAACAATGAAGTCGTAATCATAAAAATGCGCTCTGCACACGAAAAATGTCCGCCTCTTCCATGCATTCCAGTGTTTGGTTTCCAGCTTATTACAGCGATTGCAATCAAATCAAAAAAACAAATGAAATGCACCATTCATTATTATTATTATTATTACCAAGGTGCATTGTTCTTACAAACTGCAATTCTGCCATTGCTTTCAAGCAAATCAATACATTTTAATCGGATATTGAGTTAAAATAGAAAAACAATCTTTACTTCAAATGAGGACAAATGCGAATAGCATGGGTTTCGCATTAGCAATTTAGCAAATTAAATTTTTACACACATTGCGCGGCTCGTTTGTTGCGCCGCGTTTGTTGTGTGTATGAAATTAATTAAATTGTCGTGTACGCGCGCACCGCACACATTCTGAATATGGTCGCGCGATTGCGCATGTACGTGAGCATTATACATACATTGCCGGTGGATGGATTAATTTAAAGCGAAACGCAAACGTTAATTATGTAGCGCGTCGTTTTGTTTCGACTGCTCCATCGAGCATGCGCCGGTCAGCCAATGGCAGCTCTAATTATTTTAATTAGTTATTTATTGGCAATAAAGTTAATATGTATGCAAACATTACGTATTGATTAAATTGGTTTATAGCGACGTGTAGTGTGGACGACGATGCCCGTCATGACATATTGGCTGGTAGTAGGTTCACGATTCGTACTTGAACAAGAAGGAAGTTATAATTTTATATGTAGGTATAGCTAATTGAAACCTAATGTGGAAATCATTAGTGAATTATATTACATTTAGATTTATGACGTGTGGTGTTGCGCACGCTTGTATAATTTAAAGACGGCCTTTCACTGATATTATTAATACCGAATAAGTGTGTGTCAGCTTATATTGCGTATTAATTGATTCAGTTCACGACGATGACAATACGCGCTCGAAATTATACGAGCTGATGAAGTTGAGCACGCGTATTAATGCACTAATCACATATGCATCGACGTGAGTGTAAGCGCTTTAAAGTATCTTAATCGCCATTTTATGGTCGCAACTCTTTAGAGTTGATTATCACGCGCGTTTGAAAGCTTTACGGTGTCGTACGGAGCGTCGGCGGCGGCGTCGCCAAGATATTATTGTTATTAGTGTCTGCAGCAGGCAGCTAACAAACCAGCCGACCGAGTCTCTCTTCTTCCTGACCCTCGCATTTTTGTTTGCTACTCGTGCTTTCAAACCAAACTGCTGCACGATATGCAGTGTGACAATAAGCAGTCTCTTGTCTTGTGTTTCGTCACATATAGAAAAGATCTTTAAAAAAGTTCTTACAAACTGAGCTTATCAATTTTAGATTTCATTATTTGCATTTTAATGAATTGGTAAAGGTGCCATCAATGATTAAAATAAATTATTAAAAATGTCGGTATGAGCTGAAGTAAAAAGAAATCCATTATTTTTTACTGAAATTGAAACTTTCATTAGTATTGTAATTATAATGAACCGATTTAGATCAAATATACGCAGTTTTGTTCGATAACTTGTTCCCATTTTGAAACTAATTTCATTATGCCCTCATCCCTATGTTCAAAATGACGATTTTCACAACCCTTTATTGAAACGAATTTTTTATCAGCAAAATGGTGCACCATGTAGCTACAGGAACAGATAGTAATCAGTTTGTACAAGCTTCGAACTATAGGGTGGAAGCATAAAAGCTTCATAAAATTGCCAAATATATGAATTATTTCAAGTGAGTAAAAGATTTACAGAAAATACTGCTACTTCATACTTACATACCTGTGTTAGTAAAGGTATTGTAATTTTACTTTATGAATACGAGTGGTACGAATCAAATAAACTGTCATTTCTTGTATTTTGTTATTAGTTTAGTTAAAGGGGAGTTCGAGTTGGAATCGGCTTCTACATTACTAGATCGTTATTGCCACTTGACATGCAACGTCAATGCCTATATAAATATTATTACCTATATGTAGTAATGGTGCAACTGTTTTGAATGCATTTGTTGATTCAACGTGGCGAATTATTATCGAAATTGGATACACATGCAATATTTGAACTTTTAAATTGGTATTTTATGAAACATAAAGAGACACGCAATTACCTATTATGCTCAATTTTCATATTTATTTCTATTCTGTAGGTAATATTTATAAATAGAAATTATTGTTTGTAAATCAAAAACCATTAATGTTTAACAATATTTATTTAAATACGATATCTCGGTACCTACATTAAACGTGAACAATTATGTTCTATTTTTAGATTACCTATAGGTAACCACGATAAGAATGTAAGTAATTATTTGTTGTCAACTAGAGAATGTACTTTATTTGTCATCTTTGATTAAATCCCTATTTACCTTACGGTTTTAATTTTTAAAGTATCTAATAAACAATTGGTATCCCTCAATTAACAATCCTACAACTGAAACTAGACTTGTTATGAGACAAAAAATTGCTTTCAAAATAAGTAAGAACTTGAGACCTTTATTTTGATAGGCCAAAATCATTACAGCAAAAACGGTTGATATGTGAAACACTCGCTCATGAAATGTTGCTTTTTATATAGAAAATACTTTCAGCTCAATAGATAGGTAGATATTTACCATACCCTTAACATTTATGTATTTTTCTTCGAGTACCTACCTCCCTACTTTTTCTCTCAGGGGTGATAAGTTTCCAAGACGATTGCGCGGCTAGGGGAATTTAGTGTGATATCCTGCGTGCAATAACATCATATACCTAGTGCACGCGCTGGTAATGCGCACACATTTGCTCGGATGAATTTGCGGTAGAAAATAGCGTTCTTTACTCCTCGAAAGAGGCGGCATGATGCGGCGCACGCTGTCATTTTCACTTAGTTTGGGCGTGCGTGGCATCGCCGTGTTGCAATTCGCTGCGGGCCGCCACTCGTAAATGCCATAGATCTTTTACTCTGATACCAACATACTTACACGCCAAAAACACAGACACATGCGCAGTGCTAAGCACAAAAAACGTATACGCACCGTTTACATGCAAAGCCGCCCCTTAAGAAATCTCGTTTGCGTTCTTTTTCTCCTCTGGCGCTTGCAGAAAGTTTCCAAGAATATGCAAGCGCAGAAATTAAAAAAGCGCCACAGTATTTTAGATTAGACACGCACGCGCACAACGTGAAGAGTGACTCAATTATCAACGTTGAGCTTTTAACTTTTTTCCTCATCGTCTTCTTTCGCATCGCGCAAATTGTATGTAGAGAGGCGAATCTCTTCACGTACCTATCGTATCGGGCTTTCTTGTAGGTTGGATTTATTGAATCGAATCGGCGACGAGCTGTGTTTACATGAGAGACAATTAACGACCCACTTAAACTGATATCACATAAAAGCATTCGCAATACTCTAGTGTTTTATACTTTTCCTTTTCAACATTTTACTTTTATTTTTCCCTTAGATTTATTTCTTTGTTGTCACGTTTAATTTTCATGTAAGTTTGTTAAATTATCCGATATTTTAATTTCTATTTGACCGTCATCGTCGTAATACTCGAACTCTTGCGTTTTTAAAAGTTGAGGTTATGATTTTAAATATGGCGATACAGAATGTTTGAATTTCTTTTCATATTCCTTGAAATCCTAGAATGGCGTGCTATTTTAACTTTTTTTATTTGCAAATCGAGCGTCTTAAGAAGTGTTCAGTCCTCGCGGGAGGCAATATTACTTGGGGTGGTATTCTGCGTACTGCGGCGTTCAGCATGTAATATGTATCGATCTCTGCAGCACCATAAAGAAAAATGATGAAAATAAAGAACAAGTTTTTTTCTCGCGCTGAGCAAGGAAAAAACTCATTGATAAAGTAAAGAAGCGTAGCAAGCGCACAGAACCAGCGTGGATGGATCGTTTAGATGGCGCAAATGTCCGCAACGATTAAGATCAAGTCGGTATGCGGTGTGCCCTACTTATATACAAGATGTTCAATAGCTGCTTCGCAAATATCAGGACCCGCATGGACCCTGTGCGCATGGGATCGGGATGTTCATGACTTCCTGTATGCGACACGATTTAAGTACTTGTGATGCATGCGAGCTGCTTGCCGGGCATGGTGCTCGATAAAAAGCATCGTTTATATCAATTAGGGGTTGCTTCAACTTTAAGTGCTTGGCTGTTGGTGGTTGTAACGCGATCAAGTGGAGCGAGGGCGGTCGCAGCTTTGTTATATACGCCACGTGGAGCCCTTCAGAAGTGTGCTTTTGAATTATGGCTGCTCGCTATGTTGTAAATTTTGTGCGTGGTTCATTTGCAAGTAGAAATTACTTTAAAAATTTCCACAAAAATTCGTGGTTCTTACGAATTTTCCTTATACACTTTACCATTTATGTTTAATAAACGATTATCATTAGCTATCTATGGATTCAATTAATAATTTTAGTTTTAGAATGATTATGACTAATTATATGACTAATTAGGTAAGTACCTCCGTACCTAAATCGGTAGCTAAATAGCTAAGTAATAAATTATTCAAAAATGTAGAAATAGTTTCATTATTTAACGAAATTTCAAGTTGGTAACTACCAAGCAATTGACTTGGTATCTAAACATTTTGTTTGATTGTAGTTTGAAAAATTAAAATAATATTTAATGAAAAAAATATCTCGATACCTATATAAAATATTTTAATGTTGATACTTGATTATTATTGGCCACATACCTACTAATATCAAATTAATAAAGCACTACACTTTCAAATACCAAAGTTTAGATAGCTGCGCGGCTGATGGATCTTAGGTAATTAATCAAAATAGTCGTTATTGAATAAGCATAAAATAAAACTGAATCAATTTTACTTCAATAACAAGTCAATTTAGAAACTTCTTAAGAAATTGAAATAACAAAAAACATTCGAACATGGCTAGTACCTATCAGACTAATGATTTGTTAAACGTAGAAAAATGTTTAAGAATGGTGTGGTATAAGGGAAGAAGCACTTGTAATAATAGATGGTAATGTCCGGGGGATGGAACCGGCAATGATAATGATGATGATGATGATGACGATGACGACGGCGATCGGCGATGGGTTATGATTATGGTCGTTGGGGAGACGCGAGCACATATGTAATTTGGGCAATTTGAGCAATTCGAAACCACCGAGCGCATTTCGACGCGTGAACCAAATCCCTTTGTTGGCGTACGAATTGCGGATGATGTCAGTTGCGCGTCCCTCGATGCATTGCATTGCATGGCATGCAACGCCCGCAACCCGTCGCAACGGGTCAAACGCGACAAGATTCGATTTTCCAACCGAATTAACTACCTCTTGCATTATTACAATTGCATGGTATTGATGATTTGTAATTCATGACAGACACACATCCAGAAACCACAAGTAGGTAATGTTTATTTTATTAAAGGAATTATTACTTCGCAATAAAAACAATATTTTTAAGACACGACTATTCAAATTATTGATGCAATTATTAAACAAAGAAATGAATTGATATACAGTCATAACACTTAAAATTTTCTAATGTGTAAACAGTAGCATGTTATAAAAATTATAACCTATAAAGATTAAATAGGTACCTATGTATGCATTTGTATGTAGTTTGCGTGGTGAAAAAATCAACATTGGTATTCGAATGACATGACAGCCAGACGAAGAGTGCGTACTATCTCGGACAGACTAATTGAATCGTGCACCAATCCGTTATACACGATATAAACATTCAAATGAAAGTTGTTTGCAGCATCGAAAAACAAGCATCAATTAAGAGATAAGAACCTTTGGTTTGGTTTGGTTTTTTCGAAATGCTCAAATTTCCATTCGACTCAACGCGACTCGAATAACATCATCGCATTGCTGTTTAAATGGATTGAGCTCATTAATAAAGGTGGATTTTAATGCGGAGCTTTTAAATCTGAACGATTTATTATGTTCCAATCGGAATGTACTTTAAATTCATATTTTTCTTATCTTAATACCATCTTATATGGGTATACATATGGAATATATTGTATTGTAAAATACCTTATTGTAAAATACCAAAATACCTATCTACTAAATTAAATATTGCGTTAAGAAACTCATAATTTCAATAAATGGATCAATTCTTATATTTACGATTTTAGACCTAAATAGACTAGTTAAATTTTTGTACCAACCTGCTAATCTATCTTTGACAACCTGTGAAGCGAATGCGGCGGCGGCGGCCGAACGTTGCAACACCGGATCTAATCCGAGTGTGGTCCAAGGCGACGGAAAAACGCCGCCGCCACCACCAGTGGGACTGACACCGCCGAGAGGACGATGTGCGGGTACTCGGAGCACACCCTGGCCATAGAAGCCCGTCGGGACAAAGCCGCCAAGCGCACCGCGCTGATGCAGCACGCTCGCCTGCTGGTAGAGGGTGTGCGCGACGTCGACATCAACATCGTTGTCGCCCGCCTTTTGCTCAAAGTTCTTACCGAGCAAATTCGAGATACTGAACGGAAGTGTCGTATTTGTCGTCGATTGCGACGCGACGACATTGTCCGGCGAAGAACAGTGGCTGCGCGGTTCGCTGTCACTGTGCGAGAGGCGCGAGTCTGTGTCGAGCACGTTGATCTCGTGATCGTCCTCGGTCAGCTCGTGCTCGGAGGACATGTTGCGCACACACAAATCGAGTCAAAAAGTCCAAACACAATAACTATACTGTCAATGAGAACCAAATGCTTCTAGCCCGCGACGAATGCACCCTTTGCATTCGAACACCACCCTAACGGAGCGTGATAAGCAGGAACAAACACGTCGTCGTCGCCGTCGCCGTCGTCGTTGTCGCTGTTGTCCTCGTGTCGCGCGCGTTGCTGTCGCTGTCGGCTGACTGGCCTCGCTTCAGTTGCCATGGCATTTCCGAGCAAACGTCACCACCACTTCGCTCGAAGACCAGCAGCAGTGCGGCAATTATGTACCCACAGTTGCTTGGTTTGTTGCTTGGCTGGCGCGCGCACCAATCTGCGCTCGCTCCTGCATTGGTCAGATTCATCCTGCTGGCAACGCCCAGCAATTTCCCCATTGGGTTAAACAGATTTTCGCCGAAATTGAATATCATTCTGTTAGCTCTCAAGGTTCCCGCTTCGACTCCTGCTGGCTCGCGTGTTTTTCTCGTCTGCACTTTTTATTTGGTTGTCGATGAACGGGTTCGCTGCTTAGTTGTCTCCTTCTTCATTCAGTCACTCGTTCGCTTGTTCTGTCTACCAATTTTGTTTTATTTCTAATACACGCGCAGTTCACTTATTTACCATGCCACCTACCTAGGTAGGTACCACGAACACCAAACCCACCGTCGATGCATGCTCGGTGGGGGCGGGCAAGAGAGCAGCTCGCGCGAGCCCCCCCATAACGCGGCAATAATAATAATAGCGTTGTTCCTCGTTTCCATTCTCTCGTCGTTCGTCGATGCCTTTTTTCCTCTCTTCTACGGCTTCGGATGTATTTCCGCGAAACGCTGAAATGTTGTTAGAACGCGCGAGCGCGCCATGGCTATGCATGAATCTGTTTGGTGCGCGCGCTCGCTCCCAGCAGCAAAATCAACTAAAAATTTACATTAAATATTCACGCGATGTGCGCCCCGCAATACGGTCGGACTTTACGCTCTTGCGGATTACACAATGCTTTCAACTAAGATCGTTCTGCCCTCGCTCGGAAAAACCACTGCATTGGACTCTCGTCTTCAATTGCTGCAACTATAAATTTTTGCGCAATACCAATGCCCCCACACGTAACTATCAATAAAATTTCAAACTCAATCTTAGTTGACTCTAAATTCACCATAGTTCCACCATTGATTTATTGTTGATTCTCACAATGATATTTATTATAGCTTTCGTTCATATATATTGCAAAAAGGCACGCAAAATTCAAATAATATTTTTTATCAAATAGATTTAAATGGTAGGTAAATAATAAATAATAAAATTGTTTATTTAATATATTAATATTTAGTTACCAAACAAATAATATGTATATTTTCACGACGGATGAACGTCTTAATTGTTTCTTAATAATGGAATATTTAGTGCAATTCGTAAACGCAAATACCTAATTACAGTATCTATATGACATGTGTTCACATGTATGAAATAATAAGGTTGTCTGAATACAGTATGTAGATAGGTACCTACCTACACCAGTAACATGCATTTATAGAAAACACTATCGCATACCGCCATTATGTATCAAACCACACGACCATTAATTATGCAATTATTCAAGGCAAATTGTTCACTCTACTTTACTTAGAGTCAACAATTTGCTTTGTTTGCCGCTGTACATATTTAAACATTTGTTGAGCCAAATTGAGGTTGTTAAGTATCAATTTAATATTGTATCCTATTTGAATTTGCAAAATATGTATTTACCCACATATTGTTTTAATCTAGGTTGTGATGATTTAGATAAAATGGTTACATTTTTATTGCTTATAAATTAGGCTATAGGTTACATTTTTATTGCTGTTCGAAAAGTAAGTACATTGGAGGACATTGTCAATCAACTGAATCTTGCAACTGCGATTATGTCAGTCAAAATTACAACAATTTTAATTGAAAATGTGAATCGTGCTGTCTCCTTGAGTACCTTAAGTACTTGGAATCTGAAATGATAAAAGATACAGGGAGTGATCAAAGAGACTTTTTGATTTAAAATTAAAAAAAATTAGAATTTTTGTTATCTTATATTGGGTATTTTATAATACGAATCTTATCTTTTTTAAATGAGTACTATAACTAGCGAATACTTAAAAATATAATTTTATTACTCATTACTCATTACTCATTACATTATTAAAAAACATAAATATTTTTAACTATCATTGAATTTACACATACCTACCTACCTATTAGTCGCGTTATGTAGTTACCGACAGTTACCTACTTCGCAAGATTTGGTAACCAATCAATTTATACCTACCATAAATAGAACGGTAACGAATTTAATCTCTTCTCTTTTTTTTCATCAAAAGAAGTTTTGTTTATGATTGCAAAAGCAATAATGTTGTAAGTAGAAATATTGGTTTTGATGTTTGCACAATTCAATTACCTATAGAACAAAATTCTGATTTAAACATTTTCTAAATATTCAAATAATGATTATCGACGTATAAGAATGAAATGTATTAAAATATTTAGAGAAGAATGTAGATACCTACTTACCTATAACGTGTACGTTTTTGTAAATAGGTTACTTATTGCATAAGTATATATAATATTCGTACATTTATGTTTGCACACCTCATTAAATCAAAACAAAGAAATCAAAAGACACTATTTGTAGAAAGAAGATTTGTATACGTGTTAGTGCTAATATTACGCATTTGTTGTGAGGCGTGAAAGTTTGACGTTATTTATTAGACGTCGCGTCAAAAGTAGACCCTGGTGTGCCTCTTCACTCTGCTTAGCGCAACGCTTGATGGCTACACATTCGTTTCCGTGCGCTTCTGACGCGAGGACAAACACCCCTCATGTAATCAAATGAAACTAGAATGATAAATTGTAGAAGAATTGGTTGCTCAAGTAAATTCATTTAATACAACAAATAGATATCATGTTATTTGTAAAAAAGAGACGTGATTACTGTTCAAATGCAAACAGGTAGAATACCTACGATTTGGTGAGCATAGAGCATAGAATGCGAAAATTTTAAACTCTAAAACAAAAATACTGATGATGCATAATGCTATTTCCGATTACAATTTGTCATTCGTAATTGAATATGTTATATTAAAAATCTAAAATACGTTTCTCTTACTCAGAAATTAAACAGGTCCAATAAAACAAATTGGCAAGTAGGTATACAATTTTATTTAAACACTAGCTGTCTCGGCGAACTTCGTTTCGCCAAACGGTGTTTCGTATGGATATAGCCGTCCGGGCGATCTCTGATCTCGTTATTGTCACTTACGTAGATATTTGATTTTATGCTGTTTATAAGATTCGGACTCCCATTTTCTAGTGCTTATATTATGTTTTACCAATTTCTTTCAAGCCTTCCTGCCCGCTGTTTGTTGGTTTTATTAATTGTCCCTTTCCAATGTGTTGCTAGTTGAAATCTTTGTTCGTTATATTGTTCAATTTTTCTATCACAGTAGTTAACATTACTGTTTTGAAACAATACCAATTAATATTTTACTGTATGATTGATACAATTTAAACCTTCCCTATCCCGTTGTCTAACTGAATAAACCTAATTATATTGTTAAATCATTTAATATACGTCAAATTTCCCAGCAAACGTCGTATCGCCTTTGGATTGAACATTAATTTTTTTATAACCAACCCGCGTTCCATTATATAGTTTCAGTTGGTTTAGATTTGTAAGCGTGAAAATGAATTTAAACCGCAATATTTCAAAAATTTGGAAAATAGCGTAATGATACTGGTTAGAAATTAGTTTTGTTAATGAAATTTAGTCTCATATCTTTCTACGAAAATACCAATAAAAGTCGCTATAAAAGCCGTCCAGTAGTTTTCATGAATTTCTTAAACTTTAATA
Organism: Aleochara curtula; assembly: GCA_963978815.1. NCBI lineage: Eukaryota > Metazoa > Arthropoda > Insecta > Coleoptera > Staphylinidae > Aleochara > Aleochara curtula. The sequence continues at coordinate 9,817,952 of OZ022215.1, read as the reverse complement.
TAGGAATTTGCTTTATACATATATAGATTAACAATTTCACTCAATTTCTAACATTTTCTACAAATGAAAACAATTTGCACTCAGTGTTCATATTACCCTCAGTCTTACTTGCTACCTTTGCAAATCTTAAAATGTAAACGTAGTATTTAACTGATGAAATTATGACTAACACCTCCCGACCCTGTTGTCATTCTCTTTCTTTAATTTGGTAAAAATAACTTCCTTAGTTTACTTATTCAAGTTATATCATTTAAACGTGTTATATGCTTTCAAATATCGACATGCACACATGCCAAGCAGGTCATACTATTATGAACTCGGGTGGTCGCTTTGGGTCGCTTTGAGAAAGGAAAACGTGGTGAATGAAGGCGTTGCTTTAAAATTTCGCATCTGTGGAATCACACCACTTTGAGCGTTAAGTCTTCGTCATCAGAGTGCGCCAGGGGTATTAGTGGCGACAAACACAAACATCGCAGCATTTTTATATATATAGATAGATAGATAGATAGATAGATAGATAGATAGATAGATAGATAGATAGATAGATAGATAGATAGATAGATTTCTGAGCATGAAGCAATTAATTTTAATTCAATAAATAATTTTCACATAATTGATAAATTCTTGCCAAACTGGTGTTTTTGTAATTATACAAAGACATGTTAAAATTTGATTAAATTTTTATGCGGGAATTTATAGGTATATACCTCCATACGGGGGCTGTGTATCGTCCTAATATAGGGTACCCGTGTTTAGTACTTAGGTTTAGTAAAATTTAGTAAAATGTTAGATTTCAGGATTGTTTCATTGCTGATATAGATAATACTAAACGTTAATGTGTATTTCTAAAAGTTGTAAAACATGGATCATGCTCTTTTGTTTTCTTCATTGAACACCAATCTAATGAAGAAACGCAAAAATTTAAAGAAATGCATATTGCAGAATTTCCCATCACGCTCAAACCTAACTTCCAAACGAGATCAAAATTTGTGTTGAATTTAAGATATTAAAAAGGATAACATTGTTATTTAAAAATTGTTAGATCCAGAACAAGACAAAACATTACTAGTAGGAAGCATCTACATGCAAATCGGATTCAAATTTTATTATTGACCGAATGTTCTAAAATTTAGGAAAAGCATTATTTAAATCCACAACCATTGAAGATTTCGTGATTGACTTGGTGAATTGGGGATAAGAGGATCGTCTCCAAGTTCGAAATAAATTAGTATCTACTTATTGGATTAAAATTAGGCTATTATCGAACCGCAAAAAAATTACGTACAATAGAAAAAGCAGAAAATAGCAAAAATAGTCTATTAATGCCTGTGTGGGTTGGCTGAAAGTAAGTATTCTTTATCTGAAAATGGCACCCCGGACAAATTTTAGTAATAATATTTATGCACCTATACATTATACCAATTTGGCGCGTGGTAGCTTAGTCGTGTACGTTGCAGTTATTACACCTAGAAGACTAGAATTCAAATCTTCGTAGAGCATACTGTTATGTCTCACTCTCTAAAACCTCTACCCGCCCCGGTAGTCATACTGAGAATGTTGACTATCATTAAGAAGGCTTCTTCACCTTAGGCTAGCAATCTACCTAAGAGTCTTCAGCCAAGTCTGAATTAAAAATATCTGCAAGCAGCGATGCGGCAAAACTTAGTTTAATAAATAAAATCAAACGAATCAAAATCTATCTCTATAGAAGATAGCTAGCTGCCAGCAAAATAAAATGCTTGATCCTTTTCGATGAATAATCTCAAGGGATATTCAATATTGTGCCAATGCACTTGTTAAAGTTTGGCTTACAGTCCAACGTACCTAATCAATTATTCACCCAAAATAGCAAAGTTCATTCTGATTGTTTTTCTAGATTGCCGAACCAACAAATTTAATTTTAAAAAAGCTCTGTACCTTCGTTTATACTATAAGTATCCAAATTTTGCGTATAAAATTTTTAGTAGATAGGTTAATTATCTAATTATTTTCTTACTTATTACTAAAGCGGTAAAACACAAATTTGTTATAACTAATTAGTTATTACAATAAGTGTTTTATTTTATGTTTCTTTGTAGAAACACATTCAATTATGAAACAAATTGTTAAATGCATCTCCCTTGAGGCATTTGCATTTCTCAACGCAATGTTTTGTGAAATCGGCTTCAGTGTTACGTTAAGTTGAATAACTCACTTTGCGTTAATTGGCATGGGGCTTAATAAACTTGCCGTAAAAAGTAACCCTAAAATAAGAAGAGGAATTCTTAGAGTAGGCGCGTAAAAACGCTTGAGCACTATCAGCGTAAAAAGGAAAAGACTGATAATTAGCTATCTTAACAGCTAGCAAGAGTATATTCTTCTCGTTGATCGCCACGGTGGCGTCGACCGCTTAATTTTTACGAGCTTTACACGAGGAAAGGGTGGATGCATTAGAAAATGGGTTGATGAGGGAATAGACACATGCTTAAGAAGTATTTAAACGATGCGCGCGGGCGCACGCCATAACCAAATAAGCTTTTATAATAAACGGTTTATCGCATTCGTATTAAGCAACTTTCGTTTGTTTTTAACCGAGGTAGGTAAGTAAATGAGTAGGTGGCTGCATTATTCCAAAAAGGGTGTCGTATCAGTAGTGGGTCTGTAAAGAGTGATAACAAAAGCGCCATCAATAACATATAGGTAGGTAACTACGTAATAAATTTATTTTTACTCATTTAAAGTATTTTTCAATTCTGTAAATTATTTTGGTATTAACATAATTGATAAGTATCTGCTGTTATTTAAAAAAACGTTAGATTTTCTCCACTTAAATTTGTCATTAATATGACTCATTTTCCGTAATTTTTGGATTGTGGTTTTGTCTAAAAAATTTTCCTCCAAAACGTATAATTTTTGCACGAGAAAAATGTACTTATTGTCATAGACCGAACACTGTTTGCGCATCTCGATGTGAAAGCCAGTACCAGCGAGTACTAAACTTTGATATTGTTTTATTTGGTAGGTTAGCGCGCGGCGGCGCGGGTCAGTCGGGAACGCGCAAACGGCTAACCTGATTACGTTGTAGGTACGCGCTCCGCACTGCTCCGCACGATTTGTATTCCGGCATTGCACTCGTTTTACCGCCTTTTTGTTATTGCCGTGCTATTCCATTCTATTCCATGCGCGAAAAACTAGGAGACGGTGCGGCGGCAAACACCATTTTGCTGGAATATAATGCGGTGCATTGGGGGCCGGCCAAGAGCAATCGAGAATAATAAATTACACGGCTTTCGAACGATACGAGATTGCATACGCTCTCCTGTAGGGTTGGTTGCCGCATCCAGGGCGCTAACCGGAAAAAACTGCCACGCCATGCTCGTTTAATACTCATTCGCCAATTACAGTACAAAAAAGCGCACACGGTTTGTATGCAAGCAATGTGTCCATTTGCTTATTTATTTTGTCGGTCCTAGTGTTGCCGTTTTTCGTTCTACTTTGAAGTTTAAATTGTCCTAATTGTTCGACGAATGGGACCGAGTCCCGTGTGCAAAACACGAGTAAAATTATAATTTACTGTTCAATTCCTAACACAAACAGAACAAATTTATAAGTAAGTATGCTGTATTTTATAAAGAATACCTAATCAGTGAGTCGAAATAATACTTTTCATTGCAAACATGGATTTTTACTACAGTTAATTGCCTATAATATTCTGATTCAATTAATAAGATACCCTGCATATCATAACATAACGCCCCGTGTAATAAATACGATAACTATGACATTTTCGGTATGCAAGACTGATATTGTTTTGCGCCTGAAGCAAGTAAATAAATAAATAAAGGAAAGTAGGGAAACGAAAAAAGCGAAGCGAACGTCGTTTGCTTATTTTATTTCCTCGCATGTGGTTGGACAATGGGACATTTTCGCAAATACAGAAGCAGCCACATCCACTCTCTTGTTCTGCTGCTTAAATGGGAAAACAAACAAGCATACTTCATACTTCCTCTTTCCGCCTTCAATGACGAGTCATCTTTGTGCGCATGTGTGTGAGCAATGACTTTAACCCCCGGGAACTTCCATTCAGAGATTCACCTTATTCGCGGTAGTTGTTCATGCTCTTGTGTGTTGGATGCTTGTCGGCGTCGCATGAATTTTTCAAGGGATACGGCTGCCCCCGCTCGCTTTGCCGGCACGAAAACAAATGAGCGCCGCGCCAAAATTGATGTAAGAAAAAGCGGTTAGCTTTTGTTTTATGCTTTTCTCGCTATCTACGAGTTGCTATTGTCATGCGGTGTACGTAGGGGGCGCTCCTGCCGTTTTGCAAGTAAAAGGGATATAAATCATTCACCAGCTATTCGAATGCGGTGGCAGCGCTACTTTTTATTACACCTTCCCCATTTCTCTCCCTGTTGGCAATATCCTAATACGTACATATGCTCCTTATGTTACACACGTGCTAGTTACATTTTTTAATACATATTGTAATAGTGCGTTAAAATTAATTACCTAGCTACGCACGAGTGTTAATGAAAGCTATTAAGTATTCACTTGTTGTTTGGAAATGCAGTCCGTGTTTCGCATTGATGTAGGTACGTACGTAGATACTTTTGTTTCGACCGGTATAAGACACGAGCATCATCTTATTTTCGTTGGCGCACAGAGCCAGTTTATTATCTTCATCTTTTGTGCTCTGCTGTTGGTGCGCTTCTGTTGTGGTTCGCTTTATATCATTTCGCTGCATTTATATTCTTTTACGATTGTGCTCGTAAAGAAATGCCAAATTAACTTTGCCTCGACCGAACAGCCCAGCGAAACAATAACAGATTTTAATTTAGTTGCCTGCAAACCATGCGAGAGATTTCGTGCAAATTTAATGCAACTATAAAACGAACGCGTGCGATGTGCAGCATGCTTTATTTGTTTCTTGCGCGCTGCCATTTTATTGTGATACAATCCTGATAAGAAAACGTAAAGCTGCTTCTGCATATTAGATTTACCTGTCTACCTACCATGTACAAACTTAAATACTAGCTGAATACGTAAATGTGCATTTCGTTGTTTCAGTGTCATTAAAACTTTTCGCTGTGTTCGTGTTTCCCGTAATTTATTGAACGTTCGATGTAATTTGACGTGGATAATTATTTATAATACACTTAAGATAATGAGCCGAGCCAAGCGATAAATTAGCGAAACGCGATGAATTTGCTTAGTCACCGGTATTCATAATAAAGACGGAAAACTTACTATAAAGTAGAGATATTTAAAAAATGAGTTAGGTACTTACATATTAAACTCTAAAATATAAATAACGAAATTTGTCTTTCAATAGATTGCTCGTGTTAAATAATTGAAGAGTCAACGTTTTTATTTCAGCACCCCGCAATCGAAAAAGGTTGCGAGGGGTAAACGAGTAAAACTGGAAGAGCGGAAGAGCCGCCGCGGAGGGCGCGGAAGACGAATTTGCGAGTCAGCTGATACGCATATTACAATTATACACGTACTCCTATTGAGGGGAAATGGAGGCGTTTGTGTTGTACCCATTTTAATAATTAGCGTTGTGCCGTCTATCCGCGCAGGCGTGTCGTAACCGTTGCGGAGGAGCACCCTCTCCGCGGCGCTCTCGCAGGGGTTGCAAACGAATAACGCGAGGCGCACTTGTTTCAAATTGAGTAAAGCAAACGGTGCACAAATTCATGGCTCTTGTTGATTTGCGCGAATGCTTGCGCTTGCGCTCAGGAAAAGGCACGTTTGCACCCATTTAAAATGCGCGTCGGCTCCGTGAATAATTCAATCGACCCTTTTTAACTTCAATTAGTCGCATCGAATTCTCGTGAGCTGCCCTCCATCGTATCCTTTCCGTTTAGGTTTAATGGACACGACAATCGAACTCTATTTGCCAGAAATTTGTACGCGACTTGGCACCAAGTGGGTACATGTCACTTGTATACAGGTTATGAATGTATTCACGAGTTGTTAATTTTACGAAACTGTTTCTTGCACCTATCTACTTAGTGGCCTATTAAAATTTAACGATAATGATTTAACTGGAAATACATTTGTTTGATATTAAAAATACGTCGGCATTGATTTAACTAACGCAGTAGGAAGGTTCCTGGCTATAAAATATATTTATGGTTAATTCGAGCAATTAAAATCCCAACGTTTTTCTGAGTAATTCAGTAGCAACCCAACCACTTTATAAATTGAATCGAATGTAATATGTTATGACCCAAGAAGAATCATTAAAGACGCTTTCTTCGTGAAACAATTGCTCATCCTAATGAACTTAATGAATAGGCATTGCCGACGACCGATCGTAAATCGACGAATTTCACTGTTCATAATGGATGCAATGTCAAGTTTTATACGCGGAAAAATAATGGTGAAAATCAAAAATGCTTGCTCTGATGTTGATCATTATCATGTGTTTATTCTTTCTTGTGAGCGAGAAAAATTGTAATTTCGGAAAATAAATTAAAACATGCAATTTAATAATGACAAAATAAATAAATAAGCAAAATAATGAAGAATAATCCGTTGAGGATCTAACCCCATTTGAGCACATTTAAATCACGTAACAATGTCTCGTTAGTCGCAATAAACAAGTGTTACAATATCTAGTGCGCCCTTATTTTAGCAACTTTATACAATTTCCGAATTTAACAGACCAATTGTACTCGAACATTTATCGTAGATAAATGTTATTTTTCTACATAAATAAACTTTCTGCGTTAATTGCAAATTGAATTAAGTGTAAGCGCTTTAAAAGCCCTGCCAAAGATGTCTGCAAATGGACAGCTAGTAAAATTGCGAATTAAATGAAACAGTGCAAACGAGCGGGTCGAGCAGACAGTCGGGCTGATTGAATTAGTAGTTATTCTGGACGTGCGTCGATCGACAGACGAGTTCACCGATTAAAATCACACGCTCCTGATTGTGGGTTCTACTATTTGTTTTATGATCTCGCTCAATGCACATCTTCCTCGTCTTGCACACGCTTTTAGGTATCTTCTCACTGCTCTGCGCCCTAACTACTGTTTTAATGTGTGCTCTACAGTCATTGAGGCTTCTACTATATGGCCCTATGCTTAATGTAATAGAATGAGGGCGCAAGGCGGCGGCAAGCCCATCAGTGTGCGCTAGGGATGCTGCCGGCTACAGCGCAATTCAGCACTAATTACGTTTTCCATCTATATCTTTTTCTTGGCCCGTTCACGTAATAGTTGACGGATACGGATTAGTTGGATGCTAATTAAAACATAATTTATTGATGTACTTATACTTTTTACAGAGTTCGTCTGACTAGCAAATAAAAAGGCTGATTTACATATGTTCATTATGTTTATTTAAAAATTTATAATTGGCTACTGCACAATCTTTGTACAAAGATTGGGCGAATTTGTGGGCGAATTTAAACTAAATAGTTTGGAAAGCACCCTTCACTAAGAGTTGCAGTAATATGGAACCCCGTAAAGTTCGGGTTCCCGTATTACTTGAACATATACGCATACTGTGCATTTACCTATTAGAAATATGTAATATGTAACGCATACAAATTAATTAAGGAACGGATACAGAACAAATGAGGCAATCAATGCCTTTATAGTCTGTTACATTTACGAATCTACATTTAGCTCGAAGAACATCCGGTATCTTCTACCTTGACTTCCAGTCCGGCCTTCTCTTTACTTGGGGGTTCCTGCCCAGCGCCATTCTGGGCGATTTTGTGATGTTTTTCTTTTTCATTTTTTTCCAAAACAACACTCCTAGCTATTGTGAATTTTGCCAGTCCAGTGTATACCTACGATTTTGAGGAGAAACTTGTTAATTTTCAAGGATTCGCACCTGTACACAAGGACCTTTTTACTCAGTAAATATTTTACTAAAAGTGACATCACTTTTGGCATACTGTTTGGAAACAGTGCTGAGTGGATTCAGTACCCTTATTAATTAAAAAGTTTGTGCGTGCTTAATCGCCCAGTCATTGCCAAATGCCACATTTCATTTGTATTTATTTGCATAAATTTGCAAATCCTGTTAGGCTTGAGTAGGCATATAATATCAGCGTCTTCCAAGTCACTGAGGTGCTAGAACGTGACCTACGGTCATGCTGAAAAGAAGTAATGATAAAGTAAAACCCTCAACTCCAGTTGTCATGAGATGTCTTTATTATGAGAACAGAAAAAGGCACGTTCCAATCTACATCTAATTTAATTTAAAATAATCATTTATACAAATTTCAACTGATTTTGGTTGCAAAGACGTTGTTATAATAATAGATAAGTTGTTACGTTATTATATTAAGTATGGTGTATTTTTTATGTAATTAAACGAACTGAAACTTGGTGTGCCTTTTCTTTTTTATTAGCAATCCGTGATCCGAATTGTAAAGCTCTTTTCTTAAAAGTGGCAGTATCTTTTAAGCCCAGTGAGTAAGCAAGTGTTCGCAAAAGTATTTTTTCGCCAATTCCTTGTTCAACATTTTCCGATGGATATGTCCTAAAAATAAATAGCTATTATTTTTTGAAACTTTTTAAATTTATGCTTACTTATCCCAGACATCCAGTGTTCTGACATACTCAACAAAGTTTTCATCTAGGTACGGAGTACGCAACTGCCTTCCGTGATCTGAAATGACTCGATCATCGCGAGCCAAATTCCTATGAGAAATATTTTCCCAGTCCTGGTCGAGAACTTGTTGCAATCCTTCCCATCCACATCGTTTGAAGGCAGCTCTATGGCGTGTGTAACCACCAAATAATTCATCTGCCCCCATCCCAACTAACAGAACACGACACGGTGTTACATAATTGTGAGTTTTTCCTCTGCCTGCGAACCATAGAGCACAGCCTAAGCTATCGTCCAAAACAGTGTTCAACGGAAAAATCAAATCCGCAATTATGGTATTTCTTGCACTTTCGAGTTCTGAATGAGGCACATCAATTTCTAAAAAATTCCAAACGCGCTCCGGGCGTAATCCTCGCAATTCTTCTAACGCTTTCAGTCCTGTAATTCGATCAGGGGTTCTAAAATTATTAGTTTCAGAAAATGCAACATTTATCAAATCAATTGGTATCTCAGATGGTATAAACATTTCAGAAAGCAATGCCAAGATGGTGCAATCAACACCACCGGAAAATAAAATTCCTACTTTGCAATGAGTGCACTGTATTTGATCTACAATACAATTTTTACAAAATCCTGGTTGCATTGTAATTCTTCGCTTTAGAGCATTCTTAAGTATTTGTTCCAATTTCTTCACATTTTGAAACCAATTTTCAATGGTCAGAAGTAATTCAAAACTTCCCACCGCAGTTCTGCCAATGAGTTTGTGTAAAAAATCAGGACCTCTACTAATTGGAACTTGAATTTCTTGAATTATACTTAGTTGCAATTGTTTTATATCAATTGAACACTGTAGATGTGTGCAAACTGTTGACAACTTTTCATCAAAGCTTTTACAGTCTTGGTCAGGCCAAGTAAATAAATTAATCCTTTTATCTTTTAAATTATATGCAAAAATGCCAATTGCTGGTAACTCAATAAACTGTATGTTGGTCCTTTTTGCCACACTAGTAATAATAGTGTTCCCATTAACAGCGTCATATCCAAGTAATAAACTTCTACGTCCATAAACATCCCTTCCAAAATATATAACAGATTCATCCTTATTAAACCATATGAAAGCAAATGGTCCCTTTAGAGGCAATAATGATTTTATAACATTACATCCTATTTCAAGTTGATTCAGAAAGAATTTTGTATCACCAGACAATAGGTTTTCATTTGTAGAACTATCATAGCAATCCAGGGCAGTGTAATAAAATATATCACCATTATACACAAATGCAGAGTGGTCAGTTTTAATTGGTTGTTTGACAGGAGACTTTCCTTGTAGCCACAGAACACTAGCAGCTAAGGTAATTTGATAATTATTACTTTTTAATTCAATCCTAGAGTAAGCCTCGGGACCCCTTTGTTTAACTTGTTGTTGGCACAGTCCACACTAAAATACAGTTTACAACATTGATTACCTTGTGATTGCAAATAATATACCTCACCAACTCATGAAATGCATTGTCACCATTAGAAATTGAGCAAAAAATCCCGCACATCACTAACTGTATAATTTGTGGTTATATTTGCAGTTATGTATTCGCACTATTTGCACACAACTGAAGCAAACTGAAGTCATAACCGAAATCATAGAAACTGTTGTAAGGTTCCGAAAGGCAACGAAGTGCTACTTCGTTCGTCTATCGCAGTGGCTCCCAAAATTGTTGCCTGTTCTTGGTCAATAGAGGCTATACCAGGCCTACAGGGCCCAGTTTGGGAACCACTGAATCTTGTAAATTTACTATCAGCATTATTTGTTTTTGCACAAAATAATAAAACAATCTATTTATCAGGGCAAATTTAAAAAAATATCTAATTAAAAGACACAAGGGCGATACAAAGTTCGCTGGGACAGCTAGGCTGAAAATATGGGGAAAAAATGTTATAAAAAACATCAACCTAATTAAATTTGACATATATTAAATGATTTAACCATATAATTAAGTTTATTCTGTTAGTCTGATTGACAACGGGATAGGGAAGGTTTAAATAGTATCAATTATATAGTAAAATATTAATCGGTATTGTTTCAAAATAGTACCACAGTGAGTAATTATGAAATAAATGTGTGGAAACTCTGTAAGCGTATGTGGTTGTTTAAGTTTGGAGAGGATCTCCAATCAAGTGGGCTATGGAGTTGTTATTATAGTTATTATAAACGGAGTTCGCGGGACCGCTAGTATATAAAATAAAAATAATACATTGTTGCGAATGTGAGGCAATTAAAAAGGCCAGAAAATCGATTTCTTCCAACAATGGAACTCCTTCAACTACATTGTAGCACAGTTAGCACAGACAAACAGAACAGGAAGACTTGACCAAATATGGTCATAAATAGTTAATATATCGATAAAGAGGAAAGCCTATAGAGCTGCAATCAAAAAGAACATCGCTCCCAATTAACCCGTTGACAAATCAACATATCTAGAATTTTTAACTTTAAACAAGTTACAATTTAAAATAAACAATTTTTAAACAACAAATCCAATGAGTTCTGTCTTTCGTCCTTGGTGCGGATTTTAAAATCAAATATATTACTCTCAATCATCAGAGTTGATATATTACAAATCAATCACTCAAACATCTTGTGGTTTAAATATACTTCGGTAGAGCGAAACGGTACAATGACAAAGACGCTACCATCCAATATCAGATGAATATTTTATTAAAGTGCATAAGGTGCAATTCGATATTAAAATCCACTATTCCCACACTAAGTTTATTAACGAATATTGTGTTACATCTTTTCTTTTTTTACTAACAGCATTCGTAACGCGATCTTGGCTGCTGCTTTTTTTGCGCTACTTTTGTTCTCACTAAACCCATGCACACGTTGCATTCTACCCTCCAGTGGAAAGTCCAGTTTCATCATAACTGTGCCATTTTCAAGCTCCACCGGCTCACTACAACAAATATAATGAATAAACTTTAATTATTTTATTTTTCATACTAACTAAAATTTTGGCGGCACTGGTTGTAAACTCTCATAAAGCATGCGGACTGGGTTTTTGGGCACGTCACAAGAAAACATTTCAATTTCCTGCCACATTATTTTATGGAAAACCTGCCAAACCACATTTAAATCCTTATTGGAATCCAAAAATATGGCCCCCGCTAGTGCTTCAAACAAATCGCCCAACACCTAAAAATAGTTTTAAACTAAACCCGTTTAGAAAACTAATAATATTTACCTTAGGCACATCAACATTTTCCGCAATATGGAGATGCTCTTCATTTAAAAGTATAAGGACACCGGAAGATATTTCATGATTTCTCTGTTCTTGATATTGTTCAAATTTGAGAATATTACCACATAATTTTTGATTATAATGTTTTAAAAATTTATGTAGTCCAAGTTTCACCACGTAAGCAGCAAAAGTTTCGTTATTTACAAGTGCTGATCGTAAATCTGTCAATTCGCCTGGATTCAGGGATGGATTATTTTCAAATATGTAAAATGTAATTAATGCATCAAGTACTGCGTCTCCTATGAATTCCAGTCGCTGATAAGATAAAGTAATGCGGTTATTAATATACGAACTATGCGTGAGCGCTTGCAAAAGGAATGCACGATTCTTGAATTTATATCCAATTATCGCTTCAATCGCTTCAGCTTCCGATTTACAAAGGAGAAAAGCTAAATCAGTTGTCTTATCCCCTTTTGTTATAATTGGGCTGGATACTGGAACGTCAAATAATTTTCGTGCCTTATTTTCAGGTATAATGCCTAACCATTCAATGAATTTTAAACCACCTTGTATGCTCATGGCCTGTGTGTAAACACCGATGAGTGCTTCAATTACATCAGCTAGCGTTTTATCACCGATTGTATGCTTTCCTAGATAGTGGCACATTGACGCATATGAATTGTTGCAATGGCTGTTTTCTTCCACTTCCATTTCTTCTTTCTCAATTAGTTTGATTGTAGATTGTGACATCACACCCGATATCTGTTCGTCCCGTGGTATATGAATACTGAATAGACTTTCAATGTGCATGCTGTTTGCGTTGATTAGATCACTGATTAGACTTGGTACATTGTATCCTGGAGGTAACCACTCATTCTTGACATTTAATTCGTACATATTTAGTATGCCACCAATGTTCTTCTTTACCGCCAAGTAAAATAAATTGCGATTGCTAATCATACGTCCTTTCAGTTCACTTGCTTCTCCTTCAGTGTAATTTGGAAACTCCGTGAAAATGAAGAGAGAAGCAACAAGTTTCAAAAATGAGTCACCTAGCGTTTCCATTCTTTCTAAATTGACTATTTCATTTGCTTTGGCTGTACACATTGCTTCGAAGATTGAACATAATTCAGGGCCTTTTCGATTTAATTTTGTATTCAACAAGCTTATTGGCTTATTTACATACTTCGGGCCTGTGTAATTAATGGCCAAACATTTGCTCTTTCCAGTAGTTTCACCAAAGCTGTTTGTGCGATTATCGTTAGAATTATGAGTTGAATAATTGGTTGAGATAAATTTGGCATAAATATCTAAATCAAACATTGAAATATTAAGATTTCGCGTAAAGTCGATAGGTTCAATCTCAGGATCCCACGGATACGACGTATCATCCATGACTGTTCTAAATGTCTTATTTATCGTAGAGAAGTCAATTAAGTTTCCACATGGGTTTGCATCAAGGCCTGCATCACAAGTGCTCAGATCGTTTGGCGCTTCTTCGACCATTGGAGCAGCGGTTGCATCTATGGCAAATCTTATTAAATTCATATCCAACTGAAGTGGTTGCCACCCAGTAACTTCGGCTTCACCCAATTGCGCTTCAACGGCAATTCTCCTGCGCAGCTCTTCAGCTCGAAGCAGATGTTCAACCCGATGAAAAATTGTTGGCAGGAGACGCGCGGAAATCCATAGGCAAGCCGGAAAGTCTTGTTTGATACACAATTCCGGTACAAAATGTTGATCCATATTATCGTATGATTCATCTCGTTTCCGTTTAGCGGCTGCCCCAATTGGCTTTAAGCAATTTAATGCAGATGAAAGGGGTTTTACGCGCAACATAGGTAAATTATGATTGACTATCAAGCGTTGATATTTAGTGTCATAATAATCGGCAAATGTTCCATGTTCAGCATTTGGAAATGGCGATGATGCAGTAAGGTTGTAACATACTTCCAGTACAAGATGATGTTTTCGTTCGCAGCGATAGTATGGAGTTACAATTTTACCAAGATATTCATTATCGTGTACAACCAAGTCCAGTTTCTCCTCTGTGGTCAACTCCCGGTAGAAGTCATTAATTTTACTATGCCTGGTTATTGTACCAAAATCAATTTCATTTTCCCTCCTAAGTACAGGCACTAAATAAATTTGACTATCAACACTTCCCAATGTGAGATAGCTTCGCGTAATACCGAGAATATCATTGAATATTACATGATGAAAATTTTTAATTTGTTCCAATTGATTATCTCTTAAAACCATTACATTTTTGTTAACCTCCAGTAAAATAGTTATTTGTCCTAGACTAACATAAACTGGAAAACGACACAACATTGGCAATGGTTCCGCGGATATCACACCAAAACATAAATTACTTTCATACATTGTCTCCATTTTGTTCTCAGTATCTCTGAATGCCGGTATCATATTTATTAAATGCAAATGCACTGTGGAATTAGGGAAGATTTTGCGCTTTATGCACTCCGGTACCTTCTTTTCATACACACGCCTCCGCTTCATTGTTCCATCACTCTTTTCCTCTTGTTTAGGCCAATGTGTAAATAGATACTTGAGATCCTTCGGAGATATGTGTTTACTCTTTGCGATCAAATCATTCGTCAACTCTCCTATTCGATATAATTGCACACACGCATTAAATGCAGCAGAACGCTTCGCATCTCGTTTGGTAGATTTCCAAGTGCCCTGTCACATAATTGAAGAGTGTTTTTATATTAAATTTATATAATATTACTTACATAAATAACATCTTTAATTGGACAAAAAACTGGCAACTCAACACAGGCCTGTACAGAAAGCCCTTCAGTGTGTTCGGATACGTAGAAAATTGGCTCGTAAGTCGTATATTGGTCACCCTTAACAGAGCAGCAATACATCATCAGCGTCTGTATGGCGGATACCTCAGTAAGATTAGCTGATCCAGGGCCGTTCACATAAAAAATTTCCAGCTCTTTATACATGTTGGTGATTTCTTTTGCGCTAGGATTACCTCTTTCTTCATTGGAACCAACCAAACACTAAAATATATAATATTAATTACATGTTATTGCAAATTTTATTTCCATCATTATGTCGATTTATACGTACATTATTAAGATTATTCTCAATTTGCTGAAAGCCATGATAGAGCGCACTAAACTGCTGCATGTCTGTACTCTCCACCATAATATAGTATAAACTCTGAGCGTGACGAGCCCGTCCTTTCGATTGCACGTATGCGCGGTAATCCTTCACCCGATCAAATTTTATGACAAGATTACATGTAGGAATATCAATGCCTTCCTCAATAACATTAGTGGCGATCAGTAAATTGACCTCTTTGGAGTTAAATTTTGCAATTGCTTTACGATTCAACCTCTTGTAATATAAAGACTCCGTGGGGCAGTTTAATGGGTTCGTGTTGTACCCGATAACAAAGTCAGGTCTGATAAACTTCAAGTTATCATAGACTTCCTTCATTTCATTTAAAATGTGATAAAGAAATATGGCAGTGTGTTTACGTTCAACAAACACAATGCCGCAAAATTCTTCAGTTGAGTCATCTTTGAATTCCATTAGAATCTGAATTAACCGGTGCATCTTACTGGTGGAAAACTTAAGAACACGCTCTTTTTTTGGGTACGAATTGCAAAGTATTTCCAAACGCGCTTGAATATCAGTGAACTTAGTTATGATACTATTAATCACAATTAACGTTTTATCATCTGAACATGAGCGCTTTTCAAGCTCCATGTGAATGGTATATAATATAGAACCAATTCTGGCGCCCAAAATACCAAACATTTGAAACTGAATTCCCGCATCCATCAAAAGCTTATATAATTTTTCAAATCGTTTTTCCTTTTTCAGTAAATTCAAATTTCTATTTGCTGCAGAAGCTGCTGCTGCTGGTTGTAAAGGTTTGAAACATTTAATTGTATCTTCCAGATTTTTAAGATCATGGCAAATTTCATTTAGTATTGGATTGCTACTTTCATTATTGTAATGTACCACTTTTTCCATTGGATTTGTTGAAAATCTGGATAATGATTTGTAAACTTTCTTTAAACCAGAATGTAATATAACCTACCCTAATATGTTTTCCAAATTATCAGCTGCAGCAATTTTTCCATGAAATGTTGTTTCAAGCTTGCTTACTTGTTTCATTACTTGAGATGGTTTGACATTGCCATTTAATAATGTTGCAGTTAGACCAATAACACGAGGTGAATTCTCAATTCCATTAAACCCCCGCATAATTTCACGCATGGGATGATTTTCTACCCCATGATGGCACTCATCAAATACCAGTACATTTACCTTGTTTAAATCTATAACTCATTAAATATAGCTTTTCAAAGCTTCAGGTCCACCTGGCAACATAAACAAAATGTCTGATGTTGCCCGAGTGGAAACAATCCCATTAAAACTTTACACCATACCTACATATCCACAACTTAGTACATTTTTGAAAATTTGTGTTGTCATAACCAACACATTATTGGTATTGAACTCCTCTAGCCATTTCTCTTTTAACCAATAGTCAACATTCATATCACCAGTATATGATCCAACCTTGTATGGAGTTGTTCTGCTTAAAAATGTGGAATGTTGATGCACCAATGCAATAGTATTAACCAAAAATACAGCGATTTTACCACCCTCTGAGTAGGTCCTAAAATTTTGTTTACAATGATCCACAAACTATTTATACTATGTAACCAGCCTGGTAAAATCATCTTTTGCCAATTCTTTGAGCGCACACACAGCAATAAATGTCTTGCCTGCTCCAGTCGGTAAGAATACGACTGAATTTTGTTCAACGCACTGCTTAATTAATATTTCCTGGTATTTTCTCGGTAAAAGGTCCACTTTCATATTGTCCGACATTGCGCAGATAATATTTATTTTATATAAGTCTTAATTGCCGTTTAAAAATTAAACTGGATCAAACTCATTACACCACACAAGAAAGAATTGCACAACTACTTGAAAATAAAACGGGGAAGAACATATTGGAAGATGCTTTTGGAAAATAAAGCACACAGCGACACACGCAGGCACATGGCGAATTAAGATTTTCTAAAAATGTTGTTGATCTAGCGCGTAATCATGGAACTAATAATAGCTATCCTTGTCAACCCTATTCAAAAATTAAATTAATAAAACCCATATAGATAAAACCCTTATATGGAGCGCTGTTGTCAAAAATTACATGCGTTAAATGCAAATTGCTTGCCCATTGTTTGATCCACATATAGCCCTATACTGGCGACACAAATAGTTCTTGTTCATGCCGTCAAAAGCAAGTGGCGTCATATGCTTTGTCGTTAGTTGGAAAAAGAGAGGCTCTGCATGTGGGGTGTCTATCTTTATCTACGTAAAAGAAAACAAATGAATAACGCAAGACCTGAGCAGGGTTGCCAATTTAGGGGTTTCCCCCCCAGATTTAGGGGGAAATTGGGTGGGTTGGGATTTTTTTAGGGGTATTTTTTTATGGGTATTTCTACGAAATTATGTATAGCGATTTTAGGGGTTTTTCACTAAGCTTTAGGGGGAAATATTACTGAGAGTTGGCAACTCTGGACCTGAGATATCTTATAGTACTGACCCTGAATTAACGGGCTACGCTATATCTATGACTGTACACTGTATACTATATAGATCAGTGATTCTTAACTTTGCTTTTCTTGTCGCGGCATAATTCTAATAATTTTAAAATTTGATGGCACACGACTTGCAGTCACTACATGCATTTCTTTAAATTTGGTGGCACAATTTCAGAATTTGGCGTCACACAAAAGTGCCGCGTAACAGTCGTTGGGAATCACTGCTAAACTAGATATTGGACGGAGATCATGGAACGTGGCGGGATTGTTGGTGCATTTAGACATATTTGGTGATAGCATGAGTTAGCAATAGTTAGGCATCATTGTGGACGCACTGATTGTTCATGTAAATTATAACAAACTATAATTCATTACTTCTACATGATTTAGAAGTTTATCAGCACTGAGAATGTAGCTGAAAGAGATGTCATTTTGTGAAACAATGGGTATGAGGAGTAGTTCAAACATAACCATGCAAAATACCAGGCCGTCTGAACATGAAGTGTCTATCAGAAGCTCTTGTTTGACTCTTAGCCACATAGGTTGGGAGAATAGTGAACCTGCTCTGTGTATTGCCTTTGATTGTGCAAAAGATGAGTTGAAAGTGCCTTCAAGAAACATAAAGAATTCTGGTGTGCAGTTGTATGGAACACCTGTAGTTGGCAAATGTATATTACCTCCAGTTGATGCAACAATTGACTATTTGCCTATAGCTAAAGATGTATATACAGGAACTTTAAACAAATTTAGCAGTACAGCATTAGTAACATATAATACAGCAAGCACAGATGACTCTGTTCTGCGTGGTACAGAACAGAATTTTCTGCAGATGGTTGATTCATTGCCCCATGACACTGGTATACAAGATATGCAGATTTTGCCAGAACAAGCTTCAAATAGCAATGATGCAGATATTCTGATCACTGACCAAAGTACTGGAATTTCATACTTAGTTGAAAGGTGTTTGAATGAATCTGAATTGATTGATCCAGAAGCCCTACTTGCAAGTGACTTACTTACATTTGATGAAACTACATTAAAGTCTGAACTATCAAAGGTGATCAGTAACAATTCAATAAATCTTGACTTGAAATGCAACCAGAATACAGTTACTGAAAATTTTATTACAACACAAAATGAACTTGTTTCATGTGTGCAGCAAATAACTGATCAACCAATACAATCACGAGCACATGCAACATTGCCTGTATCACATTTAATGATATGCAAAAATCAACAAGGCTGTGAGTATATTTTAGTTAATAATTGTCAGTTACTATGCCATTATTGTGCTCAATCCTATTTTTGAGAAGATTATTTATTTGTCTATTACTGTTTAACTGTGTTTTATTGGGACTGCTTTTGGCTGGGTTAATATTCTCAGCATCTCAGCGCACTGATTGTGATACACAATCTAGCTATTGATTATGTTGCAAATATGAATGCAAAATTAATTGTTACAATATGGATGATTACAACAGCTCTGAATACATCTGTGCTCTTGATATTAATTGTTGTACTTATCTGGCTGCATGTTTGGTAATGGATTCCATTTTAGTTGACAGTGTATTTGCAAAAAAGTTTATACCAAATCGTACACAGTTTGGACCCATTGAAGGAATTCTAACCATGGAAAATATAAAATTGGAAGAGGAACAACTTCATTTGTCAATTGAATTGAATGGAGTTTTGCAGAAACTAGATGTTTCAAATGAAAGTGAGTACTACAAATTAAAGTATATGTAAAACAATTAATTGTGAATGTCATTGTAGATTTGTCTAATTGGATGTGTTTTGTGAAAGTGGCTGCAGTACAATCACAACAAAATTTAATTTTATATCAGCAAGACAACAATTTATATTTTCGCACTACAAGTCATATCTATCCCAAGCAAGAATTGCTTGTTGGTTATAGCCCTAGTTATGCGCGACTTCGCAATTTATCTATTAAGTGTAACAATACTGATCAGGAAGGAGTTTGGGAGTGTTTTGATTGTACCCTTCAATTCCATGCCTCAAAAGAGTTATTAGCACATCTTGCTACCAGCCATGTTGACAAGTTAAACATTGGTATCGTCAACGATTTGGAACAACACCAAGGTAAAGAAATATACTCATGTGAGGAATTGAAAACAAAGGAATACCCCAAAACTGTCACAGAAGTACAGCATGAATACAGTGTTGATAAGACGCGCAAAAGAATTGGAGCAAATTTAATTCGAAAGAAAAATGAATACAAATGCCCAAAGTGCTACAAGTACTTTGCAACTTGCGAGCGCATCCAACGTCATATGGTGGTGCATGATGACGCTGCAATTAAGCCGCTTCAATGCGATAAATGTCAAAAGCGTTTTTTAAACAATTCGGCGCTGTCATGCCATATTAAGACACATTTATATGGCACTAAAGGGTATGAGTGTCCAATTTGTAATGAGAGCTTTGATCATATTTTACAGCTAAAATCTCACGTGTCGAAACACGCGGTGGATGGCACGTTCACGTGTCCTCATTGCAAGAAGGTTTTCGTCAAATACAGTATTGTGCGCAAGCATATACGTGCATTTCACTGCGATAAAATACATAAATGTCCGCAATGTGAGAAAGCATTTCCAGCACTCGACAAGTTGCGCATGCATCTCCTAAAACACTCCGATCACAAAGAATTCTTATGTGCCGATTGCGGGAAGCAATTTAAGCGCAAGGACAAATTGCATGAACATTGCAAGAAAATACATGCTGAAGAAAGTGAGCTGGAGAACGCGGCACCGGCAAAACAGCGTCGTATTGCCGCGCACAAAAGCGAACCAACAGATTATCATCGCTTCATTTACAAGTGCCACACTTGTTTGTTGGGTTTTAAGCGTCGCGGCATGCTTGTAAATCACTTGGCCAAGCGTCATCCTGAAATTAGCCCAGAAACGGTTCCGGAGCTTAATCTCCCAATATATCGCACAACTAAGAATTATTATTGCAACTACTGTGACAAGATATACAAGTCAAGTTCTAAGCGTAAAGCGCATATTTTGAAGAACCACCCGGGGAGAGCTCTTCCTCTTGGTCACCGAGGTGCTGACGCGGGGAAAACAGATGATTTTCCTAATTTGTCGTTCTCTCAGACGGTTGGCAGTATAACAACCCATCCGCAGTCTTGTAATTGGTGTCATAGACAGTATGCGAGCAAAGCAAAATTACTTCAACATAGACGTAAGAAACATGCAGATTTACTGGATTTGGAAACTCAGTTACAGTCTACTAAGCAAGTTGATTCATCCAATCATGAAGAACTAGATTTGTTTAATGTGTCTAAAATTACCACGTGTTCTGATGATTTTTATCAAATGGGCTCTCAAACAGAGGAACAACAATGCAGCCTTGACGATATTGAACAAGGTATGTCAAAATTTATAAATGGTATTAATTATTTTTTATCACTCCTCTGATTGTTATCGGATAGGTTTGGTGCCTCCAAGATGAATCAATTCTTGTTGGATAGTTGGGAACTAAATGAAATTACTCTCATTGCTATACTAATCTGAATTGAGTAGTATAGCTCATGTTAATCCAAAGAAGTGTGCATATTTTTGGAAAATACGTATGTGGATTTGGGCAATTTGTTAACATTCATTGGTCGCTGAGAGATTGAATACAGCGCGCAAAGTGAATTATTTGTGTGTTGAGCATTTGTCTCGTGGGCTGAATACCCACGTGTTTGCATATAATGTCGCAAGGCGACTTAGTTTGCACAATCTGCATTTGAATTGTCAGATATTTCAACTATTACACTGAAGTAACCCTAATCTTAAACAAGAATGGATTTTTATAAATTTATTGTGTCATGTCAATGTTACCTTAATCAGTTTTGATTCAAATTGTTGAATCAACAAGCAAGTAGCTATTTGAAATATGAAGGTGTTTTTAAAAACTTTTAAAACCTTTTAAGGATCTTCCTGGAATGTATTAATTAGCAATCAATCAGGAACAAGGAAATTCCGTGTGGCTTAACAAAAACTATAATTATTTTAGTAATAAATGCAAGTAATATACTGTTGAAACTACAGATTGAAAGGGTCCATTAAATGATTATTTAATTATTATTATTATACTAGTTGTCCCGGTGAACTTCGTTTCGCCAATAGGTTTTTCGTATTGATGTAAGCTGTCCCAGCGAACGGTTCCCAGAAATTTGGTGAAAATCGTGATCATTGTTCTCGGATTTTGAGTGAATGATTTGGTGACCAGAAATTTGGTGCTGAATTGTTCGCTTGACAGCTCAACACTGGGGGACGAGAACAATAGAGTTTGAGTCGAACGATGCAGGCGTTCAGATCGCGAACGTTCTTACAGTCGTCCAACCATTTATTGAACGCTCAACTCCCCCTCATCAGATCTATTTATTAAAAGAACATAAATGTGTGTTATGTGTGTTGCTTTCCTCTTTTTTCGCTAGGAACTCACACCATACCAAGACTCTCCTGACCTAACCGGGGCCAAGCGTTCTGTTGAAAATCGAGCATTCATAAAGAAATTGTTGAACAAAAAAGATGTTTAAAAACAATTTGTTTTTAGATAAAAGTTGCTTTCCTCTTTTTTCGCTAGGAACTCACACATACCAAGACTCTCCTGACCTAACCGTGGCCAAGCGTTCTGTTGAAAATCGAGCATTCATAAAGAAATTGTTGAACAAAAAAGATATTTAAAAACAATTTGTTTTAAAAAAAAAGTTGCTTGCCTCTTTTTTCGCTAGGAACTCACACCATACCAAGACTCTCCTGACCTAACCGGGGCCAAGCGTTCTGTTAAAAATCGAGCATTCATAAAGAAATTGTTGAACAAAAAAGATGTTTAAAAACAATTTGTTTTTAAATAAAAGTTGCTTTCCTCTTTTTTCGCTAGGAACTCACACATACCAAGACTCTCCTGACCTAACCGGGGCCAAGCGTTCTGTTGAAAATCGAGCATTCCTAAAGAAATTGTTGAACAAAAAAGATATTTAAAAACAATTTGTTTAAAAAAAAAAGTTGCTTTCCTCTTTTTTCGCTAGGAACTCACACATACCAAGACTCTCCTGACCTAACCGGGGCCAAGCGTTCTGTTGAAAATCGAGCATTCCTAAAGAAATTGTTAAACAAACAGGATTTTTAAAAACAATTTGTTTTAAATAAAAGTTGCTTTCCTCTTTTTTCGCTAGGAACTCACACATACCAAGACTCTCCTGACCTAACCGGGGCCAAGCGTTCTGTTAAAAATCGAGCATTCATAAAGAAATTGTTGAACAAAAAAGATGTTTAAAAACAATTTGTTTAAAAAAAAAGTTGCTTTCCTCTTTTTTCGCTAGGAACTCACACATACCAAGACTCTCCTGACCTAACCGGGGCCAAGCGTTCTGTTGAAAATCGAGCATTCCTAAAGAATTTGTTAAACAAAGAGGATTTTTAAAAACAATTTGTTTTAAATAAAAGTTGCTTTCCTCTTTTTTCGCTAGGAACTCACACCATACCAAGACTCTCCTGACCTAACCGGGGCCAAGCGTTCTGTTGAAAATCGAGCATTCCTAAAGAAATTGTTAAACAAAGAGGATTTTTAAAAACAATTTGTTTTAAATAAAAGTTGCTTTCCTCTTTTTTCGCTAGGAACTCACACCATACCAAGACTCTCCTGACCTAACCGGGGCCAAGCGTTCTGTTGAAAATCGAGCATTCATAAAGAAATTGTTAAACAAAGAGGATTTTTAAAAACAATTTGTTTTAAATAAAAGTTGCTTTCCTCTTTTTTCGCTAGGAACTCACACATGCCAAGACTCTCCTGACCTAACCGGGGCCAAGCGTTCTGTTGAAAATCGAGCATTCCTAAAGAAATTGTTAAACAAAGAGGATTTTTAAAAACAATTTGTTTTAAATAAAAGTTGCTTTCCTCTTTTTTCGCTAGGAACTCACACATACCAAGACTCTCCTGACCTAACCGGGGCCAAGCGTTCTGTTGAAAATCGAGCATTCATAAAGAAATTGTTGAACAAAAAAGATGTTTAAAAACATATTTGTTTTAAATAAAAGTTGCTTTCCTCTTTTTTCGCTAGGAACTCACACATACCAAGACTCTCCTGACCTAACCGGGGCCAAGCGTTCTGTTGAAAATCGAGCATTCCTAAAGAAATTGTTAAACAAAGAGGATTTTTAAAAACAATTTGTTTTAAATAAAAGTTGCTTTCCTCTTTTTTCGCTAGGAACTCACACATACCAAGACTCTCCTGACCTAACCGGGGCCAAGCGTTCTGTTGAAAATCGAGCATTCCTAAAGAAATTGTTAAACAAAGAGGATTTTTAAAAACAATTTGTTTTAAATAAAAGTTGCTTTCCTCTTTTTTCGCTAGGAACTCACACATACCAAGACTCTCCTGACCTAACCGGGGCCAAGCGTTCTGTTGAAAATCGAGCATTCATAAAGAAATTGTTGAACAAAAAAGATGTTTAAAAACAATTTGTTTTAAAAAAAAAGTTGCTTTCCTCTTAGTAGAGTATTAGGGCCGATTCTAGACCCACCTCCACCTCACTGATGCGTCACCAACGAAGTATGGTAAATGTGAGTGCGCGCGCGCGTGTGTGTGTGTGTGTGAGCACTCTCGCGCGCACGACCGTGCTCACACACACCCACGCGCGCGCGCGCGCACTCACATTTACCATACTTCGTTGGTGACGCATCAGTGAGGTGGAGGTGGGTCTAGAATCGGCCCTAATACTCTACTAATGTCATGTATTTCAAGTTGAATGAACATTAAAGCATCTGGTGTATGTATTATCGCAATGATGATTATGTTGATGATGAAATAAATTACAGATTTTGTAAATTATTTATTTATTAACTTCATCACTAACAATTATATGGTTCTTAAGATTAACAATAAAAATATCAAAGTGGAATAAAATTATTTCATACATTACTTCAACGGTTTCATAATACAATAGAATATTTTCGGCATCACTTGAAATCGTTGCTATTTGAGGTTTCAACATTGGAAATAAAATATTTTTAATTTGTGAATGGTTGAATTGTTGTTGTTGTTGTTGTTCTTGCAGTCGACAAATATAATTCAAACAGCTATTATAATATTGAAAAAAACGTAAATTCTTTAATCTTTCTAAACGGTATGATATTAATAAATTTAAATTTGAAAGTGCTAAATATTCTTTCTTCTTAAGAACAATTCTGCTACTTTCATCTTTATCAATAATTATTACATGAGCTGTTTTTTTATTCATCCATCGAGCAAATGTAATTTCACAATTATTAAATATGTTTATTTTATGTAATTCAATTAATTCTTTTTGTTGCTGTTGATGTTGTTGTTGTTGTTGTTGTTGTTGTTGGTCAAAAGTTATATGTTTTTTACACGAACTGCAAGTTATGGTTTGCAATTTTTTCTTCTTTTTTACATTTTTTTGAAAAAATGTGAGAATTTCAGATTGATGAGATTGAAACGTAGTCCACTCGTCACTTGTAAAACAAATTTTTACTCCATTCTTATGTGACTTGATGCATTTTTCAATCATAACACCGTGATAATAACCAAACGTACTTATAAATCCGATGTGTAATTTGAAATTGTTATTTACATTATATGTAGATGCTCCAACAATTACACTTTGTAACATGATGGTGGTGGTGGTGGTGCATTAGACGAATAAACGAAACTGATCGGTATTTTTTTAATACATTCATTAAATATCAATATAAAGAAGTACCACCACAAGTATCACCACTATAATTAGTTTCATAATTATTAGCTCGCAATAGAAATTAATCACTACCTTAGCACAATATCCTGTATCATATTACTAATATATACGTCAGCATTTGCTGCAAGGCATTCAAATTGAAAAAAACATTTCATTCTATATTATAGAAATAATACAAGTACTGCTAAAAAATGTTCAATTGTGAAAGGTGTCTTAAAAGTTTTTGCCGTAAAGACGCGCTTACACGCCGTCTTAAGATATGTAAAGTGATGGAATTTAGAACGAAAACTATAAAGTGTAAATTGTGTGATAAGGTATTTAATCGTTTAGACAATTTTAAACGTCATATCAAAAGTGTACATGGTGAGAGCAGCAACAACAACGACGATAACATGGAGCGATATCAACATGACGACGACGACGAAGTGCAAAATAACAAAAGAAAACGTCTAAATGATGAAGAGGAAGATAGAGTTAAACCATCTACTTCGCTTGCTAAATGTGACGTTTGTGAGTTAGTTTTTAATTCCCATGGAAAATACATTGCACATATGCGATCTAATACGCATAGAGATAATATAAAGCAATCATCATCATCATTATCCCAAAAAGTGATGCTTGTGAAGACTGCATTTAAACAGAGATTAGCAACTTATCGCATAAATGCTATGGATATGCAGCAAGATATTATAGGATTTTTCAAGGGTGATAAAGACTTAATTATTGATCTCATAAAATCAAAGTATACAGATCAAAATTATAAAATCAATTTTGAGCTCTTTGCATACTATGTGAAGCACGGTAATTTGGATGATAATAATGACAATACAATAGAAAAAAAATTATTATCATTTAATACAAAATTCCATATCTTAACACCATATACGGATGTGAAAGAAATGTGTGAGGAGTTTATTGCTCTTATTGTGCGAAAAAGCGAAGAGTTTCAAGAAAGAGATAGTGGATGGGCATTGTACGCCGTATCACATTTGGAACTGAATGTAAACCATTTTGTACCTTTTCGTGTGGGATCCTCTACGTTTTTGCCGTTACCAAAGGACATCGCCAAGAAGAAGGCATGTATTAACATTCAAAATGGTGATGACAACGCTTGTATTGCCTGGTGCATCACTGCCGCTCTACGTCCAGTATCGACTCATTCCGATCGAACCAGCAGCTATCCACATTACACAAAGGTAGTTAATTTAAGCAATATTGAACTTCCATTCAATATATCGCAAACAACGTTATTAGAACGTCAAAATAATATAAGTATTAACATATACGGTCTTGAGTATAACAAATCATCTAACAAACACATAGTTGTGGGACCGTTGTATTTTTCTAAATGCAAACGTGATTTGCACGTAAATTTGCTTCTTATTGAAAAGACGCAAAACATAGAAAATGAAGAAAATAGTATACATCATTTTGTATTCATAAAAGATTTATCACGACTTATTGGTAGTGAAATTAGAACTAAGCAACATAAAACACATTTTTGCGATGGTTGTTTGCAATGGTTTAATAAATCTGTTACACTTAAAGATCATATCACATATGGCTGTTCAAATGTGTGTGTGCAAATGCCTTCAGCTGCAAATGCCTTCAGAAAATGAGCGATGTAGTTATGGAGAATGAATTATATTTTACAAATTTCGAACGTAAACTACATGTACCTTTTGTAGTTTACGCAGACTTCGAATCTATATTGAAACCAATTAGTACATGTGCACCAAACAATTTGTCGTCATATACGATTAAGACGGAAGAACATCAACCATATAGTTTTGCGTATTATATCGTATGCAATTATGATTCAAGCTTAAATAAGTATGTTACATACACCGGTTTAGATTGTGCAAAAGAATTTATTATACGTTTGTCCGATGATGTAAAGTATATTTATTCAAACTATTTAGCATCGTCAAAGCATATAAAAATGAAAGAACTTGATTTGTTACAAAATGTGGAATATTGTTTTGCGGATTACTGTCACATTTGTGAGCAAAATTTAGATAGAGACGGTAAACGGGATTGTGTTCGAGATCATTGTCATTTGACTGGTAATTTTCGCGGAGCAGCTCATTCAAACTGTAATTTACATTATAAAATTCCAAATTTTGTGCCAGTATATTTCCATAATCTAAGTGGATATGATGCTCATTTATTCGTCAAACAACTTTGTTTAACAAAAGAGAAAATAAATTTAATTGCGCAAAATAAAGAAAAATATATAAGTTTTAGCAAAAGAATTAAAGTTGATTATAATGCAAATACAAAACAGTTTTGTTTTATGTGGTTAAGATTTATAGATTCATTTAAATTTATGGCATCAAGTATTGATAAATTGGCATCAAATGTTAACGTTTTTAATCATACAAGAAGGTTTTTTATTGATGATGCAAAATTTACGCTTGTTACACGAAAGGGTGTTTTCCCTTATGAATATATTGATTCATTTGAGAAATTGAGCGAAACCGAATTGCCTCCAAAGGAAAAATTTTACAGTTCCCTTAAAAATTCATCTATTAGTGATAGTGATTATTTGCATGCTCAAAATGTATGGGAAACGTTTGGTTGTCAAAATTTGGGCGATTATTCAAATACAGGGTGCGGCACATAAACTTGCTGATTTGAAACGTTAATAAAAAGAAAAGTATTTCATGTATCGCCTGAATTCTTTCTGTATTGTATTGTTCATTTTCTGAATTTTAATTTTTTGTTTTTTTTTAAATGATATCAGACAAGTGACGCCCGTTATTCGTGAAACACTGATCCAAGCGCTTTTTATAGTTCTGCTCCACTCTTTCGAGCATATCGAGGGGAATGTTGGCGATAGCTTGGCGAATATTGTCCTTCAGGTGTTGCAGGGTCCGTGGTTTGTCATCATAGACAATGGATTTTAAATGTCCCCATAAAAAAAAGTCACAGGGAGACAAATCGGGGGAGCGCGCTGGCCACAGTAGGTCACCTCTCAATGAGATTAGACGCACACCATACAGTAACACGTTCACAATGAAGTGGTTTCTCAAAAAGTTCACGAGGATTAGAATCACTCCAATAACGCATGTTTTGTTTATTCACGTAGCCAGACAGGTGGAAATGGCCCTCATCGCTGAAAAACACGAGTGCGTCGTGAGGCAAGTTATTGAGCGCTTGACATGCAGTTTGCCGTGAAAGGTAATCGCGTTCAGTAAGCTCTTGCACCACAGCAAGTTTATAAGGATGAAACTTTAGATCGTTGTGAAGAATTCGTCTTACAGTTCGATCAGAAATCCGCTGAGCAACTGCTTGTTTGCGCGCCGAACGTCGCGGAGAGCGCAAAAATGACAGCCTCACTCTTTCGACGTTTTCTGGTGTTCTGCTAATTCTTTGACGTTCATTTCTTTTTCTTACAACACTGCCACTTTCTCTAAATGTGTCCACCCACGAAATAATTGATTGCCGGCCAGGAACAGAACCTGCAGGACGAATATTGAAGTGAGTTCGGAAGGCACGTTGTGTGGCGATCACTGAACGGCCATTAGAAAAGTAGGCTTCGACGGCGAACGCCCGCTCCTCTTTTGTCCAGTGCATGATGAAAACTGAATTGACTGGTAAAAAAACTTCAAGTCCCCTTCTATTGAATGAGACCCTCCCTGCCCTTCTCAGATCATGACTCACCCCATAGGAGCGAATTCAAATAAGCAAGTTTATGTGCCGCACCCTGTATATATGTTCAATCCGATGTACTTTTACTAGCTGACATTTTTGAAAGTTTTCACAAAACATGTTTCGAAACGTATGGTTTGGATGCTGCCCATTACTACACCGCACCAGGTCTTAGCTGGGATGCAATGTTAAAGTCAACAAAGATAAAATTAGACTTATTAACAGATTATGAAATGTATAACTTCATTCAAAATAGCATACGAGGTGGTATTTGTCAATGTTCATATCGTTATGCAAAAGCTAATAATACATTTCTGAAACAAAATTATGATTCATCAAAGCCTTCAACATTTTTATCTTATTGGGATGCAAATAATTTGTATGGATGGGCAATGTCACAAGCTCTACCGTTTGGAAATTTTACATGGGTTGATAATCATGTGAATTTTGATCTAATGTCTATTGCAGAGGACGATACATGGGGATATATATTAGATGTTGATATTGAATATCCAAGTTGTTTGCATGATTTGCATAATGATTTGCCATTTTTACCAGTGTCTAAAGCACCGCCAGGCTCAAAATACAAGAAACTTTTAACAACTTTAGAAAATAAACAAAATTATGTCGTCCATTATCGTCTTCTGCAACAAGCAGTTAAAAACGGATTAAAAGTAAGCAAAATTAATAGAATATTACGTTTTACGCAAAGCAAATGGTTGAAATCCTATATTGATTTAAATACGTTAAAACTCAAAATGCATTGAATGACTTTGAGAAAAATTTTTTTAAATTAATGAACAATGCAATATTTGGAAAGACAATGGAAAACATTTCGAAACGTGTTGATGTAAAATTAGTTACTGATTGGGAGAGCGATGGTAATTGTCGTGGTGCATCCTATTGGATTGCTAAACCTCATTTTCATAGTAGTAGTATTTATGATGAAAATTTAGTTGCAATACAAATGAACAAAATTAAAATACTTTATGATAAACCTATTTATGTAGGTTTTAGTATTCTTGATATATCAAAATATTTAATGTATGAATTTTTTTATGGCTTTGTCAAAGAAAAATTACCGTGTTCGAAATTATGCTATATCGATACGGATAGTTTAACGTTGTTAACTTATACTGACAATATTTATACTGTAATTATTGAAAATAGATCATATTTTGATACATCTAATTTTGATGTAAATAATCCCTATAATATAAAACTTATAAATAAAGCTGTTCCCGGTCTGTTCAAAGACGAATATGGTGGGCAAATTATGAGTGAATTTATAGGTTTGCGGGCAAAAATGTATGCACACCGCATTAATAATAATGAAGAAAATAAGAAAGCAAAAGGTGTTAATCAATTAGTAATTAAAAATCATTTAACATTTGATTTATATAAAAATTGTTTATTTAATAAACAAAAATACTATTGCAAACAATCATCG
The DNA here is from genome assembly GCA_963978815.1 of Aleochara curtula. Classification (NCBI taxonomy): domain Eukaryota; kingdom Metazoa; phylum Arthropoda; class Insecta; order Coleoptera; family Staphylinidae; genus Aleochara; species Aleochara curtula. The sequence goes on along the minus strand of OZ022215.1, from coordinate 9,787,726 downwards.
ATTCAATCATACCATCATCAATTATATACCGTTGTGCAAAATAAACTTTCGTTATCTTATGATGATAATAAAAGATTTATTAAAGATGATAATGATGACAATGATGATGCTGTTAATACTCTAGCATGGGGTCATTATAGCTTAAGGGAAAAATTGTTAGAAACGTAGTAATTTGTTTTTAATAAATATTATATGAATTGTGATTATTATTTATTTTCTTTTATTTTAATCAATATTGTATTTTTTAGTATGACGCATATCCTGTTAAGCTTGGTTTCATATTACAATCCATATTTCGTGCGGTTGTTGCAATTAGTAATTATTTTTGGTTTCCTATTCTACGCGATAGCAATTTAATCAATATTGTATTTTTTAGTATGATGCATATCCTGTTAAGCTTGGTTTCTTATTACAATCCATATTTTTTGCGGTTGTTGCAATTAGTAATTATTTTTGGTTTCCTATTCTTATTTTAGCTGATAACGTTTTATAAGAAACTTTTATTATCGGTGTGGGGGGCACGGTGGTGGTACTTCAACTTATATATAAAAGGCAATAGTAAAACAGTAAAATCAGTTGAAGATTTCTGTTGCAATTAATTACTTGTTACAAATAATGAATAACAACAAAAACCGTGTTGCTGTACTTGAACATAATACACCACCAAATCAACGTGGTGTAAAAAATATAATTAATATAAAGAAACGTGAAAATGAAATTAAAAAAACTTCAATTCTGAAGAGGAGACTCCTTTATGGAAATGGTATTAAAAAAGAAATGGATTCTGCTGATTCTGGTAATAATAATGAGAAATCTAATGGTAAGTAAAATTTTTTTATATAAATAATAATTAGATATATAATATTTTTTATTGTAGAGAGTACTGAAAAGGACCATTACCATGTAGATAATGAAGACGTCATTAGCATTAGCGATAGTGACGATGTTCATGATAACAACAATGCTGATAATGACAACAATAAAAAAGAAGAAGAAGATGACAACAATAAAAAAGAAGAAGATGCGATAATATTGGAATTAAATCAAATCGCAAATTCATCAAAAAGGAAGTTTATAGCAAAAAGCAGTTTAACAGTGAACAAATTATATAAGGTGGGCAGCTTCTTGTATATTAATACAAGATATGGCAAAAAATTAGCTGTAACCTTAAGTGAATTAAACGATGGGATCGTATTTCTACCGGAGAGGTTTAATAGCATCCTTAGAAATGATGAAGATTTCTCCCGATTATCAAGATCCCGAATGTCACTTTGTTATAAAGGAATTTTAAAATTAACAAATAACTTTAAGTATCATGAAATTGTATTTATCAAAGATGTATGAAAAAAACTAAATGTGTTTATCTTAAAATTATAATGTATGAAAAAAATATATATTGTTCTTTAGTATAAAACATGTATTTTTTCTTGATATTTCTGTTACATTTTGCTTTCCTTTGTATTATGTCAACCATATTCATGTTGGTTTCTAATTACATTAAATGCATTAATGCAGTTTAGATATTCATATATATACGATCGCATGAATTGTGTTCAGTCTATTGCTACAAATAATTCAGTTCAAACGATATTTCATTGTAAAACTATGAACAAAAATAATTTCCATAAATACTGTGGTGAAACTTATTATTAATAATAAGTTAAGTATTCCAGCATTATTAGGTAATGTCCCAAACCAGTTAATGCACGATATATTGAAGGTAAGTTTACTTTCAATAATTTAATAAAATATGTTATTGGGAGTGTATGTGTGTATGTAAAATAATATGATTTTAGGAACATTCGTACGAGCGATGGGAACGCTTGTTATATTCAGTGTCCAACATAACGGACAACGAATATAATGAATGGGCTAACGACACATCATGGGATGACTACAATTTTATTAATAAACTGGAAAGCAACAAGGACTTAAACATGATCCTAAACAACGAAGAATGGCACGAAATGCTTGAGCCATTCTTCATTAATAGAGAGGAAAGCAGCGACAACGAAGAAGATTATGATTACAGTGCATATGAGAATAATGTGGTTTTCAATTTCAATTATTTTCAAGTTAAAAACTTAAATCTTTGCGAAGATTGTTTCAATCATTCTAGAGAGTATTTATGTACTAATAGGATAAAAATAATTAATAGTCATCATTTTGTACATATTGATGAAGTGGCCACAAAACTGGGCTGCTTTAAATCGTGGTGTGAACTGTGTTTGCTAAAACCACTATTTAATATTAATGATGATACTTTCTTTTAATTTAATATCTTGTTGGATAAGGTATAATGATGTAATAAAAGAAAAAAACGAAGTAAAAATATTATAACTTATAATTCAATATTTTTAATAAAAAATATAATTAATAATAATGTTTATTTTAAATGACACATTTTACAATTTTTTCGACGTGGTGGTATACCATCAATATGTGTTCGCATCCATGGTTGATTATAATGTTCTTGACATGGTAGACTTCCAAGAACATCCGGATTATTTTTAAAAATATCCGGCAATGTGTCCCATATTTTTTCCAATTCCAAAGAATTTATATGACTTGTCAAATGTAAAATAAAACAGTTGTCACAACATTTGTAGTTGTTGCAACATTTAAAACAATTTTTACATGACATGTTGCCTTTTTGGAATCGTAAAATGCACTAATTACAACTTATATTAACCAGGACTATGTTTGCCAGCCAGCCAACGTGGTGGTGGAGGTGGTGATTCAATATAATTAATTAATTAATTAATTAACATGTTTATTTCAAGCAAAAAAATATATGTTCTCTCTCGTTTACAAATGTATGTAATAATTTGACATTGTGTCTACTGCACATAACGTTTGCTTTAAAATTATGATAACAACACGCTGGACATAATTGTTTTTCTAATTTCGGACAATCATTCACAAACTCCAAATTTATAATGTTTTGATAATAGGGCTTTAATATATCCATTTTTTGTGCCCCCTTCACAAAAACTAAGTCGGCCTGGTACGTTGAAAATATATGTTTCACATCTTCTGAATTGATGAATCCAAATGTATATGAGAGTCTATGGTGGTTCTTTTCACACCAACGTGTTGTTCTTTGCACCGTCGGATTTAGGTGACTAAAATGTATTGGTGATTTTATTAAGTAGTTGAAAATATTTTCACCATCATAGGTTAATGCAATTTCTTTTGGTGAAAAATGCGGTGTGTTGACACATTGGATATCAATAAAGAGAACTTTCTTTTCTGACATTTTTTTTCTTTTTGAATGCACACACTTGTTGAAGTGAATGGATACTGCGTTTATGTGTTAATGTATTGAATCTCATACCACATAGCCAATGGTACTGGTGGGGGGTTTTATGTGGGGTAAAAGCTATGCATGTCTTATACTATTATACTATTTTTTATACTATTATACTATCTTATACTATTTTCCGAACGATTCCAGTTAATGGTGTGTATTCGATTAATGAATCGTAAAGAATAAGGCAATATGCTTTCGTATCATCATCAAACATATTAAATGCTTCCATTTCAATCTGTAAATCGATTGTTGCAGATTTTATATTTTCGTTTTGTTTAGTAACATCAAAAACGAAGAATGGATGATCTTTAAATTCTTTATAATTCAGTTGAGGTGATGATAAACTTTCCGCTTGGTAATAATAAGAAGATTGAAATGCAGTATACATATTGTATGCTGTCAAATAATTACCATTTTGAAAATTTAAATTTAAATTGTCATATGGGTATGAAGCTGAATTCAAATATATTTTAATGTTTCGAATATTGCAATGATTAAATTCGGTAACATCAACATTATGGTTATTTTTCTTATTTGTTTGAAAGCAAACAATAACATATCGTGGTCGCTCTAGTGACGTCGATGTTTTTACCGACCAAATGTCCTTATCACTTCGTTTAAACGCCGGTAATTCATGCAACTCCCATTTACGGAACGGCATTAAAATACTTTTATCAGCTTTAAGCAAATTAAGAAAATGTACACGTGATGAATCATTCATATCAATGTGTGGTACATGCCATTCGACTCTGGTTAAATTGAACTCTACATTATTTGAGCCAATGCACACTGGGCCAGAAAGCCCGATTTTCGGACATTACTTAATATCTCAGAAACTACCCAAGCGATTTCATTTATTCAAATTGCGTAAATTAAACAAAATTTGTAGTCATTTTGTAGTTTGAACGATAACACAGAATTGTGTAAATTACGCGAAAAGTGATTAATTTCGTAATAAAATGGAGCCAAATAAAAGGCCATCTATCATGCATAGATCCTAAATTCGGTACAGAGTGCAATAATAACTACCATAAAGTTGGTATTTCCAAAAATTTGTATTGTGTAGTACAACTCAGACAGTTTAAATGTCTCTTTAAATGCGGAGCCAGACGTTTTCTAGGTATAACGAACCGAACATATGCGGGCGAGCATTGTGTTCGAGCCATTGTAAAACGAGTCCCATTTATTTTGCAATAGAATTTTGTTGATATTAAAAAATTGTTTAACTTCTTAGTACTACAAATGTATAATTTATTTGGCCATAGAAAACACAATTCAAATTTTGAAAATCGGTTGGTTAGAAGTTGAGATACGGGGGCTAAACCGACAATGTGCTTGTCGAAAATGCATCGATACCTGCTTCAAAAATCACGAAATTTGATAAAATTTTCATCTTCAAATCAATATAGCGCGCGAATGCGTATGGATGCCGTAATACAGACCTAGTACATCAGAAAATTTAGAACAATATCTATAGAATGGTATAAATCTTAATTTAGCACAATTTAGCACACATTACTAAAACTCTATTCAAAGTTTTTTTTCTTTCCGAAAATTTGCCATTTTTTAAACGGAAATTACAACCATAATTATTTATGTAAATGTACTAAATTTTACATATTATTATGCTGTTTTAGACACCCTTTCCATTGGTATAATTGGTTTTCTTTAATTATTTCCCAGTTTGGAGATAATGAATTTCAAACTCAAGACATAGTTTTGCTACCAACTTCGACTTGAAATTTGTTTGACTTTGGAGCGAAATTGTTGCTAAACTAATTGTCCGATTGAAATAAAATTTGCAGATTTATAAAATTCAGCTAATCCTTCACCGATTCCCCGAAAAAAAAATTTGAAAAAGTTGATATTTCGATTTGCCACAATGTCCGGTCAGGGCCCAGTGTGCAATGTAGCAATTCTTATCTACACCTGACCGCAACATGATTAATTCTTGACGAGCATTTATAATTACTTTATTGTAATCTTCGGCAAAGCCTAATAGCCGATTTAGAGGAATTTGTGCAAAAAATGTTTTGTTAGTTTTATCAAATGTACTTAATTGATTCGACTCTTCCCATCCGAAACGAATGTATTGATTTGAGTTATTTGCTTTGCATGAAAGATAATTTTTAATAGTAGTTGTTGTCCCTACATCAGAAACCTTATCTATTTCAACACCATTAATTTCATATCTTATTTCTTGAAACAAATAACAATATGCATTTCTTGTTAATTTGAATGCAGCTTCTTCTGCTGCTGGTATATTAATTTCACCCTCAATGTAAATATAACTTTTATATGGCTTTGTGTATTGATCCTGTTGCTGTATTAAAATACGAATCTCATCATTCTGTTTTAAATTATTTGCACGTGGTTGGTACGTGTGAAACTGCTCCCTAACTACACTATCATCTACATTAATTTTCTCTAAAATATTTAAATCACTATTCATTTTTTTTTCCTTTATTGAGCTTATAACCAAGCTTAATCAACTTAATTTTATTTGCAGCACTTAACACCTTGCCGTGTTTTTTATAACTGACTGGTTCTTTCTTTTTTTTCTTGGATTTTATACTCTTTTTACGTAAAAAAGGTTGATGATATTGTTGTTGATGAATATTACTATTAAAAACTAACCCCATTTCTTCGTCGCAATTCTAAACGAATCACAATTTTTTCACCTCTAAAATTCACTGGTCGATCGTCTTGATCAAGCAGTCTTAATACAATACTACTAATATATGATGTGTTGACGGCTAAATATATAAGATTTCTTGGCTCAATGTTAATTGCATATCCTGGATCAACTTGAGGAGAGTATTCAAATAATGTGTGCGACTCCTCATTACCATAATATGCTCCTTTTATAATATTACATTCAACTCTAATACTTGTTACTCTTATAATATTTACCGGCAAATCAGATGAATACCATTTGTCAGCTTCTAAAAGTTGGTTGCCTGAAAATCCTAATATTTTTGCAATTGAATCTTTTTTCGAAAAGTCAATATCAAATTTGCACTTTATTTCTGTTTTTATTGTATTATTATTGGCTCTAAGTTCTACGGGTTTATTATCCAATATATTATGATTCATTGTTATTGTCTTTTGTAAGTACTTTTCAATGTCTCTAATTTCATATGACCCCGTTGGAATTGTAATTACATTATTTTTATCATAATAAAATTTATTACATCCTTCTTCAATGTTTGGCACCGTGTTGTACGTATATAATCCAATAACTGCCAAGTCGTAATTTCCATCAGAAATATCAATAGGTGGATAAAAATCTGCTTGTAATGTATTACTCGTACTTTGTAACGTGAATGTTAACGACATTATGGTTTACTAAGTAAAAATTCAATACACAAATTACCACAATTAAAATTAGTATATGATTGATACTTTTGATAATTATAAAAAATTTCACAATTAGCAAAATAATTTTGCACTTCTTTTGGTGGTGCTAGATTACCGAAACTGTCAAAATATCGTACAATATTGCCTTGCTTTTTATATGCTACCCAATGAGTACCGTTTGATCGTATGGAATCTAAATTAATGACACCAGATTCAATATTTTTAGGTTTCGAAGGTAACGTGTCACGCATATAAACTCCTCGAAAATGGGGAATATATTTTGCTCCAAATATTTTTATATCTTGATCATTAAGCGCTATATTTTTAGGTAGCAATTTTAAAAGTTTTTTGAACATGTTCGTTCTTGTTTACCGGTGTATAAACCATAACCATTTTTATATGGTTTAAGATAAAGGCCAGATCCAGTTTTACCAATAGCAATTGCTTCCATTTTATTATTATGTCGTTTGGTTTCTTCTAGATTTTTTCGTGCACTTTGTGCATCTTTTATAGTCTTTGCAATTGCAGCAGCACCCCCTGATAATGTACCCAATGCACTTAATCCAGCAAAAATTGGTAGTAAAGGAAGAATTCCTCCATATTTTGGTAACGGAATTACACGTGGATGTACCACTTTATGTTTACCTCCAACTTCTCTTACTGCATTTCTTGCTGCCTTTAATGCAATGCTTCCACCATCTAATAGATCTTTAAACGCACTGCTTCTATTTTTTAATGTATTGCGAATTTTAGTAAATATTTTTTTACTACTAGTAGCTTTACCCTTTTTGCCTTTTTTTCCATTTTTGTCATTTTTGTTACTCTTCTTCTTAACCTAGCCCCAATTTGCGCTTCATTTTCATAGCCGTAGTAACTGCCCAAGCACTTGCTTTTTCACCTAATTTTGCGTCGTTTGATTTTACACGTTGCCAAGCGGCTTCTTCAAGTATTTTGTCAGCTTTGTGCCTCTCCTGGAGAGATTTTTCTTTAGAATACACAATATCATGTTCTCTACATGCTGCGTCTAAACCATTTATACCCTGATCTCCACGTTTTATGCGTTTTTGTAGCTTTGTTCCAGGTCCACAAAATTGGTAACCTGACAAATGCGCCTCAAATGGGAGCTTGTTAATTACTGAATTTACCAAACCTTTACCAATTTTCTTTTTTATATTGTTTCGTTTTGCACGTACCATACTGAATAACAATTTAAACCAAAAGTGGTAGCTATATATATATACGCATATGTGTAACTCATATATACAATTAGTTCATAATGAAGATAGTTAAACATAAAACAAGTTTACCGATTTTAAATTTAGATGATATTGTGAAAACAAGAAAAAAAGTTAGAAAAAAACATGGTGAATTATTTCCTAATACAATACGATCATTAATATGTGGTCCCTCAAATTGTGGTAAATCGAATGTAATGCTTTCGCTTTTGTTCGATAAAAATGGACTCAAATTTGAAAATGTGTATATTTACTCAAAATCGCTTTATCAACCAAAATATGAGTATTTAAAAAATGTATTGAAAAATCTAAAAGGTGTAGGATATTATGCATATAAAGAGAATGATGAAATTATTAATATTGATAAAGAGAAAGAAAATTCTATTTTTATATTTGATGATGTTGCATGTTGTAATCAAGATATAAAACGTGAATATTTTAGTATGGGTCGACATAAATCAGTTGACTCATTTTATTTATGCCAAACATATACCCGCGTTCCAAAACATTTGATTCGTGACAATGCTAATTTTATAATACTATTTAAACAAGATGATTTAAATTTGAAGCATGTATATCAAGATCATGTAGGATCCGATATGTCTTTTGAGACGTTCAAAAATGTATGTTCAAAATGTTGGCAAAAAAATATGACTTTTTAGTGATCGATAAAGATAGTGATATAAATAAAGGACGATATAGGAAAAATTTTGATTCCATTATATTACTTGACAAATTATAATTAAGTACCATTATAGTTTTCGTTCTTCATGCATTAGGATACAAAGCTTAACATGTCGAAAAGCAAAAAAGTGCAAAAAGAACCTTTAATAATTAATAATATAAAAAAAATTTCCGAATTGAAGAAAAATATTCGTGGAAAAGTTTTAGCATTAAAATTAAATAAGTCTGAAGCAGATCGTGATTTTAGGCAATCGTATGATCAAATAATAAATCCAATTAATCAACTTGTACAGCATGTAGTTTCATCAAATAATAAATCATCATCACCTCCATCGAATACAGTTAAAAAAGAAAAACAAGAACCTATGAATATTATTGACAATACTGGTGGGGATGAGGAAGAAGATGATGAATATGAAGACGTTAAGAATGAATTTAATATATGCCAAGAAGAAAATTCAATTAATGAAAATTTATTGCTCACATATATAGACAACATGAAAACAGAAAACAGATAAAAAAAACAGATAAAAAAACTGAATATGATCAGACATATGGTATTACGATAAATCCTGAAAATAATGAACTCACTTTAGGAAAAGATGGTTCTACCATAAAAACACAAAATGGTGATTTCATTTTAAATAAACATCGGTATAAAGGTTCACCGGGGCTATATGATTTACTATTTATGAAAATACCAAAATATTATACAAAAGAAGATAATGAACAATATGTAGAAATGTTAAAAGACAGTAAAGTAATATATTTAAATAACGATCCATCAAAACGCATTAAAGGAAATGGATCAAAGAAATATATCACAATAATTAAGCCAATGTTGCAAAAAAAATATGGTGAGGGATTTGATTCATTACTTAAGGTGGAGAACAAACCATTCAAGACAATTTATTGGGATGATCCTAATGAGTTGGTTGAGCGTTTAGTATTACTACATGCATCACAACAGGCTGGTAACAATATTCACCAGAACGAAATTATATCAATTGAAGAAGAGTTGCGAGAGGCAAACATTATTAAATAATGGATTACAATAAAACAAAGAAGCAGAAACAGAAGAAAAAAAACGTTAACTTTAGTGAATGTATAAGTATATATTATTATGAACCTATAGAATTAGAACATGATGTGAATTGGACGAATAGTGCAATCGATAGATTACGTTTCCAGAATCGTATAAATAGTGTTGAGCTGTTATTAACTCCAATACTGTTGAAACAGTTGAGCTATGAGTATGAATAAATTTGGCCAAAATTCAAAAAAGCATCATTTGAATCTTCAACCAGGACCTCCAGGTGTTGGTTTCAAGTTAACAAAAGATGGCAATTTTGATATGGAAAATAGACGATTGGTAAATATTGCATCTAACCATTCACTAGAGCATGAAGCTGTATCAAAGCAGTATATTGATAAAATTGTGTTGGATTCTTATAACCTTATTATAAATGAATTAAAATCTACATTAAAAAAATATGATACTTCAATCCTTAACCTTACACAATCAACAAATAATAAAATGGTTCGTTTTGATAAAGAAAAGGAAGAAATTAAACAAAGTTTACAAGAAAACAAAGAAGAAGTAATTGCTTTTTATCAACACACTATAAACGAAATGAATACGAAATTGGATTTACAAAATGCAAACACCTTACAATTGGTGGTCCAAGAAGTGGAAAGATTGGTAAAATTATGTAAAAATAATGAGTGCGTTTAATAATCACATGTTAATTTAAAGAAAGTTTATGAGCTTATATTTACGGAATATAAACATATTCACATTTTAGTGAAATCATTATTACAAAATGTAAACGATCGGTTGAATAGAAATAGGACGAGAATGGTTAAAAGGTCTTCATTTCTACTTGAGTTACTTAAAGCGAATCATGTGACAAATTTACCAAAATTTGATCTAAGTTTTATGGAAATTACTTTACCAGACTCTTTGACGACTTTACCGGACGATATCACATTAGAGAAATCATTTACTCCAAAAGTATAATACAATGAGTAAGAAAGCATTAAAGATGATGGATACGCGCGAAGTAGTCATTCGTGAACTTCATAAACCTGCTAGAAAACATTATAAACGTCGTCGGACTATAGTTTATGGAATTGATGATCAATGGCAAGCTGATTTGGCGGAATATCAACAATTTAGTACATACAATAGTGGATTTAAATATATTTTAGTTGTAATTGATTGCTTTTCCAAATTTGTATGGACGGTGGCACTTAAGGATAAAACGGCATTAAGCATTACAAACGGAATGAATAATATATTGACTCATCAAACAACACGTCGTCCAAATAATATACAAACGGATAATGGTAAAGAATTTTATAATAAACATTTTGATAAATTAATAAAATCTCATAAAATAAATCATTATTCCACGTATACAACTCTTAAAGCAAGCATGGTGGAGCGTGTTATTAGAACTTTAAAATCAATGATTTCAATAGAGTTTACAAAGAACGGTAATGTTAAATGGAAACCAATATTGCCCGTTATTACCGATACATACAATAATCGAAAACATTCTACTATCAATATCCGACCGACTGATGTGAAGGGTAAAACAATTGAGAAAAGATTATTAAATACAGTGTACTCTAATGCGAAAATAGCTGGTATTGGTAAATTTAAGGTTGGTGATACGGTTCGCATCAGTAAGCAGAAAGCTCTCTTTGACAAAGGTTATACGCGTAGTTGGAGTACTGAATTGTTTAAAATAACTAAAGTAAATATTACAAATCCTGTTACATATTTATTAGAAGATTCGAAAAAACAGCCTATACTTGGTGCATTTTACGAAGAAGAATTGCAAAAAGTAAAACATAGTGACGTATATTTAATTGAAAAAGTTTTACGTAAAAAAGGAACAAAAATTTATGTAAAGTGGCTTGGCTTGGACAAATCACATAATAGTTGGATTTCCGCAAATAACTTTGTATAATGACTTCCATAAATAAACTAATAATTATAAGTGTCCTAACTCATTGTGTAATTACACACAATAAGTGATGCCGAAAATATTCTATTGTATTATGAAACCGTTGAAGTAATGTATGAAATAATTTTATTCCACTTTGATATTTTTATTGTTAATCTTAAGAACCATATAATTGTTAGTGATGAAGTTAATAAATAAATAATATACAAAATCTGTAATTTATTTCATCATCAACATAATCATCATTGCGATAATACATACACCAGATGTTTTAATGTTCATTCAACTTGAAATACATGACATTATTATTAATGCTTGCTTAAAGCGAATTAGAGTAACACGGAATCTGCTGACTGCTGAAAAACACAACATCCGATATGCACTCTCGCGCGCACAACCGTGCTCACACACACACACGCGCGCGCACGACCGTGCTCACACACACAAACGCGCGCGCACGACCGTGCTCACACACACCCACGCGCGCGCGCGCACTCACATTTACCATACTTCGTTGGTGACGCATCACCACCTCAGTGAGGTGGAGGTGGGTCTAGAATCGGCCCTAATACTCTACTCCTCTTTTTTCGCTAGGAACTCACCCATGCCAAGACTCTCCTGACCTAACCGGGGCCAAGCGTTCTGTTGAAAATCGAGCATTCCTAAAGAAATTGTTAAACAAAGAGGATTTTTAAAAACAATTTGTTTTAAATAAAAGTTGCTTTCCTCTTTTTTCGCTAGGAACTCACACATGCCAAGACTCTCCTGACCTAACCGGGGCCAAGCGTTCTGTTGAAAATCGAGCATTCATAAAGAAATTGTTGAACAAAAAAGATGTTTAAAAACAATTTGTTTTAAAAAAAAAGTTGCTTTCCTCTTTTTTCGCTAGGAACTCACACATGCCAAGACTCTCCTGACCTAACCGGGGCCAAGCGTTCTGTTGAAAATCGAGCATTCATAAAGAAATTGATGAACAAAAAAGATGTTTAAAAACATATTTGTTTTAAATAAAAGTTGCTTTCCTCTTTTTTCGCTAGGAACTCACACATACCAAGACTCTCCTGACCTAACCGGGGCCAAGCGTTCTGTTGAAAATCGAGCATTCCTAAAGAAATTGTTAAACAAAGAGGATTTTTAAAAACAATTTGTTTTAAATAAAAGTTGCTTTCCTCTTTTTTCGCTAGGAACTCACACATACCAAGACTCTCCTGACCTAACCGGGGCCAAGCGTTCTGTTGAAAATCGAGCATTCATAAAGAAATTGTTGAACAAAAAAGATGTTTAAAAACAATTTGTTTAAAAAAAAAAGTTGCTTTCCTCTTTTTTCGCTAGGAACTCACACATGAGAAGACTCTCCTGACCTAACCGGGGCCAAGCGTTCTGTTGAAAATCGAGCATTCCTAAAGAAATTGTTAAACAAAGAGGATTTTTAAAAACAATTTGTTTTAAATAAAAGTTGCTTTCCTCTTTTTTCGCTAGGAACTCACACATACCAAGACTCTCCTGACTTAACCGGGGCCAATCGTTCTGTTAAAAATCGAGCATTCATAAAGAAATTGTTAAACAAAAAAGATATTTAAAAACAATTTGTTTAAAAAAAAAGTTGCTTTCCTCTTTTTTCGCTAGGAACTCTCACATACCAAAACTCTCCTGACCTAACCGGGGCCAATCGGTCTGTTAAAAATCGAGCATTCATAAAGAAATTGTTGAACAAAAAAGATGTTTAAAAACAATTTGTTTTTAAATAAAAGTTGCTTTCCTCTTTTTTCGCTAGGAACTCACACATACCAAAACTCTCCTGACCTAACCGGGGCCAAGCGTTCTGTTGAAAATCGAGCATTCATAAAGAAATTGTTGAACAAAAAAGATATTTAAAAACAATTTGTTTAAAAAAAAAAGTTGCTTTCCTCTTTTTTCGCTAGGAACTCACACATACCAAGACTCTCCTGACCTAACCGGGGCCAAGCGTGCTGTTGAAAATCGAGCATTCCTAAAGAAATTGTTAAACAAAGAGGATTTTTAAAAACAATTTGTTTTTAAATAAAAGTTGCTTTCCTCTTTTTTCGCTAGGAACTCACACATACCAAGACTCTCCTGACCTAACCGGGGCCAAGCGTTCTGTTAAAAATCGAGCATTCATAAAGAAATTGTTGAACAAAAAAGATTTTTAAAAACAATTTGTTTTAAAAAAAAGTTGCTTTCCTCTTTTTTCGCTAGGAACTCACACATACCAAGACTCTCCTGACCTAACCGGGGCCAAGCGTTCTGTTGAAAATCGAGCATTCATAAAGAAATTGTTGAACAAAAAGATGTTTAAAAACAATTTGTTTTTAAATAAAAGTTGCTTTCCTCTTTTTTCGCTAGGAACTTACACATACCAAGACTCTCCTGACCTAACCGGGGCCAAGCGATCTGTTGAAAATCGAGCATTCATAAAGAAATTGTTGAACAAAAAAAATGTTTAAAAACAATTTGTTTTAAAAAAAAGTTGCTTTCCTCTTTTTTCGCTAGGAACTCTCACATACCAAAACTCTCCTGACCTAACCGGGGCCAATCGGTCTGTTAAAAATCGAGCATTCATAAAGAAATTGTTGAACAAAAAAAATGTTTAAAAACAATTTGTTTTAAAAAAAGTTGCTTTCCTCTTTTTTCGCTAGGAACTCACACATACCAAGACTCTCCTGACCTAACCGGGGCCAAGCGTTCTGTTAAAAATCGAGCATTCATAAAGAAATTGTTGAACAAAAAAGATGTTCAAAAACAATTTGTTTTAAAAAAAAGTTGCTTTCCTCTTTTTTCGCTAGGAACTCTCACATACCAAAACTCTCCTGACCTAACCGGGGCCAATCGGTCTGTTAAAAATCGAGCATTCATAAAGAAATTGTTGAACAAAAAAGATGTTTAAAAACAATTTGTTTTTAAATAAAAGTTGCTTTCCTCTTTTTTCGCTAGGAACTCACACATACCAAAACTCTCCTGACCTAACCGGGGCCAAGCGTTCTGTTGAAAATCGAGCATTCATAAAGAAATTGTTGAACAAAAAAGATGTTTAAAAACAATTTGTTTTTAAATAAAAGTTGCTTTCCTCTTTTTTCGCTAGGAACTCACACATACCAAAACTCTCCTGACCTAACCGGGGCCAAGCGTGCTGTTGAAAATCGAGCATTCCTAAAGAAATTGTTAAACAAAGAGGATTTTTAAAAACAATTTGTTTTTAAATAAAAATTGCTTTCCTCTTTTTTCGCTAGGAACTCACACATACCAAGACTCTCCTGACCTAACCGGGGCCAAGCGTTCTGTTGAAAATCGAGCATTCCTAAAGAAATTGTTAAACAAAGAGGATTTTTAAAAACAATTTGTTTTTAAATAAAAGTTGCTTTCCTCTTTTTTCGCTAGGAACTCACACATACCAAGACTCTCCTGACCTAACCAGGGCCAAGCGTTCTGTTGAAAATCGAGCATTCCTAAAGAAATTGTTGAACAAAAAAGATATTTAAAAACAATTTGTTTAAAAAAAAAAGTTGCTTTCCTCTTTTTTCGCTAGGAACTCACACATACCAAGACTCTCCTGACCTAACCAGGGCCAAGCGTTCTGTTGAAAATCGAGCATTCCTAAAGAAATTGTTGAACAAAAAAGATATTTAAAAACAATTTGTTTAAAAAAAAAAGTTGCTTTCCTCTTTTTTCGCTAGGAACTCACACATACCAAGACTCTCCTGACCTAACCGGGGCCAAGCGTTCTGTTGAAAATCGAGCATTCATAAAGAAATTGTTGAACAAAAAAGATATTTAAAAACAATTTGTTTAAAAAAAAAAGTTGCTTTCCTCTTTTTTCGCTAGGAACTCACACATACCAAGACTCTCCTGACCTAACCGGGGCCAAGCGTTCTGTTGAAAATCGAGCATTCCTAAAGAAATTGTTGAACAAAAAAGATATTTAAAAACAATTTGTTTAAAAAAAAAAGTTGCTTTCCTCTTTTTTCGCTAGGAACTCACACATACCAAGACTCTCCTGACCTAACCGGGGCCAAGCGTTCTGTTGAAAATCGAGCATTCCTAAAGAAATTGTTGAACAAAAAAGATATTTAAAAACAATTTGTTTAAAAAAAAAAGTTGCTTTCCTCTTTTTTCGCTAGGAACTCACACATACCAAGACTCTCCTGACCTAACCGGGGCCAAGCGTTCTGTTGAAAATCGAGCATTCATAAAGAAATTGTTAAACAAAGAGGATTTTTAAAAACAATTTGTTTTTAAATAAAAGTTGCTTTCCTCTTTTTTCGCTAGGAACACACACATACCAAGACTCTCCTGACCTAACCGGGGCCAAGCGTTCTGTTGAAAATCGAGCATTCCTAAAGAAATTGTTAAACAAAGAGGATTTTTAAAAACAATTTGTTTTTAAATAAAAGTTGCTTTCCTCTTTTTTCGCTAGGAACTCACACATACCAAGACTCTCCTGACCTAACCGGGGCCAAGCGTTCTGTTGAAAATCGAGCATTCATAAAGAAATTGTTGAACAAAAAAGATGTTTAAAAACAATTTGTTTTAAAAAAGAAGTTGCTTTCCTATTTTTTCGCTAGGAACTCACACCATACCAAGACTCTCCTGACCTAACCGGGGCCATGCGTTCTGTTGAAAATCGAGCATTCATAAAGAAATTGTTGAACAAAAAAGATGCTTAAAAACAATTTGTTTTTAAAAAAAAGTTGCTTTCCTCTTTTTTCGCTAGGAAGTCACACCATACCAAGACTCTCCTGACCTAACCGGGGCCAAGCGTTCTGTTGAAAATCGAGCATTCATAAAGAAATTGTTGAACAAAAAAGATGTTTAAAAACAATTTGTTTAAAAAAAAAAGTTGCTTTCCTCTTTTTTCGCTAGGAACTCACACCATACCAAGACTCTCCTGACATAACCGGGTCCAAGCGTTCTGTTGAAAATCGAGCATTCCTAAAGAAATTGTTAAACAAAGAGGATTTTTAAAAACAATTTGTTTTTAAATAAAAGTTGCTTTCCTCTTTTTTCGCTAGGAACTCACACATACCAAGACTCTCCTGACCTAACCGGGGCCAAGCGTTCTGTTGAAAATCGAGCATTCATAAAGAAATTGTTAAACAAAGAGGATTTTTAAAAACAATTTGTTTTTAAATAAAAGTTGCTTTCCTCTTTTTTCGCTAGGAACTCACACATACCAAGACTCTCCTGACCTAACCGGGGCCAAGCGTTCTGTTGAAAATCGAGCATTCATAAAGAAATTGTTAAACAAAGAGGATTTTTAAAAACAATTTGTTTTTAAATAAAAGTTGCTTTCCTCTTTTTTCGCTAGGAACTCACACATACCAAAACTCTCCTGACCTAACCGGGGCCAAGCGTTCTGTTGAAAATCGAGCATTCATAAAGAAATTGTTGAACAAAAAAGATATTTAAAAACAATTTGTTTAAAAAAAAAAGTTGCTTTCCTCTTTTTTCGCTAGGAACTCACACATACCAAGACTCTCCTGACCTAACCGGGGCCAAGCGTGCTGTTGAAAATCGAGCATTCCTAAAGAAATTGTTAAACAAAGAGGATTTTTAAAAACAATTTGTTTTTAAATAAAAGTTGCTTTCCTCTTTTTTCGCTAGGAACTCACACATACCAAGACTCTCCTGACCTAACCGGGGCCAAGCGTTCTGTTAAAAATCGAGCATTCATAAAGAAATTGTTGAACAAAAAAGATTTTTAAAAACAATTTGTTTTAAAAAAAAGTTGCTTTCCTCTTTTTTCGCTAGGAACTTACACATACCAAGACTCTCCTGACCTAACCGGGGCCAAGCGATCTGTTAAAAATCGAGCATTCATAAAGAAATTGTTGAACAAAAAAAATGTTTAAAAACAATTTGTTTTAAAAAAAGTTGCTTTCCTCTTTTTTCGCTAGGAACTCACACATACCAAGACTCTCCTGACCTAACCGGGGCCAAGCGTTCTGTTAAAAATCGAGCATTCATAAAGAAATTGTTGAACAAAAAAGATGTTCAAAAACAATTTGTTTTAAAAAAAAGTTGCTTTCCTCTTTTTTCGCTAGGAACTCTCACATACCAAAACTCTCCTGACCTAACCGGGGCCAATCGGTCTGTTAAAAATCGAGCATTCATAAAGAAATTGTTGAACAAAAAAGATTTTTAAAAACAATTTGTTTAAAAAAAAAAGTTGCTTTCCTCTTTTTTCGCTAGGAACTCTCACATACCAAAACTCTCCTGACCTAACCGGGGCCAATCGGTCTGTTAAAAATCGAGCATTCATAAAGAAATTGTTGAACAAAAAAGATGTTTAAAAACAATTTGTTTTTAAATAAAAGTTGCTTTCCTCTTTTTTCGCTAGGAACTCACACATACCAAAACTCTCCTGACCTAACCGGGGCCAAGCGTTCTGTTGAAAATCGAGCATTCATAAAGAAATTGTTGAACAAAAAAGATATTTAAAAACAATTTGTTTAAAAAAAAAAGTTGCTTTCCTCTTTTTTCGCTAGGAACTCACACATACCAAGACTCTCCTGACCTAACCGGGGCCAAGCGTGCTGTTGAAAATCGAGCATTCCTAAAGAAATTGTTAAACAAAGAGGATTTTTAAAAACAATTTGTTTTTAAATAAAAGTTGCTTTCCTCTTTTTTCGCTAGGAACTCACACATACCAAAACTCTCCTGACCTAACCGGGGCCAAGCGTTCTGTTGAAAATCGAGCATTCATAAAGAAATTGTTGAACAAAAAAGATATTTAAAAACAATTTGTTTAAAAAAAAAAGTTGCTTTCCTCTTTTTTCGCTAGGAACTCACACATACCAAGACTCTCCTGACCTAACCGGGGCCAAGCGTGCTGTTGAAAATCGAGCATTCCTAAAGAAATTGTTAAACAAAGAGGATTTTTAAAAATAATTTGTTTTTAAATAAAAATTGCTTTCCTCTTTTTTCGCTAGGAACTCACACATACCAAGACTCTCCTGACCTAACCGGGGGCAAGCGTTCTGTTGAAAATCGAGCATTCATAAAGAAATTGTTGAACAAAAAAGATGTTTAAAAACAATTTGTTTAAAAAAAAAGTTGCTTTCCTCTTTTTTCGCTAGGAACTCACACCATACCAAGACTCTCCTGACCTAACCGGGGCCAAGCGTTCTGTTGAAAATCGAGCATTCCTAAAGAAATTGTTAAACAAAGAGGATTTTTAAAAACAATTTGTTTTTAAATAAAAGTTGCTTTCCTCTTTTTTCGCTAGGAACTCACACATACCAAGACTCTCCTGACCTAACCAGGGCCAAGCGTTCTGTTGAAAATCGAGCATTCCTAAAGAAATTGTTGAACAAAAAAGATATTTAAAAACAATTTGTTTAAAAAAAAAAGTTGCTTTCCTCTTTTTTCGCTAGGAACTCACACATACCAAGACTCTCCTGACCTAACCAGGGCCAAGCGTTCTGTTGAAAATCGAGCATTCCTAAAGAAATTGTTGAACAAAAAAGATATTTAAAAACAATTTGTTTAAAAAAAAAAGTTGCTTTCCTCTTTTTTCGCTAGGAACTCACACATACCAAGACTCTCCTGACCTAACCGGGGCCAAGCGTTCTGTTGAAAATCGAGCATTCATAAAGAAATTGTTGAACAAAAAAGATATTTAAAAACAATTTGTTTAAAAAAAAAAGTTGCTTTCCTCTTTTTTCGCTAGGAACTCACACATACCAAGACTCTCCTGACCTAACCGGGGCCAAGCGTTCTGTTGAAAATCGAGCATTCCTAAAGAAATTGTTGAACAAAAAAGATATTTAAAAACAATTTGTTTAAAAAAAAAAGTTGCTTTCCTCTTTTTTCGCTAGGAACTCACACATACCAAGACTCTCCTGACCTAACCGGGGCCAAGCGTTCTGTTGAAAATCGAGCATTCCTAAAGAAATTGTTGAACAAAAAAGATATTTAAAAACAATTTGTTTAAAAAAAAAAGTTGCTTTCCTCTTTTTTCGCTAGGAACTCACACATACCAAGACTCTCCTGACCTAACCGGGGCCAAGCGTTCTGTTGAAAATCGAGCATTCCTAAAGAAATTGTTGAACAAAAAAGATATTTAAAAACAATTTGTTTAAAAAAAAAAGTTGCTTTCCTCTTTTTTCGCTAGGAACTCACACATACCAAGACTCTCCTGACCTAACCAGGGCCAAGCGTTCTGTTGAAAATCGAGCATTCCTAAAGAAATTGTTGAACAAAAAAGATATTTAAAAACAATTTGTTTAAAAAAAAAAGTTGCTTTCCTCTTTTTTCGCTAGGAACTCACACATACCAAGACTCTCCTGACCTAACCGGGGCCAAGCGTTCTGTTGAAAATCGAGCATTCCTAAAGAAATTGTTGAACAAAAAAGATATTTAAAAACAATTTGTTTAAAAAAAAAAGTTGCTTTCCTCTTTTTTCGCTAGGAACTCACACATACCAAGACTCTCCTGACCTAACCAGGGCCAAGCGTTCTGTTGAAAATCGAGCATTCCTAAAGAAATTGTTGAACAAAAAAGATATTTAAAAACAATTTGTTTAAAAAAAAAAGTTGCTTTCCTCTTTTTTCGCTAGGAACTCACACATACCAAGACTCTCCTGACCTAACCAGGGCCAAGCGTTCTGTTGAAAATCGAGCATTCCTAAAGAAATTGTTGAACAAAAAAGATATTTAAAAACAATTTGTTTAAAAAAAAAAGTTGCTTTCCTCTTTTTTCGCTAGGAACTCACACATACCAAGACTCTCCTGACCTAACCGGGGCCAAGCGTTCTGTTGAAAATCGAGCATTCATAAAGAAATTGTTGAACAAAAAAGATATTTAAAAACAATTTGTTTAAAAAAAAAAGTTGCTTTCCTCTTTTTTCGCTAGGAACTCACACATACCAAGACTCTCCTGACCTAACCGGGGCCAAGCGTTCTGTTGAAAATCGAGCATTCCTAAAGAAATTGTTGAACAAAAAAGATATTTAAAAACAATTTGTTTAAAAAAAAAAGTTGCTTTCCTCTTTTTTCGCTAGGAACTCACACATACCAAGACTCTCCTGACCTAACCGGGGCCAAGCGTTCTGTTGAAAATCGAGCATTCCTAAAGAAATTGTTGAACAAAAAAGATATTTAAAAACAATTTGTTTAAAAAAAAAAGTTGCTTTCCTCTTTTTTCGCTAGGAACTCACACATACCAAGACTCTCCTGACCTAACCGGGGCCAAGCGTTCTGTTGAAAATCGAGCATTCATAAAGAAATTGTTAAACAAAGAGGATTTTTAAAAACAATTTGTTTTTAAATAAAAGTTGCTTTCCTCTTTTTTCGCTAGGAACACACACATACCAAGACTCTCCTGACCTAACCGGGGCCAAGCGTTCTGTTGAAAATCGAGCATTCCTAAAGAAATTGTTAAACAAAGAGGATTTTTAAAAACAATTTGTTTTTAAATAAAAGTTGCTTTCCTCTTTTTTCGCTAGGAACTCACACATACCAAGACTCTCCTGACCTAACCGGGGCCAAGCGTTCTGTTGAAAATCGAGCATTCATAAAGAAATTGTTGAACAAAAAAGATGTTTAAAAACAATTTGTTTTAAAAAAGAAGTTGCTTTCCTATTTTTTCGCTAGGAACTCACACCATACCAAGACTCTCCTGACCTAACCGGGGCCATGCGTTCTGTTGAAAATCGAGCATTCATAAAGAAATTGTTGAACAAAAAAGATGCTTAAAAACAATTTGTTTTTAAAAAAAAGTTGCTTTCCTCTTTTTTCGCTAGGAAGTCACACCATACCAAGACTCTCCTGACCTAACCGGGGCCAAGCGTTCTGTTGAAAATCGAGCATTCATAAAGAAATTGTTGAACAAAAAAGATGTTTAAAAACAATTTGTTTAAAAAAAAAAGTTGCTTTCCTCTTTTTTCGCTAGGAACTCACACCATACCAAGACTCTCCTGACATAACCGGGTCCAAGCGTTCTGTTGAAAATCGAGCATTCCTAAAGAAATTGTTAAACAAAGAGGATTTTTAAAAACAATTTGTTTTTAAATAAAAGTTGCTTTCCTCTTTTTTCGCTAGGAACTCACACATACCAAGACTCTCCTGACCTAACCGGGGCCAAGCGTTCTGTTGAAAATCGAGCATTCATAAAGAAATTGTTAAACAAAGAGGATTTTTAAAAACAATTTGTTTTTAAATAAAAGTTGCTTTCCTCTTTTTTCGCTAGGAACTCACACATACCAAGACTCTCCTGACCTAACCGGGGCCAAGCGTTCTGTTGAAAATCGAGCATTCATAAAGAAATTGTTAAACAAAGAGGATTTTTAAAAACAATTTGTTTTTAAATAAAAGTTGCTTTCCTCTTTTTTCGCTAGGAACTCACACATACCAAAACTCTCCTGACCTAACCGGGGCCAAGCGTTCTGTTGAAAATCGAGCATTCATAAAGAAATTGTTGAACAAAAAAGATATTTAAAAACAATTTGTTTAAAAAAAAAAGTTGCTTTCCTCTTTTTTCGCTAGGAACTCACACATACCAAGACTCTCCTGACCTAACCGGGGCCAAGCGTGCTGTTGAAAATCGAGCATTCCTAAAGAAATTGTTAAACAAAGAGGATTTTTAAAAACAATTTGTTTTTAAATAAAAGTTGCTTTCCTCTTTTTTCGCTAGGAACTCACACATACCAAGACTCTCCTGACCTAACCGGGGCCAAGCGTTCTGTTAAAAATCGAGCATTCATAAAGAAATTGTTGAACAAAAAAGATTTTTAAAAACAATTTGTTTTAAAAAAAAGTTGCTTTCCTCTTTTTTCGCTAGGAACTTACACATACCAAGACTCTCCTGACCTAACCGGGGCCAAGCGATCTGTTAAAAATCGAGCATTCATAAAGAAATTGTTGAACAAAAAAAATGTTTAAAAACAATTTGTTTTAAAAAAAGTTGCTTTCCTCTTTTTTCGCTAGGAACTCACACATACCAAGACTCTCCTGACCTAACCGGGGCCAAGCGTTCTGTTAAAAATCGAGCATTCATAAAGAAATTGTTGAACAAAAAAGATGTTCAAAAACAATTTGTTTTAAAAAAAAGTTGCTTTCCTCTTTTTTCGCTAGGAACTCTCACATACCAAAACTCTCCTGACCTAACCGGGGCCAATCGGTCTGTTAAAAATCGAGCATTCATAAAGAAATTGTTGAACAAAAAAGATTTTTAAAAACAATTTGTTTAAAAAAAAAAGTTGCTTTCCTCTTTTTTCGCTAGGAACTCTCACATACCAAAACTCTCCTGACCTAACCGGGGCCAATCGGTCTGTTAAAAATCGAGCATTCATAAAGAAATTGTTGAACAAAAAAGATGTTTAAAAACAATTTGTTTTTAAATAAAAGTTGCTTTCCTCTTTTTTCGCTAGGAACTCACACATACCAAAACTCTCCTGACCTAACCGGGGCCAAGCGTTCTGTTGAAAATCGAGCATTCATAAAGAAATTGTTGAACAAAAAAGATATTTAAAAACAATTTGTTTAAAAAAAAAAGTTGCTTTCCTCTTTTTTCGCTAGGAACTCACACATACCAAGACTCTCCTGACCTAACCGGGGCCAAGCGTGCTGTTGAAAATCGAGCATTCCTAAAGAAATTGTTAAACAAAGAGGATTTTTAAAAACAATTTGTTTTTAAATAAAAGTTGCTTTCCTCTTTTTTCGCTAGGAACTCACACATACCAAGACTCTCCTGACCTAACCGGGGGCAAGCGTTCTGTTGAAAATCGAGCATTCATAAAGAAATTGTTGAACAAAAAAGATGTTTAAAAACAATTTGTTTAAAAAAAAAGTTGCTTTCCTCTTTTTTCGCTAGGAACTCACACCATACCAAGACTCTCCTGACCTAACCGGGGCCAAGCGTTCTGTTGAAAATCGAGCATTCCTAAAGAAATTGTTAAACAAAGAGGATTTTTAAAAACAATTTGTTTTTAAATAAAAGTTGCTTTCCTCTTTTTTCGCTAGGAACTCACACATACCAAGACTCTCCTGACCTAACCAGGGCCAAGCGTTCTGTTGAAAATCGAGCATTCCTAAAGAAATTGTTGAACAAAAAAGATATTTAAAAACAATTTGTTTAAAAAAAAAAGTTGCTTTCCTCTTTTTTCGCTAGGAACTCACACATACCAAGACTCTCCTGACCTAACCAGGGCCAAGCGTTCTGTTGAAAATCGAGCATTCCTAAAGAAATTGTTGAACAAAAAAGATATTTAAAAACAATTTGTTTAAAAAAAAAAGTTGCTTTCCTCTTTTTTCGCTAGGAACTCACACATACCAAGACTCTCCTGACCTAACCGGGGCCAAGCGTTCTGTTGAAAATCGAGCATTCATAAAGAAATTGTTGAACAAAAAAGATATTTAAAAACAATTTGTTTAAAAAAAAAAGTTGCTTTCCTCTTTTTTCGCTAGGAACTCACACATACCAAGACTCTCCTGACCTAACCGGGGCCAAGCGTTCTGTTGAAAATCGAGCATTCCTAAAGAAATTGTTGAACAAAAAAGATATTTAAAAACAATTTGTTTAAAAAAAAAAGTTGCTTTCCTCTTTTTTCGCTAGGAACTCACACATACCAAGACTCTCCTGACCTAACCGGGGCCAAGCGTTCTGTTGAAAATCGAGCATTCCTAAAGAAATTGTTGAACAAAAAAGATATTTAAAAACAATTTGTTTAAAAAAAAAAGTTGCTTTCCTCTTTTTTCGCTAGGAACTCACACATACCAAGACTCTCCTGACCTAACCGGGGCCAAGCGTTCTGTTGAAAATCGAGCATTCATAAAGAAATTGTTAAACAAAGAGGATTTTTAAAAACAATTTGTTTTTAAATAAAAGTTGCTTTCCTCTTTTTTCGCTAGGAACACACACATACCAAGACTCTCCTGACCTAACCGGGGCCAAGCGTTCTGTTGAAAATCGAGCATTCCTAAAGAAATTGTTAAACAAAGAGGATTTTTAAAAACAATTTGTTTTTAAATAAAAGTTGCTTTCCTCTTTTTTCGCTAGGAACTCACACATACCAAGACTCTCCTGACCTAACCGGGGCCAAGCGTTCTGTTGAAAATCGAGCATTCATAAAGAAATTGTTGAACAAAAAAGATGTTTAAAAACAATTTGTTTTAAAAAAGAAGTTGCTTTCCTATTTTTTCGCTAGGAACTCACACCATACCAAGACTCTCCTGACCTAACCGGGGCCATGCGTTCTGTTGAAAATCGAGCATTCATAAAGAAATTGTTGAACAAAAAAGATGCTTAAAAACAATTTGTTTTTAAAAAAAAGTTGCTTTCCTCTTTTTTCGCTAGGAAGTCACACCATACCAAGACTCTCCTGACCTAACCGGGGCCAAGCGTTCTGTTGAAAATCGAGCATTCATAAAGAAATTGTTGAACAAAAAAGATGTTTAAAAACAATTTGTTTAAAAAAAAAAGTTGCTTTCCTCTTTTTTCGCTAGGAACTCACACCATACCAAGACTCTCCTGACATAACCGGGTCCAAGCGTTCTGTTGAAAATCGAGCATTCCTAAAGAAATTGTTAAACAAAGAGGATTTTTAAAAACAATTTGTTTTTAAATAAAAGTTGCTTTCCTCTTTTTTCGCTAGGAACTCACACATACCAAGACTCTCCTGACCTAACCGGGGCCAAGCGTTCTGTTGAAAATCGAGCATTCATAAAGAAATTGTTAAACAAAGAGGATTTTTAAAAACAATTTGTTTTTAAATAAAAGTTGCTTTCCTCTTTTTTCGCTAGGAACTCACACATACCAAGACTCTCCTGACCTAACCGGGGCCAAGCGTTCTGTTGAAAATCGAGCATTCATAAAGAAATTGTTAAACAAAGAGGATTTTTAAAAACAATTTGTTTTTAAATAAAAGTTGCTTTCCTCTTTTTTCGCTAGGAACTCACACATACCAAGACTCTCCTGACCTAACCGGGGCCAAGCGTTCTGTTGAAAATCGAGCATTCATAAAGAAATTGTTGAACAAAAAAGATGTTTAAAAACAATTTGTTTTAAAAAAAAAGTTGCTTTCCTCTTTTTTCGCTAGGAACTCACACATACCAAGACTCTCCTGACCTAACCGGGGCCAAGCGTTCTGTTGAAAATCGAGCATTCATAAAGAAATTGTTGAACAAAAAAAATATTTAAAAACAATTTGTTTAAAAAAAAAAGTTGCTTTCCTCTTTTTTCGCTAGGAACTCACACATACCAAGACTCTCCTGACCTAACCGGGGCCAAGCGTTCTGTTGAAAATCGAGCATTCATAAAGAAATTGTTGAACAAAAAAGATATTTAAAAACAATTTGTTTAAAAAAAAAAGTTGCTTTCCTCTTTTTTCGCTAGGAACTCACACATACCAAGACTCTCCTGACCTAACCGGGGCCAAGCGTTCTGTTGAAAATCGAGCATTCATAAAGAAATTGTTGAACAAAAAAGATGTTTAAAAACAATTTGTTTTTAAATAAAAGTTGCTTTCCTCTTTTTTCGCTAGGAACTCACACATACCAAGACTCTCCTGACCTAACCGGGGCCAAGCGTTCTGTTGAAAATCGAGCATTCCTAAAGAAATTGTTAAACAAAGAGGATTTTTAAAAACAATTTGTTTTTAAATAAAAGTTGCTTTCCTCTTTTTTCGCTAGGAACTCACACATACCAAGACTCTCCTGACCTAACCGGGGCCAAGCGTTCTGTTGAAAATCGAGCATTCATAAAGAAATTGTTGAACAAAAAAGATATTTAAAAACAATTTGTTTAAAAAAAAAAGTTGCTTTCCTCTTTTTTCGCTAGGAACTCACACATACCAAGACTCTCCTGACCTAACCGGGGCCAAGCGTTCTGTTGAAAATCGAGCATTCATAAAGAAATTGTTGAACAAAAAAGATGTTTAAAAACAATTTGTTTTAAAAAAAAAGTTGCTTTCCTCTTTTTTCGCTAGGAACTCACACATACCAAGACTCTCCTGACCTAACCGGGGCCAAGCGTTCTGTTGAAAATCGAGCATTCCTAAAGAAATTGTTAAACAAAGAGGATTTTTAAAAACAATTTGTTTTTAAATAAAAGTTGCTTTCCTCTTTTTTCGCTAGGAACTCACACATACCAAGACTCTCCTGACCTAACCGGGGCCAAGCGTTCTGTTGAAAATCGAGCATTCATAAAGAAATTGTTGAACAAAAAAGATATTTAAAAACAATTTGTTTAAAAAAAAAAGTTGCTTTCCTCTTTTTTCGCTAGGAACTCACACATACCAAGACTCTCCTGACTTAACCGGGGCCAATCGTTCTGTTAAAAATCGAGCATTCATAAAGAAATTGTTAAACAAAAAAGATATTTAAAAACAATTTGTTTAAAAAAAAAAGTTGCTTTCCTCTTTTTTCGCTAGGAACTCTCACATACCAAAACTCTCCTGACCTAACCGGGGCCAATCGGTCTGTTAAAAATCGAGCATTCATAAAGAAATTGTTGAACAAAAAAGATGTTTAAAAACAATTTGTTTTTAAATAAAAGTTGCTTTCCTCTTTTTTCGCTAGGAACTCACACATACCAAAACTCTCCTGACCTAACCGGGGCCAAGCGTTCTGTTGAAAATCGAGCATTCATAAAGAAATTGTTGAACAAAAAAGATATTTAAAAACAATTTGTTTAAAAAAAAAAGTTGCTTTCCTCTTTTTTCGCTAGGAACTCACACATACCAAGACTCTCCTGACCTAACCGGGGCCAAGCGTGCTGTTGAAAATCGAGCATTCCTAAAGAAATTGTTAAACAAAGAGGATTTTTAAAAACAATTTGTTTTTAAATAAAAATTGCTTTCCTCTTTTTTCGCTAGGAACTCACACATACCAAGACTCTCCTGACCTAACCGGGGCCAAGCGTTCTGTTGAAAATCGAGCATTCATAAAGAAATTGTTGAACAAAAAAGATGTTTAAAAACAATTTGTTTAAAAAAAAAGTTGCTTTCCTCTTTTTTCGCTAGGAACTCACACCATACCAAGACTCTCCTGACCTAACCGGGGCCAAGCGTTCTGTTGAAAATCGAGCATTCCTAAAGAAATTGTTAAACAAAGAGGATTTTTAAAAACAATTTGTTTTTAAATAAAAGTTGCTTTCCTCTTTTTTCGCTAGGAACTCACACATACCAAGACTCTCCTGACCTAACCAGGGCCAAGCGTTCTGTTGAAAATCGAGCATTCCTAAAGAAATTGTTGAACAAAAAAGATATTTAAAAACAATTTGTTTAAAAAAAAAAGTTGCTTTCCTCTTTTTTCGCTAGGAACTCACACATACCAAGACTCTCCTGACCTAACCAGGGCCAAGCGTTCTGTTGAAAATCGAGCATTCCTAAAGAAATTGTTGAACAAAAAAGATATTTAAAAACAATTTGTTTAAAAAAAAAAGTTGCTTTCCTCTTTTTTCGCTAGGAACTCACACATACCAAGACTCTCCTGACCTAACCGGGGCCAAGCGTTCTGTTGAAAATCGAGCATTCATAAAGAAATTGTTGAACAAAAAAGATATTTAAAAACAATTTGTTTAAAAAAAAAAGTTGCTTTCCTCTTTTTTCGCTAGGAACTCACACATACCAAGACTCTCCTGACCTAACCGGGGCCAAGCGTTCTGTTGAAAATCGAGCATTCCTAAAGAAATTGTTGAACAAAAAAGATATTTAAAAACAATTTGTTTAAAAAAAAAAGTTGCTTTCCTCTTTTTTCGCTAGGAACTCACACATACCAAGACTCTCCTGACCTAACCGGGGCCAAGCGTTCTGTTGAAAATCGAGCATTCCTAAAGAAATTGTTGAACAAAAAAGATATTTAAAAACAATTTGTTTAAAAAAAAAAGTTGCTTTCCTCTTTTTTTGCTAGGAACTCACATACCAAGACTCTCCTGACCTAACCGGGGCCAAGCGTTCTGTTGAAAATCGAGCATTCATAAAGAAATTGTTAAACAAAGAGGATTTTTAAAAACAATTTGTTTTTAAATAAAAGTTGCTTTCCTCTTTTTTCGCTAGGAACACACACATACCAAGACTCTCCTGACCTAACCGGGGCCAAGCGTTCTGTTGAAAATCGAGCATTCCTAAAGAAATTGTTAAACAAAGAGGATTTTTAAAAACAATTTGTTTTTAAATAAAAGTTGCTTTCCTCTTTTTTCGCTAGGAACTCACACATACCAAGACTCTCCTGACCTAACCGGGGCCAAGCGTTCTGTTGAAAATCGAGCATTCATAAAGAAATTGTTGAACAAAAAAGATGTTTAAAAACAATTTGTTTTAAAAAAGAAGTTGCTTTCCTATTTTTTCGCTAGGAACTCACACCATACCAAGACTCTCCTGACCTAACCGGGGCCAAGCGTTCTGTTGAAAATCGAGCATTCATAAAGAAATTGTTGAACAAAAAAGATGTTTAAAAACAATTTGTTTTTAAAAAAAAGTTGCTTTCCTCTTTTTTCGCTAGGAAGTCACACCATACCAAGACTCTCCTGACCTAACCGGGGCCAAGCGTTCTGTTGAAAATCGAGCATTCATAAAGAAATTGTTGAACAAAAAAGATGTTTAAAAACAATTTGTTTAAAAAAAAAAGTTGCTTTCCTCTTTTTTCGCTAGGAACTCACACCATACCAAGACTCTCCTGACCTAACCGGGTCCAAGCGTTCTGTTGAAAATCGAGCATTCCTAAAGAAATTGTTAAACAAAGAGGATTTTTAAAAACAATTTGTTTTTAAATAAAAGTTGCTTTCCTCTTTTTTCGCTAGGAACTCACACATACCAAGACTCTCCTGACCTAACCGGGGCCAAGCGTTCTGTTGAAAATCGAGCATTCATAAAGAAATTGTTAAACAAAGAGGATTTTTAAAAACAATTTGTTTTTAAATAAAAGTTGCTTTCCTCTTTTTTCGCTAGGAACTCACACATACCAAGACTCTCCTGACCTAACCGGGGCCAAGCGTTCTGTTGAAAATCGAGCATTCATAAAGAAATTGTTAAACAAAGAGGATTTTTAAAAACAATTTGTTTTTAAATAAAAGTTGCTTTCCTCTTTTTTCGCTAGGAACTCACACATACCAAGACTCTCCTGACCTAACCGGGGCCAAGCGTTCTGTTGAAAATCGAGCATTCATAAAGAAATTGTTGAACAAAAAAGATGTTTAAAAACAATTTGTTTTAAAAAAAAAGTTGCTTTCCTCTTTTTTCGCTAGGAACTCACACATACCAAGACTCTCCTGACCTAACCGGGGCCAAGCGTTCTGTTGAAAATCGAGCATTCATAAAGAAATTGTTGAACAAAAAAAATATTTAAAAACAATTTGTTTAAAAAAAAAAGTTGCTTTCCTCTTTTTTCGCTAGGAACTCACACATACCAAGACTCTCCTGACCTAACCGGGGCCAAGCGTTCTGTTGAAAATCGAGCATTCATAAAGAAATTGTTGAACAAAAAAGATGTTTAAAAACAATTTGTTTTAAAAAAAAAGTTGCTTTCCTCTTTTTTCGCTAGGAACTCACACCATACCAAGACTCTCCTGACCTAACCGGGGCCAAGCGTTCTGTTGAAAATCGAGCATTCATAAAGAAATTGTTGAACAAAAAAGATGTTTAAAAACAATTTGTTTTAAAAAAAAAGTTGCTTTCCTCTTTTTTCGCTAGGAACTCACACATACCAAGACTCTCCTGACCTAACCGGGGCCAAGCGTTCTGTTGAAAATCGAGCATTCCTAAAGAAACTGTTAAACAAAGAGGATTTTTAAAAACAATTTGTTTTTAAATAAAAGTTGCTTTCCTCTTTTTTCACTAGGAACTCACATATACCAAGACTCTCCTGACCTAACCGGGGCCAAGCGTTCTGTTGAAAATCGAGCATTCCTAAAGAAATTGTTAAACAAAGAGGATTTTTAAAAACAATTTGTTTTTAAATAAAAGTTGCTTTCCTCTTTTTTCGCTAGGAACTCACACATACCAAGACTCTCCTGACCTAACCGGGGCCAAGCGTTCTGTTGAAAATCGAGCATTCATAAAGAAATTGTTAAACAAAAAGGATTTTTAAAAACAATTTGTTTTTAAATAAAAGTTGCTTTCCTCTTTTTTCGCTAGGAACTCACACATACCAAGACTCTCCTGACCTAACCGGGGCCAAGCGTTCTGTTGAAAATCGAGCATTCATAAAGAAATTGTTGAACAAAAAAGATGTTTAAAAACAATTTGTTTTAAAAAAAAAGTTGCTTTCCTCTTTTTTCGCTAGGAACTCACACATACCAAGACTCTCCTGACCTAACCGGGGCCAAGCGTTCTGTTGAAAATCGAGCATTCATAAAGAAATTGTTGAACAAAAAAGATATTTAAAAACAATTTGTTTAAAAAAAAAAGTTGCTTTCCTCTTTTTTCGTTAGGAACTCACACATACCAAGACTCTCCTGACCTAACCGGGGCCAAGCGTTCTGTTGAAAATCGAGCATTCATAAAGAAATTTTTGAACAAAAAAGATGTTTAAAAACAATTTGTTTAAAAAAAAAAGTTGCTTTCCTCTTTTTTCGCTAGGAACTCACACCATACCAAGACTCTCCTGACCTAACCGGGGCCAAGCGTTCTGTTGAAAATCGAGCATTCATAAAGAAATTGTTGAACAAAAAAGATGTTTAAAAACAATTTGTTTTAAAAAAAAAGTTGCTTTCCTCTTTTTTCGCTAGGAACTCACACATACCAAGACTCTCCTGACCTAACCGGGGCCAAGCGTTCTGTTGAAAATCGAGCATTCCTAAAGAAATTGTTAAACAAAGAGGATTTTTAAAAACAATTTGTTTTTAAATAAAAGTTGCTTTCCTCTTTTTTCGCTAGGAACTCACACATACCAAGACTCTCCTGACCTAACCGGGGCCAAGCGTTCTGTTGAAAATCGAGCATTCATAAAGAAATTGTTAAACAAAAAGGATTTTTAAAAACAATTTGTTTTTAAATAAAAGTTGCTTTCCTCTTTTTTCGCTAGGAACTCACACATACCAAGACTCTCCTGACCTAACCGGGGCCAAGCGTTCTGTTGAAAATCGAGCATTCATAAAGAAATTGTTGAACAAAAAAGATGTTTAAAAACAATTTGTTTTAAAAAAAAAGTTGCTTTCCTCTTTTTTCGCTAGGAACTCACACATACCAAGACTCTCCTGACCTAACCGGGGCCAAGCGTTCTGTTGAAAATCGAGCATTCATAAAGAAATTGTTAAACAAAAAGGATTTTTAAAAACAATTTGTTTTTAAATAAAAGTTGCTTTCCTCTTTTTTCGCTAGGAACTCACACATACCAAGACTCTCCTGACCTAACCGGGGCCAAGCGTTCTGTTGAAAATCGAGCATTCATAAAGAAATTGTTGAACAAAAAAGATGTTTAAAAACAATTTGTTTTTAAATAAAAGTTGCTTTCCTCTTTTTTCGCTAGGAACTCACACATACCAAGACTCTCCTGACCTAACCGGGGCCAAGCGTTCTGTTGAAAATCGAGCATTCATAAAGATTGTTGAACAAAAAAGATGTTTAAAAACAATTTGTTTTTAAATAAAAGTTGCTTTCCTCTTTTTTCGCTAGGAACTCACACATACCAAGACTCTCCTGACCTAAACGGGGCCAAGCGTTCTGTTGAAAATCGATCATTCATAAAGAAATTGTTGAACAAAAAAGATGTTTAAAAACAATTTGTTTTTAAATAAAAGTTGCTTTCCTCTTTTTTCGCTAGGAACTCACACATACCAAGACTCTCCTGACCTAAACGGGGCCAAGCGTTCTGTTGAAAATCGATCATTCATAAAGAAATTGTTGAACAAAAAAGATGTTTAAAAACAATTTGTTTTTAAATAAAAGTTGCTTTCCTCTTTTTTCGCTAGGAACTCACACATACCAAGACTCTCCTGACCTAACCGGGGCCAAGCGTTCTGTTGAAAATCGAGCATTCATAAAGAAATTGTTGAACAAAAAAGATGTTTAAAAACAATTTGTTTTTAAATAAAAGTTGCTTTCCTCTTTTTTCGCTAGGAACTCACACATACCAAGACTCTCCTGACCTAACCGGGGCCAAGCGTTCTGTTGAAAATCGAGCATTCATAAAGATTGTTGAACAAAAAAGATGTTTAAAAACAATTTGTTTTTAAATAAAAGTTGCTTTCCTCTTTTTTCGCTAGGAACTCACACATACCAAGACTCTCCTGACCTAACCGGGGCCAAGCGTTCTGTTAAAAATCGAGCATTCATAAAGAAATTGTTGAACAAAAAAGATGTTTAAAAACAATTTGTTTTAAAAAAAAAGTTGCTTTCCTCTTTTTTCGCTAGGATCTCACACATACCAAGACTCTCCTGACCTAACCGAGGCCAAGCGTTCTGTTGAAAATCGAGCATTCATAAAGAAATTGTTGAACAAAAAAGATGTTTAAAAACAATTTGTTTAAAAAAAAAAGTTGCTTTCCTCTTTTTTCGCTAGGAACTCACACATACCAAGACTCTCCTGACCTAACCGGGGCCAAGCGTTCTGTTAAAAATCGAGCATTCATAAAGAAATTGTTGAACAAAAAAGATGTTTAAAAACAATTTGTTTTAAAAAAAAGTTGCTTTCCTCTTTTTTCGCTAGGAACTCACACATACCAAGACTCTCCTGACCTAACCGGGGCCAAGCGTTCTGCTAAAAATCGAGCATTCATAAAGAAATTGTTGAACAAAAAAGATGTTTAAAAACAATTTGTTTTAAAAAAAAGTTGCTTTCCTCTTTTTTCGCTAGGAACTCACACATACCAAGACTCTCCTGACCTAACCGGGGCCAAGCGTTCTGCTAAAAATCGAGCATTCATAAAGAAATTGTTGAACAAAAAAGATGTTTAAAAACAATTTGTTTTAAAAAAAAGTTGCTTTCCTCTTTTTTCGCTAGGAACTCACACATACCAAGACTCTCCTGACGTAACCGGGGCCAAGCGTTCTGTTGAAAATCGAGCATTCATAAAGAAATTGTTGAACAAAAAGATGTTTAAAAACAATTTGTTTTAAAAAAAAGTTGCTTTCCTCTTTTTTCGCTAGGAACTCACGCATACCAAGACTCTCCTGACCTAACCGGGGCCAAGCGTTCTGTTAAAAATCGAGCATTCATAAAGAAATTGTTGAACAAAAAAGATGTTTAAAAACAATTTGTTTAAAAAAAAAAGTTGCTTTCCTCTTTTTTCGCTAGGAACTCACACATACCAAGACTCTCCTGACCTAACCGGGGCCAAGCGTTCTGTTGAAAATCGAGCATTCATAAAGAAATTGTTGAACAAATAAGATGTTTAAAAACAATTTGTTTTAAAAAAAAAGTTGCTTTCCTCTTTTTTCGCTAGGAACTCACACATACCAAGACTCGCCTGACCTAACCGGGGCCAATCGTTCTGTTAAAAATCGAGCATTCCTAAAGAAATTGTTAAACAAAGAGGATTTTTAAAAACATTTTTGTTTTTAAATAAAAGTTGCTTTCCTCTTTTTTAGCTAGGAACTCACACATACCAAGACTCTCCTGACCTAACCGGGGCCAAGCGTTCTGTTAAAAATCGAGCATTCATAAAGAAATTGTTGAACAAAAAAGATGTTTAAAAACAATTTGTTTTAAAAAAAAGTTGCTTTCCTCTTTTTTCGCTAGGAACTCACACATACCAAGACTCTCCTGACCTAACCGGGGCCAATCGTTCTGTTAAAAATCGAGCATTCATAAAGAAATTGTTGAACAAAAAAGATGTTTAAAAACAATTTGTTTTTAAATAAAAGTTGCTTTCCTCTTTTTTCGCTAGAAACTCACACATACCAAGACTCTCCTGACCTAACCGGGGCCAAGCGTTCTGTTGAAAATCGAGCATTCATAAAGAAATTGTTGAACAAAAAAGATATTTAAAAACAATTTGTTTAAAAAAAAAAGTTGCTTTCCTCTTTTTTCGCTAGGAACTCACATATACCAAGACTCTCCTGACCTAACCGGGGCCAAGCGTTCTGTTGAAAATCGAGCATTCATAAAGAAATTGTTGAACAAAAAAGATGTTTAAAAACAATTTGTTTTTAAATAAAAGTTGCTTTCCTCTTTTTTCGCTAGGAACTCACACATACCAAGACTCTCCTGACCTAACCGGGGCCAAGCCTTCTGTTGAAAATCGAGCATTCATAAAGAAATTGATGAACAAAAAAGATGTTTAAAAACAATTTGTTTTAAAAAAAAGTTGCTTTCCTCTTTTTTCGCTAGGAACTCACACATACCAAGACTCTCCTGACCTAACCGGGGCCAAGCGTTCTGTTGAAAATCGAGCATTCATAAAGAAATTGTTGAACAAAAAAGATATTTAAAAACAATTTGTTTAAAAAAAAAAAGTTGCTTTCCTCTTTTTTCGCTAGGAACTCAAACATACCAAGACTCTCCTGACCTAACCGGGGCCAAGCGTTCTGTTGAAAATCGTGCATTCATAAAGAAATTGTTGAGCAAAAAAGATATTTAAAAACAATTTGTTTAAAAAAAAAGTTGCTTTCCTCTTTTTTCGCTAGGAACTCACACATACCAAGACTCTCCTGACCTAACCGGGGCCAAGCGTTCTGTTGAAAATCGAGCATTCATAAAGAAATTGTTAAACAAAGAGGATTTTTAAAAACAATTTGTTTTTAAATAAAAGTTGCTTTCCTCTTTTTTCGCTAGGAACTCACACATACCAAGACTCTCCTGACCTAACCGGGGCCAAGCGTTCTGTTGAAAATCGAGCATTCATAAAGAAATTGTTAAACAAAGAGGATTTTTAAAAACAATTTGTTTTTAAATAAAAGTTGCTTTCCTCTTTTTTCGCTAGGAACTCACACATACCAAGACTCTCCTGACCTAACCGGGGCCAAGCGTTCTGTTGAAAATCGAGCATTCATAAAGAAATTGTTGAACAAAAAAGATGTTTAAAAACAATTTGTTTTAAAAAAAAAGTTGCTTTCCTCTTTTTTCGCTAGGAACTCACACATACCAAGACTCTCCTGACCTAACCGGGGCCAAGCGTTCTGTTGAAAATCGAGCATTCATAAAGAAATTGTTGAACAAAAAAAATATTTAAAAACAATTTGTTTAAAAAAAAAAGTTGCTTTCCTCTTTTTTCGCTAGGAACTCACACATACCAAGACTCTCCTGACCAAACCGGGGCCAAGCGTTCTGTTGAAAATCGAGCATTCATAAAGAAATTGTTGAACAAAAAAGATATTTAAAAACAATTTGTTTAAAAAAAAAAGTTGCTTTCCTCTTTTTTCGTTAGGAACTCACACATACCAAGACTCTCCTGACCTAACCGGGGCCAAGCGTTCTGTTGAAAATCGAGCATTCATAAAGAAATTGTTGAACAAAAAAGATGTTTAAAAACAATTTGTTTTAAAAAAAAGTTGCTTTCCTCTTTTTTCGCTAGGAACTCACACCATACCAAGACTCTCCTGACCTAACCGGGGCCAAGCGTTCTGTTGAAAATCGAGCATTCATAAAGAAATTGTTGAACAAAAAAGATGTTTAAAAACAATTTGTTTTAAAAAAAAAGTTGATTTCCTCTTTTTTCGCTAGGAACTCACACATACCAAGACTCTCCTGACCTAACCGGGGCCAAGCGTTCTGTTGAAAATCGAGCATTCCTAAAGAAATTGTTAAACAAAGAGGATTTTTAAAAACAATTTGTTTTTAAATAAAAGTTGCTTTCCTCTTTTTTCGCTAGGAACTCACATATACCAAGACTCTCCTGACCTAACCGGGGCCAAGCGTTCTGTTGAAAATCGAGCATTCCTAAAGAAATTGTTAAACAAAGAGGATTTTTAAAAACAATTTGTTTTTAAATAAAAGTTGCTTTCCTCTTTTTTCGCTAGGAACTCACACATACCAAGACTCTCCTGACCTAACCGGGGCCAAGCGTTCTGTTGAAAATCGAGCATTCATAAAGAAATTGTTAAACAAAAAGGATTTTTAAAAACAATTTGTTTTTAAATAAAAGTTGCTTTCCTCTTTTTTCGCTAGGAACTCACACATACCAAGACTCTCCTGACCTAACCGGGGCCAAGCGTTCTGTTGAAAATCGAGCATTCATAAAGAAATTGTTGAACAAAAAAGATGTTTAAAAACAATTTGTTTTAAAAAAAAAGTTGCTTTCCTCTTTTTTCGCTAGGAACTCACACATACCAAGACTCTCCTGACCTAACCGGGGCCAAGCGTTCTGTTGAAAATCGAGCATTCATAAAGAAATTGTTAAACAAAAAGGATTTTTAAAAACAATTTGTTTTTAAATAAAAGTTGCTTTCCTCTTTTTTCGCTAGGAACTCACACATACCAAGACTCTCCTGACCTAACCGGGGCCAAGCGTTCTGTTGAAAATCGAGCATTCATAAAGAAATTGTTGAACAAAAAAGATGTTTAAAAACAATTTGTTTTTAAATAAAAGTTGCTTTCCTCTTTTTTCGCTAGGAACTCACACATACCAAGACTCTCCTGACCTAACCGGGGCCAAGCGTTCTGTTGAAAATCGAGCATTCCTAAAGAAATTGTTAAACAAAGAGGATTTTTAAAAACAATTTGTTTTTAAATAAAAGTTGCTTTCCTCTTTTTTCGCTAGGAACTCACACATACCAAGACTCTCCTGACCTAACCGGGGCCAAGCGTTCTGTTGAAAATCGAGCATTCATAAAGAAATTGTTGAACAAAAAAGATATTTAAAAACAATTTGTTTAAAAAAAAAAGTTGCTTTCCTCTTTTTTCGCTAGGAACTCACACATACCAAGACTCTCCTGACCTAACCGGGGCCAAGCGTTCTGTTGAAAATCGAGCATTCATAAAGAAATTGTTGAACAAAAAAGATGTTTAAAAACAATTTGTTTTTAAATAAAAGTTGCTTTCCTCTTTTTTCGCTAGGAACTCACACATACCAAGACTCTCCTGACCTAACCGGGGCCAAGCGTTCTGTTGAAAATCGATCATTCATAAAGAAATTGTTGAACAAAAAAGATGTTTAAAAACAATTTGTTTTTAAATAAAAGTTGCTTTCCTCTTTTTTCGCTAGGAACTCACACATACCAAGACTCTCCTGACCTAACCGGGGCCAAGCGTTCTGTTGAAAATCGAGCATTCCTAAAGAAATTGTTAAACAAAGAGGATTTTTAAAAACAATTTGTTTTTAAATAAAAGTTGCTTTCCTCTTTTTTCGCTAGGAACTCACACATACCAAGACTCTCCTGACCTAACCGGGGCCAAGCGTTCTGTTGAAAATCGAGCATTCATAAAGAAATTGTTGAACAAAAAAGATATTTAAAAACAATTTGTTTAAAAAAAAAAGTTGCTTTCCTCTTTTTTCGCTAGGAACTCACACATACCAAGACTCTCCTGACCTAACCGGGGCCAAGCGTTCTGTTGAAAATCGAGCATTCATAAAGAAATTGTTGAACAAAAAAGATGTTTAAAAACAATTTGTTTTAAAAAAAAAGTTGCTTTCCTCTTTTTTCGCTAGGAACTCACACATACCAAGACTCTCCTGACCTAACCGGGGCCAAGCGTTCTGTTGAAAATCGAGCATTCCTAAAGAAATTGTTAAACAAAGAGGATTTTTAAAAACAATTTGTTTTTAAATAAAAGTTGCTTTCCTCTTTTTTCGCTAGGAACTCACACATACCAAGACTCTCCTGACCTAACCGGGGCCAAGCGTTCTGTTGAAAATCGAGCATTCATAAAGAAATTGTTGAACAAAAAAGATATTTAAAAACAATTTGTTTAAAGAAAAAAGTTGCTTTCCTCTTTTTTCGCTAGGAACTCACACATACCAAGACTCTCCTGACTTAACCGGGGCCAATCG
The DNA here is from genome assembly GCA_963978815.1 of Aleochara curtula. NCBI lineage: Eukaryota > Metazoa > Arthropoda > Insecta > Coleoptera > Staphylinidae > Aleochara > Aleochara curtula. The sequence continues at coordinate 9,749,339 of OZ022215.1, read as the reverse complement.
TTCTGTTAAAAATCGAGCATTCATAAAGAAATTGTTAAACAAAAAAGATATTTAAAAACAATTTGTTTAAAAAAAAAAGTTGCTTTCCTCTTTTTTCGCTAGGAACTCTCACATACCAAAACTCTCCTGACCTAACCGGGGCCAATCGGTCTGTTAAAAATCGAGCATTCATAAAGAAATTGTTGAACAAAAAAGATGTTTAAAAACAATTTGTTTTTAAATAAAAGTTGCTTTCCTCTTTTTTCGCTAGGAACTCACACATACCAAAACTCTCCTGACCTAACCGGGGCCAAGCGTTCTGTTGAAAATCGAGCATTCATAAAGAAATTGTTGAACAAAAAAGATATTTAAAAACAATATGTTTAAAAAAAAAAGTTGCTTTCCTCTTTTTTCGCTAGGAACTCACACATACCAAGACTCTCCTGACCTAACCGGGGCCAAGCGTGCTGTTGAAAATCGAGCATTCCTAAAGAAATTGTTAAACAAAGAGGATTTTTAAAAACAATTTGTTTTTAAATAAAAGTTGCTTTCCTCTTTTTTCGCTAGGAACTCACACATACCAAAACTCTCCTGACCTAACCGGGGCCAAGCGTTCTGTTGAAAATCGAGCATTCATAAAGAAATTGTTGAACAAAAAAGATATTTAAAAACAATTTGTTTAAAAAAAAAAGTTGCTTTCCTCTTTTTTCGCTAGGAACTCACACATACCAAGACTCTCCTGACCTAACCGGGGCCAAGCGTGCTGTTGAAAATCGAGCATTCCTAAAGAAATTGTTAAACAAAGAGGATTTTTAAAAACAATTTGTTTTTAAATAAAAATTGCTTTCCTCTTTTTTCGCTAGGAACTCACACATACCAAGACTCTCCTGACCTAACCGGGGCCAAGCGTTCTGTTGAAAATCGAGCATTCATAAAGAAATTGTTGAACAAAAAAGATGTTTAAAAACAATTTGTTTAAAAAAAAAGTTGCTTTCCTCTTTTTTCGCTAGGAACTCACACCATACCAAGACTCTCCTGACCTAACCGGGGCCAAGCGTTCTGTTGAAAATCGAGCATTCCTAAAGAAATTGTTAAACAAAGAGGATTTTTAAAAACAATTTGTTTTTAAATAAAAGTTGCTTTCCTCTTTTTTCGCTAGGAACTCACACATACCAAGACTCTCCTGACCTAACCAGGGCCAAGCGTTCTGTTGAAAATCGAGCATTCCTAAAGAAATTGTTGAACAAAAAAGATATTTAAAAACAATTTGTTTAAAAAAAAAAGTTGCTTTCCTCTTTTTTCGCTAGGAACTCACACATACCAAGACTCTCCTGACCTAACCAGGGCCAAGCGTTCTGTTGAAAATCGAGCATTCCTAAAGAAATTGTTGAACAAAAAAGATATTTAAAAACAATTTGTTTAAAAAAAAAAGTTGCTTTCCTCTTTTTTCGCTAGGAACTCACACATACCAAGACTCTCCTGACCTAACCGGGGCCAAGCGTTCTGTTGAAAATCGAGCATTCATAAAGAAATTGTTGAACAAAAAAGATATTTAAAAACAATTTGTTTAAAAAAAAAAGTTGCTTTCCTCTTTTTTCGCTAGGAACTCACACATACCAAGACTCTCCTGACCTAACCGGGGCCAAGCGTTCTGTTGAAAATCGAGCATTCCTAAAGAAATTGTTGAACAAAAAAGATATTTAAAAACAATTTGTTTAAAAAAAAAGTTGCTTTCCTCTTTTTTCGCTAGGAACTCACACATACCAAGACTCTCCTGACCTAACCGGGGCCAAGCGTTCTGTTGAAAATCGAGCATTCCTAAAGAAATTGTTGAACAAAAAAGATATTTAAAAACAATTTGTTTAAAAAAAAAAGTTGCTTTCCTCTTTTTTTGCTAGGAACTCACACATACCAAGACTCTCCTGACCTAACCGGGGCCAAGCGTTCTGTTGAAAATCGAGCATTCATAAAGAAATTGTTAAACAAAGAGGATTTTTAAAAACAATTTGTTTTTAAATAAAAGTTGCTTTCCTCTTTTTTCGCTAGGAACACACACATACCAAGACTCTCCTGACCTAACCGGGGCCAAGCGTTCTGTTGAAAATCGAGCATTCCTAAAGAAATTGTTAAACAAAGAGGATTTTTAAAAACAATTTGTTTTTAAATAAAAGTTGCTTTCCTCTTTTTTCGCTAGGAACTCACACATACCAAGACTCTCCTGACCTAACCGGGGCCAAGCGTTCTGTTGAAAATCGAGCATTCATAAAGAAATTGTTGAACAAAAAAGATGTTTAAAAACAATTTGTTTTAAAAAAGAAGTTGCTTTCCTATTTTTTCGCTAGGAACTCACACCATACCAAGACTCTCCTGACCTAACCGGGGCCAAGCGTTCTGTTGAAAATCGAGCATTCATAAAGAAATTGTTGAACAAAAAAGATGTTTAAAAACAATTTGTTTTTAAAAAAAAGTTGCTTTCCTCTTTTTTCGCTAGGAACTCACACATACCAAGACTCTCCTGACCTAACCGGGGCCAAGCGTTCTGTTGAAAATCGAGCATTCATAAAGAAATTGTTGAACAAAAAAGATATTTAAAAACAATTTGTTTAAAAAAAAAAGTTGCTTTCCTCTTTTTTCGCTAGGAACTCACACATACCAAGACTCTCCTGACCTAACCGGGGCCAAGCGTTCTGTTGAAAATCGAGCATTCCTAAAGAAATTGTTGAACAAAAAAGATATTTAAAAACAATTTGTTTAAAAAAAAAGTTGCTTTCCTCTTTTTTCGCTAGGAACTCACACATACCAAGACTCTCCTGACCTAACCGGGGCCAAGCGTTCTGTTGAAAATCGAGCATTCCTAAAGAAATTGTTGAACAAAAAAGATATTTAAAAACAATTTGTTTAAAAAAAAAAGTTGCTTTCCTCTTTTTTTGCTAGGAACTCACACATACCAAGACTCTCCTGACCTAACCGGGGCCAAGCGTTCTGTTGAAAATCGAGCATTCATAAAGAAATTGTTAAACAAAGAGGATTTTTAAAAACAATTTGTTTTTAAATAAAAGTTGCTTTCCTCTTTTTTCGCTAGGAACACACACATACCAAGACTCTCCTGACCTAACCGGGGCCAAGCGTTCTGTTGAAAATCGAGCATTCCTAAAGAAATTGTTAAACAAAGAGGATTTTTAAAAACAATTTGTTTTTAAATAAAAGTTGCTTTCCTCTTTTTTCGCTAGGAACTCACACATACCAAGACTCTCCTGACCTAACCGGGGCCAAGCGTTCTGTTGAAAATCGAGCATTCATAAAGAAATTGTTGAACAAAAAAGATGTTTAAAAACAATTTGTTTTAAAAAAGAAGTTGCTTTCCTATTTTTTCGCTAGGAACTCACACCATACCAAGACTCTCCTGACCTAACCGGGGCCAAGCGTTCTGTTGAAAATCGAGCATTCATAAAGAAATTGTTGAACAAAAAAGATGTTTAAAAACAATTTGTTTTAAAAAAGAAGTTGCTTTCCTATTTTTTCGCTAGGAACTCACACCATACCAAGACTCTCCTGACCTAACCGGGGCCAAGCGTTCTGTTGAAAATCGAGCATTCATAAAGAAATTGTTGAACAAAAAAGATGTTTAAAAACAATTTGTTTAAAAAAAAAAGTTGCTTTCCTCTTTTTTCGCTAGGAACTCACACCATACCAAGACTCTCCTGACCTAACCGGGTCCAAGCGTTCTGTTGAAAATCGAGCATTCCTAAAGAAATTGTTAAACAAAGAGGATTTTTAAAAACAATTTGTTTTTAAATAAAAGTTGCTTTCCTCTTTTTTCGCTAGGAACTCACACATACCAAGACTCTCCTGACCTAACCGGGGCCAAGCGTTCTGTTGAAAATCGAGCATTCATAAAGAAATTGTTAAACAAAGAGGATTTTTAAAAACAATTTGTTTTTAAATAAAAGTTGCTTTCCTCTTTTTTCGCTAGGAACTCACACATACCAAGACTCTCCTGACCTAACCGGGGCCAAGCGTTCTGTTGAAAATCGAGCATTCATAAAGAAATTGTTAAACAAAGAGGATTTTTAAAAACAATTTGTTTTTAAATAAAAGTTGCTTTCCTCTTTTTTCGCTAGGAACTCACACATACCAAGACTCTCCTGACCTAACCGGGGCCAAGCGTTCTGTTGAAAATCGAGCATTCATAAAGAAATTGTTGAACAAAAAAGATGTTTAAAAACAATTTGTTTTAAAAAAAAAGTTGCTTTCCTCTTTTTTCGCTAGGAACTCACACATACCAAGACTCTCCTGACCTAACCGGGGCCAAGCGTTCTGTTGAAAATCGAGCATTCATAAAGAAATTGTTGAACAAAAAAAATATTTAAAAACAATTTGTTTAAAAAAAAAAGTTGCTTTCCTCTTTTTTCGCTAGGAACTCACACATACCAAGACTCTCCTGACCTAACCGGGGCCAAGCGTTCTGTTGAAAATCGAGCATTCATAAAGAAATTGTTGAACAAAAAAGATGTTTAAAAACAATTTGTTTTAAAAAAAAAGTTGCTTTCCTCTTTTTTCGCTAGGAACTCACACCATACCAAGACTCTCCTGACCTAACCGGGGCCAAGCGTTCTGTTGAAAATCGAGCATTCATAAAGAAATTGTTGAACAAAAAAGATGTTTAAAAACAATTTGTTTTAAAAAAAAAGTTGCTTTCCTCTTTTTTCGCTAGGAACTCACACATACCAAGACTCTCCTGACCTAACCGGGGCCAAGCGTTCTGTTGAAAATCGAGCATTCCTAAAGAAACTGTTAAACAAAGAGGATTTTTAAAAACAATTTGTTTTTAAATAAAAGTTGCTTTCCTCTTTTTTCGCTAGGAACTCACATATACCAAGACTCTCCTGACCTAACCGGGGCCAAGCGTTCTGTTGAAAATCGAGCATTCCTAAAGAAATTGTTAAACAAAGAGGATTTTTAAAAACAATTTGTTTTTAAATAAAAGTTGCTTTCCTCTTTTTTCGCTAGGAACTCACACATACCAAGACTCTCCTGACCTAACCGGGGCCAAGCGTTCTGTTGAAAATCGAGCATTCATAAAGAAATTGTTAAACAAAAAGGATTTTTAAAAACAATTTGTTTTTAAATAAAAGTTGCTTTCCTCTTTTTTCGCTAGGAACTCACACATACCAAGACTCTCCTGACCTAACCGGGGCCAAGCGTTCTGTTGAAAATCGAGCATTCATAAAGAAATTGTTGAACAAAAAAGATTTTTAAAAACAATTTGTTTTAAAAAAAAAGTTGCTTTCCTCTTTTTTCGCTAGGAACTCACACATACCAAGACTCTCCTGACCTAACCGGGGCCAAGCGTTCTGTTGAAAATCGAGCATTCATAAAGAAATTGTTGAACAAAAAAGATATTTAAAAACAATTTGTTTAAAAAAAAAAGTTGCTTTCCTCTTTTTTCGTTAGGAACTCACACATACCAAGACTCTCCTGACCTAACCGGGGCCAAGCGTTCTGTTGAAAATCGAGCATTCATAAAGAAATTGTTGAACAAAAAAGATGTTTAAAAACAATTTGTTTTAAAAAAAAAGTTGCTTTCCTCTTTTTTCGCTAGGAACTCACACCATACCAAGACTCTCCTGACCTAACCGGGGCCAAGCGTTCTGTTGAAAATCGAGCATTCATAAAGAAATTGTTGAACAAAAAAGATGTTTAAAAACAATTTGTTTTAAAAAAAAAGTTGCTTTCCTCTTTTTTCGCTAGGAACTCACACATACCAAGACTCTCCTGACCTAACCGGGGCCAAGCGTTCTGTTGAAAATCGAGCATTCCTAAAGAAATTGTTAAACAAAGAGGATTTTTAAAAACAATTTGTTTTTAAATAAAAGTTGCTTTCCTCTTTTTTCGCTAGGAACTCACACATACCAAGACTCTCCTGACCTAACCGGGGCCAAGCGTTCTGTTGAAAATCGAGCATTCATAAAGAAATTGTTGAACAAAAAAGATGTTTAAAAACAATTTGTTTTAAAAAAAAAGTTGCTTTCCTCTTTTTTCGCTAGGAACTCACACATACCAAGACTCTCCTGACCTAACCGGGGCCAAGCGTTCTGTTGAAAATCGAGCATTCATAAAGATTGTTGAACAAAAAAGATGTTTAAAAACAATTTGTTTTTAAATAAAAGTTGCTTTCCTCTTTTTTCGCTAGGAACTCACACATACCAAGACTCTCCTGACCTAAACGGGGCCAAGCGTTCTGTTGAAAATCGATCATTCATAAAGAAATTGTTGAACAAAAATGATGTTTAAAAACAATTTGTTTTTAAATAAAAGTTGCTTTCCTCTTTTTTCGCTAGGAACTCACACATACCAAGACTCTCCTGACCTAACCGGGGCCAAGCGTTCTGTTGAAAATCGAGCATTCATAAAGAAATTGTTAAACAAAAAAGATGTTTAAAAACAATTTGTTTTTAAATAAAAGTTGCTTTCCTCTTTTTTCGCTAGGAACTCACACATACCAAGACTCTCCTGACCTAACCGGGGCCAAGCGTTCTGTTGAAAATCGAGCATTCATAAAGATTGTTGAACAAAAAAGATGTTTAAAAACAATTTGTTTTTAAATAAAAGTTGCTTTCCTCTTTTTTCGCTAGGAACTCACACATACCAAGACTCTCCTGACCTAAACGGGGCCAAGCGTTCTGTTGAAAATCGATCATTCATAAAGAAATTGTTGAACAAAAAAGATGTTTAAAAACAATTTGTTTTTAAATAAAAGTTGCTTTCCTCTTTTTTCGCTAGGAACTCACACATACCAAGACTCTCCTGACCTAACCGGGGCCAAGCGTTCTGTTGAAAATCGAGCATTCATGAAGAAATAGTTGAACAAAAAAGATGTTTAAAACCAATTTGTTTTAAAAAAAAAGTTGCTTTCCTCTTTTTTCGCTAGGAACTCACACATACCAAGACTCTCCTGACCTAACCGGGGCCAAGCGTTCTGTTGAAAATCGAGCATTCATAAAGAAATTGTTGAACAAAAAAGATGTTTAAAAACAATTTGTTTTTAAATAAAAGTTGCTTTCCTCTTTTTTCGCTAGGAACTCACACATACCAAGACTCTCCTGACCTAACCGGGGCCAAGCGTTCTGTTGAAAATCGAGCATTCATAAAGATTGTTGAACAAAAAAGATGTTTAAAAACAATTTGTTTTTAAATAAAAGTTGCTTTCCTCTTTTTTCGCTAGGAACTCACACATACCAAGACTCTCCTGACCTAACCGGGGCCAAGCGTTCTGTTGAAAATCGAGCATTCATAAAGAAATTGTTGAACAAAAAAGATGTTTAAAAACAATTTGTTTTTAAATAAAAGTTGCTTTCCTCTTTTTTCGCTAGGAACTCACACATACCAAGACTCTCCTGACCTAACCGGGGCCAAGCGTTCTGTTGAAAATCGAGCATTCCTAAAAAAATTGTTAAACAAAGAGGATTTTTAAAAACAATTTGTTTTTAAATAAAAGTTGCTTTCCTCTTTTTTCGCTAGGAACTCACACATACCAAGACTCTCCTGACCTAACCGGGGCCAAGCGTTCTGTTGAAAATCGAGCATTCATAAAGAAATTGTTGAACAAAAAAGATATTTAAAAACAATTTGTTTAAAAAAAAAAGTTGCTTTCCTCTTTTTTCGCTAGGAACTCACACATACCAAGACTCTCCTGACCTAACCGGGGCCAAGCGTTCTGTTGAAAATCGAGCATTCATAAAGAAATTGTTGAACAAAAAAGATGTTTAAAAACAATTTGTTTTAAAAAAAAAGTTGCTTTCCTCTTTTTTCGCTAGGAACTCACACATACCAAGACTCTCCTGACCTAACCGGGGCCAAGCGTTCTGTTGAAAATCGAGCATTCATAAAGAAATTGTTGAACAAAAAAGATGTTTAAAAACAATTTGTTTTAAATAAAAGTTGCTTTCCTCTTTTGTCGCTAGGAACTCACACCATACCAAGACTCTCCTGACCTAACCGGGGCCAAGCGTTCTGTTGAAAATCGAGCATTCATAAAGAAATTGTTAAACAAAGAGGATTTTTAAAAACAATTTGTTTTTAAATAAAAGTTGCTTTCCTCTTTTTTCGCTAGGAACTCACACATACCAAGACTCTCCTGACCTAAGCGGGGCCAAGCGTTCTGTTGAAAATCGAGCATTCATAAAGAAATTGTTGAACAAAAAAGATGTTTAAAAACAATTTGTTTTAAAAAAAAAGTTGCTTTCCTCTTTTTTCGCTAGGATCTCACACATACCAAGACTCTCCTGACCTAACCGAGGCCAAGCGTTCTGTTGAAAATCGAGCATTCATAAAGAAATTGTTGAACAAAAAAGATGTTTAAAAACAATTTGTTTAAAAAAAAAAGTTGCTTTCCTCTTTTTTCGCTAGGAACTCACACATACCAAGACTCTCCTGACCTAACCGGGGCCAAGCGTTCTGTTAAAAATCGAGCATTCATAAAGAAATTGTTGAACAAAAAAGATGTTTAAAAACAATTTGTTTTAAAAAAAAGTTGCTTTCCTCTTTTTTCGCTAGGAACTCACACATACCAAGACTCTCCTGACCTAACCGGGGCCAAGCGTTCTGCTAAAAATCGAGCATTCATAAAGAAATTGTTGAACAAAAAAGATGTTTAAAAACAATTTGTTTTAAAAAAAAGTTGTATTCCTCTTTTTTCGCTAGGAACTCACACATACCAAGACTCTCCTGACGTAACCGGGGCCAAGCGTTCTGTTGAAAATCGAGCATTCATAAAGAAATTGTTGAACAAAAAAGATGTTTAAAAACAATTTGTTTTAAAAAAAAGTTGCTTTCCTCTTTTTTCGCTAGGAACTCACACATACCAAGACTCTCCTGACGTAACCGGGGCCAAGCGTTCTGTTGAAAATCGAGCATTCATAAAGAAATTGTTGAACAAAAAGATGTTTAAAAACATTTTGTTTTAAAAAAAAGTTGCTTTCCTCTTTTTTCGCTAGGAACTCACACATACCAAGACTCTCCTGACCTAACCGGGGCCAAGCGTTCTGCTAAAAATCGAGCATTCATAAAGAAATTGTTGAACAAAAAAGATGTTTAAAAACAATTTGTTTTAAAAAAAAGTTGCTTTCCTCTTTTTTCGCTAGGAACTCACACATACCAAGACTCTCCTGACGTAACCGGGGCCAAGCGTTCTGTTGAAAATCGAGCATTCATAAAGAAATTGTTGAACAAAAAGATGTTTAAAAACAATTTGTTTTAAAAAAAAGTTGCTTTCCTCTTTTTTCGCTAGGAACTCACGCATACCAAGACTCTCCTGACCTAACCGGGGCCAAGCGTTCTGTTAAAAATCGAGCATTCATAAAGAAATTGTTGAACAAAAAAGATGTTTAAAAACAATTTGTTTAAAAAAAAAAGTTGCTTTCCTCTTTTTTCGCTAGGAACTCACACATACCAAGACTCTCCTGACCTAACCGGGGCCAAGCGTTCTGTTGAAAATCGAGCATTCATAAAGAAATTGTTGAACAAATAATATGTTTAAAAACAATTTGTTTTAAAAAAAAAGTTGCTTTCCTCTTTTTTCGCTAGGAACTCACACATACCAAGACTCGCCTGACCTAACCGGGGCCAATCGTTCTGTTAAAAATCGAGCATTCCTAAAGAAATTGTTAAACAAAGAGGATTTTTAAAAACAATTTGTTTTTAAATAAAAGTTGCTTTCCTCTTTTTTAGCTAGGAACTCACACATACCAAGACTCTCCTGACCTAACCGGGGCCAAGCGTTCTGTTAAAAATCGAGCATTCATAAAGAAATTGTTGAACAAAAAAGATGTTTAAAAACAATTTGTTTTAAAAAAAAGTTGCTTTCCTCTTTTTTCGCTAGGAACTCACACATACCAAGACTCTCCTGACCTAACCGGGGCCAATCGTTCTGTTAAAAATCGAGCATTCATAAAGAAATTGTTGAACAAAAAAGATGTTTAAAAACAATTTGTTTTTAAATAAAAGTTGCTTTCCTCTTTTTTCGCTAGAAACTCACACATACCAAGACTCTCCTGACCTAACCGGGGCCAAGCGTTCTGTTGAAAATCGAGCATTCATAAAGAAATTGTTGAACAAAAAAGATGTTTAAAAACAATTTGTTTTTAAATAAAAGTTGCTTTCCTCTTTTTTCGCTAGGAACTCACACATACCAAGACTCTCCTGACCTAACCGGGGCCAAGCCTTCTGTTGAAAATCGAGCATTCATAAAGAAATTGATGAACAAAAAAGATGTTTAAAAACAATTTGTTTAAAAAAAAAAGTTGCTTTCCTCTTTTTTCGCTAGGAACTCACATATACCAAGACTCTCCTGACCTAACCGGGGCCAAGCGTTCTGTTGAAAATCGAGCATTCATAAAGAAATTGTTGAACAAAAAAGATGTTTAAAAACAATTTGTTTTTAAATAAAAGTTGCTTTCCTCTTTTTTCGCTAGGAACTCACACATACCAAGACTCTCCTGACCTAACCGGGGCCAAGCCTTCTGTTGAAAATCGAGCATTCATAAAGAAATTGATGAACAAAAAAGATGTTTAAAAACAATTTGTTTTAAAAAAAAGTTGCTTTCCTCTTTTTTCGCTAGGAACTCACACATACCAAGACTCTCCTGACCTAACCGGGGCCAAGCGTTCTGTTGAAAATCGAGCATTCATAAAGAAATTGTTGAACAAAAAAGATATTTAAAAACAATTTGTTTAAAAAAAAAAAAGTTGCTTTCCTCTTTTTTCGCTAGGAACTCAAACATACCAAGACTCTCCTGACCTAACCGGGGCCAAGCGTTCTGTTGAAAATCGTGCATTCATAAAGAAATTGTTGAACAAAAAAGATATTTAAAAACAATTTGTTTAAAAAAAAAGTTGCTTTCCTCTTTTTTCGCTAGGAACTCACACATACCAAGACTCTCCTGACCTAACCGGGGCCAAGCGTTCTGTTGAAAATCGAGAATTCATAAAGAAATTGTTGAACAAAAAAGATATTTAAAAACAATTTGTTTAAAAAAAAAGTTGCTTTCCTCTTTTTTCGCTAGGAACTCACACATACCAAGACTCTCCTGACCTAACCGGGGCCAAGCGTTCTGTTGAAAATCGAGAATTCATAAAGAAATTGTTGAACAAAAAAGATATTTAAAAACAATTTGTTTAAAAAAAAAGTTGCTTTCCTCTTTTTTCGCTAGGAACTCACACATACCAAGACTCTCCTGACCTAACCGGGGCCAAGCGTTCTGTTGAAAATCGTGCATTCATAAAGAAATTGTTGAACAAAAAAGATATTTAAAAACAATTTGTTTAAAAAAAAAGTTGCTTTCCTCTTTTTTCGCTAGGAACTCACACATACCAAGACTCTCCTGACCTAACCGGGGCCAAGCGTTCTGTTGAAAATCGAGAATTCATAAAGAAATTGTTGAACAAAAAAGATATTTAAAAACAATTTGTTTAAAAAAAAAAGTTGCTTTCTTCTTTTTTCGCTAGGAACTCACACATACCAAGACTCTCCTGACCTAACCGGGGCCAAGCGTTCTATTGAAAATCGTGCATTCATAAAGAAATTGTTGAAAAAAAAAGATATTTACTAACAATTTGTTTAAAAAAAAAAGTTGCTTTCCTCTTTTTTCGCTAGGAACTCACACATACCAAGACTCTCCTGACCTAATCTGGGCCAATCGTTCTGTTAAAAGTCGAGCATTCATAAAGAAATTGTTGAACAAAAAAGATATTTAAAAACAATTTGTTTAAAAAAAAAAGTTGCTTTCCTCTTTTTTCGCTAGGAACTCACACATACCAAAACTCTCCTGACCTAACCGGGGCCAAGCGTTCTATTGAAAATCGTGCATTCATAAAGAAATTGTTGAAAAAAAAAGATATTTAAAAACAATTTGTTTAACAAAAAAAGTTGCTTTCCTCTTTTTTCGCTAGGAACTCACACATACCAAGACTCTCCTGACCTAACCGGGGCCAAGCGTTCTGTTGAAAATCGAGCATTCATAAAGAAATTGTTGAACAAAAAAGATATTTAAAAACAATTTATTTAAAAAAAAAAGTTGCTTTCCTTTTTTTCGCTAGGAACTCACACATACCAAGACTCTCCTGACCTAATCTGGGCCAATCGTTCTGTTAAAAGTCGAGCATTCATAAAGAAATTGTTGAACAAAAAAGATATTTAAAAACAATTTGTTTAAAAAAAAAGTTGCTTTCCTCTTTTTTCGCTAGGAACTCACACATACCAAGACTCTCCTGACCTAATCTGGGCCAATCGTTCTGTTAAAAGTCGAGCATTCATAAAGAAATTGTTGAACAAAAAAGATATTTAAAAACAATTTGTTTAAAAAAAAAGTTGCTTTCCTCTTTTTTCGCTAGGAACTCACACATACCAAGACTCTCCTGACCTAATCTGGGCCAATCGTTCTGTTAAAAGTCGAGCATTCATAAAGAAATTGTTGAACAAAAAAGATATTTAAAAACAATTTGTTTAAAAAAAAAAGTTGCTTTCCTCTTTTTTCGCTAGGAACTCACACATACCAAGACTCTCCTGACCTAACTGGGGCCAAGCGTTCTGTTGAAAATCGAGCATTCATAAAGAAATTGTTGAACAAAAAAGATGTTTAAAAACAATTTGTTTTAAAAAAAAAGTTGTTTTCCTCTTTTTTCGCTAGGAACTCACACCATACCAAGACTCTCCTGACCTAACCGGGGCCAAGCGTTCTGTTGAAAATCGAGCATTCATAAAGAAATTGTTGAACAAAAAAGATGTTTAAAAACAATTTGTTTTAAAAAAAAAGTTGCTTTCCTCTTTTTTCGCTAGGAACTCACACATACCAACACTCTCCTGACCTAACCGGGGCCAAGCGTTCTGTTGAAAATCGAGCATTCCTAAAGAAATTGTTAAACAAAGAGGATTTTTAAAAACAATTTGTTTTTAAATAAAAGTTGCTTTCCTCTTTTTTCGCTAGGAACTCACACATACCAAGACTCTCCTGACCTAACCGGGGCCAAGCGTTCTGTTGAAAATCGAGCATTCCTAAAGAAATTGTTAAACAAAGAGGATTTTTAAAAACAATTTGTTTTTAAATAAAAGTTGCTTTCCTCTTTTTTCGCTAGGAACTCACACATACCAAGACTCTTCTGACCTAACCGGGGCCAAGCGTTCTGTTGAAAATCGAGCATTCATAAAGAAATTGTTGAACAAAAAAGATGTTTAAAAACAATTTGTTTTAAAAAAAAAGTTGTTTTCCTCTTTTTTCGCTAGGAACTCACACCATACCAAGACTCTCCTGACCTAACCGGGGCCAAGCGTTCTGTTGAAAATCGAGCATTCATAAAGAAATTGTTGAACAAAAAAGATGTTTAAAAACAATTTGTTATAAAAAAAAAGTTGTTTTCCTCTTTTTTCGCTAGGAACTCACACCATACCAAGACTCTCCTGACCTAACCGGGGCCAAGCGTTCTGTTGAAAATCGAGCATTCCTAAAGAAATTGTTAAACAAAGAGGATTTTTAAAAACAATTTGTTTTTAAATAAAAGTTGCTTTCCTCTTTTTTCGCTAGGAACTCACACATACCAAGACTCTCCTGACCTAACCGGGGCCAAGCGTTCTGTTGAAAATCGAGCATTCATAAAGAAATTGTTGAACAAAAAAGATGTTTAAAAACAATTTGTTTTTAAATAAAAGTTGCTTTCCTCTCTTTTCGCTAGGAACTCACACCATACCAAGACTCTCCTGACCTAACCGGGGCCAAGCGTTCTGTTGAAAATCGAGCATTCCTAAAGAAATTGTTAAACAAAGAGGATTTTTAAAAACAATTTGTTTTTAAATAAAAGTTGCTTTCCTCTTTTTTCGCTAGGAACTCACACTTACCAAGACTCTCCTGACCTAACCGGGGCCAAGCGTTCTGTTGAAAATCGAGCATTCATAAAGAAATTGTTGAACAAAAAAGATGTTTAAAAACAATTTGTTTTAAAAAAAAAGTTGTTTTCCTCTTTTTTCGCTAGGAACTCACACCATACCAAGACTCTCCTGACCTAACCGGGGCCAAGCGTTCTGTTGAAAATCGAGCATTCATAAAGAAATTGTTGAACAAAAAAGATGTTTAAAAACAATTTGTTATAAAAAAAAAGTTGTTTTCCTCTTTTTTCGCTAGGAACTCACACCATACCAAGACTCTCCTGACCTAACCGGGGCCAAGCGTTCTGTTGAAAATCGAGCATTCCTAAAGAAATTGTTAAACAAAGAGGATTTTTAAAAACAATTTGTTTTTAAATAAAAGTTGCTTTCCTCTTTTTTCGCTAGGAACTCACACATACCAAGACTCTCCTGACCTAACCGGGGCCAAGCGTTCTGTTGAAAATCGAGCATTCATAAAGAAATTGTTGAACAAAAAAGATGTTTAAAAACAATTTGTTTTTAAATAAAAGTTGCTTTCCTCTCTTTTCGCTAGGAACTCACACCATACCAAGACTCTCCTGACCTAACCGGGGCCAAGCGTTCTGTTGAAAATCGAGCATTCCTAAAGAAATTGTTAAACAAAGAGGATTTTTAAAAACAATTTGTTTTTAAATAAAAGTTGCTTTCCTCTTTTTTCGCTAGGAACTCACACTTACCAAGACTCTCCTGACCTAACCGGGGCCAAGCGTTCTGTTGAAAATCGAGCATTCATAAAGAAATTGTTGAACAAAAAAGATGTTTAAAAACAATTTGTTTTAAAAAAAAAGTTGCTTTCCTCTTTATTCGCTAGGAACTCACACCATACCAAGACTCTCCTGACCTAACCGGGGCCAAGCGTTCTGTTGAAAATTGAGCATTCATAAAGAAATTGTTGAACAAAAAAGATGTTTAAAAACAATTTGTTTAAAAAAAAAAGTTGTTTTCCTCTTTTTTCGCTAGGAACTCACACCATACCAAGACTCTCCTGACCTAACCGGGGCCAAGCGTTCTGTTGAAAATCGAGCATTCATAAAGAAATTGTTGAACAAAAAAGATGTTTAAAAACAATTTGTTTTAAAAAAAAAGTTGCTTTCCTCTTTTTTCGCTAGGAACTCACACATACCAACACTCTCCTGACCTAACCGGGGCCAAGCGTTCTGTTGAAAATCGAGCATTCCTAAAGAAATTGTTAAACAAAGAGGATTTTTAAAAACAATTTGTTTTTAAATAAAAGTTGCTTTCCTCTTTTTTCGCTAGGAACTCACACATACCAAGACTCTCCTGACCTAACCGGGGCCAAGCGTTCTGTTGAAAATCGAGCATTCCTAAAGAAATTGTTAAACAAAGAGGATTTTTAAAAACAATTTGTTTTTAAATAAAAGTTGCTTTCCTCTTTTTTCGCTAGGAACTCACACATACCAAGACTCTTCTGACCTAACCGGGGCCAAGCGTTCTGTTGAAAATCGAGCATTCATAAAGAAATTGTTGAACAAAATAGATGTTTAAAAACAATTTGTTTTAAAAAAAAAGTTGTTTTCCTCTTTTTTCGCTAGGAACTCACACCATACCAAGACTCTCCTGACGTAACCGGGGCCAAGCGTTCTGTTGAAAATCGAGCATTCATAAAGAAATTGTTGAACAAAAAAGATGTTTAAAAACAATTTGTTTTAAATAAAAGTTGCTTTCCTCTCTTTTCGCTAGGAACTCACACCATACCAAGACTCTCCTGACCTAACCGGGGCCAAGCGTTCTGTTGAAAATCGAGCATTCCTAAAGAAATTGTTAAACAAAGAGGATTTTTAAAAACAATTTGTTTTTAAATAAAAGTTGCTTTCCTCTTTTTTCGCTAGGAACTCACACCATACCAAGACTCTCCTGACCTAACCGGGGCCAAGCGTTCTGTTGAAAATCGAGCATTCATAAAGAAATTGTTGAACAAAAAAGATGTTTAAAAACAATTTGTTTTAAATTAAAGTTGCTTTCCTCTTTTTTCGCTAGGAACTCACACCATACCAAGACTCTCCTGACCTAACCGGGGCCAAGCGTTCTGTTGAAAATCGAGCATTCATAAAGAAATTGTTGAACAAAAAAGATGTTTAAAAACAATTTGTTTTTAAATAAAAGTTGCTTTCCTCTTTTTTCGCTAGGAACACACACATACCTAGCCTCTCCTGACCTAACCGAGGCCAAGCGTTCTGTTGAAAATCGAGCATTCATAAAGAAATTGTTGAACAGAAAAGATGTTTAAAAACAATTTGTTTAAAAAAAAAAGTTGCTTTCCTCTTTTTTCGCTAGGAACTCACACATACCAAGACTCTCCTGACCTAACCGAGGCCAAGCGTTCTGTTGAAAATCGAGCATTCATAAAGAAATTGTTGAACAAAAAAGATGTTTAAAAACAATTTGTTTTAAAAAAAAAGTTGCTTTCCTTTTTTTTTCGCTAGGAACTCACACATACCAAGACTCTCCTGACCTAACCGAGGCCAAGCGTTCTGTTGAAAATCGAGCATTCATAAAGAAATTGTTGAACAAAAAAGATGTTTAAAAACAATTTGTTTTAAAAAAAAAGTTGCTTTCCTCTTTTTTCGCTAGGAACTCACACAAACCAAGACTCTCCTGACCTAACCGGGGCCAAGCGTTCTGTTGAAAATCGAGCATTCCTAAAGAAATTGTTAAACAAAGAGGATTTTTAAAAACAATTTGTTTTTAAATAAAAGTTGCTTTCCTCTTTTTTCGCTAGGAACTCACACATACCAAGACTCTCCTGACCTAACCGAGGCCAAGCGTTCTGTTGAAAATCGAGCATTCATAAAGAAATTGTTGAACAAAAAAGATGTTTAAAAACAATTTGTTTTAAAAAAAAAGTTGCTTTCCTTTTTTTTCGCTAGGAACTCACACATACCAAGACTCTCCTGACCTAACCGAGGCCAAGCGTTCTGTTGAAAATCGAGCATTCATAAAGAAATTGTTGAACAAAAAAGATGGTTAAAAACAATTTGTTTTAAAAAAAAAGTTGCTTTCCTTTTTTTTCGCTAGGAACTCACACATACCAAGACTCTCCTGACCTAACCGAGGCCAAGCGTTCTGTTGAAAATCGACCATTCATAAAGAAATTGTTGAACAAAAAAGATGTTTAAAAACAATTTGTTTAAAAAAAGAAGTTGCTTTCCTCTTTTTTCGCTAGGAACTCACACATACCAAGACTCTCCTGACCTAACCGGGGCCAAGCGTTCTGTTGAAAATCGAGCATTCATAAAGAAATTGTTGAACAAAAAAGATGTTTTAAAACAATTTGTTTTAAATAAAAGTTGCTTTCCTCTTTTTTCGCTAGGAACTCACACCATACCAAGACTCTCCTGACCTAACCGGGGCCAAGCGTTCTGTTGAAAATCGAGCATTCCTAAAGAAATTGTTAAACAAAGAGGATTTTTAAAAACAATTTGTTTTTAAATAAAAGTTGCTTTCCTCTTTCTTCGCTAGGAACTCACACATACCAAGACTCTCCTGACCTAACCGGGGCCAAGCGTTCTGTTGAAAATCGAGCATTCATAAAGAAATTGTTGAACAAAAAATATGTTTAAAAACAATTTGTTTTTAAATAAAAGTTACTTTCCTCTTTTTTCGCTAGGAACTCACACATACCAAGACTCTCCTGACCTAACCGAGGCCAAGCGTTCTGTTGAAAATCGAGCATTCATAAAGAAATTGTTGAACAAAAATAATGTTTAAAAACAATTTGTTTAAAAAAAAAGTTGCTTTCCTCTTTTTTCGCTAGGAACTCACACATACCAAGACTCTCCTGACCTAACCGGGGCCAATCGTTCTGTTAAAAATCGAGCATTCATAAATAAATTGTTGAACAAAAAAGATGTTTAAAAACAATTTGTTTTTAAATAAAAGTTGCTTTCCTCTTTTTTCGCTAGGAACTCACACATACCAAGACTCTCCTGACCTAACCGAGGCCAAGCGTTCTGTTGAAAATCGAGCATTCATAAAGAAATTGTTGAACAAAAAAGATGTTTAAAAACAATTTGTTCTTAAATAAAAGTTGCTTTCCTCTTTTTTCGCTAGGAACTCACACATACCAAGACTCTCCTGACCTAACCGAGGCCAAGCGTTCTGTTGAAAATCGAGCATTCATAAAGAAATTGTTGAACAAAAAATATGTTTAAAAACAATTTGTTTAAAAAAAAAGTTGCTTTCCTCTTTTTTCGCTAGGAACTCACACATACCATGACTCTCCTGACCTAACCGAGGCCAAGCGTTCTGTTGAAAATCGAGCATTCCTAAAGAAATTGTTAAACAAAGAGGATTTTTAAAAACAATTTGTTTTTAAATAAAAGTTGCTTTCCTCTTTCTTTGCTAGGAACTCACACATACCAAGACTCTCCTGACCTAACCGGGGCCAAGCGTTCTGTTGAAAATCGAGCATTCATAAAGAAATTGTTGAACAAAAAATATGTTTAAAAACAATTTGTTTTTAAATAAAAGTTACTTTCCTCTTTTTTCGCTAGGAACTCACACATACCAAGACTCTCCTGACCTAACCGAGGCCAAGCGTTCTGTTGAAAATCGAGAATTCATAAAGAAATTGTTGAACAAAAATAATGTTTAAAAACAATTTGTTTAAAAAAAAAGTTGCTTTCCTCTTTTTTCGCTAGGAACTCACACATACCAAGACTCTCCTGACCTAACCGGGGCCAATCGTTCTTTTAAAAATCGAGCATTCATAAAGAAATTGTTGAACAAAAAAGATGTTTAAAAACAATTTGTTCTTAAATAAAAGTTGCTTTCCTCTTTTTTCGCTAGGAACTCACACATACCAAGACTCTCCTGACCTAACCGAGGCCAAGCGTTCTGTTGAAAATCGAGCATTCATAAAGAAATTGTTGAACAGAAAAGATGTTTAAAAACAATTTGTTTAAAAAAAAAAGTTGCTTTCCTCTTTTTTCGCTAGGAACTCACACATACCAAGACTCTCCTGACCTAACCGAGGCCAAGCGTTCTGTTGAAAATTGAGCATTCATAAAGAAATTGTTGAACAAAAAAATTGTTTAAAAACAATTTGTTTTAAAAAAAAAAGTTGGTTTCCTTTTTTTTCGCTAGGAACTCACACATACCAAGACTCTCCTGACCTAACCGAGGCCAAGCGTTCTGTTGAAAATCGAGCATTCATAAAGAAATTGTTGAACAATAAAGATGTTTAAAAACAATTTGTTTTAAAAAAAAAGTTGCTTTCCTCTTTTTTCGCTAGGAACTCACACATACCAAGACTCTCCTGACCTAAACGAGGCCAAGCGTTCTGTTGAAAATCGAGCATTCATAAAGAAATTGTTGAACAAAAAATATGTTTAAAAACAATTTGTTTAAAAAAAAAGTTGCTTTCCTCTTTTTTCGCTAGGAACTCACACATACCATGACTCTCCTGACCTAACCGAGGCCAAGCGTTCTGTTGAAAATCGAGCATTCCTAAAGAAATTGTTAAACAAAGAGGATTTTTAAAAACAATTTGTTTTTAAATAAAAGTTGCTTTCCTCTTTCTTCGCTAGGAACTCACACATACCAAGACTCTCCTGACCTAACCGGGGCCAAGCGTTCTGTTGAAAATCGAGCATTCATAAAGAAATTGTTGAACAAAAAATATGTTTAAAAACAATTTGTTTTTAAATAAAAGTTACTTTCCTCTTTTTTCGCTAGGAACTCACACATACCAAGACTCTCCTGACCTAACCGAGGCCAAGCGTTCTGTTGAAAATCGAGAATTCATAAAGAAATTGTTGAACAAAAATAATGTTTAAAAACAATTTGTTTAAAAAAAAAGTTGCTTTCCTCTTTTTTCGCTAGGAACTCACACATACCAAGACTCTCCTGACCTAACCGGGGCCAATCGTTCTTTTAAAAATCGAGCATTCATAAAGAAATTGTTGAACAAAAAAGATGTTTAAAAACAATTTGTTCTTAAATAAAAGTTGCTTTCCTCTTTTTTCGCTAGGAACTCACACATACCAAGACTCTCCTGACCTAACCGAGGCCAAGCGTTCTGTTGAAAATCGAGCATTCATAAAGAAATTGTTGAACAGAAAAGATGTTTAAAAACAATTTGTTTAAAAAAAAAAGTTGCTTTCCTCTTTTTTCGCTAGGAACTCACACATACCAAGACTCTCCTGACCTAACCGAGGCCAAGCGTTCTGTTGAAAATCGAGCATTCATAAAGAAATTGTTGAACAAAAAAGTTGTTTAAAAACAATTTGTTTTAAAAAAAAAAGTTGGTTTCCTTTTTTTTCGCTAGGAACTCACACATACCAAGACTCTCCTGACCTAACCGAGGCCAAGCGTTCTGTTGAAAATCGAGCATTCATAAAGAAATTGTTGAACAATAAAGATGTTTAAAAACAATTTGTTTTAAAAAAAAAGTTGCTTTCCTCTTTTTTCGCTAGGAACTCACACATACCAAGACTCTCCTGACCTAACCGAGGCCAAGCGTTCTGTTGAAAATCGAGCATTCATAAAGAAATTTTTGAACAAAAATGATGTTTAAAAACAATTTGTTTAAAAAAAAATTTGCTTTCCTCTTTTTTCGCTAGGAACTCACACATACCATGACTCTCCTGACCTAACCGAGGCCAAGCGTTCTGTTGAAAATCGAGCATTCATAAAGAAATTGTTGAACAAAAAAGATGTTTAAAAACAATTTGTTTAAAAAAAAAGTTGCTTTCCTCTTTTTTCGCTAGGAACTCACACATACCATGACTCTCCTGACCTAACCGAGGCCAAGCGTTCTGTTGAAAATCGAGCATTCATAAAGAAATTGTTGAACAAAAAAGATGTTTAAAAACAATTTGTTTTAAAAAAAAAGTTGCTTTCCTCTTTTTTCGCTAGGAACTCACACATACCAAGACTCTCCTGACCTAACCGAGGCCAAGCGTTCTGTTGAAAATCGAGCATTCATAAAGAAATTGTTGAACAAAAAAGATGTTTAAAAACAATTTGTTTTTAAATAAAAGTTGCTTTCCTCTTTTTTCGCTAGGAACTCACACATACCAAGACTCTCCTGACCTAACCGAGGCCAAGCGTTCTGTTGAAAATCGAGCATTCATAAAGAAATTGTTGAACAGAAAAGATGTTTAAAAACAATTTGTTTAAAAAAAAAAGTTGCTTTCCTCTTTTTTCGCTAGGAACTCACACATACCAAGACTCTCCTGACCTAACCGGGGCCAAGCGTTCTGTTGAAAATCGAGCATTCATAAAGAAATTGTTGAACAAAAAAGATGTTTAAAAACAATTTGTTTTAAAAAAAAAGTTGCTTTCCTTTTTTTTCGCTAGGAACTCACACATACCAAGACTCTCCTGACCTAACCGAGGCCAAGCGTTCTGTTGAAAATCGAGCATTCATAAAGAAATTGTTGAACAAAAAAGTTGTTTAAAAACAATTTGTTTTAAAAAAAAAGTTGCTTTCCTTTTTTTTCGCTAGGAACTCACACATACCAAGACTCTCCTGACCTAACCGAGGCCAAGCGTTCTGTTGAAAATCGAGCATTCATAAAGAAATTGTTGAACAAAAAAGATGTTTAAAAACAATTTGTTTTAAAAAAAAAGTTGCTTTCCTCTTTTTTCGCTAGGAACTCACACATACCAAGACTCTCCTGACCTAACCGGGGCCAAGCGTTCTGTTGAAAATCGAGCATTCATAAAGAAATTGTTGAACAAAAAAGATGTTTAAAAACAATTTGTTTTAAAAAAAAGTTGCTTTCCTCTTTTTTCGCTAGGATCTCACACATACCAAGACTCTCCTGACCTAACCGGGGCCAAGCGTTCTGTTGAAAATCGAGCATTCATAAAGAAATTGTTGAACAAAAAAGATGTTTAAAAACAATTTGTTTTAAAAAAAAAGTTGCTTTCCTCTTTTTTCGCTAGGAACTCACACATACCAAGACTCTCCTGACCTAACCGAGGCCAAGCGTTCTGTTGAAAATCGAGCATTCATAAAGAAATTGTTGAACAGAAAAGATGTTTAAAAACAATTTGTTTAAAAAAAAAAGTTGCTTTCCTCTTTTTTCGCTAGGAACTCACACATACCAAGACTCTCCTGACCTAACCGGGGCCAAGCGTTCTGTTGAAAATCGAGCATTCATAAAGAAATTGTTGAACAAAAAAGATGTTTAAAAACAATTTGTTTAAAAAAAAAAGTTGCTTTCCTCTTTTTTCGCTAGGAACACACACAAACCAAAAAAGATGTTTAAAAACAATTTGTTTAAAAAAAAAAGTTGCTTTCCTCTTTTTTCGCTAGGAACTCACACATACCAAGACTCTCCTGACCTAACCGGGGCCAAGCGTTCTGTTGAAAATCGAGCATTCATAAAGAAATTGTTGAACAAAAAAGATGTTTAAAAACAATTTGTTTTAAATAAAAGTTGCTTTCCTCTTTTTTCGCTAGGAACTCACACCATACCAAGACTCTCCTGACCTAACCGGGGCCAAGCGTTCTGTTGAAAATCGAGCATTCCTAAAGAAATTGTTAAACAAAGAGGATGTTTAAAAACAATTTGTTTTTAAATAAAAGTTGCTTTCCTCTTTTTTCGCTAGGAACTCACACATACCAAGACTCTCCTGACCTAACCGGGGCCAAGCGTTCTGTTGAAAATCGAGCATTCATAAAGAAATTGTTGAACAAAAAAGATGTTTAAAAACAATTTGTTTTAAAAAAAAAGTTGCTTTCCTCTTTTTTCGCTAGGAACTCACACATACCAAGACTCTCCTGACCTAACCGAGGCCAAGCGTTCTGTTGAAAATCGAGCATTCATAAAGAAATTGTTGAACAGAAAAGATGTTTAAAAACAATTTGTTTAAAAAAAAAGTTGCTTTCCTCTTTTTTCGCTAGGAACTCACACATACCAAGACTCTCCTGACCTAACCGGGGCCAAGCGTTCTGTTGAAAATCGAGCATTCATAAAGAAATTGTTGAACAAAAAAGATGTTTAAAAACAATTTGTTTAAAAAAAAAAGTTGCTTTCCTCTTTTTTCGCTAGGAACACACACAAACCAAAAAAGATGTTTAAAAACAATTTGTTTAAAAAAAAAAGTTGCTTTCCTCTTTTTTCGCTAGGAACTCACACATACCAAGACTCTCCTGACCTAACCGGGGCCAAGCGTTCTGTTGAAAATCGAGCATTCATAAAGAAATTGTTGAACAAAAAAGATGTTTAAAAACAATTTGTTTTAAATAAAAGTTGCTTTCCTCTTTTTTCGCTAGGAACTCACACCATACCAAGACTCTCCTGACCTAACCGGGGCCAAGCGTTCTGTTGAAAATCGAGCATTCCTAAAGAAATTGTTAAACAAAGAGGATGTTTAAAAACAATTTGTTTTTAAATAAAAGTTGCTTTCCTCTTTTTTCACTAGGAACTCACACATACCAAGACTCTCCTGACCTAACCGGGGCCAAGCGTTCTGTTGAAAATCGAGCATTCATAAAGAAATTGTTGAACAAAAAAGATGTTTAAAAACAAAATATATGATATATGCGAGTTCACACCATATTCATCGTTGATTTTCTTGTTATTAATAGTAATGCCAAGATAATCTAGTTGACGCCGCAATATTGGTCGAGAACGCGGAAATCAGCGTTTGTATTGCGAAAAACAACGTTTTATAGCGAAATCAGGAATTATCGTGCGAAAAACGACGTTTTTCGTGCAAAAACAGCATTTTTGGTGCGAAATATATGATATATGCGAGTTCACAACATATTCATCCTTGATTTTCGTGTTATTAATAGCAATGCCAAGATAATCTAGTTGACGCCGCAACATTGGTCGAGAACGCAGAAATCAGCGTTTTTAGTGCAAAAAACAACGTTTTATTGAGAAATCAGGAATTATCGTCCGAAAAACGACGTTTTTCGTGCAAAAACAGCGTTTTTGGTGCGAAATATATGATATATGCGAGTTCACACCATATTCATCGTTGATTTTCGTGTTATTAATAGTAATGCCAAGATAATCTAGTTGACGCCGCAATATTAGTCGAGAACGCAGAAATCAGCGTTTTTAGTGCAAAAAACAACGTTTTATTGAGAAATCAGGAATTATCGTCCGAAAAACGACGTTTTTCGTGCAAAAACAGCGTTTTTGGTGAGAAATATATGATATATGCGAGTTCACACCATATTCATCGTTGATTTTCGTGTTATTAATAGTAATGCCAAGATAATCTAGTTGACGCCGCATTATTGGTCGAGAACGCCAAAATAAACGATTTTAGTGCAAAAAACAACGTTTTATTGCGAAATCAAGAAATATCGTGCGAAAAACGACGTTTTTCGTGCAAAAACAGCGTTTTTAGTGCAAAATATATGATATATGCGAGTTCACACCATATTCATCGTTGATTTTCGTGTTATTAATAGTGATGCAAGGATAATCAAATTGACGCCGCAATATTGGTCGAGAACGGCAAAATCAGCGTTTTTAGTGCGAAAAACAGCGTTTTATTGAGAAATCAGGAATTATCGTCCGAAAAACGACGTTTTTCGTGCAAAACAGCGTTTTTGGTGCGAAATATATGATATGTGCGAGTTCACACCATATTCATCGTTGATTTTCGTGTTATTAATAGTGATGCAAGGATAATCAAATTGACGCCGCAATATTGGTCGAGAACGCCAAAATCAGCGTTTTTAGTGCGAAAAACAGCGTTTTATTGAGAAATCAGGAATTATCGTCCGAAAAACGACGTTTTTCGTGCAAAACAGCGTTTTTGGTGCGAAATATATGATATGTGCGAGTTCACACCATATTCATCGTTGATTTTCGTGTTATTAATAGTAATGTCAAGATAATCTAGTTGACGCCGCAATATTGGTTGAGAATGCAAAAATCAGCGTTTTTAATGCGAAAAACAACGTTTTATTGCGAAATCAGGAATTATCGTTCGAAAAAAACGTTTTTCGTGCAAAAACAGCGTTTTTGGTGCGAAATATATGATATGTGCGAGTTCACACCATATTCATCGTTGATTTTCGTGTTATTAATAGTAATGTCAAGATAATCTAGTTGACGCCGCAATATTGGTCGAGAACGCAGAAATCAGCGTTTTTTAGTGCGAAAAACAACGATTTATTGCGAAATCAGGAATTATCGTCCGAAAAACGACGTTTTTCGTGCAAAAACAGCGTTTTTGGTGCGAAATATATGATATGTGCGAGTTCACACCATATTCATCGTTGATTTTCGTGTTATTAATAGTAATGTCAAGATAATCTAGTTGACGCCGCAATATTGGTCGAGAACGCAGAAATCAGCGTTTTTAGTGCGAAAGACAACGTTTTATTGCGAAATCAGGAATTATCGTGCGAAAAACAACGTTTTTCGTGCAAAAACAGCGTTTTTGGTGCGAAATATATGATATGTGAGAGTTCACACCATATTCATCGTTGATTTTCGTGTTATTAATAGTAATGTCGAGATAATCTAGTTGACGCCGCAGTATTGGTCGAGAACGCAGAAATCAGCGTTTTTTAGTGCGAAAAACAACGATTTATTGCGAAATCAGGAATTATCGTGCGAAAAACGACGTTTTTCGTGCAAAAACGACGTTTTTCGTGCAAAAACGACGTTTTTCGTGCAAAAACAGTGTTTTTGGTGCGAAATATATGATATATGCGAGTTCACACCATATTCATCGTTGATTTTCGTGTTATTAAAAGTAATGCCAAGATAATCTAGTTGACGCCGCAATATTGGTCGAGAACGCAGAAATAAGCGTTTTTAGTGCCAAAAACAACGTTTTATTGCGAAATCAGGAATTATCGTGCGAAAAACGACGTTTATCGTGCAAAAACAGCGTTTTTGGTGCGATATATATGATATATGCGAGTTCGCACCATATTCATCGTTGATTTTCGTGTTATTAATAGTAATGCCAAGATAATCTAGTTGACGCCGCAATATTGGTCGAGAACGCCAAAATAAACGATTTTAGTGCAAAAAACAACGTTTTATTGCGAAATCAAGAAATATCGTGCGAAAAACGACGTTTTTCGTGCAAAAACGCGTATTTGGTGCAAAATATATGATATATGCGAGTTCACACCATATTCATCGTTGATTTTCGTGTTATTAATAGTAATGCCAAGATAATCTAGTTGACGCCGCAATATTGGTCGAGAACGCAGAAATCAGCGTTTTTAAATGTGAAAAACAACGTTTTATTGCGAAATCAAGAATTATCGTGCGAAAAACGACGTTTTTCGTGCAAAAACAGCGTTTTTGGTGCGAAATATATGATATTTGCGAGTTCACACCATATTCATCGTTGATTTTCGTGTTAATAATAGTGATGCAAGGATAATCAAATTGACGCCGCAATATTGGTCGAGAACGCCAAAATCAGCGTTTTTAGTGCGAAAAACAACGTTTTATTTCGAAATCAGGAATTATCGTGCGAAAAATCAAGTTTTTCGTGCAAAAACAGCGTTTTTGGTGCAAAATATATGATATGTGCGAGTTCACACCATATTCATAGTTGATTTTCGTGTTATTAATAGTAATGCCGAGATAATCTAGTTGACGCCGCAATATTGGTCGAGAACGCAGAAATCAGCGTTTTTAGTGCGAAAAACAACGGTTTATTGAGAAATCAGGAATTATCGTCCGAAAAACGACGTTTTTCGTGCAAAACAGCGTTTTTGGTGCGAAATATATGATATGTGCGAGTTCACACCATATTCATCGTTGATTTTCGTGTTATTAATAGTAATGTCAAGATAATCTAGTTGACGCCGCAATATTGGTCGAGAACGCCAAAATAAACGATTTTAGTGCAAAAAACAACGTTTTATTGCGAAATCAAGAAATATCGTGCGAAAAACGACGTTTTTCGTGCAAAAACAGCGTTTTTGGTGCGAAATATATGATATTTGCGAGTTCACACCATATTCATCGTTGATTTTCGTGTTATTAATAGTGATGCAAGGATAATCAAATTGACGCCGCAATATTGGTCGAGAACGCCAAAATCAGCGTTTTTAGTGCGAAAAACAACGTTTTATTTCGAAATCAGGAATTATCGTGCGAAAAATCAAGTTTTTCGTGCAAAAACAGCGTTTTTGGTGCGAAATATATGATATGTGCGAGTTCACACCATATTCATCGTTGATTTTCGTGTTATTAATAGTAATGTCAAGATAATCTAGTTGACGCCGCAATATTGGTCGAGAACGCCAAAATAAACGATTTTAGTGCGAAAAACAACGTTTTATTTCGAAATCAGGAATTATCGTGCGAAAAATCAAGTTTTTCGTGCAAAAACAGCGTTTTTCGTGCGAAATATATGATATGTACGAGTTCACACCATATTCATCGTTGATTTTCGTGTTATTAATAGTGATGCAAGGATAATCAAATTGACGCCGCAATATTGGTCGAGAACGCCAAAATCAGCGTTTTTAGTGCGAAAAACAACGTTTTATTTCGAAATCAGGAATTATCGTGCGAAAAATCAAGTTTTTCGTGCAAAAACAGCGTTTTTGGTGCGAAATATATGATATGTGCGAGTTCACACCATATTCATCGTTGATTTTCGTGTTATTAATAGTAATGCCGAGATAATCTAGTTGACGCCGCAATATTGGTCGAGAACGCAGAAATCAGCGTTTTTTAGTGCGAAAAACAACGATTTATTGCGAAATCAGGAATTATCGTGCGAAAAACGACGTTTTTCGTGCAAAAACAGCGTTTTTGGTGCGAAATATATGATATATGCGAGTTCACACCATATTCATCGTTGATTTTCGTGTTATTAATAGTAATGCCGAGATAATCCAGTTGACGCCGCAATATTGGTCGAGAACGCAGAAATCAGCGTTTTTAGTGCCAAAAACAACGTTTTATTGCGAAATCAGGAATTATCGTGCGAAAAACGACGTTTTTCGTGCAAAAACAGCGTTTTTGGTGCGAAATATATGATATTTGCGAGTTCACACCATATTCATCGTTGATTTTCGTGTTATTAATAGTGATGCAAGGATAATCAAATTGACGCCGCAATATTGGTCGAGAACGCCAAAATCAGCGTTTTTAGTGCGAAAAACAACGGTTTATTTCGAAATCAGGAATTATCGTGCGAAAAATCAAGTTTTTCGTGCAAAAACAGCGTTTTTGGTGCGAAATATATGATATGTGCGAGTTCACACCATATTCATCGTTGATTTTCGTGTTATTAATAGTAATGCCGAGATAATCTAGTTGACGCCGCAATATTGGTCGAGAACGCAGAAATCAGCGTTTTTTAGTGCGAAAAACAACGATTTATTGCGAAATCAGGAATTATCGTGCGAAAAACGACGTTTTTCGTGCAAAAACAGCATTTTTGGTGCGAAATATATGATATGTGCGAGTTCACACCATATTCATCGTTGATTTTCGTGTTATTAATAGTAATGTCAAGATAATCTAGTTGACGCCGCAATATTGGTCGAGAACGCAGAAATCAGCGTTTTTAGTGCGAAAAACAACGATTTATTGCGAAATCAGGAATTATCGTGCGAAAAACGACGTTTTTCGTGCAAAAACAGCGTTTTTGGTGCGAAATATATGATATGTGCGAGTTCACACCATATTCATCGTTGATTTTCGTGTTATTAATAGTAATGCCGAGATAATCTAGTTGACGCCGCAATATTGGTCGAGAACGCAGAAATCAGCGTTTTTAGTGCGAAAAACAACGTTTTATTGCGAAATCAGGAATTATCGTGAAAAAAACAACGTTTTTCGTGCAAAAACAGCGTTTTTGGTGCGAAATATATGATGTGTGCTAGTTCACACCATATTCATAGTTGATTTTCGTGTTATTAATAGTAATGCCGAGATAATCTAGTTGACGCCGCAATATTGGTCGAGAACGCAGAAATCAGCGTTTTTTAGTGCGAAAAACAACGATTTATTGCGAAATCAGGAATTATCGTGCGAAAAACGACGTTTTTCGTGCAAAAACAGCATTTTTGGTGCGAAATATATGATATGTGCGAGTTCACACCATATTCATCGTTGATTTTCGTGTTATTAATAGTGATGCAAGGATAATCAAATTGACGTCGCAATATTTGTCGAGAACGCAGAAATCAGCGTTTTTAGTGCCAAAAACAACGATTTATTGCGAAATCAGGAATTATCGTGCGAAAAACGACGTTTTTCGTGCAAAAACAGCGTTTTTGGTGCGAAATATATGATATATGCGAGTTCACACCATATTCATCGTTGATTTTCGTGTTATTAATAGTAATGCCGAGATAATCTAGTTGACGCCGCAATATTGGTCGAGAACGCAGAAATCAGCGTTTTTAGTGCCAAAATCAACGTTTTATTGCGAAATCAGGAATTATCATGCGAAAAACGACGTTTTTCGTGCAAAAACAGCGTTTTTGGTGCGACATATATGATGTATGCGAGTTCACACCATATTCATCGTTGATTTTCGTGTTATTAATAGTAATGCCAAGATAATCTAGTTGACGCCGCAATATTGGTCGAGAACGCCAAAATAAACGATTTTAGTGCAAAAAACAACGTTTTATTGCGAAATCAAGAAATACCGTGCGAAAAACGACGTTTTTCGTGCAAAAACAGCGTTTTTGGTGCGAAATATATGATATTTGCGAGTTCACACCATATTCATCGTTGATTTTCGTGTTATTAATAGTGATGCAAAGATAATCAAATTGACGCCGCAATATTGGTCGAGAACGCCAAAATCAGCGTTTTTAGTGCGAAAAACAACGTTTTATTTCGAAATCAGGAATTATCGTGCGAAAAATCAAGTTTTTCGTGCAAAAACAGCGTTTTTGGTGCGAAATATATGATATGTGCGAGTTCACACCATATTCATCGTTGATTTTCGTGTTATTAATAGTAATGCCGAGATAATCTAGTTGACGCCGCAATATTGGTCGAGAACGCAGAAATCAGCGTTTTTAGTGCGAAAAACAACGTTTTATTGAGAAATCAGGAATTATCGTCCGAAAAACGACGTTTTTCGTGCAAAACAGCGTTTTTGGTGCGAAATATATGATATGTGCGAGTTCACATCATATTCATCGTTGATTTTCGTGTTATTAATAGTAATGTCAAGATAATCTAGTTGACGCCGCAATATTGGTCGAGAACGCAGAAATCAGCGTTTTTAGTGCGAAAAACAACGATTTATTGCGAAATCAGGAATTATCGTGCGAAAAACGACGTTTTTCGTGCAAAAACAGCGTTTTTGGTGCGAAATATATGATACATGCGAGTTCACACCATATTCATCGTTGATTTTCGTGTTATTAATAGTAATGCCGAGATAATCTAGTTGACGCCGCAATATTGGTCGAGAACGCAGAAATCAGCGTTTTTAGTGCCAAAAACAACGTTTTATTGCGAAATCAGGAATTATCATGCGAAAAACGACGTTTTTCGTGCAAAAACAGCGTTTTTGGTGCGAAATATATGATATATGCGAGTTCACACCATATTCATCGTTGATTTTCGTGTTATTAATAGTAATGCCAAGATAATCTAGTTGACGCCGCAATATTGGTCGAGAACGCCAAAATCAGCGTTTTTAGTGCGAAAAACAACGTTTTATTTCGAAATCAGGAATTATCGTGCGAAAAATCAAGTTTTTCGTGCAAAAACAGCGTTTTTGGTGCGAAATATATGATGTGTGCTAGTTCACACCATATTCATCGTTGATTTTCGTGTTATTAATAGTAATGCCGAGATAATCTAGTTGACGCCGCAATATTGGTCGAGAACGCAGAAATCAGCGTTTTTAGTGCCAAAAACAACGTTTTATTGCGAAATCAGGAATTATCATGCGAAAAACGACGTTTTTCGTGCAAAAACAGCGTGTTTGGTGCGAAATATATGATATATGCGAGTTCACACCATATTCATCGTTGATTTTCGTGTTATTAATAGTAATGCCAAGATAATCTAGTTGACGCCGCAATATTGGTCGAGAACGCCAAAATAAACGATTTTAGTGCAAAAAACAACGTTTTATTGCGAAATCAAGAAATATCGTGCGAAAAACGACGTTTTTCGTGCAAAAACAGCGTTTTTGGTGCGAAATATATGATATTTGCGAGTTCACACCATATTCATCGTTGATTTTCGTGTTATTAATAGTGATGCAAAGATAATCAAATTGACGCCGCAATATTGGTCGAGAACGCCAAAATCAGCGTTTTTAGTGCGAAAAACAACGTTTTATTTCGAAATCAGGAATTATCGTGCGAAAAATCAAGTTTTTCGTGCAAAAACATCGTTTTTGGTGCGAAATATATGATATGTGCAAGTTCACACCATATTCATCGTTGATTTTCGTGTTATTAATAGTAATGCCGAGATAATCTAGTTGACGCCGCAATATTGGTCGAGAACGCAGAAATCAGCGTTTTTAGTGCGAAAAACAACGTTTTATTGAGAAATCAGGAATTATCGTCCGAAAAACGACGTTTTTCGTGCAAAACAGCGTTTTTGGTGCGAAATATATGATATGTGCGAGTTCACACCATATTCATCGTTGATTTTCGTGTTATTAATAGTAATGCCGAGATAATCTAGTTGACGCCGCAATATTGGTCGAGAACGCAGAAATCAGCGTTTTTAGTGCGAAAAACAACGTTTTATTGCGAAATCAGGAATTATCGTGAAAAAAACAACGTTTTTCGTGCAAAAACAGCGTTTTTGGTGCGAAATATATGATATATGCGAGTTCACACCATATTCATCGTTGATTTTCGTGTTATTAATAGTAATGCCGAGATAATCTAGTTGACGCCGCAATATTGGTCGAGAACGCAGAAATCAGCGTTTTTAGTGCCAAAAACAACGTTTTATTGCGAAATCAGGAATTATCGTGCGAAAAACGACGTTTTTCGTGCGAAAACAGCGTTTTTGGTGCGAAATATATGATATATGCGAGTTCACACCATATTCATCGTTGATTTTCGTGTTATTAATAGTAATGCCAAGATAATCTAGTTGACGCCGCAATATTGGTCGAGAACGCCAAAATAAACGATTTTAGTGCAAAAAACAACGTTTTATTGCGAAATCAAGAAATATCGTGCGAAAAACGACGTTTTTCGTGCAAAAA
This sequence comes from Aleochara curtula, assembly GCA_963978815.1. Lineage (NCBI taxonomy): Eukaryota > Metazoa > Arthropoda > Insecta > Coleoptera > Staphylinidae > Aleochara > Aleochara curtula. The sequence goes on along the minus strand of OZ022215.1, from coordinate 9,717,268 downwards.
CAGCGTTTTTGGTGCGAAATATATGATATTTGCGAGTTCACACCATATTCATCGTTGATTTTCGTGTTATTAATAGTGATGCAAGGATAATCAAATTGACGCCGCAATATTGGTCGAGAACGCCAAAATCAGCGTTTTTAGTGCGAAAAACAACGTTTTATTTCGAAATCAGGAATTATCGTGCGAAAAATCAAGTTTTTCGTGCAAAAACAGCGTTTTTGGTGCAAAATATATGATATGTGCGAGTTCACACCATATTCATCGTTGATTTTCGTGTTATTAATAGTAATGCCGAAATAATCTAGTTGACGCCGCAATATTGGTCGAGAACGCAGAAATCAGCGTTTTTAGTGCGAAAAACAACGTTTTATTGAGAAATCAGGAATTATCGTCCGAAAAACGACGTTTTTCGCGCAAAACAGCGTTTTTGGTGCGAAATATATGATATGTGCGAGTTCACATCATATTCATCGTTGATTTTCGTGTTATTAATAGTAATGTCAAGATAAACTAGTTGACGCCGCAATATTGGTCGAGAACGCAGAAATCAGCGTTTTTAGTGCAAAAAACAACGTTTTATTGCGAAATCAGGAATTATCATGCGAAAAACAACGTTTTTCGTGCAAAAACAGCGTTTTTGGTGCGAAATATATGATATGTGCGAGTTCACACCATATTCATCGTTGATTTTCGTGTTATTAATAGTAATGTCAAGATAATCTAGTTGACGCCGCAATATTGGTCGAGAACGCAGAAATCAGCGTTTTTAGTGCGAAAAACAACGTTTTATTGAGAAATCAGGAATTATCGTCCGAAAAACGACGTTTTTCGTGCAAAACAGCGTTTTTGGTGCGAAATATATGATATGTGCGAGTTCACACCATATTCATCGTTGATTTTCGTGTTATTAATAGTAATGCCGAGATAATCTAGTTGACGCCGCAATATTGGTCGAGAACGCAGAAATCAGCGTTTTTAGTGCGAAAAACAACGTTTTATTGCGAAATCAGGAATTATCGTGAAAAAAACAACGTTTTTCGTGCAAAAACAGCGTTTTTGGTGCGAAATATATGATATATGCGAGTTCACACCATATTCATCGTTGATTTTCGTGTTATTAATAGTAATGCCGAGATAATCTAGTTGACGCCGCAATATTGGTCGAGAACGCAGAAATCAGCGTTTTTAGTGCCAAAAACAACGTTTTATTGCGAAATCAGGAATTATCGTGCGAAAAACGACGTTTTTCGTGCGAAAACAGCGTTTTTGGTGCGAAATATATGATATATGCGAGTTCACACCATATTCATCGTTGATTTTCGTGTTATTAATAGTAATGCCAAGATAATCTAGTTGACGCCGCAATATTGGTCGAGAACGCCAAAATAAACGATTTTAGTGCAAAAAACAACGTTTTATTGCGAAATCAAGAAATATCGTGCGAAAAACGACGTTTTTCGTGCAAAAACAGCGTTTTTGGTGCGAAATATATGATATTTGCGAGTTCACACCATATTCATCGTTGATTTTCGTGTTATTAATAGTGATGCAAGGATAATCAAATTGACGCCGCAATATTGGTCGAGAACGCCAAAATCAGCGTTTTTAGTGCGAAAAACAACGTTTTATTTCGAAATCAGGAATTATCGTGCGAAAAATCAAGTTTTTCGTGCAAAAACAGCGTTTTTGGTGCAAAATATATGATATGTGCGAGTTCACACCATATTCATCGTTGATTTTCGTGTTATTAATAGTAATGCCGAAATAATCTAGTTGACGCCGCAATATTGGTCGAGAACGCAGAAATCAGCGTTTTTAGTGCGAAAAACAACGTTTTATTGAGAAATCAGGAATTATCGTCCGAAAAACGACGTTTTTCGCGCAAAACAGCGTTTTTGGTGCGAAATATATGATATGTGCGAGTTCACATCATATTCATCGTTGATTTTCGTGTTATTAATAGTAATGTCAAGATAAACTAGTTGACGCCGCAATATTGGTCGAGAACGCAGAAATCAGCGTTTTTAGTGCAAAAAACAACGTTTTATTGCGAAATCAGGAATTATCATGCGAAAAACAACGTTTTTCGTGCAAAAACAGCGTTTTTGGTGCGAAATATATGATATGTGCGAGTTCACACCATATTCATCGTTGATTTTCGTGTTATTAATAGTAATGTCAAGATAATCTAGTTGACGCCGCAATATTGGTCGAGAACGCAGAAATCATCGTTTTTTAGTGCGAAAAACAACGATTTATTGCGAAATCAGGAATTATCGTGCGAAAAACGACGTTTTTCGTGCAAAAACAGCGTTTTTGGTGCGAAATATATGATATGTGCGCGTTCACACCATATTCGTCGTTGATTTTCGTGTTATTAATAGTAATGCCGAGATAATCTAGTTGACGCCGCAATATTGGTTGAGAACGCAGAAATCAGCGTTTTTAGTGCGAAAAACAACGTTTTATTGCGAAATCAAAAACTATCGTGAAAAAAACAACGTTTTTCGTACAAAAACAGCGTTTTTGGTGCGAAATATATGATGTGTGCTAGTTCACACCATATTCATCGTTGATTTTCGTGTTATTAATAGTAATGCCGAGATAATCTAGTTGACGCCGCAATATTGGTCGAGAACGCAGAAATCAGCGTTTTTTAGTGCGAAAAACAACGATTTATTGCGAAATCAGGAATTATCGTGCGAAAAACGACGTTTTTCGTGCAAAAACAGCATTTTTGGTGCGAAATATATGATATGTGCGAGTTCACACCATATTCATCGTTGATTTTCGTGTTATTAATAGTAATGTCAAGATAATCTAGTTGACGCCGCAATATTGGTCGCGAACGCAGAAATCAGCGTTTTTAGTGCCAAAAACAACGTTTTATTGCGAAATCAGGAATTATCGTGCGAAAAACCACGTTTTTCGTGCAAAAACAGCATTTTTGGTGCGAAATATATGATATATGCGGGTTCACACCATATTCATCGTTGATTTTCGTCTTATTAATAGTGATGCCAAAATAATCAAATTGACGCCGCAATATTGGTCGAGAACGCAGAAATCAGCGTTTTTTAGTGCGAAAAACAACGATTTATTGCGAAATCAGGAATTATCGTGCGAAAAACGACGTTTTTCGTGCAAAAACAGCATTTTTTGTGCGAAATATATGATATGTGCGAGTTCACACCATATTCATCGTTGATTTTCGTGTTATTAATAGTAATGTCAAGATAATCTAGTTGACGCCGCAATATTGGTCGCGAACGCAGAAATCAGCGTTTTTAGTGCCAAAAACAACGTTTTATTGCGAAATCAGGAATTATCGTGCGAAAAACGACGTTTTTCGTGCAAAAACAGCGTTTTTGGTGCGAAATATATGAAATTTGCGAGTTCACACCATATTCATCGTTGATTTTCGTGTTATTAATAGTGATGCAAAGATAATCAAATTGACGCCGCAATATTGGTCGAGAACGCTGAAATCAGCGTTTTTAGTGCGAAAAACAACGTTTTATTGCGAAATCAGGAATTATCGTGCAAAAAACAACGTTTTTCGTGCAAAAACAGCGTTTTTGGTGCGAAATATATGATGTGTGCGAGTTCACACCATATTCATCGTTGATTTTCGTGTTATTAATAGTAATGCCGAGATAATATAGTTGACGCCGCAATATTGGTCGAGAACGCAGAAATCAGCGTTTTTTAGTGCGAAAAACAACGTTTTATTGCGAAATCAGGAATTATCGTGCGAAAAACGACGTTTTTCGTGCAAAAACAGCATTTTTGGTGCGAAATATATGATATGTGCGAGTTCACACCATATTCATCGTTGATTTTCGTGTTATTAATAGTAATGTCAAGATAATCTAGTTGACGCCGCAATATTGGTCGCGAACGCAGAAATCAGCGTTTTTGGTGCCAAAAACAACGTTTTATTGCGAAATCAGGAATTATCGTGCGAAAAACGACGTTTTTCGTGTAAAAACAGCGTTTTTGGTGCGAAATATATGATATGTACGAGTTCACACCATATTCATCGTTGATTTTCGTGTTATTAATAGTAATGTCAAGATAATCTAGTTGACGCCGCAATATTGGTCGAGAACGCAGAAATCAGCGTCTTTTAGTGCGAAAAACAACGATTTATTGCAAAATCAGGAATTATCGTGCGAAAAACGACGTTTTTCGTGCAAAAACAGCATTTTTGGTGCGAAATATATGATATGTGCGAGTTCACACCATATTCATCGTTGATTTTCGTGTTATTAATAGTGATGCAAGGATAATCAAATTGACGTCGCAATATTGGTCGAGAACGCAGAAATCAGCGTTTTTAGTGCCAAAAACAACGATTTATTGCGAAATCAGGAATTATCGTGCGAAAAACGACGTTTTTCGTGCAAAAACAGCGTTTTTGGTGCGAAATATATGATATATGCGAGTTCACACCATATTCATCGTTGATTTTCGTGTTATTAATAGTAATGCCGAGATAATCTAGTTGACGCCGCAATATTGGTCGAGAACGCAGAAATCAGCGTTTTTAGTGCCAAAATCAACGTTTTATTGCGAAATCAGGAATTATCATGCGAAAAACGACGTTTTTCGTGCAAAAACAGCGTTTTTGGTGCGAAATATATGATATATGCGAGTTCACACCATATTCATCGTTGATTTTCGTGTTATTAATAGTAATGCCAAGATAATCTAGTTGACGCCGCAATATTGGTCGAGAACGCCAAAATAAACGATTTTAGTGCAAAAAACAACGTTTTATTGCGAAATCAAGAAATACCGTGCGAAAAACGACGTTTTTCGTGCAAAAACAGCGTTTTTGGTGCGAAATATATGATATTTGCGAGTTCACACCATATTCATCGTTGATTTTCGTGTTATTAATAGTGATGCAAAGATAATCAAATTGACACCGCAATATTGGTCGAGAACGCCAAAATCAGCGTTTTTAGTGCGAAAAACAACGTTTTATTTCGAAATCAGGAATTATCGTGCGAAAAATCAAGTTTTTCGTGCAAAAACAGCGTTTTTGGTGCGAAATATATGATATGTGCGAGTTCACACCATATTCATCGTTGATTTTCGTGTTATTAATAGTAATGCCGAGATAATCTAGTTGACGCCGCAATATTGGTCGAGAACGCAGAAATCAGCGTTTTTAGTGCGAAAAACAACGTTTTATTGAGAAATCAGGAATTATCGTCCGAAAAACGACGTTTTTCGTGCAAAACAGCGTTTTTGGTGCGAAATCTATGATATGTGCGAGTTCACATCATATTCATCGTTGATTTTCGTGTTATTAATAGTAATGTCAAGATAATCTAGTTGACGCCGCAATATTGGTCGAGAACGCAGAAATCAGCGTTTTTAGTGCGAAAAACAACGATTTATTGCGAAATCAGGAATTATCGTGCGAAAAACGACGTTTTTCGTGCAAAAACAGCGTTTTTGGTGCGAAATATATGATATATGCGAGTTCACACCATATTCATCGTTGATTTTCGTGTTATTAATAGTAATGCCGAGATAATCTAGTTGACGCCGCAATATTGGTCGAGAACGCAGAAATCAGCGTTTTTAGTGCCAAAAACAACGTTTTATTGCGAAATCAGGAATTATCTTGCGAAAAACGACGTTTTTCGTGCAAAAACAGCGTTTTTGGTGCGAAATATATGATATATGCGAGTTCACACCATATTCATCGTTGATTTTCGTGTTATTAATAGTAATGTCAAGATAATCTAGTTGACGCCGCAATATTGGTCGCGAACGCAGAAATCAGCGTTTTTAGTGCCAAAAACAACGTTTTATTGCGAAATCAGGAATTATCGTGCGAAAAACCACGTTTTTCGTGCAAAACAGCATTTTTAGTGCGAAATATATGATATATGCGAGTTCACACCATATTCATCGTTGATTTTCGTGTTATTAATAGTGATGCCAAAATAATCAAATTGACGCCGCAATATTGGTCGAGAACGCAGAAATCAGCGTTTTTTAGTGCGAAAAACAACGATTTATTGCGAAATCAGGAATTATCGTGCGAAAAACGACGTTTTTCGTGCAAAAACAGCATTTTTTGTGCGAAATATATGATATGTGCGAGTTCACACCATATTCATCGTTGATTTTCGTGTTATTAATAGTAATGTCAAGATAATCTAGTTGACGCCGCAATATTGGTCGCGAACGCAGAAATCAGCGTTTTTAGTGCCAAAAACAACGTTTTATTGCGAAATCAGGAATTATCGTGCGAAAAACGACGTTTTTCGTGCAAAAACAGCGTTTTTGGTGCGAAATATATGAAATTTGCGAGTTCACACCATATTCATCGTTGATTTTCGTGTTATTAATAGTGATGCAAAGATAATCAAATTGACGCCGCAATATTGGTCGAGAACGCTGAAATCAGCGTTTTTAGTGCGAAAAACAACGTTTTATTGCGAAATCAGGAATTATCGTGCAAAAAACAACGTTTTTCGTGCAAAAACAGCGTTTTTGGTGCGAAATATATGATGTGTGCGAGTTCACACCATATTCATCGTTGATTTTCGTGTTATTAATAGTAATGCCGAGATAATATAGTTGACGCCGCAATATTGGTCGAGAACGCAGAAATCAGCGTTTTTTAGTGCGAAAAACAACGTTTTATTGCGAAATCAGGAATTATCGTGCGACAAAACGACGTTTTTCGTGCAAAAACAGCATTTTTGGTGCGAAATATATGATATGTGCGAGTTCACACCATATTCATCGTTGATTTTCGTGTTATTAATAGTAATGTCAAGATAATCTAGTTGACGCCGCAATATTGGTCGCGAACGCAGAAATCAGCGTTTTTGGTGCCAAAAACAACGTTTTATTGCGAAATCAGGAATTATCGTGCGAAAAACGACGTTTTTCGTGTAAAAACAGCGTTTTTGGTGCGAAATATATGATATGTGCGAGTTCACACCATATTCATCGTTGATTTTCGTGTTATTAATAGTAATGTCAAGATAATCTAGTTGACGCCGCAATATTGGTCGAGAACGCAGAAATCAGCGTTTTTAGTGCCAAAAAACAACGTTTTATTGCGAAATCAGGAATTATCGTGCGAAAAACGACGTTTTTCGTGCAAAAACAGCGTTTTTGGTGCGAAATATATGAAATTTGCGAGTTCACACCATATTCATCGTTGATTTTCGTGTTATTAATAGTGATGCAAAGATAATCAAATTGACGCCGCAATATTGGTCGAGAACGCTGAAATCAGCGTTTTTAGTGCGAAAAACAACGTTTTATAGCGAAATCAGGAATTATCGTGCGAAAAACGACGTTTTTCGTGCAAAAACAGCGTTTTTGGTGCGAAATATATGATATATGCGAGTTCACACCATATTCATCGTTGATTTTCGTGTTATTAATAGTTATGCCAAAATAATCAAATTGACGCCGCAATATTGGTCGAGAACGCAGAAATCAGCGTTTTTAGTGCGAAAAGCAACGTTTTATAGCAAAATCAGGAATTATCGTGCGAAGAACGACGTTTTTCGTGCAAAAACAGCGTTTTTGGTGCGAAATATATGATGTGTGCTAGTTCACACCATATTCATCGTTGATTTTCGTGTTTTTAATAGTAATGCCGAGATAATCTAGTTGACGCCGCAATATTGGTCGAGAACGCAGAAATCAGCGTTTTTTAGTGCGAAAAACAACGATTTATTGCGAAATCAAAAATTATCGTGCGAAAAACGACGTTTTTCGTGCAAAAACAGCATTTTTGGTGCGAAATATATGATATGTGCGAGTTCACACCATATTCATCGTTGATTTTCGTGTTATTAATAGTGATGCAAGGATAATCAAATTGACGCCGCAATATTGGTCGAGAACGCCAAAATCAGCGTTTTTAGTGCGAAAAACAACGTTTTATTTCGAAATCAGGAATTATCGTGCGAAAAATCAAGTTTTTCGTGCAAAAACAGCGTTTTTGGTGCGAAATATATGATATGTGCGAGTTCACACCATATTCATCGTTGATTTTCGTGTTATTAATAGGAATGCCGAGATAATCTAGTTGACGCCGCAATATTGGTCGAGAACGCAGAAATCAGCGTTTTTTAGTGCGAAAAACAACGATTTATTGCGAAATCAGGAATTATCGTGCGAAAAACGACGTTTTTCGTGCAAAAACAGCGTTTTTGGTGCGAAATATATGATATATGCGAGTTCACACCATATTCATCGTTGATTTTCGTGTTATTAATAGTAATGCCGAGATAATCTAGTTGACGCCGCAATATTGGTCGAGAACGCAGAAATCAGCGTTTTTAGTGCCAAAAACAACGTTTTATTGCGAAATCAGGAATTATCGTGCGTAAAACGACGTTTTTCGTGCAAAAACAGCGTTTTTGGTGCGAAATATATGATATATGCGAGTTCACACCATATTCATCGTTGATTTTCGTGTTATTAATAGTAATGCCAAGATAATCTAGTTGACGCCGCAATATTGGTCGAGAACGCCAAAATAAACGATTTTAGTGCAAAAAACAACGTTTTATTGCGAAATCAAGAAATATCGTGCGAAAAACGACGTTTTTCGTGCAAAAACGCGTATTTGGTGCAAAATATATGATATATGCGAGTTCACACCATATTCATCGTTGATTTTCGTGTTATTAATAGTAATGCCAAGATAATCTAGTTGACGCCGCAATATTGGTCGAGAACGCCAAAATAAACGATTTTAGTGCAAAAAACAACGTTTTATTGCGAAATCAAGAAATATCGTGCGAAAAACGACGTTTTTCGTGCAAAAACAGCGTTTTTGGTGCGAAATATATGATATTTGCGAGTTCACACCATATTCATCGTTGATTTTCGTGTTATTAATAGTGATGCAAGGATAATCAAATTGACGCCGCAATATTGGTCGAGAACGCCAAAATCAGCGTTTTTAGTGCGAAAAACAACGTTTTATTTCGAAATCAGGAATTATCGTGCGAAAAATCAAGTTTTTCGTGCAAAAACAGCGTTTTTGGTGCAAAATATATGAAATGTGCGAGTTCACACCATATTCATCGTTGATTTTCGTGTTATTAATAGTAATTCCGAAATAATCTAGTTGACGCCGCAATATTGGTCGAGAACGCAGAAATCAGCGTTTTTAGTGCGAAAAACAACGTTTTATTGAGAAATCAGGAATTATCGTCCGAAAAACGACGTTTTTCGCGCAGAACAGCGTTTTTGGTGCGAAATATATGATATGTGCGAGTTCACATCATATTCATCGTTGATTTTCGTGTTATTAATAGTAATGTCAAGATAACCTAGTTGACGCCGCAATATTGGTCGAGAACGCAGAAATCAGCGTTTTTAGTGCAAAAAACAACGTTTTATTGCGAAATCAGGAATTATCATGCGAAAAACAACGTTTTTCGTGCAAAAACAGCGTTTTTGGTGCGAAATATATGATATGTGCGAGTTCACACCATATTCATCGTTGATTTTCGTGTTATTAATAGTAATGTCAAGATAATCTAGTTGACGCCGCAATATTGGTCGAGAACGCAGAAATCAGCGTTTTTTAGTGCGAAAAACAACGATTTATTGCGAAATCAGGAATTATCGTGCGAAAAACGACGTTTTTCGTGCAAAAACAGCGTTTTTGGTGCGAAATATATGATATGTGCGAGATCACACCATATTCGTCGTTGATTTTCGTGTTATTAATAGTAATGCCGAGATAATCTAGTTGACGCCGCAATATTGGTCGAGAACGCAGAAATCAGCGTTTTTAGTGCGAAAAACAACGTTTTATTGCGAAATCAGGAATTATCGTGAAAAAAACAACGTTTTTCGTACAAAAACAGCGTTTTTGGTGCGAAATATATGATGTGTGCTAGTTCACACCATATTCATCGTTGATTTTCGTGTTATTAATAGTAATGCCGAGATAATCTAGTTGACGCCGCAATATTGGTCGAGAACGCAGAAATCAGCGTTTTTTTAGTGCGAAAAACAACGATTTATTGCGAAATCAGGAATTATCGTGCGAAAAACGACGTTTTTCGTGCAAAAACAGCATTTTTGGTGCGAAATATATGATATGTGCGAGTTCACACCATATTCATCGTTGATTTTCGTGTTATTAATAGTAATGTCAAGATAATCTAGTTGACGCCGCAATATTGGTCGCGAACGCAGAAATAAGCGTTTTTAGTGCCAAAAACAACGTTTTATTGCGAAATCAGGAATTATCGTGCGAAAAACGACGTTTTTCGTGCAAAAACAGGGTTTTTGGTGCGAAATATATGATATGTGCGAGTTCACACCATATTCATCGTTGATTTTCGTGTTATTAATAGTAATGTCAAGATAATCTAGTTGACGCCGCAATATTGGTCGAGAACGCAGAAATCAGCGGTTTTAGTGCCAAAAAACAACGTTTTATTGCGAAATCAGGAATTATCGTGCGAAAAACGACGTTTTTCGTGCAAAAACAGCATTTTTGGTGCGAAATATATGATATATGCGAGTTCACACCATATTCATCGTTGATTTTTGTGTTATTAATAGTGATGCCAAAATAATCAAATTGACGCCGCAATATTGGTCGAGAATGCAGAAATCAGCGTTTTTTAGTGCGAAAAACAACGATTTATTGCGAAATCAGGAATTATCGTGCGAAAAACGACGTTTTTCGTGCAAAAACAGCATTTTTTGTGCGAAATATATGATATGTGCGAGTTCACACCATATTCATCGTTGATTTTCGTGTTATTAATAGTAATGTCAAGATAATCTAGTTGACGCCGCAATATTGGTCGAGAACGCTGAAATCAGCGTTTTTAGTGCGAAAAACAACGTTTTATTGCGAAATCAGGAATTATCGTGCAAAAAACAACGTTTTTCGTGCAAAAACAGCGTTTTTGGTGCGAAATATATGATGTGTGCGAGTTCACACCATATTCATCGTTGATTTTCGTGTTATTAATAGTAATGCCGAGATAATCTAGTTGACGCCGCAATATTGGTCGAGAACGCAGAAATCAGCGTTTTTTAGTGCGAAAAACAACGTTTTATTGCGAAATCAGGAATTATCGTGCGAAAAACGACGTTTTTCGTGCAAAAACAGCATTTTTAGTGCGAAATATATGATATGTGCGAGTTCACACCATATTCATCGTTGATTTTCGTGTTATAAATAGTAATGTCAAGATAATCTAGTTGACGCCGCAATATTGGTCGCGAACGCAGAAATCAGCGTTTTTGGTGCCAAAAACAACGTTTTATTGCGAAATCAGGAATTATCGTGCGAAAAACGACGTTTTTCGTGCAAAAACAGCGTTTTTGGTGGGAAATATATGATATGTGCGAGTTCACACCATATTCATCGTTGATTTTCGTGTTATTAATAGTAATGTCAAGATAATCTAGTTGACGCCGCAATATTGGTCGAGAACGCAGAAATCAGCGTTTTTAGTGCGAAAAACAACGTTTTATAGCGAAATCAGGAATTATCGTACGAAAAACGACGTTTTTCGTGCAAAAACAGCGTTTTTGGTGCGAAATATATGATATATGCGAGTTCACACCATATTCATCGTTGATTTTCGTGTTATTAATAGTTATGCCAAAATAATCAAATTGACGCCGCAATATTGGTCGAGAACGCGGAAATCAGCGTTTTTAGTGCGAAAAGCAACGTTTTATAGCAAAATCAGGAATTATCGTGCGAAGAACGACGTTTTTCGTGCAAAAACAGCGTTTTTGGTGCGAAATATATGAAATTTGCGAGTTCACACCATATTCATCGTTGATTTTCGTGTTATTAATAGTTATGCCAAAATAATCAAATTGACGCCGCAATATTGGTCGAGAACGCGGAAATTAGCGTTTTTAGTGCGAAAAGCAACGTTTTATAGCAAAATCAGGAATTATCGTGCGAAGAACGACGTTTTTCGTGCAAAAACAGCGTTTTTGGTGCGAAATATATGATGTGTGCTAGTTCACACCATATTCATCGTTGATTTTCGTGTTATTAATAGTAATGCCGAGATAATCTAGTTGACGCCGCAATATTGGTCGAGAACGCAGAAATCAGCGTTTTTTAGTGCGAAAAACAACGATTTATTGCGAAATCAAAAATTATCGTGCGAAAAACGACGTTTTTCATGCAAAAACAGCATTTTTGGTGCGAAATATATGATATGTGCGAGTTCACACCATATTCATCGTTGATTTTCGTGTTATTAATAGTGATGCAAGGATAATCAAATTGACGCCGCAATATTGGTCGAGAACGCCAAAATCAGCGTTTTTAGTGCGAAAAACAACGTTTTATTTCGAAATCAGGAATTATCGTGCGAAAAATCAAGTTTTTCGTGCAAAAACAGCGATTTTGGTGCGAAATATATGATATGTGCGAGTTCACACCATATTCATCGTTGATTTTCGTGTTATTAATAGGAATGCCGAGATAATCTAGTTGACGCCGCAATATTGGTCGAGAACGCAGAAATCAGCGTTTTTTAGTGCGAAAAACAACGATTTATTGCGAAATCAGGAATTATCGTGCGAAAAACGACGTTTTTCGTGCAAAAACAGCGTTTTTGGTGCGAAATATATGATATATGCGAGTTCACACCATATTCATCGTTGATTTTCGTGTTATTAATAGTAATGCCGAGATAATCTAGTTGACGCCGCAATATTGGTCGAGAACGCAGAAATCAGCGTTTTTAGTGCCAAAAACAACGTTTTATTGCGAAATCAGGAATTATCGTGCGAAAAACGACGTTTTTCGTGCAAAAACAGCGTTTTTGGTGCGAAATATATGATATATGCGAGTTCACACCATATTCATCGTTGATTTTCGTGTTATTAATAGTAATGCCAAGATAATCTAGTTGACGCCGCAATATTGGTGGAGAACGCCAAAATAAACGATTTTAGTGCAAAAAAACAACGTTTTATTGCGAAATCAGGAAATATCGTGCGAAAAACGACGTTTTTCGTGCAAAAACAGCGTTTTTGGTGCGAAATATATGATATATGCGAGTTCACACCGTATTCATCGTTGATTTTCGTGTTATTAATAGTTATGCCAAAATAATCAAATTGACGCCGCAATATTGGTCGAGAACGCGGAAATCAGCGTTTTTAGTGCGAAAAGCAACGTTTTATAGCAAAATCAGGAATTATCGTGCGAAGAACGACGTTTTTCGTGCAAAAACAGCGTTTTTGGTGCGAAATATATGATATATGCGAGTTCACACCATATTCATCGTTGATTTTCTTGAAATTAATAGTAATGCCAAGATAATCTAGTTGACGCCGCAATATTGGTCGAGACCGCGGAAATCAGCGTTTGTAGTGCGAAAAACAAAGTTTTATAGCGAAATCAGGAATTATCGTGCGAAAAACGACGTTTTTCGTGCAAAAACAGCATTTTTGGTGCGAAATATATGATATATCCGAGTTCACAACATATTCATCCTTGATTTTCGTGTTATTAATAGTAATGCCAAGATAATCTAGTTGACGCCGCAATATTGGTCGCGAACGCAGAAATCAGCGTTTTTAGTGTCAAAAACAACGTTTTATTGCGAAATCAGGAATTATCGTGCGAAAAACGACGTTTTTCGTGCAAAAACAGCGTTTTTGGTGCGAAATATATGAAATTTGCGAGTTCACACCATATTCATCGTTGATTTTCGTGTTATTAATAGTGATGCAAAGATAATCAAATTGACGCCGCAATATTGGTCGAGAACGCTGAAATCAGCGTTTTTAGTGCGAAAAACAACGTTTTATTGCGAAATCAGGAATTATCGTGCAAAAAACAACGTTTTTCGTGCAAAAACAGCGTTTTTGGTGCGAAATATATGATGTGTGCGAGTTCACACCATATTCATCGTTGATTTTCGTGTTATTAATAGTAATGCCGAGATAATCTAGTTGACGCCGCAATATTGGTCGCGAACGCAGAAATCAGCGTTTTTGGTGCCAAAAACAACGTTTTATTGCGAAATCAGGAATTATCGTGCGAAAAACGACGTTTTTCGTGCAAAAACAGCGTTTTTGGTGCGAAATATATGATATGTGCGAGTTCACACCATATTCATCGTTGATTTTCGTGTTATTAATAGTAATGTCAAGATAATCTAGTTGAGGCCGCAATATTGGTCAAGAACGCAGAAATCAGCGTTTTTAGTGCCAAAAAACAACGTTTTATTGCGAAATCAGGAATTATCGTGCGAAAAACGACGTTTTTCGTGCAAAAACAGCGTTTTTGGTGCGAAATATATGAAATTTGCGAGTTCACACCATATTCATCGTTGATTTTCGTGTTATTAATAGTGATGCAAAGATAATCAAATTGACGCCGCAATATTGGTCGAGAACGCTGAAATCAGCGTTTTTAGTGCGAAAAACAACGTTTTATAGCGAAATCAGGAATTATCGTGCGAAAAACGACGTTTTTCGTGCAAAAACAGCGTTTTTGGTGCGAAATATATGATATATGCGAGTTCACACCGTATTCATCGTTGATTTTCGTGTTATTAATAGTTATGCCAAAATAATCAAATTGACGCCGCAATATTGGTCGAGAACGCGGAAATCAGCGTTTTTAGTGCGAAAAGCAACGTTTTATAGCAAAATCAGGAATTATCGTGCGAAGAACGACGTTTTTCGTGCAAAAACAGCGTTTTTGGTGCGAAATATATGATATATGCGAGTTCACACCATATTCATCGTTGATTTTCTTGATATTAATAGTAATGCCAAGATAATCTAGTTGACGCCGCAATATTGGTCGAGACCGCGGAAATCAGCGTTTGTAGTGCGAAAAACAAAGTTTTATAGCGAAATCAGGAATTATCGTGCGAAAAACGACGTTTTTCGTGCAAAAACAGCATTTTTGGTGCGAAATATATGATATATCCGAGTTCACAACATATTCATCCTTGATTTTCGTGTTATTAATAGTAATGCCAAGATAATCTAGTTGACGCCGCAATATTGGTCGAGAACGCAGAAATCAGCGTTTTTAGTGCAAAAAACAACGTTTTATTGAGAAATAAGGAATTATCGTCCGAAAAACGACGTTTTTCGTGCAAAAACAGCGTTTTTGGTGCAAAATATATGATATGTGCGAGTTCACACCATATTCATCGTTGATTTTCGTGTTATTAATAGTAATGCCAAGATAATCTAGTTGACGCCGCAATATTGGTCGAGAACGCCAAAATAAGCGATTTTAGTGCGAAAAATAACGTTTTATTGCGAAATCAGGAATTATCGTGCGAAAAACGACGTTTTTCGTGCAAAAACAGCGTTTTTGATGCAAAATATAAGATATGTGCGAGTTCACACCATATTCATCGTTGATTTTCGTGTTATTAATAGTAATGCCAAGATAATCTAGTTGACGCCGCAATATTGGTCGAGAACGCCAAAATAAGCGATTTTAGTGCGAAAAACAACGTTTTATTGCGAAATCAGGAAATATCGTGCGAAAAACGACGTTCTTCATGCAAAAACAGCGTTTTTGGTGCGAAATATATGATATATGCGAGTTCACACCATATTCATCGTTGATTTTCGTGTTATTAATAGTAATGCCAAGATAATCTAGTTGACTCCGCAATATTGCTCTAGAACGCGAAAATAATCGATTTTAGTGCGAAAAACAACGTTTTATTGTGAAATCAGGAATTATCGTGCGAAAAACGACGTTTTTCGTGCAAAAACAGCGTTTTTGATGCAAAATATATGATATGTGCGAGTTCACACCATATTCATCGTTGATTTTCGTGTTATTAATAGTAATGCCAAGATAATCTAGTTGACGCCGCAATATTGGTCGAGAACGCCAAAATAAGCGATTTTAGTGCGAAAAACAACGTTTTATTGCGAAATCAGGAAATATCGTGCGAAAAACGACGTTCTTCATGCAAAAACAGCGTTTTTGGTGCGAAATATATGATATATGCGAGTTCACACCATATTCATCGTTGATTTTCGTGTTATTAATAGTAATGCCAAGATAATCTAGTTGACGCCGCAATATTGGTCGAGAACGCCAAAATCAGTGTTTTTAGAGCAAAAAACAACGTTTTATTGCGAAATCAGGAATTATCGTGCGAAAAACGACGTTTTTCGTGCAAAAACAGCGTTTTTGGTGCAACATATATGATATATGCGAGTTCACAACATATTCATCCTTGATTTTCGTGTTATTAATAGTAATGCCAAGATAATCTAGTTGAAGCCGCAATATTGATCGAGAACGCAGAAATCAGCTTTTTAGGGCAAAAAACAACGTTTTATTGTGAAATCAGGAAATATCGTGCGAAAAACGACGTTTTTCGTGCAAAAACAGCGTTTTTGGTGCGAAATATATGATATATGCGAGTTCACACCATATTCATCGTTGATTTTCGTGTTATTAATAGTAATGCCAAGATAATCTAGTTGACGCCGCAATATTGGTCGCGAACGCAGAAATCAGCGTTTTTAGTGCCAAAAACAACGTTTTATTGCGAAATCAGGAATTATCGTGCGAAAAACGACGTTTTTCGTGCAAAAACAGCGTTTTTGGTGCGAAATATATGATATGTGCGAGTTCACACCATATTCATCGTTGATTTTCGTGTTATTAATAGTAATGTCAAGATAATCCAGTTGACGCCGCAATATTGGTCGAGAACGCAGAAATCAGCGTTTTTAGTGCCAAAAAACAACGTTTTATTGCGAAATCAGGAATTATCGTGCGAAAAACGACGTTTTTCGTGCAAAAACAGCGTTTTTGGTGCGAAATATATGAAATTTGCGAGTTCACACCATATTCATCGTTGATTTTCGTGTTATTAATAGTGATGCAAATATAATCAAATTGACGCCGCAATATTGGTCGAGAACGCTGAAATCAGCGTTTTTAGTGCGAAAAACAACGTTTTATAGCGAAATCAGGAATTATCGTGCGAAAAACGACGTTTTTCGTGCAAAAACAGCGTTTTTGGTGCGAAATATATGATATATGCGAGTTCACATCATATTCATCGTTGATTTTCGTGTTATTAATAGTAATGTCAAGATAATCTAGTTGACGCCGCAATATTGGTCGAGAACGCAGAAATCAGCGTTTTTAGTGCGAAAAATAACGTTTTATTGCGAAATCAGGAATTATCGTGCGAAAAACAACGTTTTTCGTGCAAAAACAGCGTTTTTGGTGCGAAATATATGATATGTGCGAGTTCACACCATATTCATCGTTGATTTTCGTGTTATTAATAGTAATGTCAAGATAATCTAGTTGACGCCGCAATATTGGTCGAGAACGCAGAAATCAGCGTTTTTTAGTGCGAAAAACAACGATTTATTGCGAAATCAGGAATTATCGTGCGAAAAACGACGTTTTTCGTGCAAAAACAGCGTTTTTGGTGCGAAATATATGATATGTGCGAGTTCACACCATATTCATCGTTGATTTTCGTGTTATTAATAGTAATGCCGAGATAATCTAGTTGACGCCGCAATATTGGTCGAGAACGCAGAAATCAGCGTTTTTAGTGCGAAAAACAACGTTTTATTGCAAAATCAGGAATTATCGTGAAAAAAACAACGTTTTTCGTGCAAAAACAGCGTTTTTGGTGCGAAATATATGATGTGTGCTAGTTCACACCATATTCATCGTTGATTTTCGTGTTATTAATAGTAATGCCGAGATAATCTAGTTGACGCCGCAATATTGGTCGAGAACGCAGAAATCAGCGTTTTTAGTGCCAAAAAACAACGTTTTATTGCGAAATCAGGAATTATCGTGCGAAAAACGACGTTTTTCGTGCAAAAACAGCGTTTTTGGTGCGAAATATATGAAATTTGCGAGTTCACACCATATTCATCGTTGATTTTCGTGTTATTAATAGTGATGCAAATATAATCAAATTGACGCCGCAATATTGGTCGAGAACGCTGAAATCAGCGTTTTCAGTGCGAAAAACAACGTTTTATAGCGAAATCAGGAATTATCGTGCGAAAAACGACGTTTTTCGTGCAAAAACAGCGTTTTTGGTGCGAAATATATGATATATGCGAGTTCACATCATATTCATCGTTGATTTTCGTGTTATTAATAGTAATGTCAAGATAATCTAGTTGACGCCGCAATATTGGTCGAGAACGCAGAAATCAGCGTTTTTAGTGCGAAAAATAACGTTTTATTGCGAAATCAAGAATTATCGTGCGAAAAACAACGTTTTTCGTGCAAGAACAGCGTTTTTGGTGCGAAATATATGATATGTGCGAGTTCACACCATATTCATCGTTGATTTTCGTGTTATTAATAGTAATGTCAAGATAATCTAGTTGACGCCGCAATATTGGTCGAGAACGCAGAAATCAGCGTTTTTTAGTGCGAAAAACAACGATTTATTGCGAAATCAGGAATTATCGTGCGAAAAACGACGTTTTTCGTGCAAAAACAGCGTTTTTGGTGCGAAATATATGATATGTGCGAGTTCACACCATATTCATCGTTGATTTTCGTGTTATTAATAGTAATGCCGAGATAATCTAGTTGACGCCGCAATATTGGTCGAGAACGCAGAAATCAGCGTTTTTAGTGCGAAAAACAACGTTTTATTGCAAAATCAGGAATTATCGTGAAAAAAACAACGTTTTTCGTGCAAAAACAGCGTTTTTGGTGCGAAATATATGATGTGTGCTAGTTCACACCATATTCATCGTTGATTTTCGTGTTATTAATAGTAATGCCGAGATAATCTAGTTGACGCCGCAATATTGGTCGAGAACGCAGAAATCAGCGTTTTTTAGTACGAAAAACAACGATCTATTGCGAAATCAGGAATTATCGTGCGAAAAACGACGTTTTTCGTGCAAAAACAGCGTTTTTGGTGCGAAATATATGATGTGTGCTAGTTCACACCATATTCATCGTTGATTTTCGTGTTATTAATAGTAATGCCGAGATAATCTAGTTGACGCCGCAATATTGGTCGAGAACGCAGAAATCAGCGTTTTTTAGTACGAAAAACAACGATCTATTGCGAAATCAGGAATTATCGTGCGAAAAACGACGTTTTTCGTGCAAAAACAGCATTTTTGGTGCGAAATATATGATATGTGCGAGTTCACACCATATTCATCGTTGATTTTCGTGTTATTAATAGTGATGCAAAGATAATCAAATTGACGCCGCAATATTGGTCGAGAACGCTGAAATCAGCGTTTTTAGTGCGAAAAACAACGTTTTATAGCGAAATCAGGAATTATCGTGCGAAAAACGACGTTTTTCGTGCAAAAACAGCGTTTTTGGTGCGAAATATATGATATGTGCGAGTTCACACCATATTCATCGTTGATTTTCGTGTTATTAATAGTAATGTCAAGATAATCTAGTTGACGCCGCAATATTGGTCGCGAACGCAGAAATCAGCGTTTTTAGTGCCAAAAACAACGTTTTATTGCGAAATCAGGAATTATCGTGCGAAAAACGACGTTTTTCGTGCAAAAACAGCGTTTTTGGTGCGAAATATATGATATGTGCGAGTTCACACCATATTCATCGTTGATTTTCGTGTTATTAATAGTAATGTCAAGATAATCTAGTTGACGCCGCAATATTGGTCGAGAACGCAGAAATCAGCGTTTTTAGTGCCAAAAAACAACGTTTTATTGCGAAATCAGGAATTATCGTGCGAAAAACGACGTTTTTCGTGCAAAAACAGCGTTTTTGGTGCGAAATATATGAAATTTGCGAGTTCACACCATATTCATCGTTGATTTTCGTGTTATTAATAGTGATGCAAAGATAATCAAATTGACGCCGCAATATTGGTCGAGAACGCTGAAATCAGCGTTTTTAGTGCGAAAAACAACGTTTTATAGCGAAATCAGTAATTATCGTGCGAAAAACGACGTTTTTCGTGCAAAAACAGCGTTTTTGGTGCGAAATATATGATATATGCGAGTTCACACCATATTCATCGTTGATTTTCGTGTTATTAATAGTGATGCCAAAATAATCAAATTGACGCCGCAATATTGGTCGAGAACGCAGAAATCAGCGTTTTTAGTGCCAAAAAACAACGTTTTATTGCGAAATCAGGAATTATCGTGCGAAAAACGACGTTTTTCGTGCAAAAACAGCGTTTTTGGTGCGAAATATATGAAATTTGCGAGTTCACACCATATTCATCTTTGATTTTCGTGTTATTAATAGTGATGCAAAGATAATCAAATTGACGCCGCAATATTGGTCGAGAACGCTGAAATCAGCGTTTTTAGTGCGAAAAACAACGATTTATTGCGAAATCAGGAATTATCGTGCGAAAAACGACGTTTTTCGTGCAAAAACAGCATTTTTGGTGCGAAATATATGATATGTGCGAGTTCACACCATATTCATCGTTGATTTTCGTGTTATTAATAGTAATGTCAAGATAATCTAGTTGACGCCGCAATATTGGTCGCGAACGCAGAAATCAGCGTTTTTAGTGCCAAAAACAACGTTTTATTGCGAAATCAGGAATTATCGTGCGAAAAACGACGTTTTTCGTGCAAAAACAGCGTTTTTGGTGCGAAATATATGATATGTGCGAGTTCACACCATATTCATCGTTGATTTTCGTGTTATTAATAGTAATGTCAAGATAATCTAGTTGACGCCGCAATATTGGTCGCGAACGCAGAAATCAGCGTTTTTAGTGCCAAAAACAACGTTTTATTGCGAAATCAGGAATTATCGTGCGAAAAACGACGTTTTTCGTGCAAAAACAGCGTTTTTGGTGCAAAATATATGATATGTGCGAGTTCACACCATATTCATCGTTGATTTTCGTGTTATTAATAGTAATGTCAAGATAATCTAGTTGACGCCGCAATATTGGTCGAGAACGCAGAAATCAGCGTTTTTAGTGCCAAAAAACAACGTTTTATTGCGAAATCAGGAATTATCGTGCGAAAAACGACGTTTTTCGTGCAAAAACAGCGTTTTTGGTGCGAAATATATGAAATTTGCGAGTTCACACCATATTCATCGTTGATTTTCGTGTTATTAATAGTGATGCAAAGATAATCAAATTGACGCCGCAATACTGGTCGAGAACGCTGAAATCAGCGTTTTTAGTGCGAAAAACAACGTTTTATAGCGAAATCAGGAATTATCGTGCGAAAAACGATGTTTTTCGTGCAAAAACAGCGTTTTTGGTGCGAAATATATGATATATGCGAGTTCACACCATATTCATCGTTGATTTTCGTGTTATTAATAGTGATGCCAAAATAATCAAATTGACGCCGCGATATTGGTCGAGAACGCGGAAATCAGCGTTTTTAGTGCGAAAAACAACGTTTTATTGCGAAATCAGGAATTATCGTGCAAAAAACAACGTTTTTCGTGCAAAAACAGCGTTTTTGGTGCGAAATATATGATGTGTGCGAGTTCACACC
Organism: Aleochara curtula; assembly: GCA_963978815.1. Lineage (NCBI taxonomy): Eukaryota > Metazoa > Arthropoda > Insecta > Coleoptera > Staphylinidae > Aleochara > Aleochara curtula. Next base: position 9,695,782 of record OZ022215.1, on the reverse strand, counting down.
ATATTCATCGTTGATTTTCGTGTTATTAATAGTAATGCCGAGATAATCTAGTTGACGCCGCAATATTGGTCGAGAACGCAGAAATCAGCGTTTTTTAGTGCGAAAAACAACGATTTATTGCGAAATCAGGAATTATCGTGCGAAAAACGACGTTTTTCGTGCAAAAACAGCATTTTTGGTGCGAAATATATGATATGTGCGAGTTCACACCATATTCATCGTTGATTTTCGTGTTATTAATAGTAATGTCAAGATAATCTAGTTGACGCCGCAATATTGGTCGAGAACGCAGAAATCAGCGTTTTTAGTGCCAAAAAACAACGTTTTATTGCGAAATCAGGAAATATCGTGCGAAAACCGACGTTCTTCGTGCAAAAACAGCGTTTTTGATGCAAAATATATGATATGTGCGAGTTCACACCATATTCATCGTTGATTTTCGTGTTATTAATAGTAATGCCAAGATAATCTAGTTGACGCCGCAATATTGGTCGAGAACGCAGAAATCAGCGTTTTTAGTGCCAAAAAACAACGTTTTATTGTGAAATCAGGAATTATCGTGCGAAAAACGACGTTTTTCGTGCAAAAACAGCGTTTTTGATGCAAAATATATGATATGTGCGAGTTCACACCATATTCATCGTTGATTTTCGTGTTATTACTAGTAATGCCAAGATAATCTAGTTGACGCCGCAATATTGGTCGAGAACGCCAAAATAAGCGATTTTAGTGCAAAAAACAACGTTTTATTGCGAAATCAGGAAATATCGTGCGAAAACCGACGTTCTTCGTGCAAAAACAGCGTTTTTGGTGCGAAATATATGATATATGCGAGTTCACACCATATTCATCGTTGATTTTCGTGTTATTAATAGTAATGCCAAGATAATCTAGTTGACGCCGCAATATTGGTCGAAAACGCCAAAATCAGTGTTTTTAGAGCGAAAAACAACGTTTTATTGCGAAATCAGGAATTATCGTGCGAAAAACGACGTTTTTCGTGCAAAAACAGCGTTTTTGGTGCGAAATATATGATATGTGCGAGTTCACACCATATTCATCGTTGATTTTCGTGTTATTAATAGTAATGTCAAGATAATCTAGTTGACGCCGCAATATTGGTCGAGAACGCAGAAATCAGCGTTTTTAGTGCCAAAAAACAACGTTTTATTGCGAAATCAGGAATTATCGTGCGAAAAACGACGTTTTTCGTGCAAAACCAGCGTTTTTGGACGAAAAACGACGTTTTTCGTGCAAAAACAGCGTTTTTGGTGCGAAATATATGAAATTTGCGAGTTCACACCATATTCATCGTTGATTTTCGTGTTATTAATAGTGATGCAAAGATAATCAAATTGACGCCGCAATATTGGTCGAGAACGCTGAAATCATCGTTTTTAGTGCGAAAAACAACGTTTTATAGCGAAATCAGGAATTATCGTGCGAAAAACGACGTTTTTCGTGCAAAAACAGCGTTTTTGGTGCGAAATATATGATATATGCGAGTTCACACCATATTCATCGTTGATTTTCGTGTTATTAATAGTTATGCCAAAATAATCAAATTGACGCCGCAATATTGGTCGAGAACGCGGAAATCAGCGTTTTTAGTGCGAAAAACAACGATTTATTGCGAAATCAGGAATTATCGTGCGAAAAACGACGTTTTTCGTGCAAAAACAGCATTTTTGGTGCGAAATATATGATATGTGCGAGTTCACACCATATTCATCGTTGATTTTCGTGTTATTAATAGTAATGTCAAGATAATCTAGTTGACGCCGCAATATTGGTCGAGAACGCAGAAATCAGCGTTTTTAGTGCCAAAAAACAACGTTTTATTGCGAAATCAGGAATTATCGTGCGAAAAACGACGTTTTTCGTGCAAAAACAGCGTTTTTGGTGCGAAATATATGAAATTTGCGAGTTCACACCATATTCATCGTTGATTTTCGTGTTATTAATAGTGATGCAAAGATAATCAAATTGACGCCGCAATACTGGTCGAGAACGCTGAAATCAGCGTTTTTAGTGCGAAAAACAACGTTTTATAGCGAAATCAGGAATTATCGTGCGAAAAACGACGTTTTTCGTGCAAAAACAGCGTTTTTGGTGCAAAATATATGATATATGCGAGTTCACACCATATTCATCGTTGATTTTCGTGTTATTAATAGTGATGCCAAAATAATCAAATTGACGCCGCGATATTGGTCGAGAACGCGGAAATCAGCGTTTTTAGTGCGAAAAACAACGTTTTATTGCGAAATCAGGAATTATCGTGCAAAAAACAACGTTTTTCGTGCAAAAACAGCATTTTTGGTGCGAAATATATGATATGTGCGAGTTCACACCATATTCATCGTTGATTTTCGTGTTATTAATAGTAATGTCAAGATAATCTAGTTGACGCCGCAATATAGGTCGAGAACGCAGAAATCAGCGTTTTTAGTGCCAAAAAACAACGTTTTATTGCGAAATCAGGAATTATCGTGCGAAAAACGAGGTTTTTCGTGCAAAAACAGCGTTTTTGGTGCGAAATATATGAAATTTGCGAGTTTACACCATATTCATCGTTGATTTTCGTGTTATCAATAGTGATGCAAAGATAATCAAATTGACGCCGCAATATTGGTCGAGAACGCTGAAATCAGCGTTTTTAGTGCGAAAAACAACGTTTTGTAGCGAAATCAGGAATTATCGTGCGAAAAACGACGTTTTTCGTGCAAGAACAGCGTTTTTGGTGCGAAATATATGATATATGCGAGTTCACACCATATTCATCGTTGATTTTCGTGTTATTAATAGTTATGCCAAAATAATAAAATTGACGCCGCAATATTGGTCGAGAACGCGGAAATCAGCGTTTTTAGTGCGAAAAGCAACGTTTTATAGCAAAATCAGGAATTATCGTGCGAAGAACGACGTTTTTCGTGCAAAAACAGCGTTTTTGGTGCGAAATATATGATATATGCGAGTTCACACCATATTCATCGTTGATTTTCTTGATATTAATAGTAATGCCAAGATAATCTAGTTGACGCCGCAATATTGGTCGAGAACGCGAAATCAGCGTTTGTAGTGCGAAAAACAACGTTTTATAGCGAAATCAAGAATTATCGTGCGAAAAACGACGTTTTTCGTGCAAAAACAGCATTTTTGGTGCGAAATATATGATATATGCGAGTTCACAACATATTCATCCTTGATTTTCGTGTTATTAATAGTAATGCCAAGATAATCTAGTTGACGCCGCAATATTGGTCGAGAACGCAGAAATCAGCGTTTTTAGTGCAAAAAACAACGTTTTATTGAGAAATCAGGAATTATCGTCCGAAAAACGACGTTTTTCGTGCAAAAACAGCGTTTTTGGTGCGAAATATATGATATATGCGAGTTCACACCATATTCATCGTTGATTTTCGTGTTAATAATAGTAATGCCAAGATAATCTAGTTGACTCCGCAATATTGCTCTAGAACGCCAAAACAAACGATTTTAGTGCGAAAAACAACGTTTTATTGTGAAATCAGGAATTATCGTGCGAAAAACGACGTTTTTCGTGCAAAAACAGCGTTTTTGATGCAAAATATATGATATGTGCGAGTTCACACCATATTCATCGTTGATTTTCGTGTTATTAATAGTAATGCCAAGATAATCTAGTTGACGCCGCAATATTGGTCGAGAACGCCAAAATAAGCGATTTTAGTGCAAAAAACAACGTTTTATTGCGAAATCAGGAAATATCGTGCGAAAACCGACGTTCTTCGTGCAAAAACAGCGTTTTTGGTGCGAAATATATGATATATGCGAGTTCACACCATATTCATCGTTGATTTTCGTGTTATTAATAGTAATGCCAAGATAATCTAGTTGACGCCGCAATATTGGTCGAGAACGCCAAAATCAGTGTTTTTAGAGCGAAAAACAACGTTTTATTGCGAAATCAGGAATTATCGTGCGAAAACCGACGTTTTTCGTGCAAAAACAGCGTTTTTGGTGCGAAATATATGATATGTGCGAGTTCACACCATATTCATCGTTGATTTTCGTGTTATTAATAGTAATGTCAAGATAATCTAGTTGACGCCGCAATATTGGTCGAGAACGCAGAAATCAGCGTTTTTAGTGCCAAAAAACAACGTTTTATTGCGAAATCAGGAATTATCGTGCGAAAAACGACGTTTTTCGTGCAAAAACAGCGTTTTTGGTGCGAAATATATGAAATTTGCGAGTTCACACCATATTCATCGTTGATTTTCGTGTTATTAATAGTGATGCAAAGATAATCAAATTGACGCCGCAATATTGGTCGAGAACGCTGAAATCAGCGTTTTTAGTGCGAAAAACAACGTTTTATAGCGAAATCAGGAATTATCGTGCGAAAAACGACGTTTTTCGTGCAAAAACAGCGTTTTTGGTGCGAAATATATGATATATGCGAGTTCACACCATATTCATAGTTGATTTTCGTGTTATTAATAGTGATGCCAAAATAATCAAATTGACGCCGCGATATTGGTCGAGAACGCGGAAATCAGCGTTTTTAGTGCGAAAAACAACGATTTATTGCGAAATCAGGAATTATCGTGCGAAAAACGACGTTTTTCGTGCAAAAACAGCATTTTTGGTGCGAAATATATGATATGTGCGAGTTCACACCATATTCATCGTTGATTTTCGTGTTATTAATAGTAATGTCAAGATAATCTAGTTGACGCCGCAATATTGGTCGAGAACGCAGAAATCAGCGTTTTTAGTGCCAAAAAACAACGTTTTATTGCGAAATCAGGAATTATCGTGCGAAAAACGACGTTTTTCGTGCAAAAACAGCGTTTTTGGTGCGAAATATATGAAATTTGCGAGTTTACACCATATTCATCGTTGATTTTCGTGTTATCAATAGTGATGCAAAGATAATCAAATTGACGCCGCAATATTGGTCGAGAACGCTGAAATCAGCGTTTTTAGTGCGAAAAACAACGTTTTGTAGCGAAATCAGGAATTATCGTGCGAAAAACGACGTTTTTCGTGCAAGAACAGCGTTTTTGGTGCGAAATATATGATATATGCGAGTTCACACCATATTCATCGTTGATTTTCGTGTTATTAATAGTTATGCCAAAATAATAAAATTGACGCCGCAATATTGGTCGAGAACGCGGAAATCAGCGTTTTTAGTGCGAAAAGCAACGTTTTATAGCAAAATCAGGAATTATCGTGCGAAGAACGACGTTTTTCGTGCAAAAACAGCGTTTTTGGTGCGAAATATATGATATATGCGAGTTCACACCATATTCATCGTTGATTTTCTTGATATTAATAGTAATGCCAAGATAATCTAGTTGACGCCGCAATATTGGTCGAGAACGCGGAAATCAGCGTTTGTAGTGCGAAAAACAACGTTTTATAGCGAAATCAAGAATTATCGTGCGAAAAACGACGTTTTTCGTGCAAAAACAGCATTTTTGGTGCGAAATATATGATATATGCGAGTTCACAACATATTCATCCTTCATTTTCGTGTTATTAATAGTAATGCCAAGATAATCTAGTTGACGCCGCAATATTGGTCGAGAACGCAGAAATCAGCGTTTTTAGTGCAAAAAACAACGTTTTATTGAGAAATCAGGAATTATCGTCCGAAAAACGACGTTTTTCGTGCAAAAACAGCGTTTTTGGTGCGAAATATATGATATATGCGAGTTCACACCATTTTCATCGTTGATTTTCGTGTTATTAATAGTAATGCCAAGATAATCTAGTTGACTCCGCAATATTGCTCTAGAACGCCAAAATAAACGATTTTAGTGCGAAAAACAACGTTTTATTGAGAAATCAGGAATTATCGTGCGAAAAACGACGTTTTTCGTGCAAAAACAGCGTTTTTGATGCAAAATATATGATATGTGCGAGTTCACACCATATTCATCGTTGATTTTCGTGTTATTAATAGTAATGCCAAGATAATCTAGTTGACGCCGCAATATTGGTCGAGAACGCCAAAATAAGCGATTTTAGTGCAAAAAACAACGTTTTATTGCGAAATCAGGAAATATCGTGCGAAAAACGACGTTCTTCGTGCAAAAACAGCGTTTTTGGTGCGAAATATATGATATATGCGAGTTCACACCATATTCATCGTTGATTTTCGTGTTATTAATAGTAATGCCAAGATAATCTAGTTGACGCCGCAATATTGGTCGAGAACGCCAAAATCAGTGTTTTTAGAGCGAAAAACAACGTTTTATTGCGAAATCAGGAATTATCGTGCGAAAAACGACGTTTTTCGTGCAAAAACAGCGTTTTTGGTGCAAAATATATGATATGTGCGAGTTCACACCATATTCATCGTTGATTTTCGTGTTATTAATAGTGATGCCAAAATAATCAAATTGACGCCGCAATATTGGTCGAGAACGCCGAAATCAGCGTTTTTAGTGCGAAAAGCAACGTTTTATAGCAAAATCAGGAATTATCGTGCGAAGAACGACGTTTTTCGTGCAGAAACAGCGTTTTTGGTGCGAAATATATGAAATTTGCGAGTTTACACCATATTCATCGTTGATTTTCGTGTTATCAATAGTGATGCAAAGATAATCAAATTGACGCCGCAATATTGGTCGAGAACGCTGAAATCAGCGTTTTTAGTGCGAAAAACAACGTTTTGTAGCGAAATCAGGAATTATCGTGCGAAAAACGACGTTTTTCGTGCAAGAACAGCGTTTTTGGTGCGAAATATATGATATATGCGAGTTCACACCATATTCATCGTTGATTTTCGTGTTATTAATAGTTATGCCAAAATAATAAAATTGACGCCGCAATATTGGTCGAGAACGCGGAAATCAGCGTTTTTAGTGCGAAAAGCAACGTTTTATAGCAAAATCAGGAATTATCGTGCGAAGAACGACGTTTTTCGTGCAAAAACAGCGTTTTTGGTGCGAAATATATGATATATGCGAGTTCACACCATATTTATCGTCGATTTTCGTGTTATTAATAGTGATGCCAAAATAATCAAATTGACGCCGCAATATTGGTCGAGAACGCCGAAATCAGCGTTTTTAGTGCGAAAAGCAACGTTTTATAGCAAAATCAGGAATTATCGTGCGAAGAACGACGTTTTTCGTGCAGAAACAGCGTTTTTGGTGCGAAATATATGAAATTTGCGAGTTTACACCATATTCATCGTTGATTTTCGTGTTATCAATAGTGATGCAAAGATAATCAAATTGACGCCGCAATATTGGTCGAGAACGCTGAAATCAGCGTTTTTAGTGCGAAAAACAACGTTTTGTAGCGAAATCAGGAATTATCGTGCGAAAAACGACGTTTTTCGTGCAAGAACAGCGTTTTTGGTGCGAAATATATGATATATGCGAGTTCACACCATATTCATCGTTGATTTTCGTGTTATTAATAGTTATGCCAAAATAATAAAATTGACGCCGCAATATTGGTCGAGAACGCGGAAATCAGCGTTTTTAGTGCGAAAAGCAACGTTTTATAGCAAAATCAGGAATTATCGTGCGAAGAACGACGTTTTTCGTGCAAAAACAGCGTTTTTGGTGCGAAATATATGATATATGCGAGTTCACACCATATTCATCGTTGATTTTCTTGATATTAATAGTAATGCCAAGATAATCTAGTTGACGCCGCAATATTGGTCGAGAACGCGGAAATCAGCGTTTGTAGTGCGAAAAACAACGTTTTATAGCGAAATCAAGAATTATCGTGCGAAAAACGACGTTTTTCGTGCAAAAACAGCATTTTTGGTGCGAAATATATGATATATGCGAGTTCACAACATATTCATCCTTCATTTTCGTGTTATTAATAGTAATGCCAAGATAATCTAGTTGACGCCGCAATATTGGTCGAGAACGCAGAAATCAGCGTTTTTAGTGCAAAAAACAACGTTTTATTGAGAAATCAGGAATTATCGTCCGAAAAACGACGTTTTTCGTGCAAAAACAGCGTTTTTGGTGCGAAATATATGATATATGCGAGTTCACACCATTTTCATCGTTGATTTTCGTGTTATTAATAGTAATGCCAAGATAATCTAGTTGACTCCGCAATATTGCTCTAGAACGCCAAAATAAACGATTTTAGTGCGAAAAACAACGTTTTATTGAGAAATCAGGAATTATCGTGCGAAAAACGACGTTTTTCGTGCAAAAACAGCGTTTTTGATGCAAAATATATGATATGTGCGAGTTCACACCATATTCATCGTTGATTTTCGTGTTATTAATAGTAATGCCAAGATAATCTAGTTGACGCCGCAATATTGGTCGAGAACGCCAAAATAAGCGATTTTAGTGCAAAAAACAACGTTTTATTGCGAAATCAGGAAATATCGTGCGAAAAACGACGTTCTTCGTGCAAAAACAGCGTTTTTGGTGCGAAATATATGATATATGCGAGTTCACACCATATTCATCGTTGATTTTCGTGTTATTAATAATAATGCCAAGATAATCTAGTTGACGCCGCAATATTGGTCGAGAACGCCAAAATCAGTGTTTTTAGAGCGAAAAACAACGTTTTATTGCGAAATCAGGAATTATCGTGCGAAAAACGACGTTTTTCGTGCAAAAACAGCGTTTTTGGTGCAAAATATATGATATGTGCGAGTTCACACCATATTCATCGTTGATTTTCGTGTTATTAATAGTAATGCCAAGATAATCTAGTTGACGCCGCAATATTGGTCGAGAACGCCAAAATAAGCGATTTATAGTGCGAAAAACAACGTTTTATTGCGAAATCAGGAAATATCGTGCGAAAAACGACGTTCTTCGTGCAAAAACAGCGTTTTTGGTGCGAAATATATGATATATGCGAGTTCACACCATATTTATCGTCGATTTTCGTGTTATTAATAGTGATGCCAAAATAATCAAATTGACGCCGCAATATTGGTCGAGAACGCCGAAATCAGCGTTTTTAGTGCGAAAAGCAACGTTTTATAGCAAAATCAGGAATTATCGTGCGAAGAACGACGTTTTTCGTGCAGAAACAGCGTTTTTGGTGCGAAATATATGATATATGCGAGTTCACACCATATTCATCGTTGATTTTCTTGTTATTAATAGTAATGCCAAGATAATCTAGTTGACGCCGCAATATTGGTCGAGAACGCGGAAATCAGCGTTTGTAGTGCGAAAAACAACGTTTTATAGCGAAATCAGGAATTATCGTGCGAAAAACGACGTTTTTCGTGCAAAAACAGCATTTTTGGTGCGAAATATATGATATATGCGAGTTCACAACATATTCATCCTTGATTTTCGTGTTATTAATAGTAATGCCAAGATAATCTAGTTGAAGCCGCAATATTGGTCGAGAACGCAGAAATCAGCTTTTTAGGGCAAAAAACAACGTTTTATTGAGAAATCAGGAATTATCGTCCGAAAAATGACGTTTTTCGTGCAAAAACAGCGTTTTTGGTGCGAAATATATGATATATGCGAGTTCACACCATATTCATCGATGATTTTCGTGTTATTAATAGTAATGCCAAGATAATCTAGTTGACGCCGCAATATTGGTCTAGAACGCCAAAATAAACGATTTTCGTGCGAAAAACAACTTTTTATTGTGAAATCAGGAATTATCGTGCGAAAAACGACGTTTTTCGTGCAAAAACAGCGTTTTTGGTGCGAAATATATGATATGTGCGAGTTCACACCATATTCATCGTTGATTTTCGTGTTATTAATAGTAATGTCAAGATAATCTAGTTGACGCCGCAATATTGGTCGAGAACGCAGAAATCAGCGTTTTTAGTGCCAAAAAAACAACGTTTTATTGCGAAATCAGGAATTATCGTGCGAAAAACGACGTTTTTCGTGCAAAAACAGCGTTTTTGGTGCGAAATATATGAAATTTGCGAGTTCACACCATATTCATCGTTGATTTTCGTGTTATTAATAGTGATGCAAAGATAATCAAATTGACGCCGCAATATTGGTCGAGAACGCTGAAATCAGCGTTTTTAGTGCGAAAAACAACGTTTTATAGCGAAATCAGAAATTATCGTGCGAAAAACGACGTTTTTCGTGCAAAAACAGCGTTTTTGGTGCGAAATATATGATATATGCGAGTTCACACCATATTCATCGTTGATTTTCGTGTTATTAATAGTGATGCCAAAATAATCAAATTGACGCCGCAATATTGGTCGAGAACGCGGAAATCAGCGTTTTTAGTGCGAAAAACAACGTTTTATTGCCAAATCAGGAATTATCGTGCAAAAAAACAACGTTTTTCGTGCAAAAACAGCATTTTTGGTGCGAAATATATGATATGTGCGAGTTCACACCATATTCATCGTTGATTTTCGTGTTATTAATAGTAATGTCAAGATAATCTAGTTGACGCCGCAATATTGGTCGCGAACGCAGAAATCAGCGTTTTTAGTGCCAAAAACAACGTTTTATTGCGAAATCAGGAATTATCGTGCGAAAAACGACGTTTTTCGTGCAAAAACAGCGTTTTTGGTGCGAAATATATGATATGTGCGAGTTCACACCATATTCATCGTTGATTTTCGTGTTATTAATAGTAATGTCAAGATAATCTAGTTGACGCCGCAATATTGGTCGAGAACGCCAAAATAAGCGATTTATAGTGCGAAAAACAACGTTTTATTGCGAAATCAGGAAATATCGTGCGAAAAACGACGTTCTTCGTGCAAAAACAGCGTTTTTGGTGCGAAATATATGATATATGCGAGTTCACACCATATTTATCGTCGATTTTCGTGTTATTAATAGTGATGCCAAAATAATCAAATTGACGCCGCAATATTGGTCGAGAACGCCGAAATCAGCGTTTTTAGTGCGAAAAGCAACGTTTTATAGCAAAATCAGGAATTATCGTGCGAAGAACGACGTTTTTCGTGCAGAAACAGCGTTTTTGGTGCGAAATATATGATATATGCGAGTTCACACCATATTCATCGTTGATTTTCTTGTTATTAATAGTAATGCCAAGATAATCTAGTTGACGCCGCAATATTGGTCGAGAACGCGGAAATCAGCGTTTGTAGTGCGAAAAACAACGTTTTATAGCGAAATCAGGAATTATCGTGCGAAAAACGACGTTTTTCGTGCAAAAACAGCATTTTTGGTGCGAAATATATGATATATGCGAGTTCACAACATATTCATCCTTGATTTTCGTGTTATTAATAGTAATGCCAAGATAATCTAGTTGAAGCCGCAATATTGGTCGAGAACGCAGAAATCAGCTTTTTAGGGCAAAAAACAACGTTTTATTGAGAAATCAGGAATTATCGTCCGAAAAATGACGTTTTTCGTGCAAAAACAGCGTTTTTGGTGCGAAATATATGATATATGCGAGTTCACACCATATTCATCGATGATTTTCGTGTTATTAATAGTAATGCCAAGATAATCTAGTTGACGCCGCAATATTGGTCTAGAACGCCAAAATAAACGATTTTCGTGCGAAAAACAACTTTTTATTGTGAAATCAGGAATTATCGTGCGAAAAACGACGTTTTTCGTGCAAAAACAGCGTTTTTGGTGCGAAATATATGATATGTGCGAGTTCACACCATATTCATCGTTGATTTTCGTGTTATTAATAGTGATGCCAAAATAATCAAATTGACGCCGCAATATTGGTCGAGAACGCGGAAATCAGCGTTTTTAGTGCGAAAAACAACGTTTTATAGCGAAATCAGGAATTATCGTGCGAAAAACGACGTTTTTCGTGCAAAAACAGCGTTTTTGGTGCGAAATATATGATATATGCGAGTTCACACCATATTCATCGTTGATTTTCGTGTTATTAATAGTGATGCCAAAATAATCAAATTGACGCCGCAATATTGGTCGAGAACGCGGAAATCAGCGTTTTTAGTGCGAAAAACAACGTTTTATTGCCAAATCAGGAATTATCGTGCAAAAAACAACGTTTTTCGTGCAAAAACAGCATTTTTGGTGCGAAATATATGATATGTGCGAGTTCACACCATATTCATCGTTGATTTTCGTGTTATTAATAGTAATGTCAAGATAATCTAGTTGACGCCGCAATATTGGTCGCGAACGCAGAAATCAGCGTTTTTAGTGCCAAAAACAACGTTTTATTGCGAAATCAGGAATTATCGTGCGAAAAACGACGTTTTTCGTGCAAAAACAGCGTTTTTGGTGCGAAATATATGATATGTGCGAGTTCACACCATATTCATCGTTGATTTTCGTGTTATTAATAGTAATGTCAAGATAATCTAGTTGACGCCGCAATATTGGTCGAGAACGCAGAAATCAGCGTTTTTAGTGCCAAAAAACAACGTTTTATTGCGAAATCAGGAATTATCGTGCGAAAAACGACGTTTTTCGTGCAAGAACAGCGTTTTTGGTGCGAAATATATGATATATGCGAGTTCACACCATATTCATCGTTGATTTTCGTGTTATTAATAGTTATGCCAAAATAATCAAATTGACGCCGCAATATTGGTCGAGAACGCGGAAATCAGCGTTTTTAGTGCGAAAAGCAACGTTTTATAGCAAAATCAGGAATTATCGTGCGAAGAACGACGTTTTTCGTGCAAAAACAGCATTTTTGGTGCGAAATATATGATATATGCGAGTTCACAACATATTCATCCTTGATTTTCGTGTTATTAATAGTAATGCCAAGATAATCTAGTTGACGCCGCAATATTGGTCGAGAACGCGGAAATCAGCGTTTGTAGTGCGAAAAACAACGTTTTATAGCGAAATCAAGAATTATCGTGCGAAAAACGACGTTTTTCGTGCAAAAACAGCATTTTTGGTGCGAAATATATGATATATGCGAGTTCACAACATATTCATCCTTGATTTTCGTGTCATTAATAGTAATGCCAAGATAATCTAGTTGACGTCGCAATATTGGTCGAGAACGCAGAAATCAGCGTTTTTAGTGCAAAAAACAACGTTTTATTGAGAAATCAGGAATTATCGTCCGAAAAACGACGTTTTTCGTGCAAAAACAGCGTTTTTGGTGCGAAATATATGATATATGCGAGTTCACACCATATTCATCGTTGATTTTCGTGTTATTAATAGTAATGCCAAGATAATCTAGTTGACTCCGCAATATTGCTCTAGAACGCCAAAATAAACGATTTTAGTGCGAAAAACAACGTTTTATTGTGAAATCAGGAATTATCGTGCGAAAAACGACGTTTTTCGTGCAAAAACAGCGTTTTTGATGCAAAATATATGATATGTGCGAGTTCACACCATATTCATCGTTGATTTTCGTGTTATTAATAGTAATGCCAAGATAATCCAGTTGACGCCGCAACATTGGTCGAGAACGCCAAAATCAGTGTTTTTAGAGCGAAAAACAACGTTTTATTGCGAAATCAGGAATTATCGTGCGAAAAACGACGTTCTTCGTGCAAAAACAGCGTTTTTGGTGCGAAATATATGATATATGCGAGTTCACACCATATTTATCGGTGATTTTCGTGTTATTAATAGTAATGCCAAGATAATCTAGTTGACGCCGCAATATTGGTCGAGAACGCCAAAATAAGCGATTTATAGTGCGAAAAACAACGTTTTATTGCGAAATCAGGAAATATCGTGCGAAAAACGACGTTCTTCGTGCAAAAACAGCGTTTTTGGTGCGAAATATATGATATATGCGAGTTCACACCATATTTATCGTTGATTTTCGTGTTATTAATAGTGATGCCAAAATAATCAAATTGACGCCGCAATATTGGTCGAGAACGCCGAAATCAGCGTTTTTAGTGCGAAAAGCAACGTTTTATAGCAAAATCAGGAATTATCGTGCGAAGAACGACGTTTTTCGTGCAGAAACAGCGTTTTTGGTGCGAAATATATGATATATGCGAGTTCACACCATATTCATCGTTGATTTTCTTGTTATTAATAGTAATGCCAAGATAATCTAGTTGACGCCGCAATATTGGTCGAGAACGCGGAAATCAGCGTTTGTAGTGCGAAAAACAACGTTTTATAGCGAAATCAGGAATTATCGTGCGAAAAACGACGTTTTTCGTGCAAAAACAGCATTTTTGGTGCGAAATATATGATATATGCGAGTTCACAACATATTCATCCTTGATTTTCGTGTTATTAATAGTAATGCCAAGATAATCTAGTTGAAGCCGCAATATTGGTCGAGAACGCAGAAATCAGCTTTTTAGGGCAAAAAACAACGTTTTATTGAGAAATCAGGAATTATCGTCCGAAAAATGACGTTTTTCGTGCAAAAACAGCGTTTTTGGTGCGAAATATATGATATATGCGAGTTCACACCATATTCATCGATGATTTTCGTGTTATTAATAGTAATGCCAAGATAATCTAGTTGACGCCGCAATATTGGTCTAGAACGCCAAAATAAACGATTTTCGTGCGAAAAACAACTTTTTATTGCGAAATCAGGAATTATCGTGCGAAAAACGACGTTTTTCGTGCAAAAACAGCGTTTTTGGTGCGAAATATATGAAATTTGCGAGTTCACACCATATTCATCGTTGATTTTCGTGTTATTAATAGTGATGCAAAGATAATCAAATTGACGCCGCAATATTGGTCGAGAACGCGGAAATCAGCGTTTTTAGTGCGAAAAACAACGTTTTATTGCCAAATCAGGAATTATCGTGCAAAAAACAACGTTTTTCGTGCAAAAACAGCATTTTTTGTGCGAAATATATGATATGTGCGAGTTCACACCATATTCATCGTTGATTTTCGTGTTATTAATAGTAATGTCAAGATAATTTAGTTGACGCCGCAATATTGGTCGCGAACGCAGAAATCAGCGTTTTTAGTGCCAAAAACAACGTTTTATTGCGAAATCAGGAATTATCGTGCGAAAAACGACGTTTTTCGTGCAAAAACAGCGTTTTTGGTGCAAAATATATGATATGTGCGAGTTCACACCATATTCATCGTTGATTTTCGTGTTATTAATAGTAATGTCAAGATAATCTAGTTGACGCCGCAATATTGGTCGAGAACGCAGAAATCAGCGTTTTTAGTGCCAAAAAACAACGTTTTATTGCGAAATCAGGAATTATCGTGCGAAAAACGACGTTTTTCGTGCAAGAACAGCGTTTTTGGTGCGAAATATATGATATATGCGAGTTCACACCATATTCATCGTTGATTTTCTTGATATTAATAGTAATGCCAAGATAATCTAGTTGACGCCGCAATATTGGTCGAGAACGCAGAAATCAGCGTTTTTAGTGCAAAAAACAACGTTTTATTGAGAAATCAGGAATTATCGTCTAAAAAACGACGTTTTTCGTGCAAAAACAGCGTTTTTGGTGCGAAATATATGATATATGCGAGTTCACACCATATTCATCGTTGATTTTCTTGTTATTAATAGTTATGCCAAGATAAACTAGTTGACGCCGCAATATTGGTCGAGAACGCGGAAATCAGCGTTTGTAGTGCGAAAAACAACGTTTTATAGCGAAATCAGGAATTATCGTGCGAAAAACGACGTTTTTCGTGCAAAAACAGCATTTTTGGTGCGAAATATATGATATGTGCGAGTTCACACCATATTCATCGTTGATTTTCGTGTTATTAATAGTAATGCCAAGATAATCTAGTTGACTCCGCAATATTGCTCTAGAACGCCAAAATAAACGATTTTAGTGCGAAAAACAACGTTTTATTGTGAAATCAGGAATTATCGTGCGAAAAACGACGTTTTTCGTGCAAAAACAGCGTTTTTGATGCAAAATATATGATATGTGCAAGTTCACACCATATTCATCGTTGATTTTCGTGTTATTAATAGTAATGCCAAGATAATCTAGTTGACGCCGCAATATTGGTCGAGAACGCCAAAATAAGCGATTTTAGTGCGAAAAACAACGTTTTATTGCGAAATCAGGAAATATCGTGCGAAAAACGACGTTCTTCGTGCAAAAACAGCGTTTTTGGTGCGAAATATATGATATATGCGAGTTCACACCATATTCATCGTTGATTTTCGTGTTATTAATAGTAATGCCAAGATAATCTAGTTGACGCCGCAATATTGGTCGAGAACGCCAAAATCAGTGTTTTTAGAGCGAAAAACAACGTTTTATTGCGAAATCAGGAATTATCGTGCGAAAAACGACGTTCTTCGTGCAAAAACAGCGTTTTTGGTGCGAAATATATGATATATGCGAGTTCACACCATATTTATCGTTGATTTTCGTGTTATTAATAGTGATGCCAAAATAATCAAATTGACGCCGCAATATTGGTCGAGAACGCGGAAATCAGCGTTTTTAGTGCGAAAAGCAACGTTTTATAGCAAAATCAGGAATTATCGTGCGAAGAACGACGTTTTTCGTGCAGAAACAGCGTTTTTGGTGCGAAATATATGATATATGCGAGTTCACACCATATTCATCGTTGATTTTCTTGTTATTAATAGTTATGCCAAGATAATCTAGTTGACGCCGCAATATTGGTCGAGAACGCGGAAATCCGCGTTTGTAGTGCGAAAAACAACGTTTTATAGCGAAATCAGGAATTATCGTGCGAAAAACGACGTTTTTCGTGCAAAAACAGCATTTTTGGTGCGAAATATATGATATATGCGAGTTCACAACATATTCATCCTTGATTTTCGTGTTATTAATAGTAATGCCAAGATAATCTAGTTGAAGCCGCAATATTGGTCGAGAACGCAGAAATCAGCTTTTTAGGGCAAAAAACAACGTTTTATTGAGAAATCAGGAATTATCGTCCGAAAAATGACGTTTTTCGTGCAAAAACAGCGTTTTTGGTGCGAAATATATGATATATGCGAGTTCACACCATATTCATCGATGATTTTCGTGTTATTAATAGTAATGCCAAGATAATCTAGTTGACGCCGCAATATTGGTCTAGAACGCCAAAATAAACGATTTTAGTTCGAAAAACAACGTTTTATTGTGAAATCAGGAATTATCGTGCGAAAAACGACGTTTTTCGTGCAAAAACAGCGTTTTTGATGCAAAATATATGATATTTGCAAGTTCACACCATATTCATCGTTGATTTTCGTGTTATTAATAGTAATGCCAAGATAATCTAGTTGACGCCGCAATATTGGTCGAGAACGCCAAAATAAGCGATTTTAGTGCGAAAAACAACGTTTTATTGCGAAATCAGGAAATATCGTGCGAAAAACGACGTTCTTCGTGCAAAAACAGCGTTTTTGGTGCGAAATATATGATATATGCGAGTTCACACCATATTTATCGTTGATTTTCGTGTTATTAATAGTGATGCCAAAATAATCAAATTGACGCCGCAATATTGGTCGAGAACGCGGAAATCAGCGTTTTTAGTGCGAAAAGCAACGTTTTATAGCAAAATCAGGAATTATCGTGCGAAGAACGACGTTTTTCGTGCAGAAACAGCGTTTTTGGTGCGAAATATATGATATATGCGAGTTCACACCATATTCATCGTTGATTTTCTTGTTATTAATAGTTATGCCAAGATAATCTAGTTGACGCCGCAATATTGGTCGAGAACGCGGAAATCCGCGTTTGTAGTGCGAAAAACAACGTTTTATAGCGAAATCAGGAATTATCGTGCGAAAAACGACGTTTTTCGTGCAAAAACAGCATTTTTGGTGCGAAATATATGATATATGCGAGTTCACAACATATTCATCCTTGATTTTCGTGTTATTAATAGTAATGCCAAGATAATCTAGTTGAAGCCGCAATATTGGTCGAGAACGCAGAAATCAGCTTTTTAGGGCAAAAAACAACGTTTTATTGAGAAATCAGGAATTATCGTCCGAAAAATGACGTTTTTCGTGAAAAAACAGCGTTTTTGGTGCGAAATATATGATATATGCGAGTTCACACCATATTCATCGATGATTTTCGTGTTATTAATAGTAATGCCAAGATAATCTAGTTGACGCCGCAATATTGGTCTAGAACGCCAAAATAAACGATTTTAGTTCGAAAAACAACGTTTTATTGTGAAATCAGGAATTATCGTGCGAAAAACGACGTTTTTCGTGCAAAAACAGCGTTTTTGATGCAAAATATATGATATGTGCAAGTTCACACCATATTCATCGTTGATTTTCGTGTTATTAATAGTAATGCCAAGATAATCTAGTTGACGCCGCAATATTGGTCGAGAACGCCAAAATAAGCGATTTTAGTGCGAAAAACAACGTTTTATTGCGAAATCAGGAAATATCGTGCGAAAAACGACGTTCTTCGTGCAAAAACAGCGTTTTTGGTGCGAAATATATGATATATGCGAGTTCACACCATATTCATCGTTGATTTTCGTGTTATTAATAGTAATGCCAAGATAATCTAGTTGACGCCGCAATATTGGTCGAGAACGCCAAAATCAGTGTTTTTAGAGCGAAAAACAACGTTTTATTGCGAAATCAGGAATTATCGTGCGAAAAACGACGTTTTTCGTGCAAAAACAGCGTTTTTGGTGCAAAATATATGATATGTGCGAGTTCACACCATATTCATCGTTGATTTTCGTGTTATTAATAGTAATGCCAAGATAATCTAGTTGACGCCGCAATATTGGTCGAGAACGCCAAAATAAGCGATTTATAGTGCGAAAAACAACGTTTTATTGCGAAATCAGGAAATATCGTGCGAAAAACGACGTTCTTCGTGCAAAAACAGCGTTTTTGGTGCGAAATATATGATGTATGCGAGTTCACACCATATTCATCGTTGATTTTCTTGTTATTAATAGTTATGCCAAGATAATCTAGTTGACGCCGCAATATTGGTCGAGAACGCGGAAATCAGCGTTTGTAGTGCGAAAAACAACGTTTTATAGCGAAATCAGGAATTATCGTGCGAAAAACGACGTTTTTCGTGCAAAAACAGCATTTTTGGTGCGAAATATATGATATATGCGAGTTCACAACATATTCATCCTTGATTTTCGTGTTATTAATAGTAATGCCAAGATAATCTAGTTGAAGCCGCAATATTGGTCGAGAACGCAGAAATCAGCTTTTTAGGGCAAAAAACAACGTTTTATTGAGAAATCAGGAATTATCGTCCGAAAAATGACGTTTTTCGTGCAAAAACAGCGTTTTTGGTGCGAAATATATGATATATGCGAGTTCACACCATATTCATCGATGATTTTCGTGTTATTAATAGTAATGCCAAGATAATCTAGTTGACGCCGCAATATTGGTCTAGAATGCCAAAATAAACGATTTTAGTTCGAAAAACAACGTTTTATTGTGAAATCAGGAATTATCGTGCGAAAAACGACGTTTTTCGTGCAAAAACAGCGTTTTTGGTGCGAAATATATGATATATGCGAGTTCACACCATATTCATCGTTGATTTTCGTGTTATTAATAGTAATGCCAAGATAATCTCGTTGACGCCGCAATATTGGTCGCGAACGCAGAAATCAGCGTTTTTAGTGCCAAAAACAACGTTTTATTGCGAAATCAGGAATTATCGTGCGAAAAACGACGTTTTTCGTGCAAAAACAGCGTTGCGAAATATATGAAATTTGCGAGTTCACACCATATTCATCGTTGATTTTCGTGTTATGAATAGTGATGTCAAGATAATCTAGTTGACGCCGCAATATTGGTCGCGAACGCAGAAATCAGCGTTTTTAGTGCCAAAAACAACGTTTTATTGCGAAATCAGGAATTATCGTGCGAAAAACGACGTTTTTCGTGCAAAAACAGCGTTTTTGGTGCGAAATATATGATATGTGCGAGTTCACACCATATTCATCGTTGATTTTCGTGTTATTAATAGTAATGTCAAGATAATCTAGTTGACGCCGCATTATTGGTCGAGAACGCAGAAATCAGCGTTTTTAGTGCCAAAAAACAACGTTTTATTGCGAAATCAGGAATTATCGTGCAAAAAACGACGTTTTTCGTGCAAAAACAGCGTTTTTGATGCGAAATATATGATATATGCGAGTTCACACCATATTCATCGTTGATTTTCGTGTTATTAATAGTGATGCCAAAATAATCAAATTGACGCCGCAATATTGGTCGAGAACGCGGAAATCAGCGTTTTTAGTGCGAAAAACAACGTTTTATTGCGAAATCAGGAATTATCGTGCAAAAAACAACGTTTTTCGTGCAAAAACAGCGTTTTTGGTGCGAAATATATGATATATGCGAGTTCACACCATATTCATCGATGATTTTCGTGTTATTAATAGTAATGCCAAGATAATCTAGTTGACGCCGCAATATTGGTCTAGAACGCCAAAATAAACGATTTTAGTTCGAAAAACAACGTTTTATTGTGAAATCAGGAATTATCGTGCGAAAAACGACGTTTTTCGTGCAAAAACAGCGTTTTTGGTGCGAAATATATGATATATGCGAGTTCACACCATATTCATCGTTGATTTTCGTGTTATTAATAGTAATGCCAAGATAATCTAGTTGACGCCGCAATATTGGTCGCGAACGCAGAAATCAGCGTTTTTAGTGCCAAAAACAACGTTTTATTGCGAAATCAGGAATTATCGTGCGAAAAACGACGTTTTTCGTGCAAAAACAGCGTTTTTGATGCAAAATATATGATATGTGCAAGTTCACACCATATTCATCGTTGATTTTCGTGTTATTAATAGTAATGCCAAGATAATCTAGTTGACGCCGCAATATTGGTCGAGAACGCCAGAAATAAGCGATTTATAGTGCGAAAAACAACGTTTTATTGCGAAATCAGGAAATATCGTGCGAAAAACGACGTTCTTCGTGCAAAAACAGCGTTTTTGGTGCGAAATATATGATGTATGCGAGTTCACACCATATTCATCGTTGATTTTCTTGTTATTAATAGTTATGCCAAGATAATCTAGTTGACGCCGCAATATTGGTCGAGAACGCGGAAATCAGCGTTTGTAGTGCGAAAAAACAACGTTTTATAGCGAAATCAGGAATTATCGTGCGAAAAACGACGTTTTTCGTGCAAAAACAGCATTTTTGGTGCGAAATATATGATATATGCGAGTTCACAACATATTCATCCTTGATTTTCGTGTTATTAATAGTAATGCCAAGATAATCTAGTTGAAGCCGCAATATTGGTCGAGAACGCAGAAATCAGCGTTTTTAGGGCAAAAAACAACGTTTTATTGAGAAATCAGGAATTATCGTCCGAAAAATGACGTTTTTCGTGCAAAAACAGCGTTTTTGGTGCGAAATATATGATATATGCGAGTTCACACCATATTCATCGATGATTTTCGTGTTATTAATAGTAATGCCAAGATAATCTAGTTGACGCCGCAATATTGGTCTAGAATGCCAAAATAAACGATTTTAGTTCGAAAAACAACGTTTTATTGTGAAATCAGGAATTATCGTGCGAAAAACGACGTTTTTCGTGCAAAAACAGCGTTTTTGGTGCGAAATATATGATATATGCGAGTTCACACCATATTCATCGTTGATTTTCGTGTTATTAATAGTAATGCCAAGATAATCTCGTTGACGCCGCAATATTGGTCGCGAACGCAGAAATCAGCGTTTTTAGTGCCAAAAACAACGTTTTATTGCGAAATCAGGAATTATCGTGCGAAAAACGACGTTTTTCGTGCAAAAACAGCGTTGCGAAATATATGAAATTTGCGAGTTCACACCATATTCATCGTTGATTTTCGTGTTATGAATAGTGATGTCAAGATAATCTAGTTGACGCCGCAATATTGTCGCGAACGCAGAAATCAGCGTTTTTAGTGCCAAAAACAACGTTTTATTGCGAAATCAGGAATTATCGTGCGAAAAACGACGTTTTTCGTGCAAAAACAGCGTTTTTGGTGCGAAATATATGATATGTGCGAGTTCACACCATATTCATCGTTGATTTTCGTGTTATTAATAGTAATGTCAAGATAATCTAGTTGACGCCGCAATATTGGTCGAGAACGCAGAAATCAGCGTTTTTAGTGCCAAAAAACAACGTTTTATTGCGAAATCAGGAATTATCGTGCAAAAAACGACGTTTTTCGTGCAAAAACAGCGTTTTTGATGCGAAATATATGATATATGCGAGTTCACACCATATTCATCGTTGATTTTCGTGTTATTAATAGTGATGCCAAAATAATCAAATTGACGCCGCAATATTGGTCGAGAACGCGGAAATCAGCGTTTTTAGTGCGAAAAACAACGTTTTATTGCGAAATCAGGAATTATCGTGCAAAAAACAACGTTTTTCGTGCAAAAACAGCGTTTTTGGTGCGAAATATATGATATATGCGAGTTCACACCATATTCATCGATGATTTTCGTGTTATTAATAGTAATGCCAAGATAATCTAGTTGACGCCGCAATATTGGTCTAGAACGCCAAAATAAACGATTTTAGTTCGAAAAACAACGTTTTATTGTGAAATCAGGAATTATCGTGCGAAAAACGACGTTTTTCGTGCAAAAACAGCGTTTTTGGTGCGAAATATATGATATATGCGAGTTCACACCATATTCATCGTTGATTTTCGTGTTATTAATAGTAATGCCAAGATAATCTAGTTGACGCCGCAATATTGGTCGCGAACGCAGAAATCAGCGTTTTTAGTGCCAAAAACAACGTTTTATTGCGAAATCAGGAATTATCGTGCGAAAAACGACGTTTTTCGTGCAAAAACAGCGTTGCGAAATATATGAAATTTGCGAGTTCACACCATCTTCATCGTTGATTTTCGTGTTATGAATAGTGATGTCAAGATAATCTAGTTGACGCCGCAATATTGGTCGCGAACGCAGAAATCAGCGTTTTTAGTGCCAAAAACAACGTTTTATTGCGAAATCAGGAATTATCGTGCGAAAAACGACGTTTTTCGTGCAAAAACAGCGTTTTTGGTGCGAAATATATGATATGTGCGAGTTCACACCATATTCATCGTTGATTTTCGTGTTATTAATAGTAATGTCAAGATAATCTAGTTGACGCCGCAATATTGGTCGAGAACGCAGAAATCAGCGTTTTTAGTGCCAAAAAACAACGTTTTATTGCGAAATCAGGAATTATCGTGCGAAAAACGACGTTTTTCGTGCAAAAACAGCGTTTTTGATGCGAAATATATGATATATGCGAGTTCACACCATATTCATCGTTGATTTTCGTGTTATTAATAGTGATGCCAAAATAATCAAATTGACGCCGCAATATTGGTCGAGAACGCGGAAATCAGCGTTTTTAGTGCGAAAAACAACGTTTTATTGCGAAATCAGGAATTATCGTGCAAAAAACAACGTTTTTCGTGCAAAAACAGCGTTTTTGGTGCGAAATATATGATGTGTGCGAGTTCACACCATATTCATCGTTGATTTTCGTGTTATTAATAGTAATGCCGAGATAATCTAGTTAACGCCGCAATATTGGTCGAGAACGCAGAAATCAGCGTTTTTTAGTGCGAAAAACAACGATTTATTGCGAAATCAGGAATTATCGTGCGAAAAACGAAGTTTTTCGTGCAAAAACAGCATTTTTGGTGCGAAATATATGATATGTGCGAGTTCACACCATATTCATCGTTGATTTTCGTGTTATTAATAGTAATGTCAAGATAATCTAGTTGACGCCGCAATATTGGTCGCGAACGCAGAAATCAGCGTTTTTAGTGCCAAAAACAACGTTTTATTGCGAAATCAGGAATTATCGTGCGAAAAACGACGTTTTTCGTGCAAAAACAGCGTTTTTGGTGCGAAATATATGATATGTGCGAGTTCACACCATATTCATCGTTGATTTTCGTGTTATTAATAGTAATGTCAAGATAATCTAGTTGACGCCGCAATATTGGTCGAGAACGCAGAAATCAGCGTTTTTAGTGCCAAAAAACAACGTTTTATTGCGAAATCAGGAATTATCGTGCGAAAAACGACGTTTTTCGTGCAAGAACAGCATTTTTGGTGCGAAATATATGATATATGCGAGTTCACACCATATTCATCGTTGATTTTCGTGTTATTAATAGTTATGCCAAAATAATCAAATTGACGCCGCAATATTGGTCGAGAACGCGGAAATCAGCGTTTTTAGTGCGAAAAGCAACGTTTTATAGCAAAATCAGGAATTATCGTGCGAAGAACGACGTTTTTCGTGCAAAAACAGCGTTTTTGGTGCGAAATATATGATATATGCGAGTTCACACCATATTCATCGTTGATTTTCGTGTTATTAATAGTTATGCCAAAATAATCAAATTGACGCCGCAATATTGGTCGAGAACGCGGAAATCAGCGTTTTTAGTGCGAAAAGCAACGTTTTATAGCAAAATCAGGAATTATCGTGCGAAGAACGACGTTTTTCGTGCAAAAACAGCGTTTTTGGTGCGAAATATATGAAATTTGCGAGTTTACACCATATTCATCGTTGATTTTCGTGTTATTAATAGTGATGCAAAGATAATCAAATTGACGCCGCAATATTGGTCGAGAACGCTGAAATCAGCGTTTTTAGTGCGAAAAACAACGTTTTATAGCGAAATCAGGAATTATCGTGCGAAAAACGACGTTTTTCGTGCAAGAACAGCATTTTTGGTGCGAAATATATGATATATGCGAGTTCGCACCATATTCATCATTGATTTTCGTGTTATTAATAGTTATGCCAAAATAATCAAATTGACGCCGCAATATTGGTCGAGAACGCGGAAATCAGCGTTTTTAGTGCGAAAAGCAACGTTTTATAGCAAAATCAGGAATTATCGTGCGAAGAACGACGTTTTTCGTGCAAAAACAGCGTTTTTGATGCGAAATATATGATATATGCGAGTTCACACCATATTCATCGTTGATTTTCTTGATATTAATAGTAATGCCAAGATAATCTAGTTGACGCCGCAATATTGGTCGAGAACGCGGAAATCAGCGTTTGTAGTGCGAAAAACAACGTTTTATAGCGAAATCAAGAATTATCGTGCGAAAAACGACGTTTTTCGTGCAAAAACAGCATTTTTGGTGCGAAATATATGATATATGCGAGTTCACAACATATTCATCCTTGATTTTCGTGTTATTAATAGTAATGCCAAGATAATCTAGTTGACGCCGCAATATTGGTCGAGAACGCAGAAATCAGCGTTTTTAGTGCAAAAAACAACGTTTTATTGAGAAATCAGGAATTATCGTCCGAAAAACGACGTTTTTCGTGCAAAAACAGCGTTTTTGGTGCGAAATATATGATATATGCGAGTTCACACCATATTCATCGTTGATTTTCGTGTTATTAATAGTAATGCCAAGATAATCTAGTTGACTCCGCAATATTGCTCTAGAACGCCAAAATAAACGATTTTAGTGCGAAAAACAACGTTTTATTGTGAAATCAAGAATTATCGTGCGAAAAACGACGTTTTTCGTGCAAAAACAGCGTTTTTGATGCAAAATATATGATATGTGCGAGTTCACACCATATTCATCGTTGATTTTCGTGTTATTAATAGTAATGCCAAGATAATCTAGTTGACACCGCAATATTGGTCGAGAACGCCAAAATAAGCGATTTTAGTGCGAAAAACAACGTTTCATTGCGAAATCAGGAATTATCGTGCGAAAAACGACGTTTTTCGTGCAAAAACAGCGTTTTTGGTGCAAAATATATGATATGTGCGAGTTCACACCATATTCATCGTTGATTTTCGTGTTATTAATAATAATGCCAAGATAATCTAGTTGACGCCGCAATATTGGTCGAGAACGCCAAAATAAGCGATTTATAGTGCGAAAAACAACGTTTTATTGCGAAATCAGGAAATATCGTGCGAAAAACGACGTTCTTCGTGCAAAAACAGCGTTTTTGGTGCGAAATATATGATATATGCGAGTTCACACCATATTTATCGTTGATTTTCGTGTTATTAATAGTGATGCCAAAATAATCAAATTGACGCCGCAATATTGGTCGAGAACGCGGAAATCAGCGTTTTTAGTGCGAAAAACAACGTTTTATTGCCAAATCAGGAATTATCGTGCAAAAAACAACGTTTTTCGTGCAAAAACAGCATTTTTGGTGCGAAATATATGATATGTGCGAGTTCACACCATATTCATCGTTGATTTTCGTGTTATTAATAGTAATGTCAAGATAATCTAGTTGTCGCCGCAATATTGGTCGCGAACGCAGAAATCAGCGTTTTTAATGCCAAAAACAACGTTTTATTGCGAAATCAGGAATTATCGTG
The DNA here is from genome assembly GCA_963978815.1 of Aleochara curtula. Taxonomy (NCBI): domain Eukaryota; kingdom Metazoa; phylum Arthropoda; class Insecta; order Coleoptera; family Staphylinidae; genus Aleochara; species Aleochara curtula. Next base: position 9,669,563 of record OZ022215.1, on the reverse strand, counting down.
CGAAAAACGACGTTTTTCGTGCAAAAACAGCGTTTTTGGTGCGAAATATATGATATGTGCGAGTTCACACCATATTCATCGTTGATCTTCGTGTTATTAATAGTAATGTCAACGTTTTATTGCGAAATCAGGAATTATCGTTCGAAAAACGACGTTTTTCGTGCAAGAACAGCGTTTTTGGTGCGAAATATATGATATATGCGAGTTCACACCATATTCATCGTTGATTTTCGTGTTATTAATAGTTATGCCAAAATAATCAAATTGACGCCGCAATATTGGTCGAGAACGCGGAAATCAGCGTTTTTAGTGCGAAAAGCAACGTTTTATAGCAAAATCAGGAATTATCGTGCGAAGAACGACGTTTTTCGTGCAAAAACAGCATTTTTGGTGCGAAATATATGATATATGCGAGTTCACAACATATTCATCCTTGATTTTCGTGTTATTAATAGTAATGCCAAGATAATCTAGTTGACGCCGCAATATTGGTCGAGAACGCAGAAATCAGCGTTTTTAGTGCAAAAAACAACGTTTTATTGAGAAATCAGGAATTATCGTCCGAAAAACGACGTTTTTCGTGCAAAAACAGCGTTTTTGGTGCGAAATATATGATATATGCGAGTTCACACCATATTCATCGTTGATTTTCGTGTTATTAATAGTAATGCCAAGATAATCTAGTTGACTCCGCAATATTGCTCTTGAACGCCAAAATAAACGATTTTAGTGCGAAAAACAACGTTTTATTGTGAAATCAGGAATTATCGTGCGAAAAACGACGTTTTTCGTGCATAAACAGCGTTTTTGATGCAAAATATATGATATGTGCGAGTTCACACCATATTCATCGTTGATTTTCGTGTTATTAATAGTAATGCCAAGATAATCTAGTTGACTCCGCAATATTGCTCTTGAACGCCAAAATAAACGATTTTAGTGCGAAAAACAACGTTTTATTGTGAAATCAGGAATTATCGTGCGAAAAACGACGTTTTTCGTGCATAAACAGCGTTTTTGATGCAAAATATATGATATGTGCGAGTTCACACCATATTCATCGTTGATTTTCGTGTTATTAATAGTAATGCCAAGATAATCTAGTTGACGCCGCAATATTGGTCGAGAACGCCAAAATAAGCGATTTTAGTGCAAAAAACAACGTTTTATTGCGAAATCAGTAAATATCGTGCGAAAAACGACGTTCTTCGTGCAAAAACAGCGTTTTTGGTGCGAAATATATGATATATGCGAGTTCACACCATATTCATCGTTGATTTTCGTGTTATTAATAGTAATGCCAAGATAATCTAGTTGACGCCGCAATATTGGTCGAGAACGCCAAAATCAGTGTTTTTAGAGCGAAAAACAACGTTTTATAGCGAAATCAGGAATTATCGTGCGAAAAACGACGTTTTTCGTGCAAAAACAGCATTTTTGGTGCGAAATATATGATATATGCGAGTTCACAACATATTCATCCTTGATTTTCGTGTTATTAATAGTAATGCCAAGATAATCTAGTTGAAGCCGCAATATTGGTCGAGAACGCAGAAATCAGCTTTTTAGGGCAAAAAACAACGTTTTATTGAGAAATCAGGAATTATCGTCCGAAAAATGACGTTTTTCGTGCAAAAACAGCGTTTTTGGTGCGAAATATATGATATATGCGAGTTCACACCATATTCATCGATGATTTTCGTGTTATTAATAGTAATGCCAAGATAATCTAGTTGACGCCGCAATATTGGTCTAGAACGCCAAAATAAACGATTTTCGTGCGAAAAACAACTTTTTATTGTGAAATCAGGAATTATCGTGCGAAAAACGACGTTTTTCGTGCAAAAACAGCGTTTTTGGTGCGAAATATATGATATGTGCGAGTTCACACCATATTCATCGTTGATTTTCGTGTTATTAATAGTAATGTCAAGATAATCTAGTTGACGCCGCAATATTGGTCGAGAACGCAGAAATCAGCGTTTTTAGTGCCAAAAAACAACGTTTTATTGCGAAATCAGGAATTATCGTGCGAAAAACGACGTTTTTCGTGCAAAAACAGCGTTTTTGATGCGAAATATATGAAATTTGCGAGTTCACACCATATTCATCGTTGATTTTCGTGTTATTAATAGTGATGCAAAGATAATCAAATTGACGCCGCAATATTGGTCGAGAACGCTGAAATCAGCGTTTTTAGTGCGAAAAACAACGTTTTATAGCGAAATCAGGAATTATCGTGCGAAAAACGACGTTTTTCGTGCAAAAACAGCGTTTTTGGTGCGAAATATATGATATATGCGAGTTCACACCATATTCATCGTTGATTTTCGTGTTATTAATAGTGATGCCAAAATAATCAAATTGACGCCGCAATATTGGTCGAGAACGCGGAAATCAGCGTTTTTAGTGCGAAAAACAACGTTTTATTGCCAAATCAGGAATTATCGTGCAAAAAACAACGTTTTTCGTGCAAAAACAGCATTTTTGGTGCGAAATATATGATATGTGCCAGTTCACACCATATTCATCGTTGATTTTCGTGTTATTAATAGTAATGTCAAGATAATCTAGTTGACGCCGCAATATTGGTCGCGAACGCAGAAATCAGCGTTTTTAGTGCCAAAAACAACGTTTTATTGCGAAATCAGGAATTATCGTGCGAAAAACGACGTTTTTCGTGCAAAAACAGCGTTTTTGGTGCAAAATATATGATATGTGCGAGTTCACACCATATTCATCTTTGATTTTCGTGTTATTAATAGTAATGTCAAGATAATCTAGTTGACGCCGCAATATTGGTCGAGAACGCAGAAATCAGCGTTTTTACTGCCAAAAAACAACGTTTTATTGCGAAATCAGGAATTATCGTGCGAAAAACGACGTTTTTCGTGCAAGAACAGCGTTTTTGGTGCGAAATATATGATATATGCGAGTTCACACCATATTTATCGTTGATTTTCGTGTTATTAATAGTTATGCCAAAATAATCAAATTGACGCCGCAATATTGGTCGAGAACGCGGAAATCAGCGTTTTTAGTGCGAAAAGCAACGTTTTATAGCAAAATCAGGAATTATCGTGCGAAGAACGACGTTTTTCGTGCAAAAACAGCATTTTTGGTGCGAAATATATGATATATGCGAGTTCACAACATATTCATCCTTGATTTTCGTGTTATTAATAGTAATGCCAAGATAATCTAGTTGACGCCGCAATATTGGTCGAGAACGCAGAAATCAGCGTTTTTAGTGCAAAAAACAACGTTTTATTGAGAAATCAGGAATTATCGTCCGAAAAACGACGTTTTTCGTGCAAAAACAGCGTTTTTGGTGCGAAATATATGATATATGCGAGTTCACACCATATTCATCGTTGATTTTCGTGTTATTAATAGTAATGCCAAGATAATCTAGTTGACTCCGCAATATTGCTCTTGAACGCCAAAATAAACGATTTTAGTGCGAAAAACAACGTTTTATTGTGAAATCAGGAATTATCGTGCGAAAAACGACGTTTTTCGTGCATAAACAGCGTTTTTGATGCAAAATATATGATATGTGCGAGTTCACACCATATTCATCGTTGATTTTCGTGTTATTAATAGTAATGCCAAGATAATCTAGTTGACTCCGCAATATTGCTCTTGAACGCCAAAATAAACGATTTTAGTGCGAAAAACAACGTTTTATTGTGAAATCAGGAATTATCGTGCGAAAAACGACGTTTTTCGTGCATAAACAGCGTTTTTGATGCAAAATATATGATATGTGCGAGTTCACACCATATTCATCGTTGATTTTCGTGTTATTAATAGTAATGCCAAGATAATCTAGTTGACGCCGCAATATTGGTCGAGAACGCCAAAATAAGCGATTTTAGTGCAAAAAACAACGTTTTATTGCGAAATCAGTAAATATCGTGCGAAAAACGACGTTCTTCGTGCAAAAACAGCGTTTTTGGTGCGAAATATATGATATATGCGAGTTCACACCATATTCATCGTTGATTTTCGTGTTATTAATAGTAATGCCAAGATAATCTAGTTGACGCCGCAATATTGGTCGAGAACGCCAAAATCAGTGTTTTTAGAGCGAAAAACAACGTTTTATTGCGAAATCAGGAATTATCGTGCGAAAAACGACGTTTTTCGTGCAAAAACAGCGTTTTTGGTGCAAAATATATGATATGTGCGAGTTCACACCATATTCATCGTTGATTTTCGTGTTATTAATAGTAATGCCAAGATAATCTAGTTGACGCCGCAATATTGGTCGAGAACGCCAAAATAAGCGATTTATAGTGCGAAAAACAACGTTTTATTGCGAAATCAGGAAATATCGTGCGAAAAACGACGTTCTTCGTGCAAAAACAGCGTTTTTGGTGCGAAATATATGATATATGCGAGTTCACACCATATTTATCGTTGATTTTCGTATTATTAATAGTGATGCCAAAATAATCAAATTGACGCCGCAATATTGGTCGAGAACGCCGAAATCAGCGTTTTTAGTGCGAAAAGCAACGTTTTATAGCAAAATCAGGAATTATCGTGCGAAGAACGACGTTTTTCGTGCAGAAACAGCGTTTTTGGTGCGAAATATATGATATATGCGAGTTCACACCATATTCATCGTTGATTTTCTTGTTATTAATAGTAATGCCAAGATAATCTAGTTGACGCCGCAATATTGGTCGAGAACGCGGAAATCAGCGTTTGTAGTGCGAAAAACAACGTTTTATAGCGAAATCAGGAATTATCGTGCGAAAAACGACGTTTTTCGTGCAAAAACAGCATTTTTGGTGCGAAATATATGATATATGCGAGTTCACAACATATTCATCCTTGATTTTCGTGTTATTAATAGTAATGCCAAGATAATCTAGTTGAAGCCGCAATATTGGTCGAGAACGCAGAAATCAGCTTTTTAGGGCAAAAAACAACGTTTTATTGAGAAATCAGGAATTATCGTCCGAAAAATGACGTTTTTCGTGCAAAAACAGCGTTTTTGGTGCGAAATATATGATATATGCGAGTTCACACCATATTCATCGATGATTTTCGTGTTATTAATAGTAATGCCAAGATAATCTAGTTGACGCCGCAATATTGGTCTAGAACGCCAAAATAAACGATTTTCGTGCGAAAAACAACTTTTTATTGTGAAATCAGGAATTATCGTGCGAAAAACGACGTTTTTCGTGCAAAAACAGCGTTTTTGGTGCGAAATATATGATATGTGCGAGTTCACACCATATTCATCGTTGATTTTCGTGTTATTAATAGTAATGTCAAGATAATCTAGTTGACGCCGCAATATTGGTCGAGAACGCAGAAATCAGCGTTTTTAGTGCCAAAAAACAACGTTTTATTGCGAAATCAGGAATTATCGTGCGAAAAACGACGTTTTTCGTGCAAAAACAGCGTTTTTGGTGCGAAATATATGAAATTTGCGAGTTCACACCATATTCATCGTTGATTTTCGTGTTATTAATAGTGATGCAAAGATAATCAAATTGACGCCGCAATATTGGTCGAGAACGCTGAAATCAGCGTTTTTAGTGCGAAAAACAACGTTTTATAGCGAAATCAGGAATTATCGTGCGAAAAACGACGTTTTTCGTGCAAAAACAGCGTTTTTGGTGCGAAATATATGATATATGCGAGTTCACACCATATTCATCGTTGATTTTCGTGTTATTAATAGTGATGCCAAAATAATCAAATTGACGCCGCAATATTGGTCGAGAACGCGGAAATCAGCGTTTTTAGTGCGAAAAACAACGTTTTATTGCCAAATCAGGAATTATCGTGCAAAAAACAACGTTTTTCGTGCAAAAACAGCATTTTTGGTGCGAAATATATGATATGTGCCAGTTCACACCATATTCATCGTTGATTTTCGTGTTATTAATAGTAATGTCAAGATAATCTAGTTGACGCCGCAATATTGGTCGCGAACGCAGAAATCAGCGTTTTTAGTGCCAAAAACAACGTTTTATTGCGAAATCAGGAATTATCGTGCGAAAAACGACGTTTTTTGTGCAAAAACAGCGTTTTTGGTGCAAAATATATGATATGTGCGAGTTCACACCATATTCATCTTTGATTTTCGTGTTATTAATAGTAATGTCAAGATAATCTAGTTGACGCCGCAATATTGGTCGAGAACGCAGAAATCAGCGTTTTTACTGCCAAAAAACAACGTTTTATTGCGAAATCAGGAATTATCGTGCGAAAAACGACGTTTTTCGTGCAAGAACAGCGTTTTTGGTGCGAAATATATGATATATGCGAGTTCACACCATATTCATCGTTGATTTTCGTGTTATTAATAGTTATGCCAAAATAATCAAATTGACGCCGCAATATTGGTCGAGAACGCGGAAATCAGCGTTTTTAGTGCGAAAAGCAACGTTTTATAGCAAAATCAGGAATTATCGTGCGAAAAACGACGTTTTTCGTGCAAAAACAGCGTTTTTGGTGCGAAATATATGATATATGCGAGTTCACACCATATTCATCGTTGATTTTCTTGATATTAATAGTAATGCCAAGATAATCTAGTTGACGCCGCAATATTGGTCGAGAACGCGGAAATCAGCGTTTGTAGTGCGAAAAACAACGTTTTATAGCGAAATCAGGAATTATCGTGCGAAAAACGACGTTTTTCGTGCAAAAACAGCATTTTTGGTGCGAAATATATGATATATGCGAGTTCACAACATATTCATCCTTGATTTTCGTGTTATTAATAGTAATGCCAAGATAATCTAGTTGAAGCCGCAATATTGGTCGAGAACGCAGAAATCAGCTTTTTAGGGCAAAAAACAACGTTTTATTGAGAAATCAGGAATTATCGTCCGAAAAATGACGTTTTTCGTGCAAAAACAGCGTTTTTGGTGCGAAATATATGATATATGCGAGTTCACACCATATTAATCGATGATTTTCGTGTTATTAATAGTAATGCCAAGATAATCTAGTTGACGCCGCAATATTGGTCTAGAACGCCAAAATAAACGATTTTCGTGCGAAAAACAACTTTTTATTGTGAAATCAGGAATTATCGTGCGAAAAACGACGTTTTTCGTGCAAAAACAGCGTTTTTGGTGCGAAATATATGATATGTGCGAGTTCACACCATATTCATCGTTGATTTTCGTGTTATTAATAGTAATGTCAAGATAATCTAGTTGACGCCGCAATATTGGTCGAGAACGCAGAAATCAGCGTTTTTAGTGCCAAAAAACAACGTTTTATTGCGAAATCAGGAATTATCGTGCGAAAAACGACGTTTTTCGTGCAAAAACAGCGTTTTTGGTGCGAAATATATGAAATTTGCGAGTTCACACCATATTCATCATTGATTTTCGTGTTATTAATAGTGATGCAAAGATAATCAAATTGACGCCGCAATATTGGTCGAGAACGCTGAAATCAGCGTTTTTAGTGCGAAAAACAACGTTTTATAGCGAAATCAGGAATTATCGTGCGAAAAACGACGTTTTTCGTGCAAAAACAGCGTTTTTGGTGCGAAATATATGATATATGCGAGTTCACACCATATTCATCGTTGATTTTCGTGTTATTAATAGTGATGCCAAAATAATCAAATTGACGCCGCAATATTGGTCGAGAACGCGGAAATCAGCGTTTTTAGTGCGAAAAACAACGTTTTATTGCCAAATCAGGAATTATCGTGCAAAAAACAACGTTTTTCGTGCAAAAACAGCATTTTTGGTGCGAAATATATGATATGTGCCAGTTCACACCATATTCATCGTTGATTTTCGTGTTATTAATAGTAATGTCAAGATAATCTAGTTGACGCCGCAATATTGGTCGCGAACGCAGAAATCAGCGTTTTTAGTGCCAAAAACAACGTTTTATTGCGAAATCAGGAATTATCGTGCGAAAAACGACGTTTTTCGTGCAAAAACAGCGTTTTTGGTGCAAAATATATGATATGTGCGAGTTCACACCATATTCATCTTTGATTTTCGTGTTATTAATAGTAATGTCAAGATAATCTAGTTGACGCCGCAATATTGGTCGAGAACGCAGAAATCAGCGTTTTTACTGCCAAAAAACAACGTTTTATTGCGAAATCAGGAATTATCGTGCGAAAAACGACGTTTTTCGTGCAAGAACAGCGTTTTTGGTGCGAAATATATGATATATGCGAGTTCACACCATATTCATCGTTGATTTTCGTGTTATTAATAGTTATGCCAAAATAATCAAATTGACGCCGCAATATTGGTCGAGAACGCGGAAATCAGCGTTTTTAGTGCGAAAAGCAACGTTTTATAGCAAAATCAGGAATTATCGTGCGAAAAACGACGTTTTTCGTGCAAAAACAGCGTTTTTGGTGCGAAATATATGATATATGCGAGTTCACACCATATTCATCGTTGATTTTCTTGATATTAATAGTAATGCCAAGATAATCTAGTTGACGCCGCAATATTGGTCGAGAACGCAGAAATCAGCGTTTGTAGTGCGAAAAACAACGTTTTATAGCGAAATCAAGAATTATCGTCCGAAAAACGACGTTTTTCGTGCAAAAACAGCATTTTTGGTGCGAAATATATGATATATGCGAGTTCACAACATATTCATCCTTGATTTTCGTGTTATTAATAGTAATGCCAAGATAATCTAGTTGACGCCGCAATATTGGTCGAGAACGCGGAAATCAGCGTTTTTAGTGCCAAAAACAACGTTTTATTGCGAAATCAGGAATTATCGTGCGAAAAACGACGTTTTTCGTGCAAAAACAGCGTTTTTGGTGCGAAATATATGATATATGCGAGTTCACACCATATTCATCGTTGATTTTCGTGTTATTAATAGTGATGCCAAAATAATCAAATTGACGCCGCAATATTGGTCGAGAACGCGGAAATCAGCGTTTTTAGTGCGAAAAACAACGTTTTATTGCCAAATCAGGAATTATCGTGCAAAAAACAACGTTTTTCGTGCAAAAACAGCATTTTTGGTGCGAAATATATGATATGTGCGAGTTCACACCATATTCATCGTTGATTTTCGTGTTATTAATAGTAATGTCAAGATAATCTAGTTGACGCCGCAATATTGGTCGCGAACGCAGAAATCAGCGTTTTTAGTGCCAAAAACAACGTTTTATTGCGAAATCAGGAATTATCGTGCGAAAAACGACGTTTTTCGTGCAAAAACAGCGTTTTTGGTGCAAAATATATGATATGTGCGAGTTCACACCATATTCATCGTTGATTTTCGTGTTATTAATAGTTATGCCAAAATAATCAAATTGACGCCGCAATATTGGTCGAGAACGCGGAAATCAGCGTTTTTAGTGCGAAAAGCAACGTTTTATAGCAAAATCAGGAATTATCGTGCGAAAAACGACGTTTTTCGTGCAAAAACAGCGTTTTTGGTGCGAAATATATGATATATGCGAGTTCACACCATATTCATCGTTGATTTTCTTGATATTAATAGTAATGCCAAGATAATCTAGTTGACGCCGCAATATTGGTCGAGAACGCGGAAATCAGCGTTTGTAGTGCGAAAAACAACGTTTTATAGCGAAATCAAGAATTATCGTGCGAAAAACGACGTTTTTCGTGCAAAAACAGCATTTTTGGTGCGAAATATATGATATATGCGAGTTCACAACATATTCATACTTGATTTTCGTGTTATTAATAGTTATGCCAAAATAATCAAATTGACGCCGCAATATTGGTCGAGAACGCGGAAATCAGCGTTTTTACTGCCAAAAAACAACGTTTTATTGCGAAATCAGGAATTATCGTGCGAAAAACGACGTTTTTCGTGCAAGAACAGCGTTTTTGGTGCGAAATATATGATATATGCGAGTTCACACCATATTCATCGTTGATTTTCGTGTTATTAATAGTTATGCCAAAATAATCAAATTGACGCCGCAATATTGGTCGAGAACGCGGAAATCAGCGTTTTTAGTGCGAAAAGCAACGTTTTATAGCAAAATCAGGAATTATCGTGCGAAAAACGACGTTTTTCGTGCAAAAACAGCGTTTTTGGTGCGAAATATATGATATATGCGAGTTCACACCATATTCATCGTTGATTTTCTTGATATTAATAGTAATGCCAAGATAATCTAGTTGACGCCGCAATATTGGTCGAGAACGCGGAAATCAGCGTTTTTACTGCCAAAAAACAACGTTTTATTGCGAAATCAGGAATTATCGTGCGAAAAACGACGTTTTTCGTGCAAAAACAGCGTTTTTGGTGCGAAATATATGATATATGCGAGTTCACACCATATTCATCGTTGATTTTCTTGATATTAATAGTAATGCCAAGATAATCTAGTTGACGCCGCAATATTGGTCGAGAACGCGGAAATCAGCGTTTTTAGTGCGAAAAACAACGTTTTATTGCCAAATCAGGAATTATCGTGCAAAAAACAACGTTTTTCGTGCAAAAACAGCATTTTTGGTGCGAAATATATGATATGTGCGAGTTCACACCATATTCATCTTTGATTTTCGTGTTATTAATAGTAATGTCAAGATAATCTAGTTGACGCCGCAATATTGGTCGAGAACGCAGAAATCAGCGTTTTTACTGCCAAAAAACAACGTTTTATTGCGAAATCAGGAATTATCGTGCGAAAAACGACGTTTTTCGTGCAAGAACAGCGTTTTTGGTGCGAAATATATGATATATGCGAGTTCACACCATATTCATCGTTGATTTTCGTGTTATTAATAGTTATGCCAAAATAATCAAATTGACGCCGCAATATTGGTCGAGAACGCGGAAATCAGCGTTTTTAGTGCGAAAAGCAACGTTTTATAGCAAAATCAGGAATTATCGTGCGAAAAACGACGTTTTTCGTGCAAAAACAGCGTTTTTGGTGCGAAATATATGATATATGCGAGTTCACACCATATTCATCGTTGATTTTCTTGATATTAATAGTAATGCCAAGATAATCTAGTTGACGCCGCAATATTGGTCGAGAACGCGGAAATCAGCGTTTGTAGTGCGAAAAACAACGTTTTATAGCGAAATCAAGAATTATCGTGCGAAAAACGACGTTTTTCGTGCAAAAACAGCATTTTTGGTGCGAAATATATGATATATGCGAGTTCACAACATATTCATACTTGATTTTCGTGTTATTAATAGTAATGCCAAGATAATCTAGTTGACGCCGCAATATTGGTCGAGAACGCAGAAATCAGCGTTTTTAGTGCAAAAAAACAACGTTTTATTGAGAAATCAGGAATTATCGTCTGAAAAACGACGTTTTTCGTGCAAAAACAGCGTTTTTGGTGCGAAATATATGATATATGCGAGTTCACACCATATTCATCGTTGATTTTCGTGTTATTAATAGTAATGCCAAGATAATCTAGTTGACTCCGCAATATTGCTCTAGAACGCCAAAATAAACGATTTTAGTGCGAAAAACAACGTTTTATTGTGAAATCAGGAATTATCGTGCGAAAAACGACGTTTTTCGTGCAAAAACAGCGTTTTTGATGCAAAATATATGATATGTGCAAGTTCACACCATATTCATCGTTGATTTTCGTGTTATTAATAGTAATGCCAAGATAATCTAGTTGACGCCGCAATATTGGTCGAGAACGCCAAAATAAGCAATTTTAGTGCGAAAAACAACGTTTTATTGCGAAATCAGGAAATATCGTGCGAAAAACGACGTTCTTCGTGCAAAAACAGCGTTTTTGGTGCGAAATATATGATATATGCGAGTTCACACCATATTCATCGTTGATTTTCGTGTTATTAATAGTAATGCCAAGATAATCTAGTTGACGCCGCAATATTGGTCGAGAACGCCAAAATCAGTGTTTTTAGAGCGAAAAACAACGTTTTATTGCGAAATCAGGAATTATCGTGCGAAAAACGACGTTTTTCGTGCAAAAACAGCGTTTTTGGTGCAAAATATATGATATGTGCGAGTTCACACCATATTCATCGTTGATTTTCGTGTTATTAATAGTAATGCCAAGATAATCTAGTTGACGCCGCAATATTGGTCGAGAACGCCAAAATAAGCGATTTATAGTGCGAAAAACAACGTTTAATTGCGAAATCAGGAAATATCGTGCGAAAAACGACGTTCTTCGTGCAAAAACAGCGTTTTTGGTGCGAAATATATGATATATGCGAGTTCACATAATATTTATCGTTGATTTTCGTGTTATTAATAGTGATGCCAAAATAATCAAATTGACGCCGCAATATTGGTCGAGAACGCGGAAATCAGCGTTTTTAGTGCGAAAAGCAACGTTTTATAGCAAAATCAGGAATTATCGTGCGAAGAACGACGTTTTTCGTGCAGAAACAGCGTTTTTGGTGCGAAATATATGATATATGCGAATTCACACCATATTCATCGTTGATTTTCTTGTTATTAATAGTAATGCCAAGATAATCTAGTTGACGCCGCAATATTGGTCGAGAACGCGGAAATCAGCGTTTGTAGTGCGAAAAACAACGTTTTATAGCGAAATCAGGAATTATCGTGCGAAAAACGACGTTTTTCGTGCAAAAACAGCATTTTTAGTGCGAAATATATGATATATGCGAGTTCACAACATATTCATCCTTGATTTTCGTGTTATTAATAGTAATGCCAAGATAATCTGGTTGAAGCCGCAATATTGGTCGAGAACGCAGAAATCAGCTTTTTAGGGCAAAAAACAACGTTTTATTGAGAAATCAGGAATTATCGTCCGAAAAATGACGTTTTTCGTGCAAAAACAGCGTTTTTGGTGCGAAATATATGATATATGCGAGTTCACACCATATTCATCGATGATTTTCGTGTTATTAATAGTAATGCCAAGATAATCTAGTTGACGCCGCAATATTGGTCTAGAACGCCAAAATAAACGATTTTAGTTCGAAAAACAACGTTTTATTGTGCAATCAGGAATTATCGTGCGAAGAACGACGTTTTTCGTGCAGAAACAGCGTTTTTGGTGCGAAATATATGATACATGCGAGTTCACACCATATTCATCGTTGATTTTCGTGTTATGAATAGTGATGCCAAAATAATCAAATTGACGCCGCAATATTGGTCGAGAACGCGGAAATCAGCGTTTTTAGTGCGAAAAACAACGTTTTATTGCGAAATCAGGAATTATCGTGCAAAAAACAACGTTTTTCGTGCAAAAACAGCGTTTTTGGTGCGAAATATATGATGTGTGCAAGTTCACACCATATTCATCGTTGATTTTCGTGTTATTAATAGTAATGCCGAGATAATCTAGTTGACGCCGCAATATTGGTCGAGAACGCAGAAATCAGCGTTTTTTAGTGCGAAAAACAACGATTTATTGCGAAATCAGGAATTATCGTGCGAAAAACGACGTTTTTCGTGCAAAAACAGCATTTTTGGTGCGAAATATATGATATGTGCGAGTTCACACCATATTCATCGTTGATTTTCGTGTTATTAATAGTAATGTCAAGATAATCTAGTTGACGCCGCAATATTGGTCGCGAACGCAGAAATCAGCGTTTTTAGTGCCAAAAACAACGTTTTATTGCGAAATCAGGAATTATCGTGCGAAAAACGACGTTTTTCGTGCAAAAACAGCGTTTTTGGTGCGAAATATATGATATGTGCGAGTTCACAACATATTCATCGTTGATTTTCGTGTTATTAATAGTAATGTCAAGATAATCTAGTTGACGCCGCAATATTGGTCGAGAACGCAGAAATCAGCGTTTTTAGTGCCAAAAAACAACGTTTTATTGCGAAATCAGGAATTATCGTGCGAAAAACGACGTTTTTCGTGCAAAAACAGCGTTTTTGATGCGAAATATATGATATATGCGAGTTCACACCATATTCATCGTTGATTTTCGTGTTATTAATAGTGATGCCAAAATAATCAAATTGACGCCGCAATATTGGTCGAGAACGCGGAAATCAGCGTTTTTAGTGCGAAAAACAACGTTTTATTGCGAAATCAGGAATTATCGTGCAAAAAACAACGTTTTTCGTGCAAAAACAGCGTTTTTGGTGCGAAATATATGATGTGTGCGAGTTCACACCATATTCATCGTTGATTTTCGTGTTATTAATAGTAATGCCGAGATAATCTAGTTGACGCCGCAATATTGGTCGAGAACGCAGAAATCAGCGTTTTTTAGTGCGAAAAACAACGATTTATTGCGAAATCAGGAATTATCGTGCGAAAAACGACGTTTTTCGTGCAAAAACAGCATTTTTGGTGCGAAATATATGATATGTGCGAGTTCACACCATATTCATCGTTGATTTTCGTGTTATTAATAGTAATGTCAAGATAATCTAGTTGACGCCGCAATATTGGTCGCGAACGCAGAAATCAGTGTTTTTAGTGCCAAAAACAACGTTTTATTGCGAAATCAGGAATTATCGTGCGAAAAACGACGTTTTTCGTGCAAAAACAGCGTTTTTGGTGCGAAATATATGATATGTGCGAGTTCACACCATATTCATCGTTGATTTTCGTGTTATTAATAGTAATGTCAAGATAATCTAGTTGACGCCGCAATATTGGTCGAGAACGCATAAATCAGCGTTTTTAGTGCCAAAAAACAACGTTTTATTGCGAAATCAGGAATTATCGTGCGAAAAACGACGTTTTTCGTGCAAAAACAGCGTTTTTGGTGCGAAATATATGAAATTTGCGAGTTTACACCATATTCATCGTTGATTTTCGTGTTATTAATAGTGATGCAAAGATAATCAAATTGACGCCGCAATATTGGTCGAGAACGCAGAAATCAGCGTTTTTAGTGCGAAAAACAACGTTTTATAGCGAAATCAGGAATTATCGTGCGAAAAACGACGTTTTTCGTGCAAGAACAGCGTTTTTGGTGCGAAATATATGATATATGCGAGTTCACACCATATTCATCGTTGATTTTCCTGTTATTAATAGTAATGTCAAGATAATCTAGTTGACGCCGCAATATTGGTCGAGAACGCAGAAATCAGCGTTTTTAGTGCCAAAAAACAACGTTTTATTGCGAAATCAGGAATTATCGTGCGAAAAACGACGTTTTTCGTGCAAAAACAGCGTTTTTGGTGCGAAATATATGAAATTTGCGAGTTTACACCATATTCATCGTTGATTTTCGTGTTATTAATAGTGATGCAAAGATAATCAAATTGACGCCCCAATATTGGTCGAGAACGCTGAAATCAGCGTTTTTAGTGCGAAAAACAACGTTTTATAGCGAAATCAGGAATTATCGTGCGAAAAACAACGTTTTTCGTGCAAAAACAGCATTTTTGGTGCGAAATATATGATATATGCGAGTTCACAACATATTCATCCTTGATTTTCGTGTTATTAATAGTGATGCAAAGATAATCAAATTGACGCCGCAATATTGGTCGAAAACGCTGAAATCAGCGTTTTTAGTGCGAAAAACAACGTTTTATAGCGAAATCAGGAATTATCGTGCGAAAAACGACGTTTTTCGTGCAAAAACAGCATTTTTGGTGCGAAATATATGATATATGCGAGTTCACAACATATTCATCGTTGATTTTCGTGTTATTAATAGTAATGCCTAGATAATCTAGTTGACTCCGCAATATTGCTCTAGAACGCCAAAATAAACGATTTTAGTGCGAAAAACAACGTTTTATAGCGAAATCAGGAATTATCGTGCGAAAAACGACGTTTTTCGTGCAAAAACAGCATTTTTGGTGCGAAATATATGATATATGCGAGTTCACAACATATTCATCCTTGATTTTCGTGTTATTAATAGTAATGCCAAGATAATCTAGTTGACGCCGCAATATTGGTCGAGAACGCAGAAATCAGCTTTTTAGGGCAAAAAACAACGTTTTATTGAGAAATCAGGAATTATCGTCCGAAAAACGACGTTTTTCGTGCAAAAACAGCGTTTTTGGTGCGAAATATATGATATATGCGAGTTCACACCATATTCATCGTTGATTTTCGTGTTATTAATAGTAATGCCTAGATAATCTAGTTGACTCCGCAATATTGCTCTAGAACGCCAAAATAAACGATTTTAGTGCGAAAAACAACGTTTTATTGTGAAATCAGGAATTATCGTGCGAAAAACGACGTTTTTCGTGCAAAAACAGCGTTTTTGATGCAAAATATATGATATGTGCGAGTTCACACCATATTCATCGTTGATTTTCGTGTTATTAATAGTAATGCCAAGATAATCTAGTTGACGCCGCAATATTGGTCGAGAACGCCAAAATAAGCGATTTTAGTGCGAAAAACAACGTTTTATTGCGAAATCAGGAAATATCATGCGAAAAACGACGTTCTTCGTGCAAAAACAGCGTTTTTGGTGCGAAATATATGATATATGCGAGTTCACACCATATTTATCGTTGATTTTCGTGTTATTAATAGTGATGCCAAAATAATCAAATTGACGCCGCAATATTGGTCGAGAACGCGGAAATCAGCGTTTTTAGTGCGAAAAGCAACGTTTTATAGCAAAATCAGGAATTATCGTGCGAAGAACGACGTTTTTCGTGCAGAAACAGCGTTTTTGGTGCGAAATATATGATATATGCGAGTTCACACCATATTCATCGTTGATTTTCTTGTTATTAATAGTAATGCCAAGATAATCTAGTTGACGCCGCAATAATGGTCGAGAACGCGGAAATCAGCGTTTGTAGTGCGAAAAACAACGTTTTATAGCGAAATCAGGAATTATCGTGCGAAAAACGACGTTTTTCGTGCAAAACAGCATTTTTGGTGCGAAATATATGATATATGCGAGTTCACAACATATTCATCCTTGATTTTCGTGTTATTAATGGTAATGCCAAGATAATCTAGTTGAAGCCGCAATATTGGTCGAGAACGCAGAAATCAGCTTTTTAGGGCAAAAAACAACGTTTTATTGAGAAATCAGGAATTATCGTCCGAAAAATGACGTTTTTCGTGCAAAAACAGCGTTTTTGGTGCGAAATATATGATATATGCGAGTTCACACCATATTCATCGATGATTTTCGTGTTATTAATAGTAATGCCAAGATAATCTAGTTGACGCCGCAATATTGGTCTAGAACGCCAAAATAAACGATTTTAGTGCGAAAAACAACGTTTTATTGTGAAATCAGGAATTATCGTGCGAAAAACGACGTTTTTCGTGCAAAAACAGCGTTTTTGATGCAAAATATATGATATGTGCGAGTTCACACCATATTCATCGTTGATTTTCGTGTTATTAATAGTAATGCCAAGATAATCTAGTTGACGCCGCAATATTGGTCTAGAACGCCAAAATAAACGATTTTAGTGCGAAAAACAACGTTTTATTGTGAAATCAGTAATTATCGTGCGAAAAACGACGTTTTTCGTGCAAAAACAGCGTTTTTGATGCAAAATATATGATATGTGCGAGTTCACACCATATTCATCGATGATTTTCGTGTTATTAATAGTAATGCCAAGATAATCTAGTTGACGCCGCAATATTGGTCTAGAACGCCAAAATAAGCGATTTATAGTGCGAAAAACAACGTTTTATTGCGAAATCAGGAAATATCGTGCGAAAAACGACGTTTTTCGTGCAAAACAGCATTTTTGGTGCGAAATATATGATATATGCGAGTTCACAACATATTCATCCTTGATTTTCGTGTTATTAATGGTAATGCCAAGATAATCTAGTTGAAGCCGCAATATTGGTCGAGAACGCAGAAATCAGCTTTTTAGGGCAAAAAACAACGTTTTATTGAGAAATCAGGAATTATCGTCCGAAAAATGACGTTTTTCGTGCAAAAACAGCGTTTTTGGTGCGAAATATATGATATATGCGAGTTCACACCATATTCATCGTTGATTTTCGTGTTATTAATAGTAATGCCTAGATAATCTAGTTGACTCCGCAATATTGCTCTAGAACGCCAAAATAAACGATTTTAGTGCGAAAAACAACGTTTTATTGTGAAATCAGGAATTATCGTGCGAAAAACGACGTTTTTCGTGCAAAAACAGCGTTTTTGATGCAAAATATATGATATGTGCGAGTTCACACCATATTCATCGTTGATTTTCGTGTTATTAATAGTAATGCCAAGATAATCTAGTTGACGCCGCAATATTGGTCGAGAACGCCAAAATAAGCGATTTTAGTGCGAAAAACAACGTTTTATTGCGAAATCAGGAAATATCGTGCGAAAAACGACGTTCTTCGTGCAAAAACAGCGTTTTTGGTGCGAAATATATGATATATGCGAGTTCACACCATATTTATCGTTGATTTTCGTGTTATTAATAGTGATGCCAAAATAATCAAATTGACGCCGCAATATTGGTCGAGAACGCGGAAATCAGCGTTTTTAGTGCGAAAAGCAACGTTTTATAGCAAAATCAGGAATTATCGTGCGAAGAACGACGTTTTTCGTGCAGAAACAGCGTTTTTGGTGCGAAATATATGATATATGCGAGTTCACACCATATTCATCGTTGATTTTCTTGTTATTAATAGTAATGCCAAGATAATCTAGTTGACGCCGCAATAATGGTCGAGAACGCGGAAATCAGCGTTTGTAGTGCGAAAAACAACGTTTTATAGCGAAATCAGGAATTATCGTGCGAAAAACGACGTTTTTCGTGCAAAACAGCATTTTTGGTGCGAAATATATGATATATGCGAGTTCACAACATATTCATCCTTGATTTTCGTGTTATTAATGGTAATGCCAAGATAATCTAGTTGAAGCCGCAATATTGGTCGAGAACGCAGAAATCAGCTTTTTAGGGCAAAAAACAACGTTTTATTGAGAAATCAGGAATTATCGTCCGAAAAATGACGTTTTTCGTGCAAAAACAGCGTTTTTGGTGCGAAATATATGATATATGCGAGTTCACACCATATTCATCGATGATTTTCGTGTTATTAATAGTAATGCCAAGATAATCTAGTTGACGCCGCAATATTGGTCTAGAACGCCAAAATAAACGATTTTAGTGCGAAAAACAACGTTTTATTGTGAAATCAGGAATTATCGTGCGAAAAACGACGTTTTTCGTGCAAAAACAGCGTTTTTGATGCAAAATATATGATATGTGCGAGTTCACACCATATTCATCGTTGATTTTCGTGTTATTAATAGTAATGCCAAGATAATCTAGTTGACGCCGCAATATTGGTCTAGAACGCCAAAATAAACGATTTTAGTGCGAAAAACAACGTTTTATTGTGAAATCAGTAATTATCGTGCGAAAAACGACGTTTTTCGTGCAAAAACAGCGTTTTTGATGCAAAATATATGATATGTGCGAGTTCACACCATATTCATCGATGATTTTCGTGTTATTAATAGTAATGCCAAGATTATCTAGTTGACGCCGCAATATTGGTCTAGAACGCCAAAATAAGCGATTTATAGTGCGAAAAACAACGTTTTATTGCGAAATCAGGAAATATCGTGCGAAAAACGACGTTCTTCGTGCAAAAACAGCGTTTTTGGTGCGAAATATATGATATATGCGAGTTCACACCATATTTATCGTTGATTTTCGTGTTATTAATAGTGATGCCAAAATAATCAAATTGACGCCGCAATATTGGTCGAGAACGCGGAAATCAGCGTTTTTAGTGCGAAAAGCAACGTTTTATAGCAAAATCAGGAATTATCGTGCGAAGAACGACGTTTTTCGTGCAGAAACAGCGTTTTTGGTGCGAAATATATGATATATGCGAGTTCACACCATATTCATCGTTGATTTTCTTGTTATTAATAGTAATGCCAAGATAATCTAGTTGACGCCGCAATAATGGTCGAGAACGCGGAAATCAGCGTTTGTAGTGCGAAAAACAACGTTTTATAGCGAAATCAGGAATTATCGTGCGAAAAACGACGTTTTTCGTGCAAAACAGCATTTTTGGTGCGAAATATATGATATATGCGAGTTCACAACATATTCATCCTTGATTTTCGTGTTATTAATAGTAATGCCAAGATAATCTAGTTGAAGCCGCAATATTGGTCGAGAACGCAGAAATCAGCTTTTTAGGGCAAAAAACAACGTTTTATTGAGAAATCAGGAATTATCGTCCGAAAAATGACGTTTTTCGTGCAAAAACAGCGTTTTTGGTGCGAAATATATGATATATGCGAGTTCACACCATATTCATCGATGATTTTCGTGTTATTAATAGTAATGCCAAGATAATCTAGTTGACGCCGCAATATTGGTCTAGAACGCCAAAATAAACGATTTTAGTGCGAAAAACAACGTTTTATTGTGAAATCAGGAATTATCGTGCGAAAAACGACGTTTTTCGTGCAAAAACAGCGTTTTTGATGCAAAATATATGATATGTGCGAGTTCACACCATATTCATCGTTGATTTTCGTGTTATTAATAGTAATGCCAAGATAATCTAGTTGACGCCGCAATATTGGTCGAGAACGCGGAAATCAGCGTTTGTAGTGCGAAAAACAACGTTTTATAGCGAAATCAGGAATTATCGTGCGAAAAACGACGTTTTTCGTGCAAAACAGCATTTTTGGTGCGAAATATATGATATATGCGAGTTCACAACATATTCATCCTTGATTTTCGTGTTATTAATAGTAATGCCAAGATAATCTAGTTGAAGCCGCAATATTGGTCGAGAACGCAGAAATCAGCTTTTTAGGGCAAAAAACAACGTTTTATTGAGAAATCAGGAATTATCGTCCGAAAAATGACGTTTTTCGTGCAAAAACAGCGTTTTTGGTGCGAAATATATGATATATGCGAGTTCACACCATATTCATCGATGATTTTCGTGTTATTTATAGTAATGCCAAGATAATCTAGTTGACGCCGCAATATTGGTCTAGAACGCCAAAATAAACGATTTTAGTGCGAAAAACAACGTTTTATTGTGAAATCAGGAATTATCGTGCGAAAAACGACGTTTTTCGTGCAAAAACAGCGTGTTTGGTGCGAAATATATGATATATGCGAGTTCACACCATATTCATCGTTGATTTTCGTGTTATTAATAGTAATGCCAAGATAATCTAGTTGACGCCGCAATATTGGTCGCGAACGCAGAAATCAGCGTTTTTAGTGCCAAAAACAACGTTTTATTGCGAAATCAGGAATTATCGTGCGAAAAACGACGTTTTTCGTGCAAAAACAGCGTTGCGAAATATATGAAATTTGCGAGTTCACACCATATTCATCGTTGATTTTCGTGTTATTAATAGTGATGCCAAAATAATCAAATTGACGCCGCAATATTGGTCGAGAACGCGGAAATCAGCGTTTTTAGTGCGAAAAACAACGTTTTATTGCGAAATCAGGAATTATCGTGCAAAAAACAACGTTTTTCGTGCAAAAACAGCGTTTTTGGTGCGAAATATATGATGTGTGCGAGTTCACACCATATTCATCGTTGATTTTCGTGTTATTAATAGTAATGCCGAGATAATCTAGTTGACGCCGCAATATTGGTCGAGAACGCGGAAATCAGCGTTTTTAGTGCGAAAAACAACGTTTTATTGCGAAATCAGGAAATATCGTGCGAAAAACGACGTTCTTCGTGCAAAAACAGCGTTTTTGGTGCGAAATATATGATATATGCGAGTTCACACCATATTTATCGTTGATTTTCGTGTTATTAATAGTGATGCCAAAATAATCAAATTGACGCCGCAATATTGGTCGAGAACGCGGAAATCAGCGTTTTTAGTGCGAAAAGCAACGTTTTATAGCAAAATCAGGAATTATCGTGCGAAGAACGACGTTTTTCGTGCAGAAACAGTGTTTTTGGTGCGAAATATATGATATATGCGAGTTCACACCATGTTCATCGTTGATTTTCTTGTTATTAATAGTAATGCCAAGATAATCTAGTTGACGCCGCAATAATGGTCGAGAACGCGGAAATCAGCGTTTGTAGTGCGAAAAACAACGTTTTATAGCGAAATCAGGAATTATCGTGCGAAAAACGACGTTTTTCGTGCAAAACAGCATTTTTGGTGCGAAATATATGATATATGCGAGTTCACAACATGTTCATCCTTGATTTTCGTGTTATTAATAGTAATGCCAAGATAATCTAGTTGAAGCCGCAATATTGGTCGAGAACGCAGAAATCAGCTTTTTAGGGCAAAAAACAACGTTTTATTGAGAAATCAGGAATTATCGTCCGAAAAATGACGTTTTTCGCGCAAAAACAGCGTTTTTGGTGCGAAATTTATGATATATGCGAGTTCACACCATATTCATCGATGATTTTCGTGTTATTAATAGTAATGCCAAGATAATCTAGTTGACGCCGCAATATTGGTCTAGAACGCCAAAATAAACGATTTTAGTGCGAAAAACAACGTTTTATTGTGAAATCAGGAATTATCGTGCGAAAAACGACGTTTTTCGTGCAAAAACAGCGTTTTTGATGCAAAATATATGATATGTGCGAGTTCACACCATATTCATCGATGATTTTCGTGTTATTAATAGTAATGCCAAGATAATCTAGTTGACGCCGCAATATTGGTCTAGAACGCCAAAATAAGCGATTTATAGTGCGAAAAACAACGTTTTATTGCGAAATCAGGAATTATCGTGCGAAGAACGACGTTTTTCGTGCAGAAACAGCGTTTTTGGTGCGAAATATATGATATATGCGAGTTCACACCATATTCATCGTTGATTTTCTTGTTATTAATAGTAATGCCAAGATAATCTAGTTGACGCCGCAATAATGGTCGAGAACGCGGAAATCAGCGTTTGTAGTGCGAAAAACAACGTTTTATAGCGAAATCAGGTATTATCGTGCGAAAAACGACGTTTTTCGTGCAAAACAGCATTTTTGGTGCGAAATATATGATATATGTGAGTTCACAACATATTCATCCTTGATTTTCGTGTTATTAATAGTAATGCCAAGATAATCTAGTTGAAGCCGCAATATTGGTCGAGAACGCAGAAATCAGCTTTTTAGGGCAAAAAACAACGTTTTATTGAGAAATCAGGAATTATCGTCCGAAAAATGACGTTTTTCGTGCAAAAACAGCGTTTTTGGTGCGAAATATATGATATATGCGAGTTCACACCATATTCATCGATGATTTTCGTGTTATTAATAGTAATGCCAAGATAATCTAGTTGACGCCGCAATATTGGTCTAGAACGCCAAAATAAACGATTTTAGTGCGAAAAACAACGTTTTATTGTGAAATCAGGAATTATCGTGCGAAAAACGACGTTTTTCGTGCAAAAACAGCGTTTTTGGTGCGAAATATATGATATATGCGAGTTCACACCATATTCATCGTTGATTTTCGTGTTATTAATAGTAATGCCAAGATAATCTAGTTGACGCCGCAATATTGGTCGCGAACGCAGAAATCAGCGTTTTTAGTGCCAAAAACAACGTTTTATTGCGAAATCAGGAATTATCGTGCGAAAAACGACGTTTTTCGTGCAAAAACAGCGTTGCGAAATATATGAAATTTGCGAGTTCACACCATATTCATCGTTGATTTTCGTGTTATTAATAGTGATGCCAAAATAATCAAATTGACGCCGCAATATTGGTCGAGAACGCGGAAATCAGCGTTTTTAGTGCGAAAAACAACGTTTTATTGCGAAATCAGGAATTATCGTGCGAAAAACGACGTTTTTCGTGCAAAAACAGCGTTGCGAAATATATGAAATTTGCGAGTTCACACCATATTCATCGTTGATTTTCGTGTTATTAATAGTGATGCCAAAATAATCAAATTGACGCCGCAATATTGGTCGAGAACGCGGAAATCAGCGTTTTTAGTGCGAAAAACAACGTTTTATTGCGAAATCAGGAATTATCGTGCAAAAAACAACGTTTTTCGTGCAAAAACAGCGTTTTTGGTGCGAAATATATGATGTGTGCGAGTTCACACCATATTCATCGTTGATTTTCGTGTTATTAATAGTAATGCCGAGATAATCTAGTTGACGCCGCAATATTGGTCGAGAACGCGGAAATCAGCGTTTTTAGTGCGAAAAACAACGTTTTATTGCGAAATCAGGAAATATCGTGCGAAAAACGACGTTCTTCGTGCAAAAACAGCGTTTTTGGTGCGAAATATATGATATATGCGAGTTCACACCATATTTATCGTTGATTTTCGTGTTATTAATAGTGATGCCAAAATAATCAAATTGACGCCGCAATATTGGTCGACAACGCGGAAATCAGCGTTTTTAGTGCGAAAAGCAACGTTTTATAGCAAAATCAGGAATTATCGTGCGAAGAACGACGTTTTTCGTGCAGAAACAGTGTTTTTGGTGCGAAATATATGATATATGCGAGTTCACACCATGTTCATCGTTGATTTTCTTGTTATTAATAGTAATGCCAAGATAATCTAGTTGACGCCGCAATATTGGTCGCGAACGCAGAAATCAGCGTTTTTAGTGCCAAAAACAACGTTTTATTGCGAAATCAGGAATTATCGTGCGAAAAACGACGTTTTTCGTGCAAAAACAGCGTTGCGAAATATATGAAATTTGCGAGTTCACACCATATTCATCGTTGATTTTCGTGTTATTAATAGTGATGCCAAAATAATCAAATTGACGCCGCAATATTGGTCGAGAACGCGGAAATCAGCGTTTTTAGTGCGAAAAACAACGTTTTATTGCGAAATCAGGAATTATCGTGCAAAAAACAACGTTTTTCGTGCAAAAACAGCGTTTTTGGTGCGAAATATATGATGTGTGCGAGTTCACACCATATTCATCGTTGATTTTCGTGTTATTAATAGTAATGCCGAGATAATCTAGTTGACGCCGCAATATTGGTCGAGAACGCGGAAATCAGCGTTTTTAGTGCGAAAAACAACGTTTTATTGCGAAATCAGGAAATATCGTGCGAAAAACGACGTTCTTCGTGCAAAAACAGCGTTTTTGGTGCGAAATATATGATATATGCGAGTTCACACCATATTTATCGTTGATTTTCGTGTTATTAATAGTGATGCCAAAATAATCAAATTGACGCCGCAATATTGGTCGAGAACGCGGAAATCAGCGTTTTTAGTGCGAAAAGCAACGTTTTATAGCAAAATCAGGAATTATCGTGCGAAGAACGACGTTTTTCGTGCAGAAACAGTGTTTTTGGTGCGAAATATATGATATATGCGAGTTCACACCATGTTCATCGTTGATTTTCTTGTTATTAATAGTAATGCCAAGATAATCTAGTTGACGCCGCAATAATGGTCGAGAACGCGGAAATCAGCGTTTGTAGTGCGAAAAACAACGTTTTATAGCGAAATCAGGAATTATCGTGCGAAAAACGACGTTTTTCGTGCAAAACAGCATTTTTGGTGCGAAATATATGATATATGCGAGTTCACAACATGTTCATCCTTGATTTTCGTGTTATTAATAGTAATGCCAAGATAATCTAGTTGAAGCCGCAATATTGGTCGAGAACGCAGAAATCAGCTTTTTAGGGCAAAAAACAACGTTTTATTGAGAAATCAGGAATTATCGTCCGAAAAATGACGTTTTTCGCGCAAAAACAGCGTTTTTGGTGCGAAATTTATGATATATGCGAGTTCACACCATATTCATTGATGATTTTCGTGTTATTAATAGTAATGCCAAGATAATCTAGTTGACGCCGCAATATTGGTCTAGAACGCCAAAATAAACGATTTTAGTGCGAAAAACAACGTTTTATTGTGAAATCAGGAATTATCGTGCGAAAAACGACGTTTTTCGTGCAAAAACAGCGTTTTTGATGCAAAATATATGATATGTGCGAGTTCACACCATATTCATCGATGATTTTCGTGTTATTAATAGTAATGCCAAGATAATCTAGTTGACGCCGCAATATTGGTCTAGAACGCCAAAATAAGCGATTTATAGTGCGAAAAACAACGTTTTATTGCGAAATCAGGAATTATCGTGCGAAAAACGACGTTCTTCGTGCAAAAACAGCGTTTTTGGTGCGAAATATATGATATATGCAAGTTCACACCATATTTATCGTTGATTTTCGTGTTATTAATAGTGATGCCAAAATAATCAAATTGACGCCGCAATATTAGTCGAGAACGCGGAAATCAGCGTTTTTAGTGCGAAAAGCAACGTTTTATAGCAAAATCAGGAATTATCGTGCGAAGAACGACGTTTTTCGTGCAGAAACAGTGTTTTTGGTGCGAAATATATGATATATGCGAGTTCACACCATGTTCATCGTTGATTTTCTTGTTATTAATAGTAATGCCAAGATAATCTAGTTGACGCCGCAATAATGGTCGAGAACGCGGAAATCAGCGTTTGTAGTGCGAAAAACAACGTTTTATAGCGAAATCAGGAATTATCGTGCGAAAAACGACGTTTTTCGTGCAAAACAGCATTTTTGGTGCGAAATATATGATATATGCGAGTTCACAACATGTTCATCCTTGATTTTCGTGTTATTAATAGTAATGCCAAGATAATCTAGTTGAAGCCGCAATATTGGTCGAGAACGCAGAAATCAGCTTTTTAGGGCAAAAAACAACGTTTTATTGAGAAATCAGGAATTATCGTCCGAAAAATGACGTTTTTCGCGCAAAAACAGCGTTTTTGGTGCGAAATTTATGATATATGCGAGTTCACACCATATTCATCGATGATTTTCGTGTTATTAATAGTAATGCCAAGATAATCTAGTTGACGCCGCAATATTGGTCTAGAACGCCAAAATAAACGATTTTAGAGCGAAAAACAACGTTTTATTGTGAAATCAGGAATTATCGTGCGAAAAACGACGTTTTTCGTGCAAAAACAGCGTTTTTGATGCAAAATATATGATATGTGCGAGTTCACACCATATTCATCGATGATTTTCGTGTTATTAATAGTAATGCCAAGATAATCTAGTTGACGCCGCAATATTGGTCTAGAACGCCAAAATAAGCGATTTATAGTGCGAAAAACAACGTTTTATTGCGAAATCAGGAATTATCGTGCGAAGAACGACGTTTTTCGTGCAGAAACAGCGTTTTTGGTGCGAAATATATGATATATGCGAGTTCACACCATATTCATCGTTGATTTTCTTGTTATTAATAGTAATGCCAAGATAATCTAGTTGACGCCGCAATAATGGTCGAGAACGCGGAAATCAGCGTTTGTAGTGCGAAAAACAACGTTTTATAGCGAAATCAGGTATTATCGTGCGAAAAACGACGTTTTTCGTGCAAAACAGCATTTTTGGTGCGAAATATATGATATATGTGAGTTCACAACATATTCATCCTTGATTTTCGTGTTATTAATAGTAATGCCAAGATAATCTAGTTGAAGCCGCAATATTGGTCGAGAACGCAGAAATCAGCTTTTTAGGGCAAAAAACAACGTTTTATTGAAAAATCAGGAATTATCGTCCGAAAAATGACGTTTTTCGTGCAAAAACAGCGTTTTTGGTGCGAAATATATGATATATGCGAGTTCACACCATATTCATCGATGATTTTCGTGTTATTAATAGTAATGCCAAGATAATCTAGTTGATGCCGCAATATTGGTCTAGAACGCCAAAATAAACGATTTTAGTGCGAAAAACAACGTTTTATTGTGAAATCAGGAATTATCGTGCGAAAAACGACGTTTTTCGTGCAAAAACAGCGTTTTTGATGCAAAATATATGATATGTGCGAGTTCACACCATATTCATCGTTGATTTTCGTGTTATTAATAGTAATGCCAAGATAATCTAGTTGACGCCGCAATATTGGTCGAGAACGCGGAAATCAGCGTTTGTAGTGCGAAAAACAACGTTTTATAGCGAAATCAGGAATTATCGTGCGAAAAACGACGTTTTTCGTGCAAAACAGCATTTTTGGTGCGAAATATATGATATATGCGAGTTCACAACATATTCATCCTTGATTTTCGTGTTATTAATAGTAATGCCAAGATAATCTAGTTGAAGCCGCAATATTGGTCGAGAACGCAGAAATCAGCTTTTTAGGGCAAAAAACAACGTTTTATTGAGAAATCAGGAATTATCGTCCGAAAAATGACGTTTTTCGTGCAAAAACAGCGTTTTTGGTGCGAAATATATAATATATGCGAGTTCACACCATATTCATCGATGATTTTCGTGTTATTAATAGTAATGCCAAGATAATCTAGTTGACGCCGCAATATTGGTCTAGAACGCCAAAATAAACGATTTTAGTGCGAAAAACAACGTTTTATTGTGAAATCAGGAATTATCGTGCGAAAAACGACGTTTTTCGTGCAAAAACAGCGTTTTTGGTGCGAAATATATGATATATGCGAGTTCACACCATATTCATCGTTGATTTTCGTGTTATTAATAGTAATGCCAAGATAATCTAGTTGACGCCGCAATATTGGTCGCGAACGCAGAAATCAGCGTTTTTAGTGCCAAAAACAACGTTTTATTGCGAAATCAGGAATTATCGTGCGAAAAACGACGTTTTTCGTGCAAAAACAGCGTTTTTGGTGCGAAATATATGATATATGCGAGTTCACACCATATTCATCGTTGATTTTCGTGTTATTAATAGTAATGCCAAGATAATCTAGTTGACGCCGCAATATTGGTCGCGAACGCAGAAATCAGCGTTTTTAGTGCCAAAAACAACGTTTTATTGCGAAATCAGGAATTATCGTGCGAAAAACGACGTTTTTCGTGCAAAAACAGCATTTTTGGTGCGAAATATATGATATGTGCGAGTTCACACCATATTCATCGTTGATTTTCGTGTTATTAATAGTGATGCCAAAATAATCAAATTGACGCCGCAATATTGGTCGAGAACGCAGAAATCAGCGTTTTTAGTGCCAAAAAACAACGTTTTATTGCGAAATCAGGAATTATCGTGCGAAAAACGACGTTTTTCGTGCAAAAACAGCGTTGCGAAATATATGAAATTTGCGAGTTCACACCATATTCATCGTTGATTTTCGTGTTATTAATAGTGATGCCAAAATAATCAAATTGACGCCGCAATATTGGTCGAGAACGCGGAAATCAGCGTTTGTAGTGCGAAAAACAACGTTTTATTGCGAAATCAGGAATTATCGTGCGAAAAACGACGTTTTTCGTGCAAAAACAGCATTTTTGGTGCGTAATATATGATATGTGCGAGTTCACACCATATTCATCGTTGATTTTCGTGTTATTAATAGTAATGTCAAGATAATCTAGTTGACGCCGCAATATTGGTCGCGAACGCAGAAATCAGCGTTTTTAGTGCCAAAAACAACGTTTTATTGCGAAATCAGGAATTATCGTGCAAAAAACGACGTTTTTCGTGCAAAAACAGCGTTTTTGGTGCGAAATATATGATATGTGCGAGTTCAAAACATATTCATCGTTGATTTTCGTGTTATTAATAGTAATGTCAAGATAATCTAGTTGACGCCGCAATATTGGTCGAGAACGCAGAAATCAGCGTTTTTAGTGCCAAAAAACAACGTTTTATTGCGAAATCAGGAATTATCGTGCGAAAAACGACGTTTTTCGTGCAAAAACAGCGTTTTTGGTGCGAAATATATGAAATTTGCGAGTTCACACAATATTCATCGTTGATTTTCGTGTTATTAATAGTAATGCCAAGATAATCTAGTTGACGCCGCAATATTGGTCGAGAACGCGGAAATCAGCGTTTGTAGTGCGAAAAACAACGTTTTATAGCGAAATCAGGAATTATCGTGCGAAAAACGACGTTTTTCGTGCAAAACAGCATTTTTGGTGCGAAATATATGATATATGCGAGTTCACAACATATTCATCCTTGATTTTCGTGTTATTAATAGTAATGCCAAGATAATCTAGTTGAAGCCGCAATATTGGTCGAGAACGCAGAAATCAGCTTTTTAGGGCAAAAAACAACGTTTTATTGAGAAATCAGGAATTATCGTCCGAAAAATGACGTTTTTCGTGCAAAAACAGCGTTTTTGGTGCGAAATATATGATATATGCGAGTTCACACCATATTCATCGATGATTTTCGTGTTATTAATAGTAATGCCAAGATAATCTAGTTGACGCCGCAATATTGGTCTAGAACGCCAAAATAAACGATTTTAGTGCGAAAAACAACGTTTTATTGTGAAATCAGGAATTATCGTGCGAAAAACGACGTTTTTCGTGCAAAAACAGCGTTTTTGGTGCGAAATATATGATATATGCGAGTTCACACCATATTCATCGTTGATTTTCGTGTTATTAATAGTAATGCCAAGATAATCTAGTTGACGCCGCAATATTGGTCGCGAACGCAGAAATCAGCGTTTTTAGTGCCAAAAACAACGTTTTATTGCGAAATCAGGAATTATCGTGCGAAAAACGACGTTTTTCGTGCAAAAACAGCGTTGCGAAATATATGAAATTTGCGAGTTCACACCATATTCATCGTTGATTTTCGTGTTATTAATAGTGATGCCAAAATAATCAAATTGACGCCGCAATATTGGTCGAGAACGCGGAAATCAGCGTTTTTAGTGCGAAAAACAACGTTTTATTGCGAAATCAGGAATTATCGTGCAAAAAACAACGTTTTTCGTGCAAAAACAGCGTTTTTGGTGCGAAATATATGATGTGTGCGAGTTCACACCATATTCATCGTTGATTTTCGTGTTATTAATAGTAATGCCGAGATAATCTAGTTGACGCCGCAATATTGGTCGAGAACGCAGAAATCAGCGTTTTTTAGTGCGAAAAACAACGATTTATTGCGAAATCAGGAATTATCGTGCGAAAAACGACGTTTTTCGTGCAAAAACAGCATTTTTGGTGCGAAATATATGATATGTGCGAGTTCACACCATATTCATCGTTGATTTTCGTGTTATTAATAGTAATGTCAAGATAATCTAGTTGACGCCGCAATATTGGTCGCGAACGCAGAAATCAGCGTTTTTAGTGCCAAAAACAACGTTTTATTGGGAAATCAGGAATTATCGTGCGAAAAACGACGTTTTTCGTGCAAAAACAGCGTTTTTGGTGCGAAATATATGATATGTGCGAGTTCAAACCATATTCATCGTTGATTTTCGTGTTATTAATAGTAATGTCAAGATAATCTAGTTGACGCCGCAATATTGGTCGAGAACGCAGAAATCAGCGTTTTTAGTGCCAAAAAACAACGTTTTATTGCGAAATCAGGAATTATCGTGCGAAAAACGACGTTTTTCGTGCAAAAACAGCGTTTTTGGTGCGAAATATATGAAATTTGCGAGTTCACACCATATTCATCGTTGATTTTCGTGTTATTAATAGTAATGCCAAGATAATCTAGTTGACGCCGCAATATTGGTCGAGAACGCGGAAATCAGCGTTTGTAGTGCGAAAAACAACGTTTTATAGCGAAATCAGGAATTATCGTGCGAAAAACGACGTTTTTCGTGCAAAACAGCATTTTTGGTGCGAAATATATGATATATGCGAGTTCACAACATATTCATCCTTGATTTTCGTGTTATTAATAGTAATGCCAAGATAATCTAGTTGAAGCCGCAATATTGGTCGAGAACGCAGAAATCAGGTTTTTAGGGCAAAAAACAACGTTTTATTGAGAAATCAGGAATTATCGTCCGAAAAATGACGTTTTTCGTGCAAAAACAGCGTTTTTGGTGCGAAATATATGATATATGCGAGTTCACACCATATTCATCGATGATTTTCGTGTTATTAATAGTAATGCCAAGATAATCTAGTTGACGCCGCAATATTGGTCTAGAACGCCAAAATAAACGATTTTAGTGCGAAAAACAACGTTTTATTGTGAAATCAGGAATTATCGTGCGAAAAACGACGTTTTTCGTGCAAAAACAGCGTTTTTGGTGCGAAATATATGATATATGCGAGTTCACACCATATTCATCGTTGATTTTCGTGTTATTAATAGTAATGCCAAGATAATCTAGTTGACGCCGCAATATTGGTCGCGAACGCAGAAATCAGCGTTTTTAGTGCCAAAAACAACGTTTTAATGCGAAATCAGGAATTATCGTGCGAAAAACGACGTTTTTCGTGCAAAAACAGCGTTGCGAAATATATGAAATTTGCGAGTTCACACCATATTCATCGTTGATTTTCGTGTTATTAATAGTGATGCCAAAATAATTAAATTGACGCCGCAATATTGGTCGAGAACGCGGAAATCAGCGTTTTTAGTGCGAAAAACAACGTTTTATTGCGAAATCAGGAATTATCGTGCAAAAAACAACGTTTTTCGTGCAAAAACAGCGTTTTTGGTGAGAAATATATGATGTGTGCGAGTTCACACCATATTCATCGTTGATTTTCGTGTTATTAATAGTAATGCCAAAATAATCAAATTGACGCCGCAATATTGGTCGAGAACGCGGAAATCAGCGTTTTTAGTGCGAAAAACAACGTTTTATTGCGAAATCAGGAATTATCGTGCAAAAAACAACGTTTTTCGTGCAAAAACAGCGTTTTTGGTGCGAAATATATGATGTGTGCGAGTTCACACCATATTCATCGTTGATTTTCGTGTTATTAATAGTAATGCCGAGATAATCTAGTTGACGCCGCAATATTGGTCGAGAACGCAGAAATCAGCGTTTTTTAGTGCGAAAAACAACGATTTATTGCGAAATCAGGAATTATCGTGCGAAAAACGACGTTTTTCGTGCAAAAACAGCATTTTTGGTGCGAAATATATGATATGTGCGAGTTCACACCATATTCATCGTTGATTTTCGTGTTATTAATAGTAATGTTGACGCCGCAATATTGGTCGCGAACGCAGAAATCAGCGTTTTTAGTGCCAAAAACAACGTTTTATTGCGAAATCAGGAATTATCGTGCGAAAAACGACGTTTTTCGTGCAAAAACAGCGTTTTTGGTGCGAAATATATGATATATGCGAGTTCACACCATATTCATCGTTGATTTTCTTGATATTAATAGTAATGCCAAGATAATCTAGTTGACGCCGCAATATTGGTCGAGAACGCGGAAATCAGCGTTTGTAGTGCGAAAAACAACGTTTTATAGCGAAATCAGGAATTATCGTGCGAAAAACGACGTTTTTCGTGCAAAAACAGCATTTTTGGTGCGAAATATATGATATATGCGAGGTCACAACATATTCATCCTTGATTTTCGTGTTATTAATAGTAATGCCAAGATAATCTAGTTGACGCCGCCATATTGGTCGAGAACGCAGAAATCAGCGTTTTTAGTGCAAAAAACAACGTTTTATTGAGAAATCAGGAATTATCGTCCGAAAAACGACGTTTTTCGTGCAAAAACAGCGTTTGTGATGCAAAATATATGAAATTTGCGAGTTCACACCATATTCATAGTTGATTTTCGTGTTATTAATAGTGATGCCAAAATAATCAAATTGACGCCGCAATATTGGTCGAGAACGCGGAAATCAGCGTTTTTAGTGCGAAAAACAACGTTTTATTGCGAAATCAGGAATTATCGTGCAAAAAACAACGTTTTTCGTGCAAAAACAGCGTTTTTGGTGCGAAATATATGATGTGTGCGAGTTCACACCATATTCATCGTTGATTTTCGTGTTATTAATAGTAATGCCGAGATAATCTAGTTGACGCCGCAATATTGGTCGAGAACGCAGACATCAGCGTTTTTTAGTGCGAAAAACAACGATTTATTGCGAAATCAGGAATTATCGTGCGAAAAACGACGTTTTTCGTGCAAAAACAGCATTTTTGGTGCGAAATATATGATATGTGCGAGTTCACACCATATTCATCGTTGATTTTCGTGTTATTAATAGTGATGCCAAAATAATC
Source organism: Aleochara curtula (assembly GCA_963978815.1). Lineage (NCBI taxonomy): Eukaryota > Metazoa > Arthropoda > Insecta > Coleoptera > Staphylinidae > Aleochara > Aleochara curtula. The sequence continues at coordinate 9,635,761 of OZ022215.1, read as the reverse complement.
AAATTGACGCCGCAATATTGGTCGAGAACGCGGAAATCAGCGTTTTTAGTGCGAAAAACAACGTTTTATTGCGAAATCAGAAATTATCGTGCAAAAAACAACGTTTTTCGTGCAAAAACAGCGTTTTTGGTGCGAAATATATGATGTGTGCGAGTTCACACCATATTCATCGTTTATTTTCGTGTTATTAATAGTAATGCCGAGATAGTCTAGTTGACGCCGCAATATTGGTCGAGAACGCAGAAATCAGCGTTTTTTAGTGCGAAAAACAACGATTTATTGCGAAATCAGGAATTATCGTGCGAAAAACGACGTTTTTCGTGCAAAAACAGCATTTTTGGTGCGAAATATATGATATGTGCGAGTTCACACCATATTCATCGTTGATTTTCGTGTTATTAATAGTAATGTCAAGATAATCTAGTTGACGCCGCAATATTGGTCGCGAACGCAGAAATCAGCGTTTTTAGTGCCAAAAACAACGTTTTATTGCGAAATCAGGAATTATCGTGCGAAAAACGACGTTTTTCGTGCAAAAACAGCGTTTTTGGTGCGAAATATATGATATGTGCGAGTTCAAAACATATTCATCGTTGATTTTCGTGTTATTAAGAGTAATGTCAAGATAATCTAGTTGACGCCGCAATATTGGTCGAGAACGCAGAAATCAGCGTTTTTAGTGCCAAAAAACAACGTTTTATTGCGAAATCAGGAATTATCGTGCGAAAAACGACGTTTTTCGTGCAAAAACAGCGTTTTTGGTGCGAAATATATGAAATTTGCGAGTTCACACCATATTCATCGTTGATTTTCGTGTTATTAATAGTAATGCCAAAATAATCAAATTGACGCCGCAATATTGGTCGAGAACGCGGAAATCAGCGTTTTTAGTGCGAAAAACAACGTTTTATTGCGAAATCAGGAATTATCGTGCAAAAAACAACGTTTTTCGTGCAAAAACAGCGTTTTTGGTGCGAAATATATGATGTGTGCGAGTTCACACCATATTCATCGTTGATTTTCGTGTTATTAATAGTAATGCCGAGATAATCTAGTTGACGCCGCAATATTGGTCGAGAACGCAGAAATCAGCGTTTTTTAGTGCGAAAAACAACGATTTATTGCGAAATCAGGAATTATCGTGCGAAAAACGACGTTTTTCGTGCAAAAACAGCATTTTTGGTGCGAAATATATGATATGTGCGAGTTCACACCATATTCATCGTTGATTTTCGTGTTATTAATAGTAATGTTGACGCCGCAATATTGGTCGCGAACGCAGAAATCAGCGTTTTTAGTGCCAAAAACAACGTTTTATTGCGAAATCAGGAATTATCGTGCGAAAAACGACGTTTTTCGTGCAAAAACAGCGTTTTTGGTGCGAAATATATGATATATGCGAGTTCACACCATATTCATCGTTGATTTTCTTGATATTAATAGTAATGCCAAGATAATCTAGTTGACGCCGCAATATTGGTCGAGAACGCGGAAATCAGCGTTTGTAGTGCGAAAAACAACGTTTTATAGCGAAATCAGGAATTATCGTGCGAAAAACGACGTTTTTCGTGCAAAAACAGCATTTTTGGTGCGAAATATATGATATATGCGAGGTCACAACATATTCATCCTTGATTTTCGTGTTATTAATAGTAATGCCAAGATAATCTAGTTGACGCCGCCATATTGGTCGAGAACGCAGAAATCAGCGTTTTTAGTGCAAAAAACAACGTTTTATTGAGAAATCAGGAATTATCGTCCGAAAAACGACGTTTTTCGTGCAAAAACAGCGTTTGTGATGCAAAATATATGAAATTTGCGAGTTCACACCATATTCATCGTTGATTTTCGTGTTATTAATAGTGATGCCAAAATAATCAAATTGACGCCGCAATATTGGTCGAGAACGCGGAAATCAGCGTTTTTAGTGCGAAAAACAACGTTTTATTGCGAAATCAGGAATTATCGTGCAAAAAACAACGTTTTTCGTGCAAAAACAGCGTTTTTGGTGCGAAATATATGATGTGTGCGAGTTCACAACATATTCATCGTTGATTTTCGTGTTATTAATAGTAATGCCGAGATAATCTAGTTGACGCCGCAATATTGGTCGAGAACGCAGACATCAGCGTTTTTTAGTGCGAAAAACAACGATTTATTGCGAAATCAGGAATTATCGTGCGAAAAACGACGTTTTTCGTGCAAAAACAGCATTTTTGGTGCGAAATATATGATATGTGCGAGTTCACACCATATTCATCGTTGATTTTCGTGTTATTAATAGTGATGCCAAAATAATCAAATTGACGCCGCAATATTGGTCGAGAACGCGGAAATCAGCGTTTTTAGTGCGAAAAACAACGTTTTATTGCGAAATCAGAAATTATCGTGCAAAAAACAACGTTTTTCGTGCAAAAACAGCGTTTTTGGTGCGAAATATATGATGTGTGCGAGTTCACACCATATTCTTCGTTTATTTTCGTGTTATTAATAGTAATGCCGAGATAGTCTAGTTGACGCCGCAATATTGGTCGAGAACGCAGAAATCAGCGTTTTTTAGTGCGAAAAACAACGATTTATTGCGAAATCAGGAATTATCGTGCGAAAAACGACGTTTTTCGTGCAAAAACAGCATTTTTGGTGCGAAATATATGATATGTGCGAGTTCACACCATATTCATCGTTGATTTTCGTGTTATTAATAGTAATGTCAAGATAATCTAGTTGACGCGGCAATATTGGTCGCGAACGCAGAAATCAGCGTTTTTAGTGCCAAAAACAACGTTTTATTGCGAAATCAGGAATTATCGTGCGAAAAACGACGTTTTTCGTGCAAAAACAGCGTTTTTGGTGCGAAATATATGATATGTGCGAGTTCAAAACATATTCATCGTTGATTTTCGTGTTATTAAGAGTAATGTCAAGATAATCTAGTTGACGCCGCAATATTGGTCGAGAACGCAGAAATCAGCGTTTTTAGTGCCAAAAAACAACGTTTTATTGCGAAATCAGGAATTATCGTGCGAAAAACGACGTTTTTCGTGCAAAAACAGCGTTTTTGGTGCGAAATATATGAAATTTGCGAGTTCACACCATATTCATCGTTGATTTTCGTGTTATTAATAGTGATGCAAAGATAATCAAATTGACGCCGCAATATTGGTCGAGAACGCGGAAATCAGCGTTTTTAGTGCGAAAAGCAACGTTTTATAGCGAAATCAGGAATTATCGTGCGAAAAACGACGTTTTTCGTGCAAAAACAGCGTTTTTGGTGCGAAATATATGATATATGCGAGTTCACACCATATTCATCGTTGATTTTCTTGATATTAATAGTAATGCCAAGATAATCTAGTTGACGCCGCAATATTGGTCGAGAACGCAGAAATCAGCGTTTTTAGTGCCAAAAAACAACGTTTTATTGCGAAATCAGGAATTATCGTGCGAAAAACGACGTTTTTCGTGCAAAAACAGCGTTTTTGGTGCGAAATATATGATATGTGCGAGTTCAAAACATATTCATCGTTGATTTTCGTGTTATTAAGAGTAATGTCAAGATAATCTAGTTGACGCCGCAATATTGGTCGAGAACGCAGAAATCAGCGTTTTTAGTGCCAAAAAACAACGTTTTATTGCGAAATCAGGAATTATCGTGCGAAAAACGACGTTTTTCGTGCAAAAACAGCGTTTTTGGTGCGAAATATATGAAATTTGCGAGTTCACACCATATTCATCGTTGATTTTCGTGTTATTAATAGTGATGCAAAGATAATCAAATTGACGCCGCAATATTGGTCGAGAACGCGGAAATCAGCGTTTTTAGTGCGAAAAGCAACGTTTTATAGCGAAATCAGGAATTATCGTGCGAAAAACGACGTTTTTCGTGCAAAAACAGCGTTTTTGGTGCGAAATATATGATATATGCGAGTTCACACCATATTCATCGTTGATTTTCTTGATATTAATAGTAATGCCAAGATAATCTAGTTGACGCCGCAATATTGGTCGAGAACGCGGAAATCAGCGTTTGTAGTGCGAAAAACAACGTTTTATAGCGAAATCAGGAATTATCGTGCGAAAAACGACGTTTTTCGTGCAAAAACAGCATTTTTGGTGCGAAATATATGATATGTGCGAGTTCACACCATATTCATCGTTGATTTTCGTGTTATTAATAGTAATGTTGACGCCGCAATATTGGTCGCGAACGCAGAAATCAGCGTTTTTAGTGCCAAAAACAACGTTTTATTGCGAAATCAGGAATTATCGTGCGAAAAACGACGTTTTTCGTGCAAAAACAGCGTTTTTGGTACGAAATATATTATATATGCAAGTTCACACCATATTCATCGTTGATTTTCTTGATATTAATAGTAATGCCAAGATAATCTAGTTGACGCCGCAATATTGGTCGAGAACGCAGAAATCAGCGTTTTTTAGTGCGAAAAACAACGATTTATTGCGAAATCAGGAATTATCGTGCGAAAAACGACGTTTTTCGTGCAAAAACAGCATTTTTGGTGCGAAATATATGATATGTGCGAGTTCACACCATATTCATCGTTGATTTTCGTGTTATTAATAGTAATGTTGACGCCGCAATACTCGTCGCGAACGCAGAAATCAGCGTTTTTAGTGCCAAAAACAACGTTTTATTGCGAAATCAGGAATTATCGTGCGAAAAACGACGTTTTTCGTGCAAAAACAGCGTTTTTGGTGCGAAATATATGATTTATGCGAGTTCACACCATATTCATCGTTGATTTTCTTGATATTAATAGTAATGCCAAGATAATCTAGTTGACGCCGCAATATTGGTCGAGAACGCGGAAATCAGCGTTTGTAGTGCGAAAAACAACGTTTTATAGCGAAATCAGGAATTATCGTGCGAAAAACGACGTTTTTCGTGCAAAAACAGCATTTTTGGTGCGAAATATATGATATATGCGAGGTCACAACATATTCATCCTTGATTTTCGTGTTATTAATAGTAATGCCAAGATAATCTAGTTGACGCCGCCATATTGGTCGAGAACGCAGAAATCAGCGTTTTTAGTGCAAAAAACAACGTTTTATTGAGAAATCAGGAATTATCGTCCGAAAAACGACGTTTTTCGTGCAAAAACAGCGTTTGTGATGCAAAATATATGAAAATTGCGAGTTCACACCATATTCATCGTTGATTTTCGTGTTATTAATAGTGATGCCAAAATAATCAAATTGACGCCGCAATATTGGTCGAGAACGCGGAAATCAGCGTTTTTAGTGCGAAAAACAACGTTTTATTGCGAAATCAGGAATTATCGTGCAAAAAACAACGTTTTTCGTGCAAAAACAGCGTTTTTGGTGCGAAATATATGATGTGTGCGAGTTCACACCATATTCATCGTTGATTTTCGTGTTATTAATAGTAATGCCGAGATAATCTAGTTGACGCCGCAATATTGGTCGAGAACGCAGACATCAGCGTTTTTTAGTGCGAAAAACAACGATTTATTGCGAAATCAGGAATTATCGTGCGAAAAACGACGTTTTTCGTGCAAAAACAGCATTTTTGGTGCGAAATATATGATATGTGCGAGTTCACACCATATTCATCGTTGATTTTCGTGTTATTAATAGTGATGCCAAAATAATCAAATTGACGCCGCAATATTGGTCGAGAACGCGGAAATCAGCGTTTTTAGTGCGAAAAACAACGTTTTATTGCGAAATCAGAAATTATCGTGCAAAAAACAACGTTTTTCGTGCAAAAACAGCGTTTTTGGTGCGAAATATATGATGTGTGCGAGTTCACACCATATTCTTCGTTTATTTTCGTGTTATTAATAGTAATGCCGAGATAGTCTAGTTGACGCCGCAATATTGGTCGAGAACGCAGAAATCAGCGTTTTTAGTGCCAAAAAACAACGTTTTATTGCGAAATCAGGAATTATCGTGCGAAAAACGACGTTTTTCGTGCAAAAACAGCGTTTTTGGTGCGAAATATATGAAATTTGCGAGTTCACACCATATTCATCGTTGATTTTCGTGTTATTAATAGTGATGCAAAGATAATCAAATTGACGCCGCAATATTGGTCGAGAACGCGGAAATCAGCGTTTTTAGTGCGAAAAACAACGTTTTATTGCGAAATCAGAAATTATCGTGCAAAAAACAACGTTTTTCGTGCAAAAACAGCGTTTTTGGTGCGAAATATATGATGTGTGCGAGTTCACACCATATTCTTCGTTTATTTTCGTGTTATTAATAGTAATGCCGAGATAGTCTAGTTGACGCCGCAATATTGGTCGAGAACGCAGAAATCAGCGTTTTTTAGTGCGAAAAACAACGATTTATTGCGAAATCAGGAATTATCGTGCGAAAAACGACGTTTTTCGTGCAAAAACAGCGTTTTTGGTGCGAAATATATGATGTGTGCGAGTTCACACCATATTCTTCGTTTATTTTCGTGTTATTAATAGTAATGCCGAGATAGTCTAGTTGACGCCGCAATATTGGTCGAGAACGCAGAAATCAGCGTTTTTTAGTGCGAAAAACAACGATTTATTGCGAAATCAGGAATTATCGTGCGAAAAACGACGTTTTTCGTGCAAAAACAGCATTTTTGGTGCGAAATATATGATATGTGCGAGTTCACACCATATTCATCGTTGATTTTCGTGTTATTAATAGTAATGTCAAGATAATCTAGTTGACGCCGCAATATTGGTCGCGAACGCAGAAATCAGCGTTTTTAGTGCCAAAAACAACGTTTTATTGCGAAATCAGGAATTATCGTGCGAAAAACGACGTTTTTCGTGCAAAAACAGCGTTTTTGGTGCGAAATATATGATATGTGCGAGTTCAAAACATATTCATCGTTGATTTTCGTGTTATTAAGAGTAATGTCAAGATAATCTAGTTGACGCCGCAATATTGGTCGAGAACGCAGAAATCAGCGTTTTTAGTGCCAAAAAACAACGTTTTATTGCGAAATCAGGAATTATCGTGCGAAAAACGACGTTTTTCGTGCAAAAACAGCGTTTTTGGTGCGAAATATATGAAATTTGCGAGTTCACACCATATTCATCGTTGATTTTCGTGTTATTAATAGTGATGCAAAGATAATCAAATTGACGCCGCAATATTGGTCGAGAACGCGGAAATCAGCGTTTTTAGTGCGAAAAGCAACGTTTTATAGCGAAATCAGGAATTATCGTGCGAAAAACGACGTTTTTCGTGCAAAAACAGCATTTTTGGTGCGAAATATATGATATGTGCGAGTTCACACCATATTCATCGTTGATTTTCGTGTTATTAATAGTAATGTTGACGCCGCAATATTGGTCGCGAACGCAGAAATCAGCGTTTTTAGTGCCAAAAACAACGTTTTATTGCGAAATCAGGAATTATCGTGCGAAAAACGACGTTTTTCGTGCAAAAACAGCGTTTTTGGTACGAAATATATTATATATGCAAGTTCACACCATATTCATCGTTGATTTTCTTGATATTAATAGTAATGCCAAGATAATCTAGTTGACGCCGCAATATTGGTCGAGAACGCAGAAATCAGCGTTTTTTAGTGCGAAAAACAACGATTTATTGCGAAATCAGGAATTATCGTGCGAAAAACGACGTTTTTCGTGCAAAAACAGCATTTTTGGTGCGAAATATATGATATGTGCGAGTTCACACCATATTCATCGTTGATTTTCGTGTTATTAATAGTAATGTTGACGCCGCAATACTCGTCGCGAACGCAGAAATCAGCGTTTTTAGTGCCAAAAACAACGTTTTATTGCGAAATCAGGAATTATCGTGCGAAAAACGACGTTTTTCGTGCAAAAACAGCGTTTTTGGTGCGAAATATATGATTTATGCGAGTTCACACCATATTCATCGTTGATTTTCTTGATATTAATAGTAATGCCAAGATAATCTAGTTGACGCCGCAATATTGGTCGAGAACGCGGAAATCAGCGTTTGTAGTGCGAAAAACAACGTTTTATAGCGAAATCAGGAATTATCGTGCGAAAAACGACGTTTTTCGTGCAAAAACAGCATTTTTGGTGCGAAATATATGATATATGCGAGGTCACAACATATTCATCCTTGATTTTCGTGTTATTAATAGTAATGCCAAGATAATCTAGTTGACGCCGCCATATTGGTCGAGAACGCAGAAATCAGCGTTTTTAGTGCAAAAAACAACGTTTTATTGAGAAATCAGGAATTATCGTCCGAAAAACGACGTTTTTCGTGCAAAAACAGCGTTTGTGATGCAAAATATATGAAAATTGCGAGTTCACACCATATTCATCGTTGATTTTCGTGTTATTAATAGTGATGCCAAAATAATCAAATTGACGCCGCAATATTGGTCGAGAACGCGGAAATCAGCGTTTTTAGTGCGAAAAACAACGTTTTATTGCGAAATCAGGAATTATCGTGCAAAAAACAACGTTTTTCGTGCAAAAACAGCGTTTTTGGTGCGAAATATATGATGTGTGCGAGTTCACACCATATTCATCGTTGATTTTCGTGTTATTAATAGTAATGCCGAGATAATCTAGTTGACGCCGCAATATTGGTCGAGAACGCAGACATCAGCGTTTTTTAGTGCGAAAAACAACGATTTATTGCGAAATCAGGAATTATCGTGCGAAAAACGACGTTTTTCGTGCAAAAACAGCATTTTTGGTGCGAAATATATGATATGTGCGAGTTCACACCATATTCATCGTTGATTTTCGTGTTATTAATAGTGATGCCAAAATAATCAAATTGACGCCGCAATATTGGTCGAGAACGCGGAAATCAGCGTTTTTAGTGCGAAAAACAACGTTTTATTGCGAAATCAGAAATTATCGTGCAAAAAACAACGTTTTTCGTGCAAAAACAGCGTTTTTGGTGCGAAATATATGATGTGTGCGAGTTCACACCATATTCATCGTTTATTTTCGTGTTATTAATAGTAATGCCGAGATAGTCTAGTTGACGCCGCAATATTGGTCGAGAACGCAGAAATCAGCGTTTTTTAGTGCGAAAAACAACGATTTATTGCGAAATCAGGAATTATCGTGCGAAAAACGACGTTTTTCGTGCAAAAACAGCATTTTTGGTGCGAAATATATGATATGTGCGAGTTCACACCATATTCATCGTTGATTTTCGTGTTATTAATAGTAATGTCAAGATAATCTAGTTGACGCCGCAATATTGGTCGCGAACGCAGAAATCAGCGTTTTTAGTGCCAAAAACAACGTTTTATTGCGAAATCAGGAATTATCGTGCGAAAAACGACGTTTTTCGTGCAAAAACAGCGTTTTTGGTGCGAAATATATGATATGTGCGAGTTCAAAACATATTCATCGTTGATTTTCGTGTTATTAAGAGTAATGTCAAGATAATCTAGTTGACGCCGCAATATTGGTCGAGAACGCAGAAATCAGCGTTTTTAGTGCCAAAAAACAACGTTTTATTGCGAAATCAGGAATTATCGTGCGAAAAACGACGTTTTTCGTGCAAAAACAGCGTTTTTGGTGCGAAATATATGAAATTTGCGAGTTCACACCATATTCATCGTTGATTTTCGTGTTATTAATAGTGATGCAAAGATAATCAAATTGACGCCGCAATATTGGTCGAGAACGCGGAAATCAGCGTTTTTAGTGCGAAAAGCAACGTTTTATAGCGAAATCAGGAATTATCGTGCGAAAAACGACGTTTTTCGTGCAAAAACAGCGTTTTTGGTGCGAAATATATGATATATGCGAGTTCACACCATATTCATCGTTGATTTTCTTGATATTAATAGTAATGCCAAGATAATCTAGTTGACGCCGCAATATTGGTCGAGAACGCGGAAATCAGCGTTTGTAGTGCGAAAAACAACGTTTTATAGCGAAATCAGGAATTATCGTGCGAAAAACGACGTTTTTCGTGCAAAAACAGCGTTGCGAAATATATGAAATTTGCGAGTTCACACCATATTCATCGTTGATTTTCGTGTTATTAACAGTGATGCCAAAATAATCAAATTGACGCCGCAATATTGGTCGAGAACGCGGAAATCAGCGTTTTTAGTGCGAAAAACAACGTTTTATTGCGAAATCAGGAATTATCGTGCAAAAAACAACGTTTTTCGTGCAAAAACAGCGTTTTTGGTGCGAAATATATGATGTGTGCGAGTTCACACCATATTCATCGTTGATTTTCGTGTTATTAATAGTAATGCCGAGATAATCTAGTTGACGCCGCAATATTGGTCGAGAACGCAGAAATCAGCGTTTTTTAGTGCGAAAAACAACGATTTATTGCGAAATCAGGAATTATCGTGCAAAAAACAACGTTTTTCGTGCAAAAACAGCGTTTTTGGTGCGAAATATATGATGTGTGCGAGTTCACACCATATTCATCGTTGATTTTCGTGTTATTAATAGTAATGCCGAGATAATCTAGTTGACGCCGCAATATTGGTCGAGAACGCAGAAATCAGCGTTTTTTAGTGCGAAAAACAACGATTTATTGCGAAATCAGGAATTATCGTGTGAAAAACGACGTTTTTCGTGCAAAAACAGCATTTTTGGTGCGAAATATATGATATGTGCGAGTTCACACCATATTCATCGTTGATTTTCGTGTTATTAATAGTAATGTTGACGCCGCAATATTGGTCGCGAACGCAGAAATCAGCGTTTTTAGTGCCAAAAACAACGTTTTATTGCGAAATCAGGAATTATCGTGCGAAAAACGACGTTTTTCGTGCAAAAACAGCGTTTTTGGTGCGAAATATATGATATATGCGAGTTCACACCATATTCATCGTTGATTTTCGTGTTATTAATAGTGATGCCAAAATAATCAAATTGACGCCGCAATATTGGTCGAGAACGCGGAAATCAGCGTTTGTAGTGCGAAAAACAACGTTTTATAGCGAAATCAGGAATTATCGTGCGAAAAACGACGTTTTTCGTGCAAAAACAGCATTTTTGGTGCGAAATATATGATATATGCGAGGTCACAACATATTCATCCTTGATTTTCGTGTTATTAATAGTAATGCCAAGATAATCTAGTTGACGCCGCCATATTGGTCGAGAACGCAGAAATCAGCGTTTTTAGTGCAAAAAACAACGTTTTATTGAGAAATCAGGAATTATCGTCCGAAAAACGACGTTTTTCGTGCAAAAACAGCGTTTGTGATGCAAAATATATGAAAATTGCGAGTTCACACCATATTCATCGTTGATTTTCGTGTTATTAATAGTGATGCCAAAATAATCAAATTGACGCCGCAATATTGGTCGAGAACGCGGAAATCAGCGTTTTTAGTGCGAAAAACAACGTTTTATTGCGAAATCAGGAATTATCGTGCAAAAAACAACGTTTTTCGTGCAAAAACAGCGTTTTTGGTGCGAAATATATGATGTGTGCGAGTTCACACCATATTCATCGTTGATTTTCGTGTTATTAATAGTAATGCCGAGATAATCTAGTTGACGCCGCAATATTGGTCGAGAACGCAGACATCAGCGTTTTTTAGTGCGAAAAACAACGATTTATTGCGAAATCAGGAATTATCGTGCGAAAAACGACGTTTTTCGTGCAAAAACAGCATTTTTGGTGCGAAATATATGATATGTGCGAGTTCACACCATATTCATCGTTGATTTTCGTGTTATTAATAGTGATGCCAAAATAATCAAATTGACGCCGCAATATTGGTCGAGAACGCGGAAATCAGCGTTTTTAGTGCGAAAAACAACGTTTTATTGCGAAATCAGAAATTATCGTGCAAAAAACAACGTTTTTCGTGCAAAAACAGCGTTTTTGGTGCGAAATATATGATGTGTGCGAGTTCACACCATATTCATCGTTTATTTTCGTGTTATTAATAGTAATGCCGAGATAGTCTAGTTGACGCCGCAATATTGGTCGAGAACGCAGAAATCAGCGTTTTTTAGTGCGAAAAACAACGATTTATTGCGAAATCAGGAATTATCGTGCGAAAAACGACGTTTTTCGTGCAAAAACAGCATTTTTGGTGCGAAATATATGATATGTGCGAGTTCACACCATATTCATCGTTGATTTTCGTGTTATTAATAGTAATGTCAAGATAATCTAGTTGACGCCGCAATATTGGTCGCGAACGCAGAAATCAGCGTTTTTAGTGCCAAAAACAACGTTTTATTGCGAAATCAGGAATTATCGTGCGAAAAACGACGTTTTTCGTGCAAAAACAGCGTTTTTGGTGCGAAATATATGATATGTGCGAGTTCAAAACATATTCATCGTTGATTTTCGTGTTATTAAGAGTAATGTCAAGATAATCTAGTTGACGCCGCAATATTGGTCGAGAACGCAGAAATCAGCGTTTTTAGTGCCAAAAAACAACGTTTTATTGCGAAATCAGGAATTATCGTGCGAAAAACGACGTTTTTCGTGCAAAAACAGCGTTTTTGGTGCGAAATATATGAAATTTGCGAGTTCACACCATATTCATCGTTGATTTTCGTGTTATTAATAGTGATGCAAAGATAATCAAATTGACGCCGCAATATTGGTCGAGAACGCGGAAATCAGCGTTTTTAGTGCGAAAAGCAACGTTTTATAGCGAAATCAGGAATTATCGTGCGAAAAACGACGTTTTTCGTGCAAAAACAGCGTTTTTGGTGCGAAATATATGATATATGCGAGTTCACACCATATTCATCGTTGATTTTCTTGATATTAATAGTAATGCCAAGATAATCTAGTTGACGCCGCAATATTGGTCGAGAACGCGGAAATCAGCGTTTGTAGTGCGAAAAACAACGTTTTATAGCGAAATCAGGAATTATCGTGCGAAAAACGACGTTTTTCGTGCAAAAACAGCGTTGCGAAATATATGAAATTTGCGAGTTCACACCATATTCATCGTTGATTTTCGTGTTATTAACAGTGATGCCAAAATAATCAAATTGACGCCGCAATATTGGTCGAGAACGCGGAAATCAGCGTTTTTAGTGCGAAAAACAACGTTTTATTGCGAAATCAGGAATTATCGTGCAAAAAACAACGTTTTTCGTGCAAAAACAGCGTTTTTGCTGCGAAATATATGATGTGTGCGAGTTCACACCATATTCATCGTTGATTTTCGTGTTATTAATAGTAATGCCGAGATAATCTAGTTGACGCCGCAATATTGGTCGAGAACGCAGAAATCAGCGTTTTTTAGTGCGAAAAACAACGATTTATTGCGAAATCAGGAATTATCGTGCAAAAAACAACGTTTTTCGTGCAAAAACAGCGTTTTTGGTGCGAAATATATGATGTGTGCGAGTTCACACCATATTCATCGTTGATTTTCGTGTTATTAATAGTAATGCCGAGATAATCTAGTTGACGCCGCAATATTGGTCGAGAACGCAGAAATCAGCGTTTTTTAGTGCGAAAAACAACGATTTATTGCGAAATCAGGAATTATCGTGTGAAAAACGACGTTTTTCGTGCAAAAACAGCATTTTTGGTGCGAAATATATGATATGTGCGAGTTCACACCATATTCATCGTTGATTTTCGTGTTATTAATAGTAATGTTGACGCCGCAATATTGGTCGCGAACGCAGAAATCAGCGTTTTTAGTGCCAAAAACAACGTTTTATTGCGAAATCAGGAATTATCGTGCGAAAAACGACGTTTTTCGTGCAAAAACAGCGTTTTTGGTGCGAAATATATGATATATGCGAGTTCACACCATATTCATCGTTGATTTTCGTGTTATTAATAGTGATGCCAAAATAATCAAATTGACGCCGCAATATTGGTCGAGAACGCGGAAATCAGCGTTTTTAGTGCGAAAAACAACGTTTTATTGCGAAATCAGGAATTATCGTGCGAAAAACGACGTTTTTCGTGCAAAAACAGCATTTTTGGTGCGAAATATATGATATATGCGAGGTCACAACATATTCATCCTTGATTTTCGTGTTATTAATAGTAATGCCAAGATAATCTAGTTGACGCCGCAATATTGGTCGAGAACGCGGAAATCAGCGTTTGTAGTGCGAAAAACAACGTTTTATAGCGAAATCAGGAATTATCGTGCGAAAAACGACGTTTTTCGTGCAAAAACAGCATTTTTGGTGCGAAATATATGATATATGCGAGGTCACAACATATTCATCCTTGATTTTCGTGTTATTAATAGTAATGCCAAGATAATCTAGTTGACGCCGCCATATTGGTCGAGAACGCAGAAATCAGCGTTTTTAGTGCAAAAAACAACGTTTTATTGAGAAATCAGGAATTATCGTCCGAAAAACGACGTTTTTCGTGCAAAAACAGCGTTTTTGATGCAAAATATATGAAATTTGCGAGTTCACACCATATTCATCGTTGATTTTCGTGTTATTAATAGTGATGCCAAAATAATCAAATTGACGCCGCAATATTGGTCGAGAACGCGGAAATCAGCGTTTTTAGTGCGAAAAACAACGTTTTATTGCGAAATCAGGAATTATCGTGCAAAAAACAACGTTTTTCGTGCAAAAACAGCGTTTTTGGTGCGAAATATATGATGTGTGCGAGTTCACACCATATTCATCGTTGATTTTCGTGTTATTAATAGTAATGCCGAGATAATCTAGTTGACGCCGCAATATTGGTCGAGAACGCAGACATCAGCGTTTTTTAGTGCAAAAAACAACGATTTATTGTGAAATCAGGAATTATCGTGCGAAAAACGACGTTTTTCGTGCAAAAACAGCATTTTTGGTGCGAAATATATGATATGTGCGAGTTCACACCATATTCATCGTTGATTTTCGTGTTATTAATAGTGATGCCAAAATAATCAAATTGACGCCGCAATATTGGTCGAGAACGCGGAAATCAGCGTTTTTAGTGCGAAAAACAACGTTTTATTGCGAAATCAGAAATTATCGTGCAAAAAACAACGTTTTTCGTGCAAAAACAGCGTTTTTGGTGCGAAATATATGATGTGTGCGAGTTCACACCATATTCATCGTTGATTTTCGTGTTATTAATGGTAATGCCGAGATAGTCTAGTTGACGCCGCAATATTGGTCGAGAACGCAGAAATCAGCGTTTTTTAGTGCGAAAAACAACGATTTATTGCGAAATCAGGAATTATCGTGCGAAAAACGACGTTTTTCGTGCAAAAACAGCATTTTTGGTGCGAAATATATGATATGTGCGAGTTCACACCATATTCATCGTTGATTTTCGTGTTATTAATAGCAATGTCAAGATAATCTAGTTGACGCCGCAATATTGGTCGCGAACGCAGAAATCAGCGTTTTTAGTGCCAAAAACAACGTTTTATTGCGAAATCAGGAATTATCGTGCGAAAAACGACGTTTTTCGTGCAAAAACAGCGTTTTTGGTGCGAAATATATGATATGTGCGAGTTCAAAACATATTCATCGTTGATTTTCGTGTTATTAATAGTAATGCCGAGATAATCTAGTTGACGCCGCAATATTGGTCGAGAACGCAGAAATCAGCGTTTTTTAGTGCGAAAAACAACGATTTATTGCGAAATCAGGAATTATCGTGCGAAAAACGACGTTTTTCGTGCAAAAACAGCATTTTTGGTGCGAAATATATGATATGTGCGAGTTCACACCATATTCATCGTTGATTTTCGTGTTATTAATAGTAATGTTGACGCCGCAATATTGGTCGCGAACGCAGAAATCAGCGTTTTTAGTGCCAAAAACAACGTTTTATTGCGAAATCAGGAATTATCGTGCGAAAAACGACGTTTTTCGTGCAAAAACAGCGTTTTTGGTGCGAAATATATGATATATGCGAGTTCACACCATATTCATCGTTGATTTTCTTGATATTAATAGTAATGCCAAGATAATCTAGTTGACGCCGCAATATTGGTCGAGAACGCGGAAATCAGCGTTTGTAGTGCGAAAAACAACGTTTTATAGCGAAATCAGAAATTATCGTGCGAAAAACGACGTTTTTCGTGCAAAAACAGCATTTTTGGTGCGAAATATATGATATATGCGAGGTCACAACATATTCATCCTTGATTTTCGTGTTATTAATAGTAATGCCAAGATAATCTAGTTGACGCCGCCATATTGGTCGAGAACGCAGAAATCAGCGTTTTTAGTGCAAAAAACAACGTTTTATTGAGAAATCAGGAATTATCGTCCGAAAAACGACGTTTTTCGTGCAAAAACAGCGTTTGTGATGCAAAATATATGAAATTTGCGAGTTCACACCATATTCATCGTTGATTTTCGTGTTATTAATAGTGATGCCAAAATAATCAAATTGACGCCGCAATATTGGTCGACAACGCGGAAATCAGCGTTTTTAGTGCGAAAAACAACGTTTTATTGCGAAATCAGGAATTATCGTGCAAAAAACAACGTTTTTCGTGCAAAAACAGCGTTTTTGGTGCGAAATATATGATGTGTGCGAGTTCACACCATATTCATCGTTGATTTTCGTGTTATTAATAGTAATGCCGAGATAATCTAGTTGACGCCGCAATATTGGTCGAGAACGCAGACATCAGCGTTTTTTAGTGCAAAAAACAACGATTTATTGCGAAATCAGGAATTATCGTGCGAAAAACGACGTTTTTCGTGCAAAAACAGCATTTTTGGTGCGAAATATATGATATGTGCGAGTTCACACCATATTCATCGTTGATTTTCGTGTTATTAATAGTGATGCCAAAATAATCAAATTGACGCCGCAATATTGGTCGAGAACGCGGAAATCAGCGTTTTTAGTGCGAAAAACAACGTTTTATTGCGAAATCAGAAATTATCGTGCAAAAAACAACGTTTTTCGTGCAAAAACAGCGTTTTTGGTGCGAAATATATGATGTGTGCGAGTTCACACCATATTCATCGTTGATTTTCGTGTTATTAATAGTAATGCCGAGATAGTCTAGTTGACGCCGCAATATTGGTCGAGAACGCAGAAATCAGCGTTTTTTAGTGCAAAAAACAACGATTTATTGCGAAATCAGGAATTATCGTGCGAAAAACGACGTTTTTCGTGCAAAAACAGCATTTTTGGTGCGAAATATATGATATGTGCGAGTTCACACCATATTCATCGTTGATTTTCGTGTTATTAATAGTAATGTCAAGATAATCTAGTTGACGCCGCAATATTGGTCGCGAACGCAGAAATCAGCGTTTTTAGTGCCAAAAACAACGTTTTATTGCAAAATCAGGAATTATCGTGCGAAAAACGACGTTTTTCGTGCAAAAACAGCGTTTTTGGTGCGAAATATATGATATATGCGAGTTCACACCATATTCATCGATGATTTTCGTGTTATTAATAGTAATGCCAAGATAATCTAGTTGACGCCGCAATATTGGTCTAGAACGCCAAAATAAACGATTTTAGTGCGAAAAACAACGTTTTATTGTGAAATCAGGAATTATCGTGCGAAAAACGACGTTTTTCGTGCAAAAACAGCGTTTTTGGTGCGAAATATATGATATATGCGAGTTCACACCATATTCATCGATGATTTTCGTGTTATTAATAGTAATGCCAAGATAATCTAGTTGACGCCGCAATATTGGTCTAGAACGCCAAAATAAACGATTTTAGTGCGAAAAACAACGTTTTATTGTGAAATCAGGAATTATCGTGCGAAAAACGACGTTTTTCGTGCAAAAACAGCGTTTTTGGTGCGAAATATATGATATATGCGAGTTCACACCATATTCATCGTTGATTTTCGTGTTATTAATAGTGATGCCAAAATAATCAAATTGACGCCGCAATATTGGTCGAGAACGCGGAAATCAGCGTTTTTAGTGCGAAAAACAACGTTTTATTGCGAAATCAGGAATTATCGTGCAAAAAACAACGTTTTTCGTGCAAAAACAGCGTTTTTGGTGCGAAATATATGATGTGTGCGAGTTCACACCATATTCATAGTTGATTTTCGTGTTATTAATAGTAATGCCGAGATAATCTAGTTGACGCCGCAATATTGGTCGAGAACGCGGAAATCAGCGTTTTTAGTGCGAAAAGCAATGTTTTATAGCGAAATCAGGAATTATCGTGCGAAAAACGACGTTTTTCGTGCAAAAACAGCGTTTTTGGTGCGAAATATATGATATATGCGAGTTCACACCATATTCATCGTTGATTTTCTTGATATTAATAGTAATGCCAAGATAATCTAGTTGACGCCGCAATATTGGTCGAGAACGCGGAAATCAGCGTTTGTAATGCGAAAAACAACGTTTTATAGCGAAATCAGGAATTATCGTGCGAAAAACGACGTTTTTCGTGCAAAACAGCATTTTTGGTGCGAAATATATGATATATGCGAGTTCACAACATATTCATCCTTGATTTTCGTGTTATTAATAGTAATGCCAAGATAATCTAGGTGAAGCCGCAATATTGGTCGAGAACGCAGAAATCAGCTTTTTAGGGCAAAAAACAACGTTTTATTGAGAAATCAGGAATTATCGTCCGAAAAATGACGTTTTTCGTGCAAAAACAGCGTTTTTGGTGCGAAATATATGATATATGCGAGTTCACACCATATTCATCGATGATTTTCGTGTTATTAATAGTAATGCCAAGATAATCTAGTTGACGCCGCAATATTGGTCTAGAACGCCAAAATAAACGATTTTAGTGCGAAAAACAACGTTTTATTGTGAAATCAGGAATTATCGTGCGAAAAACGACGTTTTTCGTGCAAAAACAGCGTTTTTGATGCAAAATATATGATATGTGCGAGTTCACACCATATTCATCGTTGATTTTCGTGTTATTAATAGTAATGCCAAGATAATCTAGTTGACGCCGAAATATTGGTCGAGAACGCGGAAATCAGCGTTTGTAGTGCGAAAAACAACGTTTTATAGCGAAATCAGGAATTATCGTGCGAAAAACGATGTTTTTCGTGCAAAACAGCATTTTTGGTGCGAAATATATGATATATGCGAGTTCACAACATATTCATCCTTGATTTTCGTGTTATTAATAGTAATGCCAAGATAATCTAGTTGAAGCCGCAATATTGGTCGAGAACGCAGAAATCAGCTTTTTAGGGCAAAAAACAACGTTTTATTGAGAAATCAGGAATTATCGTCCGAAAAATGACGTTTTTCGTGCAAAAACAGCGTTTTTGGTGCGAAATATATGATATATGCGAGTTCACACCATATTCATCGATGATTTTCGTGTTATTAATAGTAATGCCAAGATAATCTAGTTGACGCCGCAATATTGGTCTAGAACGCCAAAATAAACGATTTTAGTGCGAAAAACAACGTTTTATTGTGAAATCAGGAATTATCGTGCGAAAAACGACGTTTGTCGTGCAAAAACAGCATTTTTGGTGCAAAAACAGCGTTTTTGGTGCGAAATATATGATATATGCGAGTTCACACCATATTCATCGTTGATTTTCGTGTTATTAATAGTAATGTTGACGCCGCAATATTGGTCGCGAACGCAGAAATCAGCGTTTTTAGTGCCAAAAACAACGTTTTATTGCGAAATCAGGAATTATCGTGCGAAAAATGACGTTTTTCGTGCAAAAACAGCGTTTTTGGTGCGAAATATATGATATATGCGAGTTCACACCATATTCATCGATGATTTTCGTGTTATTAATAGTAATGCCAAGATAATCTAGTTGACGCCGCAATATTGGTCTAGAACGCCAAAATAAACGATTTTAGTGCGAAAAACAACGTTTTATTGTGAAATCAGGAATTATCGTGCGAAAAACGACGTTTTTCGTGCAAAAACAGCATTTTTGGTGCAAAAACAGCGTTTTTGGTGCGAAATATATGATATATGCGAGTTCACACCATATTCATCGTTGATTTTCGTGTTATTAATAGTAATGCCAAGATAATCTAGTTGACGCCGCAATATTGGTCGCGAACGCAGAAATCAGCGTTTTTAGTGCCAAAAACAACGTTTTATTGCGAAATCAGGAATTATCGTGCGAAAAACGACGTTTTTCGTGCAAAAACAGCGTTGCGAAATATATGAAATTTGCGAGTTCACACCATATTCATCGTTGATTTTCGTGTTATTAATAGTGATGCCAAAATAATCAAATTGACGCCGCAATATTGGTCGAGAACGCGGAAATCAGCGTTTTTAGTGCGAAAAACAACGTTTTATTGCGAAATCAGGAATTATCGTGCAAAAAACAACGTTTTTCGTGCAAAAACAGCGTTTTTGGTGCGAAATATATGATGTGTGCGAGTTCACACCATATTCATCGTTGATTTTCGTGTTATTAATAGTAATGTTGACGCCGCAATATTGGTCGCGAACGCAGAAATCAGCGTTTTTAGTGCCAAAAACAACGTTTTATTGCGAAATCAGGAATTATCGTGCGAAAAATGACGTTTTTCGTGCAAAAACAGCGTTTTTGGTGCGAAATATATGATATATGCGAGTTCACACCATATTCATCGATGATTTTCGTGTTATTAATAGTAATGCCAAGATAATCTAGTTGACGCCGCAATATTGGTCTAGAACGCCAAAATAAACGATTTTAGTGCGAAAAACAACGTTTTATTGTGAAATCAGGAATTATCGTGCGAAAAACGACGTTTTTCGTGCAAAAACAGCATTTTTGGTGCAAAAACAGCGTTTTTGGTGCGAAATATATGATATATGCGAGTTCACACCATATTCATCGTTGATTTTCGTGTTATTAATAGTAATGCCAAGATAATCTAGTTGACGCCGCAATATTGGTCGCGAACGCAGAAATCAGCGTTTTTAGTGCCAAAAACAACGTTTTATTGCGAAATCAGGAATTATCGTGCGAAAAACGACGTTTTTCGTGCAAAAACAGCGTTGCGAAATATATGAAATTTGCGAGTTCACACCATATTCATCGTTGATTTTCGTGTTATTAATAGTGATGCCAAAATAATCAAATTGACGCCGCAATATTGGTCGAGAACGCGGAAATCAGCGTTTTTAGTGCGAAAAACAACGTTTTATTGCGAAATCAGGAATTATCGTGCAAAAAACAACGTTTTTCGTGCAAAAACAGCGTTTTTGGTGCGAAATATATGATGTGTGCGAGTTCACACCATATTCATCGTTGATTTTCGTGTTATTAATAGTAATGCCGAGATAATCTAGTTGACGCCGCAATATTGGTCGAGAACGCAGAAATCAGCGTTTTTTAGTGCGAAAAACAACGATTTATTGCGAAATCAGGAATTATCGTGCGAAAAACGACGTTTTTCGTGCAAAAACAGCATTTTTGGTGCGAAATATATGATATGTGCGAGTTCACACCATATTCATCGTTGATTTTCGTGTTATTAATAGTAATGTTGACGCCGCAATATTGGTCGCGAACGCAGAAATCAGCGTTTTTAGTGCCAAAAACAACGTTTTATTGCGAAATCAGGAATTATCGTGCGAAAAACGACGTTTTTCGTGCAAAAACAGCGTTTTTGGTGCGAAATATATGATATATGCGAGTTCACACCATATTCATCGTTGATTTTCTTGATATTAATAGTAATGCCAAGATAATCTAGTTGACGCCGCAATATTGGTCGAGAACGCGGAAATCAGCGTTTGTAGTGCGAAAAACAACGTTTTATAGCGAAATCAGGAATTATCGTGCGAAAAACGACGTTTTTCGTGCAAAAACAGCATTTTTGGTGCGAAATATATGATATATGCGAGGTCACAACATATTCATCCTTGATTTTCGTGTTATTAATAGTAATGCCAAGATAATCTAGTTGACGCCGCCATATTGGTCGAGAACGCAGAAATCAGCGTTTTTAGTGCAAAAAACAACGTTTTATTGAGAAATCAGGAATTATCGTCCGAAAAACGACGTTTTTCGTGCAAAAACAGCGATGCAAAATATATGAAATTTGCGAGTTCACACCATATTCATCGTTGATTTTCGTGTTATTAATAGTGATGCCAAAATAATCAAATTGACGCCGCAATATTGGTCGAGAACGCGGAAATCAGCGTTTTTAGTGCGAAAAGCAACGTTTTATAGCGAAATCAGGAATTATCGTGCGAAAAACGACGTTTTTCGTGCAAAAACAGCGTTTTTGGTGCGAAATATATGATATATGCGAGTTCACACCATATTCATCGTTGATTTTCTTGATATTAATAGTAATGCCAAGATAATCTAGTTGACGCCGCAATATTGGTCGAGAACGCGGAAATCAGCGTTTGTAGTGCGAAAAACAACGTTTTATAGCGAAATCAGGAATTATCGTGCGAAAAACGACGTTTTTCGTGCAAAACAGCATTTTTGGTGCGAAATATATGATATATGCGAGTTCACAACATATTCATCCTTGATTTTCGTGTTATTAATAGTAATGCCAAGATAATCTAGTTGAAGCCGCAATATTGGTCGAGAACGCAGAAATCAGCTTTTTAGGGCAAAAAACAACGTTTTATTGAGAAATCAGGAATTATCGTCCGAAAAATGACGTTTTTCGTGCAAAAACAGCGTTTTTGGTGCGAAATATATGATATATGCGAGTTCACACCATATTCATCGATGATTTTCGTGTTATTAATAGTAATGCCAAGATAATCTAGTTGACGCCGCAATATTGGTCTAGAACGCCAAAATAAACGATTTTAGTGCGAAAAACAACGTTTTATTGTGAAATCAGGAATTATCGTGCGAAAAACGACGTTTTTCGTGCAAAAACAGCGTTTTTGGTGCGAAATATATGATATATGCGAGTTCACACCATATTCATCGTTGATTTTCGTGTTATTAATAGTAATGCCAAGATAATCTAGTTGACGCCGCAATATTGGTCGCGAACGCAGAAATCAGCGTTTTTAGTGCCAAAAACAACGTTTTATTGCAAAATCAGGAATTATCGTGCGAAAAACGACGTTTTTCGTGCAAAAACAGCGTTGCGAAATATATGAAATTTGCGAGTTCACACCATATTCATCGTTGATTTTCGTGTTATTAATAGTGATGCTAAAATAATCAAATTGACGCCGCAATATTGGTCGAGAACGCGGAAATCAGCGTTTTTAGTGCGAAAAACAACGTTTTATTGCGAAATCAGGAATTATCGTGCAAAAAACAACGTTTTTCGTGCAAAAACAGCGTTTTTGGTGCGAAATATATGATGTGTGCGAGTTCACACCATATTCATCGTTGATTTTCGTGTTATTAATAGTAATGCCAAGATAATCTAGTTGACGCCGCAATATTGGTCGCGAACGCAGAAATCAGCGTTTTTAGTGCCAAAAACAACGTTTTATTGCGAAATCAGGAATTATCGTGCGAAAAACGACGTTTTTCGTGCAAAAACAGCGTTGCGAAATATATGAAATTTGCGAGTTCACACCATATTCATCGTTGATTTTCGTGTTATTAATAGTGATGCCAAAATAATCAAATTGACGCCGCAATATTGGTCGAGAACGCGGAAATCAGCGTTTTTAGTGCGAAAAACAACGTTTTATTGCGAAATCAGGAATTATCGTGCAAAAAACAACGTTTTTCGTGCAAAAACAGCGTTTTTGGTGCGAAATATATGATGTGTGCGAGTTCACACCATATTCATCGTTGATTTTCGTGTTATTAATAGTAATGCCGAGATAATCTAGTTGACGCCGCAATATTGGTCGAGAACGCAGAAATCAGCGTTTTTTAGTGCGAAAAACAACGATTTATTGCGAAATCAGGAATTATCGTGCGAAAAACGACGTTTTTCGTGCAAAAACAGCATTTTTGGTGCGAAATATATGATATGTGCGAGTTCACACCATATTCATCGTTGATTTTCGTGTTATTAATAGTAATGTTGACGCCGCAATATTGGTCGCGAACGCAGAAATCAGCGTTTTTAGTGCCAAAAACAACGTTTTATTGCGAAATCAGGAATTATCGTGCGAAAAACGACGTTTTTCGTGCAAAAACAGCGTTTTTGGTGCGAAATATATGATATATGAGAGTTCACACCATATTCATCGTTGATTTTCTTGATATTAATAGTAATGCCAAGATAATCTAGTTGACGCCGCAATATTGGTCGAGAACGCGGAAATCAGCGTTTGTAGTGCGAAAAACAACGTTTTATAGCGAAATCAGGAATTATCGTGCGAAAAACGACGTTTTTCGTGCAAAAACAGCATTTTTGGTGCGAAATATATGATATATGCGAGGTCACAACATATTCATCCTTGATTTTCGTGTTATTAATAGTAATGCCAAGATAATCTAGTTGACGCCGCCATATTGGTCAAAAACGCAGAAATCAGCGTTTTTAGTGCAAAAAACAACGTTTTATTGAGAAATCAGGAATTATCGTCCGAAAAACGACGTTTTTCGTGCAAAAACAGCGTTTGTGATGCAAAATATATGAAATTTGCGAGTTCACACCATATTCATCGTTGATTTTCGTGTTATTAATAGTGATGCCAAAATAATCAAATTGACGCCGCAATATTGGTCGAGAACGCGGAAATCAGCGTTTTTAGTGCGAAAAACAACGTTTTATTGCGAAATCAGGAATTATCGTGCAAAAAACAACGTTTTTCGTGCAAAAACAGCGTTTTTGGTGCGAAATATATGATGTGTGCGAGTTCACACCATATTCATCGTTGATTTTCGTGTTATTAATAGTAATGCCGAGATAATCTAGTTGACGCCGCAATATTGGTCGAGAACGCAGAAATCAGCGTTTTTTAGTGCGAAAAACAACGATTTATTGCGAAATCAGGAATTATCGTGCGAAAAACGACGTTTTTCGTGCAAAAACAGCATTTTTGGTGCGAAATATATGATATGTGCGAGTTCACACCATATTCATCGTTGATTTTCGTGTTATTAATAGTAATGTTGACGCCGCAATATTGGTCGCGAACGCAGAAATCAGCGTTTTTAGTGCCAAAAACAACGTTTTATTGCGAAATCAGGAATTATCGTGCGAAAAACGACGTTTTTCGTGCAAAAACAGCGTTTTTGGTGCGAAATATATGATATATGCGAGTTCACACCATATTCATCGTTGATTTTCGTGTTATTAATAGTAATGCCAAGATAATCTAGTTGACTCCGCAATATTGCTCTAGAACGCCAAAATAAACGATTTTAGTGCGAAAAACAACGTTTTATTGTGAAATCAGGAATTATCGTGCGAAAAACGACGTTTTTCGTGCAAAAACAGCGTTTTTGGTGCGAAATATATGATATATGCGAGTTCACACCATATTCATCGTTGATTTTCGTGTTATTAATAGTTATGCCAAAATAATCAAATTGACGCCGCAATATTGGTCGAGAACGCGGAAATCAGCGTTTTTAGTGCGAAAAGCAACGTTTTATAGCAAAATCAGGAATTATCGTGCGAAGAACGACGTTTTTCGTGCAAAAACAGCGTTTTTGGTGCGAAATATATGATATATGCGAGTTCACACCATATTCATCGTTGATTTTCTTGATATTAATAGTAATGCCAAGATAATCTAGTTGACGCCGCAATATTGTTCGAGAACGCAGAAATCAGCGTTTTTAGTGCAAAAAACAACGTTTTATTGAGAAATCAGGAATTATCGTCCGAAAAACGACGTTTTTCGTGCAAAAACAGCGTTTTTGGTGCGAAATATATGATATATGCGAGTTCACACCATATTCATCGTTGATTTTCGTGTTATTAATAGTAATGCCAAGATAATCTAGTTGACTCCGCAATATTGCTCTAGAACGCCAAAATAAACGATTTTAGTGCGAAAAACAACGTTTTATTGTGAAATCAGGAATTATCGTGCGAAAAACGACGTTTTTCGTGCAAAAACAGCGTTTTTGATGCCAAATATATGATATGTGCGAGTTCACACCATATTCATCGTTGATTTTAGTGTTATTAATAGTAATGCCAAGATAATCTAGTTGACGCCGCAATATTGGTCGAGAACGCCAAAATAAGCGATTTTAGTGCGAAAAACAACGTTTTATTGCGAAATCAGGATATATCGTGCGAAAAACGACGTTCTTCGTGCAAAAACAGCGTTTTTGGTGCGAAATATATGATATATGCGAGTTCACACCATATTCATCGTTGATTTTCGTGTTATTAATAGTAATGCCAAGATAATCTAGTTGACGCCGCATTATTAGACGAGAACGCCAAAATCAGTGTTTATAGAGCGAAAAACAACGTTTTATTACGAAATCAGGAATTATCGTGCGAAAAACGACGTTTTTCGTGTAAAAACAGCGTTTTTGGTGCAAAATATATGATATGTGCGAGTTCACACCATATTCATCGTTGATTTTCGTGTTATTAATAGTAATGCCAAGATAATCTAGTTGACGCCGCAATATTGGTCGAGAACGCCAAAATAAGCGATTTATAGTGCGAAAAACAACGTTTTATTGCGAAATCAGGAAATATCGTGCGAAAAACGACGTTCTTCGTGCAAAAACAGCGTTTTTGGTGCGAAATATATGATATATGCGAGTTCACACCATATTCATCGTTGATTTTCTTGATATTAATAGTAATGCCAAGATAATCTAGTTGACGCCGCAATATTGGTCGAGAACGCGGAAATCAGCGTTTGTAGTGCGAAAAACAACGTTTTATAGCGAAATCAGGAATTATCGTGCGAAAAACGACGTTTTTCGTGCAAAAACAGCATTTTTGGTGCGAAATATATGATATATGCGAGGTCACAACATATTCATCCTTGATTTTCGTGTTATTAATAGTAATGCCAAGATAATCTAGTTGACGCCGCCATATTGGTCGAGAACGCAGAAATCAGCGTTTTTAGTGCAAAAAACAACGTTTTATTGAGAAATCAGGAATTATCGTCCGAAAAACGACGTTTTTCGTGCAAAAACAGCGTTTGTGATGCAAAATATATGAAATTTGCGAGTTCACACCATATTCATCGTTGATTTTCGTGTTATTAATAGTGATGCCAAAATAATCAAATTGACGCCGCAATATTGGTCGAGAACGCGGAAATCAGCGTTTTTAGTGCGAAAAACAACGTTTTATTGCGAAATCAGGAATTATCGTGCAAAAAACAACGTTTTTCGTGCAAAAACAGCGTTTTTGGTGCGAAATATATGATGTGTGCGAGTTCACACCATATTCATCGTTGATTTTCGTGTTATTAATAGTAATGCCGAGATAATCTAGTTGACGCCGCAATATTGGTCGAGAACGCAGAAATCAGCGTTTTTAGTGCCAAAAAACAACGTTTTATTGCGAAATCAGGAATTATCGTGCGAAAAACGACGTTTTTCGTGCAAAAACAGCGTTTTTGGTGCGAAATATATGAAATTTGCGAGTTCACACCATATTCATCGTTGATTTTCGTGTTATTAATAGTGATGCAAAGATAATCAAATTGACGCCGCAATATTGGTCGAGAACGCGGAAATCAGCGTTTTTAGTGCGAAAAGCAACGTTTTATAGCGAAATCAGGAATTATCGTGCGAAAAACGACGTTTTTCGTGCAAAAACAGCGTTTTTGGTGCGAAATATATGATATATGCGAGTTCACACCATATTCATCGTTGATTTTCTTGATATTAATAGTAATGCCAAGATAATCTAGTTGACGCCGCAATATTGGTCGAGAACGCGGAAATCAGCGTTTGTAGTGCGAAAAACAACGTTTTATAGCGAAATCAGGAATTATCGTGCGAAAAACGACGTTTTTCGTGCAAAAACAGCGTTTTTGGTGCGAAATATATGATATATGCGAGTTCACACCATATTCATCGTTGATTTTCGTGTTATTAATAGTAATGCCAAGATAATCTAGTTGACTCCGCAATATTGCTCTAGAACGCCAAAATAAACGATTTTAGTGCGAAAAACAACGTTTTATTGTGAAATCAGGAATTATCGTGCGAAAAACGACGTTTTTCGTGCAAAAACAGCGTTTTTGGTGCGAAATATATGATATATGCGAGTTCACACCATATTCATCGTTGATTTTCGTGTTATTAATAGTTATGCCAAAATAATCAAATTGACGCCGCAATATTGGTCGAGAACGCGGAAATCAGCGTTTTTAGTGCGAAAAGCAACGTTTTATAGCAAAATCAGGAATTATCGTGCGAAGAACGACGTTTTTCGTGCAAAAACAGCGTTTTTGGTGCGAAATATATGATATATGCGAGTTCACACCATATTCATCGTTGATTTTCTTGATATTAATAGTAATGCCAAGATAATCTAGTTGACGCCGCAATATTGTTCGAGAACGCAGAAATCAGCGTTTTTAGTGCAAAAAACAACGTTTTATTGAGAAATCAGGAATTATCGTCCGAAAAACGACGTTTTTCGTGCAAAAACAGCGTTTTTGGTGCGAAATATATGATATATGCGAGTTCACACCATATTCATCGTTGATTTTCGTGTTATTAATAGTAATGCCAAGATAATCTAGTTGACTCCGCAATATTGCTCTAGAACGCCAAAATAAACGATTTTAGTGCGAAAAACAACGTTTTATTGTGAAATCAGGAATTATCGTGCGAAAAACGACGTTTTTCGTGCAAAAACAGCGTTTTTGATGCAAAATATATGATATGTGCGAGTTCACACCATATTCATCGTTGATTTTAGTGTTATTAATAGTAATGCCAAGATAATCTAGTTGACGCCGCAATATTGGTCGAGAACGCCAAAATAAGCGATTTTAGTGCGAAAAACAACGTTTTATTGCGAAATCAGGATATATCGTGCGAAAAACGACGTTCTTCGTGCAAAAACAGCGTTTTTGGTGCGAAATATATGATATATGCGAGTTCACACCATATTCATCGTTGATTTTCGTGTTATTAATAGTAATGCCAAGATAATCTAGTTGACGCCGCAATATTGGACGAGAACGCCAAAATCAGTGTTTTTAGAGCGAAAAACAACGTTTTATTGCGAAATCAGGAATTATCGTGCGAAAAACGACGTTTTTCGTGTAAAAACAGCGTTTTTGGTGCAAAATATATGATATGTGCGAGTTCACACCATATTCATCGTTGATTTTCGTGTTATTAATAGTAATGCCAAGATAATCTAGTTGACGCCGCAATATTGGTCGAGAACGCCAAAATAAGCGATTTATAGTGCGAAAAACAACGTTTTATTGCGAAATCAGGAAATATCGTGCGAAAAACGACGTTCTTCGTGCAAAAACAGCGTTTTTGGTGCGAAATATATGATATATGCGAGTTCACACCATATTCATCGTTGATTTTCGTGTTATTAATAGTGATGCCAAAATAATCAAATTGACGCCGCAATATTGGTCGAGAACGCGGAAATCAGCGTTTTTAGTGCGAAAAGCAACGTTTTATTGCGAAATCAGGAATTATCGTGCGAAAAACAACGTTTTTCGTGCAAAAACAGCATTTTTGGTGCGAAATATATGATATGTGCGTGTTCACACCATATTCATCGTTGATTTTCGTGTTATTAATAGTAATGCCAAGATAATCTAGTTGACGCCGCAATATTGGTCGAGAACGCAGAAATCAGCGTTTTTAGTGCGAAAAACAACGATTTATTGCGAAATCAGGAAATATCGTGCGAAAAACGACGTTTTTCGTGCAAAAACGACGTTTTTCGTGCAAAAACAGCGTTTTTGGTGCGAAATATATGATATTTCCGAGTTCACACCATATTCATCGTTGATTTCCATGTTATTAATAGTGATGCAAGGATAATCAAATTGACGCCGCAATATTGGTCGAGAACGCCAAAATCAGCGTTTTTAGTGCGAAAAACAACGTTTCATTTCGAAATCAGGAATTATCGTGCGAAAAATCAAGTTTTTCGTGCAAAAACAGCGTTTTTGGTGCGAAATATATGATATGTGCGAGCTCACACTATTCATCGTTGATTTTCATGTTATTAATAGTGATGCAAGGATAATCAAATTGACGCCGCAATATTGGTCGAGAACGCCAAAATCAGCGTTTTTAGTGCGAAAAACAACGTTTTATTGAGAAATCAGGAATTATCGTCCGAAAAACGACGTTTTTCGTGCAAAACAGCGTTTATGGTGCGAAATATATGATATGTGCGAGTTCACACCATATTCATCGTTGATTTTCGTGTTATTAATAGTAATGTCAAGATAATCAAATTGACGCCGCAATATTGGTCGAGAACGCAGAAATCAGCGTTTTTAGTGCGAAAAACAACGATTTATTGCGAAATCAGGAATTATCGTGCGAAAAACGACGTTTTTCGTGCAAAAACAGCATTTTTGGTCCCAAATATATGATATATGCGATTTCACAACATATTCATCCTTGATTTTCGTGTTATTAATAGTAATGCCAAGATAATCTAGTTGACGCCGGAATATTGGTCGAGAACGCAGAAATCAGCGTTTTTAGTGCAAAAAACAACGTTTTATTGAGAAATCAGGAATTATCGTCCGAAAAACGACGTTTTTCGTGCAAAAACAGCGTTTTTGGTGCGAAATATATGATATATGCGAGTTCACACCATATTCATCGTTGATTTTCGTGTTATTAATAGTAATGCCAAGATAATCTAGTTGACGCCGCAATATTGGTCGAGAACGCCAAAATAAACGATTTTAGTGCGAAAAACAACGTTTTATTGTGAAATCAGGAATTATCGTGCGAAAAACGACGTTTTTTGTGCAAAAACAGCATTTTTGGTGCGAAATATATGATATGTGCGAGTTCACAGCGTATTAATCGTTGATTTTCGTGTTATTAATAGTAATGCCAAGATAATCTAGTTGACGCCGCAATATTGGTCGAGAACGCCAAAATAAGCGATTTTAGTGCGAAAAACAACGTTTTATTGCGAAATCAGGAAATATCGTGCGAAAAACAACGTTCTTCGTGCAAAAACAGCGTTTTTGGTGCGAAATATATGATATTTGCGAGTTCACACCATATTCATCGTTGATTTCCATGTTATTAATAGTGATGCAAGGATAATCAAATTGACGCCGCAATATTGGTCGAGAACGCCAAAATCAGCGTTTTTAGTGCGAAAAACAACGTTTTATTTCGAAATCAGGAATTATCGTGCGAAAAATCAAGTTTTTCGTGCAAAAACAGCGTTTTTGGTGCGAAATATATGATATATGCGAGTTCCCACCATATTCATCGTTGATTTTCGTGTTATTAATAGTGATGCCAAAATAATCAAATTGACGCCGCAATATTGGTCGAGAACGCTGAAATCAGCGTTTTTAGTGTGAAAAACTACGTTTTATAGCGAAATCAGGAATTATCGTGCGAAAAACGACGTTTTTCGTGCAAAAACAGCGTTTTTGGTGCGAAATATATGATATATGCGAGTTCCCACCATATTCATCGTTGATTTTCGTGTTATTAATAGTGATGCCAAAATAATCAAATTGACGCCGCAATATTGGTCGAGAACGCGGAAATCAGCGTTTTTGGTGCGAAATATATGATATTTGCGAGTTCACACCATATTCATCGTTGATTTCCATGTTATTAATAGTGATGCAAGGATAATCAAATTGACGCCGCAATATTGGTCGAGAACGCCAAAATCAGCGTTTTTAGTGCGAAAAACAACGTTTTATTTCGAAATCAGGAATTATCGTGCGAAAAATCAA
This sequence comes from Aleochara curtula, assembly GCA_963978815.1. Classification (NCBI taxonomy): domain Eukaryota; kingdom Metazoa; phylum Arthropoda; class Insecta; order Coleoptera; family Staphylinidae; genus Aleochara; species Aleochara curtula. Next base: position 9,604,147 of record OZ022215.1, on the reverse strand, counting down.
GTTTTTCGTGCAAAAACAGCGTTTTTGGTGCGAAATATATGATATATGCGAGTTCCCACCATATTCATCGTTGATTTTCGTGTTATTAATAGTGATGCCAAAATAATCAAATTGACGCCGCAATATTGGTCGAGAACGCTGAAATCAGCGTTTTTAGTGCGAAAAACAACGTTTTATAGCAAAATCAGGAATTATCGTGCGAAAAATCAAATTTTTCGTGCAAAAACAGAGTTTTTGGTGCGAAATATATGATATGTGCGAGCTCACACTATTCATCGTTGATTTTCATGTTATTAATAGTGATGCAAGGATAATCAAATTGACGCCGCAATATTGGTCGAGAACGCCAAAATCAGCGTTTTTAGTGCGAAAAACAACGTTTTATTGAGAAATCAGGAATTATCGTCCGAAAAACGACGTTTTTCGTGCAAAACAGCGTTTATGGTGCGAAATATATGATATGTGCGAGTTCACACCATATTCATCGTTGATTTTCGTGTTATTAATAGTAATGTCAAGATAATCAAATTGACGCCGCAATATTGGTCGAGAACGCAGAAATCAGCGTTTTTAGTGCGAAAAACAACGATTTATTGCGAAATCAGGAATTATCGTGCGAAAAACGACGTTTTTCGTGCAAAAACAGCATTTTTGGTGCGAAATATATGATATATGCGAGTTCACACCATATTCATCGTTGATTTTCGTGTTGTTAATAGTAATGCCATGATAATCTAGTTGACGCCGCAATATTGGTCGAGAACGCAGAAATCAGCGTTTTTAGTGCGAAAAACAACGATTTATTGCGAAATCAGGAAATATCGTGCGAAAAACGACGTTTTTCGTGCAAAAACGACGTTTTTCGTGCAAAAACAGCGTTTTTGGTGCGAAATATATGATATTTCCGAGTTCACACCATATTCATCGTTGATTTTCGTGTTATTAATAGTGATGCAAAGATAATCAAATTGACGCCGCAATATTGGTCGAGAACGCTGAAATCAGCGTTTTTAGTGCGAAAAACAACGTTTTATAGCAAAATCAGGAATTATCGTGCGAAAAATCAAATTTTTCGTGCAAAAACAGAGTTTTTGGTGCGAAATATATGATATGTGCGAGCTCACACTATTCATCGTTGATTTTCATGTTATTAATAGTGATGCAAGGATAATCAAATTGACGCCGCAATATTGGTCGAGAACGCCAAAATCAGCGTTTTTAGTGCGAAAAACAACGTTTTATTGAGAAATCAGGAATTATCGTCCGAAAAACGACGTTTTTCGTGCAAAACAGCGTTTATGGTGCGAAATATATGATATGTGCGAGTTCACACCATATTCATCGTTGATTTTCGTGTTATTAATAGTAATGTCAAGATAATCAAATTGACGCCGCAATATTGGTCGAGAACGCAGAAATCAGCGTTTTTAGTGCGAAAAACAACGATTTATTGCGAAATCAGGAATTATCGTGCGAAAAACGACGTTTTTCGTGCAAAAACAGCATTTTTGGTCCCAAATATATGATATATGCGATTTCACAACATATTCATCCTTGATTTTCGTGTTATTAATAGTAATGCCAAGATAATCTAGTTGACGCCGGAATATTGGTCGAGAACGCAGAAATCAGCTTTTTTAGTGCAAAAAACAACGTTTTATTGAGAAATCAGGAATTATCGTCCGAAAAACGACGTTTTTCGTGCAAAAACAGCGTTTTTGGTGCGAAATATATGATATATGCGAGTTCACACCATATTCATCGTTGATTTTCGTGTTATTAATAGTAATGCCAAGATAATCTAGTTGACGCCGCAATATTGGTCGAGAACGCCAAAATAAGCGATTTTAGTGCGAAAAACAACGTTTTATTGCGAAATCAGGAAATATCGTGCGAAAAACAACGTTCTTCGTGCAAAAACAGCGTTTTTGGTGCGAAATATATGATATTTGCGAGTTCACACCATATTCATCGTTGATTTCCATGTTATTAATAGTGATGCAAGGATAATCAAATTGACGCCGCAATATTGGTCGAGAACGCCAAAATCAGCGTTTTTAGTGCGAAAAACAACGTTTTATTTCGAAATCAGGAATTATCGTGCGAAAAATCAAGTTTTTCGTGCAAAAACAGCGTTTTTGGTGCGAAATATATGATATATGCGAGTTCCCACCATATTCATCGTTGATTTTCGTGTTATTAATAGTGATGCCAAAATAATCAAATTGACGCCGCAATATTGGTCGAGAACGCTGAAATCAGCGTTTTTAGTGCGAAAAACTACGTTTTATAGCGAAATCAGGAATTATCGTGCGAAAAACGACGTTTTTCGTGCAAAAACAGCGTTTTTGGTGCGAAATATATGATATATGCGAGTTCCCACCATATTCATCGTTGATTTTCGTGTTATTAATAGTGATGCCAAAATAATCTAATTGACGCCGCAATATTGGTCGAGAACGCGGAAATCAGCGTTTTTAGTGCGAAAAGCAACGTTTTATAGCAAAATCAGGAATTATCGTGCGAAGAACGACGTTTTTCGTGCAAAAACAGCGTTTTTGGTGCGAAATATATGATATATGCGAGTTCACACCATATTCATCGTTCATTTTCGTGTTATTAATAGTAATGCCAAGATAATCTAGTTGACGCCGCAATATTGGTCGAGAACGCCAAAATAAGCGATTTTAGTGCGAAAAACAACGTTTTATTGCGAAATCAGGAAATATCGTGCGAAAAACGACGTTCTTCGTGCAAAAACAGCGTTTTTGGTGCGAATATATATGATATATGCGAGTTCACACCATATTCATCGTTGATTTTCGTGTTATTAATAGTAATGCCAAGATAATGTAGTTGACGCCGCAATATTGGTCGAGAACGCCAAAATCAGCGATTTTAGAGCGAAAAACAACGTTTTATTGCGAAATCAGGAATTATTGTTCGAAAAACGACGTTTTTCGTGCAAAAACAGCGTTTTTGGTGCGAAATATATGATATATGCGAGTTCACACCATATTCATCGTTGATTTTCGTGTTATTAATAGTAATGCCAAGATAATCTAGTTGACGCCGCAATATTGGTCGAGAACGCAGAAATCAGCGTTTTTAGTGTGAAAAACAACGTTTTATTGCGAAATCAAGAATTATCGTGCGAAAAACGACGTTTTTCGTGCAAAAACAGCGTTTTTAGTGCGAAATATATGATATTTGCTAGTTCACTTCATATTCATCGTTGATTTTCATGTTATTAATAGTGATGCAAGGATAATCAAATTGACGCCGCAATATTGGTCGAGAACGCCAAAATCAGCGTTTTTAGTGCGAAAAACAACGTTTTATTTCGAAATCAGGAATTATCGTGCGAAAAATCAAGTTTTTCGTGCAAAAACAGCGTTTTTGGTGCGAAATATATGATATATGCGAGTTCCCACCATATTCATCGTTGATTTTCGTGTTATTAATAGTGATGCCAAAATAATCAAATTGACGCCGCAATATTGGTCGAGAACGCGGAAATCAGCGTTTTTAGTGCGAAAAGCAACGTTTTATAGCAAAATCAGGAATTATCGTGCGAAGAACGACGTTTTCCGTGCAAAAACAGCGTTTTTGGTGCGAAATATATGATATATGCGAGTTCACACCATATTCATCGTTGATTTTCGTGTTATTAATAGTAATGCCAAGATAATCTAGTTGACGCCGCAATATTGGTCGAGAACGCCAAAATAAGCGATTTTAGTGCGAAAAACAACGTTTTATTGCGAAATCAGGAAATATCGTGCGAAAAACGACGTTCTTCGTGCAAAAACAGCGTTTTTGGTGCGAAATATATGATATATGCGAGTTCACACCATATTCATCGTTGATTTTCGTGTTATTAATAGTAATGCCAAGATAATCTAGTTGACGCCGCAATATTGGTCGAGAACGCCAAAATCAGCGTTTTTAGAGCGAAAAACAACGTTTTATTGCGAAATCAGGAATTATTGTTCAAAAAACGACGTTTTTCGTGCAAAAACAGCATTTTTGGTGCGAAATATATGATATGTGCGAGTTCACACCATATTCATCGTTGATTTTCGTGTTATTAATAGTAATGCCAAGATAATCTAGTTGACGCCGCAATATTGGTCGAGAACGCAGAAATCAGCGTTTTTAGTGTGAAAAACAACGTTTTATTGCGAAATCAAGAATTATCGTGCGAAAAACGACGTTTTTCGTGCAAAAACAGCGTTTTTGGTGCGAAATATATGATATTTGCGAGTTCACACCATATTCATCGTTGATTTTCATGTTATTAATAGTGATGCAAGGATAATCAAATTGACGCCGCAATATTGGTCGAGAACGCCAAAATCAGCGTTTTTAGTGCGAAAAACAACGTTTTATTTCGAAATCAGGAATTATCGTGCGAAAAATCAAGTTTTTCGTGCAAAAACAGCGTTTTTGGTGCGAAATATATGATATATGCGAGTTCCCACCATATTCATCGTTGATTTTCGTGTTATTAATAGTGATGCCAAAATAATCAAGTTGACGCCGCAATATTGGTCGAGAACGCGGAAATCAGCGTTTTTAGTGCGAAAAGCAACGTTTTATAGCAAAATCAGGAATTATCGTGCGAAGAACGACGTTTTTCGTGCAAAAACAGCGTTTTTGGTGCGAAATATATGATATATGCGAGTTCACACCATATTCATCGTTGATTTTCGTGTTATTAATAGTAATGCCAAGATAATCTAGTTGACGCCGCAATATTGGTCGAGAACGCCAAAATAAGCGATTTTAGTGCGAAAAACAACGTTTTATTGCGAAATCAGGAAATATCGTGCGAAAAACGACGTTCTTCGTGCAAAAACAGCGTTTTTGGTGCGAAATATATGATATATGCGAGTTCACACCATATTCATCGTTGATTTTCGTGTTATTAATAGTAATGCCAAGATAATCTAGTTGACGCCGCAATATTGGTCGAGAACGCCAAAATCAGCGTTTTTAGAGCAAAAAACAACGTTTTATTGCGAAATCAGGAATTATTGTTCAAAAAACGACGTTTTTCGTGCAAAAACAGCGTTTTTGGTGCGAAATATATGATATGTGCGAGTTCACACCATATTCATCGTTGATTTTCGTGTTATTAATAGTAATGCCAAGATAATGTAGTTGACGCCGCAATATTGGTCGAGAACGCCAAAATCAGCGATTTTAGAGCGAAAAACAACGTTTTATTGCGAAATCAGGAATTATTGTTCGAAAAACGACGTTTTTCGTGCAAAAACAGCGTTTTTGGTGCGAAATATATGATATATGCGAGTTCACACCATATTCATCGTTGATTTTCGTGTTATTAATAGTAATGCCAAGATAATCTAGTTGACGCCGCAATATTGGTCGAGAACGCCAAAATCAGCGTTTTTAGAGCAAAAAACAACGTTTTATTGCGAAATCAGGAATTATTGTTCAAAAAACGACGTTTTTCGTGCAAAAACAGCGTTTTTGGTGCGAAATATATGATATGTGCGAGTTCACACCATATTCATCGTTGATTTTCGTGTTATTAATAGTAATGCCAAGATAATGTAGTTGACGCCGCAATATTGGTCGAGAACGCCAAAATCAGCGATTTTAGAGCGAAAAACAACGTTTTATTGCGAAATCAGGAATTATTGTTCGAAAAACGACGTTTTTCGTGCAAAAACAGCGTTTTTGGTGCGAAATATATGATATATGCGAGTTCACACCATATTCATCGTTGATTTTCGTGTTATTAATAGTAATGCCAAGATAATCTAGTTGACGCCGCAATATTGGTCGAGAACGCAGAAATCAGCGTTTTTAGTGTGAAAAACAACGTTTTATTGCGAAATCAAGAATTATCGTGCGAAAAACGACGTTTTTCGTGCAAAAACAGCGTTTTTAGTGCGAAATATATGATATTTGCTAGTTCACTTCATATTCATCGTTGATTTTCATGTTATTAATAGTGATGCAAGGATAATCAAATTGACGCCGCAATATTGGTCGAGAACGCCAAAATCAGCGTTTTTAGTGCGAAAAACAACGTTTTATTTCGAAATCAGGAATTATCGTGCGAAAAATCAAGTTTTTCGTGCAAAAACAGCGTTTTTGGTGCGAAATATATGATATATGCGAGTTCCCACCATATTCATCGTTGATATTCGTGTTATTAATAGTGATGCCAAAATAATCAAATTGACGCCGCAATATTGGTCGAGAACGCGGAAATCAGCGTTTTTAGTGCGAAAAGCAACGTTTTATAGCAAAATCAGGAATTATCGTGCGAAGAACGACGTTTTTCGTGCAAAAACAGCGTTTTTGGTGCGAAATATATGATATATGCGAGTTCACACCATATTCATCGTTGATTTTCGTGTTATTAATAGTAATGCCAAGATAATCTAGTTGACGCCGCAATATTGGTCGAGAACGCCAAAATAAGCGATTTTAGTGCGAAAAACAACGTTTTATTGCGAAATCAGGAAATATCGTGCGAAAAACGACGTTCTTCGTGCAAAAACAGCGTTTTTGGTGCGAAATATATGATATATGCGAGTTCACACCATATTCATCGTTGATTTTCGTGTTATTAATAGTAATGCCAAGATAATCTAGTTGACGCCGCAATATTGGTCGAGAACGCCAAAATCAGCGTTTTTAGAGCGAAAAACAACGTTTTATTGCGAAATCAGGAATTATTGTTCAAAAAACGACGTTTTTCGTGCAAAAACAGCGTTTTTGGTGCGAAATATATGATATGTGCGAGTTCACACCATATTCATCGTTGATTTTCGTGTTATTAATAGTAATGCCAAGATAATCTAGTTGACGCCGCAATATTGGTCGAGAACGCAGAAATCAGCGTTTTTAGTGTGAAAAACAACGTTTTATTGCGAAATCAAGAATTATCGTGCGAAAAACGACGTTTTTCGTGCAAAAACAGCGTTTTTGGTGCGAAATATATGATATTTGCGAGTTCACACCATATTCATCGTTGATTTTCATGTTATTAATAGTGATGCAAGGATAATCAAATTGACGCCGCAATATTGGTCGAGAACGCCAAAATCAGCGTTTTTAGTGCGAAAAACAACGTTTTATTTCGAAATCAGGAATTATCGTGCGAAAAATCAAGTTTTTCGTGCAAAAACAGCGTTTTTGGTGCGAAATATATGATATATGCGAGTTCACACCATATTCATCGTTGATTTTCGTGTTATTAATAGTAATGCCAAGATAATCTAGTTGACGCCGCAATATTGGTCGAGAACGCCAAAATCAGCGTTTTTAGAGCGAAAAACAACGTTTTATTGCGAAATCAGGAATTATTGTTCAAAAAACGACGTTTTTCGTGCAAAAACAGCATTTTTGGTGCGAAATATATGATATGTGCGAGTTCACACCATATTCATCGTTGATTTTCGTGTTATTAATAGTAATGCCAAGATAATCTAGTTGACGCCGCAATATTGGTCGAGAACGCAGAAATCAGCGTTTTTAGTGTGAAAAACAACGTTTTATTGCGAAATCAAGAATTATCGTGCGAAAAACGACGTTTTTCGTGCAAAAACAGCGTTTTTGGTGCGAAATATATGATATTTGCGAGTTCACACCATATTCATCGTTGATTTTCATGTTATTAATAGTGATGCAAGGATAATCAAATTGACGCCGCAATATTGGTCGAGAACGCCAAAATCAGCGTTTTTAGTGCGAAAAACAACGTTTTATTTCGAAATCAGGAATTATCGTGCGAAAAATCAAGTTTTTCGTGCAAAAACAGCGTTTTTGGTGCGAAATATATGATATATGCGAGTTCCCACCATATTCATCGTTGATTTTCGTGTTATTAATAGTGATGCCAAAATAATCAAGTTGACGCCGCAATATTGGTCGAGAACGCGGAAATCAGCGTTTTTAGTGCGAAAAGCAACGTTTTATAGCAAAATCAGGAATTATCGTGCGAAGAACGACGTTTTTCGTGCAAAAACAGCGTTTTTGGTGCGAAATATATGATATATGCGAGTTCACACCATATTCATCGTTGATTTTCGTGTTATTAATAGTAATGCCAAGATAATCTAGTTGACGCCGCAATATTGGTCGAGAACGCCAAAATAAGCGATTTTAGTGCGAAAAACAACGTTTTATTGCGAAATCAGGAAATATCGTGCGAAAAACGACGTTCTTCGTGCAAAAACAGCGTTTTTGGTGCGAAATATATGATATATGCGAGTTCACACCATATTCATCGTTGATTTTCGTGTTATTAATAGTAATGCCAAGATAATCTAGTTGACGCCGCAATATTGGTCGAGAACGCCAAAATCAGCGTTTTTAGAGCAAAAAACAACGTTTTATTGCGAAATCAGGAATTATTGTTCAAAAAACGACGTTTTTCGTGCAAAAACAGCGTTTTTGGTGCGAAATATATGATATGTGCGAGTTCACACCATATTCATCGTTGATTTTCGTGTTATTAATAGTAATGCCAAGATAATGTAGTTGACGCCGCAATATTGGTCGAGAACGCCAAAATCAGCGATTTTAGAGCGAAAAACAACGTTTTATTGCGAAATCAGGAATTATTGTTCGAAAAACGACGTTTTTCGTGCAAAAACAGCGTTTTTGGTGCGAAATATATGATATATGCGAGTTCACACCATATTCATCGTTGATTTTCGTGTTATTAATAGTAATGCCAAGATAATCTAGTTGACGCCGCAATATTGGTCGAGAACGCCAAAATCAGCGTTTTTAGAGCAAAAAACAACGTTTTATTGCGAAATCAGGAATTATTGTTCAAAAAACGACGTTTTTCGTGCAAAAACAGCGTTTTTGGTGCGAAATATATGATATGTGCGAGTTCACACCATATTCATCGTTGATTTTCGTGTTATTAATAGTAATGCCAAGATAATGTAGTTGACGCCGCAATATTGGTCGAAAACGCCAAAATCAGCGATTTTAGAGCGAAAAACAACGTTTTATTGCGAAATCAGGAATTATTGTTCGAAAAACGACGTTTTTCGTGCAAAAACAGCGTTTTTGGTGCGAAATATATGATATATGCGAGTTCACACCATATTCATCGTTGATTTTCGTGTTATTAATAGTAATGCCAAGATAATCTAGTTGACGCCGCAATATTGGTCGAGAACGCAGAAATCAGCGTTTTTAGTGTGAAAAACAACGTTTTATTGCGAAATCAAGAATTATCGTGCGAAAAACGACGTTTTTCGTGCAAAAACAGCGTTTTTAGTGCGAAATATATGATATTTGCTAGTTCACTTCATATTCATCGTTGATTTTCATGTTATTAATAGTGATGCAAGGATAATCAAATTGACGCCGCAATATTGGTCGAGAACGCCAAAATCAGCGTTTTTAGTGCGAAAAACAACGTTTTATTTCGAAATCAGGAATTATCGTGCGAAAAATCAAGTTTTTCGTGCAAAAACAGCGTTTTTGGTGCGAAATATATGATATATGCGAGTTCCCACCATATTCATCGTTGATATTCGTGTTATTAATAGTGATGCCAAAATAATCAAATTGACGCCGCAATATTGGTCGAGAACGCGGAAATCAGCGTTTTTAGTGCGAAAAGCAACGTTTTATAGCAAAATCAGGAAATATCGTGCGAAAAACGACGTTCTTCGTGCAAAAACAGCGTTTTTGGTGCGAAATATATGATATATGCGAGTTCACACCATATTCATCGTTGATTTTCGTGTTATTAATAGTAATGCCAAGATAATCTAGTTGACGCCGCAATATTGGTCGAGAACGCCAAAATCAGCGTTTTTAGAGCGAAAAACAACGTTTTATTGCGAAATCAGGAATTATTGTTCAAAAAACGACGTTTTTCGTGCAAAAACAGCGTTTTTGGTGCGAAATATATGATATGTGCGAGTTCACACCATATTCATCGTTGATTTTCGTGTTATTAATAGTAATGCCAAGATAATCTAGTTGACGCCGCAATATTGGTCGAGAACGCAGAAATCAGCGTTTTTAGTGTGAAAAACAACGTTTTATTGCGAAATCAAGAATTATCGTGCGAAAAACGACGTTTTTCGTGCAAAAACAGCGTTTTTGGTGCGCAAAAATTTTATAGCAAAATCAGGAATTATCGTGCGAAGAACGACGTTTTTCGTGCAAAAACAGCGTTTTTGGTGCGAAATATATGATATGTGCGAGTTCACACCATATTCATCGTTGATTTTCGTGTTATTAATAGTGATGCAAAGATAATCAAATTGACGCCGCAATATTGGTCGAGAACGCTGAAATCAGCGTTTTTAGTGCGAAAAACTACGTTTTATAGCGAAATCAGGAATTATCGTGCGAAAAACGACGTTTTTCGTGCAAAAACAGCGTTTTTGGTGCGAAATATATGATATATGCGAGTTCCCACCATATTCATCGTTGATTTTCGTGTTATTAATAGTGATGCCAAAATAATCAAATTGACGCCGCAATATTGGTCGAGAACGGGGAAATCAGCGTTTTTAGTGCGAAAAGCAACGTCTTATAGTAAAATCAGGAATTATCGTGCGAAGAACGACGTTTTTCGTGCAAAAACAGCGTTTTTGGTGCGAAATATATGATATATGCGAGTTCCCACCATATTCATCGTTGATTTTCGTGTTATTAATAGTGATGCCAAAATAATCAAATTGACGCCGCAATATTGGTCGAGAACGCGGAAATCAGCGTTTATAGTGCGAAAAGCAACGTTTTATAGCAAAATCAGGAATTATCGTGCGAAGAACGACGTTTTTCGTGCAAAAACAGCGTTTTTGGTGCGAAATATATGATATGTGCGAGTTCACACCATATTCATCGTTGATTTTCGTGTTATTAATAGTGATGCAAAGATAATCAAATTGACGCCGCAATATTGGTCAAGAACGCTGAAATCAGCGTTTTTAGTGCGAAAAACTACGTTTTATAGCGAAATCAGGAATTATCGTGCGAAAAACGACGTTTTTCGTGCAAAAACAGCGTTTTTGGTGCGAAATATATGATATTTGCGAGTTCACACCATATTCATCGTTGATTTTCATGTTATTAATAGTGATGCAAGGATAATCAAATTGACGCCGCAATATTGGTCGAGAACGCCAAAATCAGCGTTTTTAGTGCGAAAAACAACGTTTTATTTCGAAATCAGGAATTATCGTGCGAAAAATCAAGTTTTTCGTGCAAAAACAGCGTTTTTGGTGTGAAATATATGATATATGCGAGTTCCCACCATATTCATCGTTGATTTTCGTGTTATTAATAGTAATGCCAAGATAATCTAGTTGACGCCGCAATATTGGTCGAGAACGCAGAAATCAGCGTTTTTAGTGTGAAAAACAACGTTTTATTGCGAAATCAAGAATTATCGTGCGAAAAACGACGTTTTTCGTGCAAAAACAGCGTTTTTGGTGCGAAATATATGATTTTTGCGAGTTCACACCATATTCATCGTTGATTTTCATGTTATTAATAGTGATGCAAGGATAATCAAATTGACGCCGCAATATTGGTCGAGAACGCCAAAATCAGCGTTTTTAGTGCGAAAAACAACGTTTTATTTCGAAATCAGGAATTATCGTGCGAAAAATCAAGTTTTTCGTGCAAAAACAGCGTTTTTGGTGCGAAATATATGATATATGCGAGTTCCCACCATATTCATCGTTGATTTTCGTGTTATTAATAGTGATGCCAAAATAATCAAATTGACGCCGCAATATTGGTCGAGAACGCGGAAATCAGCGTTTTTAGTGCGAAAAGCAACGTTTTATAGCAAAATCAGGAATTATCGTGCGAAGAACGACGTTTTTCGTGCAAAAACAGCGTTTTTGGTGCGAAATATATGATATATGCGAGTTCACACCATATTCATCGTTGATTTTCGTGTTATTAATAGTAATGCCAAGATAATCTAGTTGACGCTGCAACATTGGTCGAGAACGCCAAAATCAGCGTTTTTAGAGCAAAAAACAACGTTTTATTGCGAAATCAGGAATTATTGTTCAAAAAACGACGTTTTTCGTGCAAAAACAGCGTTTTTGGTGCGAAATATATGATATGTGCGAGTTCACACCATATTCATCGTTGATTTTCGTGTTATTAATAGTAATGCCAAGATAATCTAGTTGACGCCGCAATATTGGTCGAGAGCGCAGAAATCAGCGTTTTTAGTGTGAAAAACAACGTTTTATTGCAAAATCAAGAATTATCGTGCGAAAAACGACATTTTTCGTGCAAAAACAGCGTTTTTGGTGCGAAATATATGATATTTACGAGTTCACACCATATTCATCGTTGATTTTCATGTTATTAATAGTGATGCAAGGATAATCAAATTGACGCCGCAATATTGGTCGAGAACGCCAAAATCAGCGTTTTTAGTGCGAAAAACAACGTTTTATTTCGAAATCAGGAATTATCGTGCGAAAAATCAAGTTTTTCGTGCAAAAACAGCGTTTTTGGTGCGAAATATATGATATATGCGAGTTCCCACCATATTCATCGTTGATTTTCGTGTTATTAATAGTGATGCCAAAATAATCAAATTGACGCCGCAATATTGGTCGAGAACGCGGAAATCAGCGTTTATAGTGCGAAAAGCAACGTTTTATAACAAAATCAGGAATTATCGTGCGAAGAACGACGTTTTTCGTGCAAAAACAGCGTTTTTGGTGCGAAATATATGATATGTGCGAGTTCACACCATATTCATCGTTGATTTTCGTGTTATTAATAGTGATGCAAAGATAATCAAATTGACGCCGCAATATTGGTCGAGAACGCTGAAATCAGCGTTTTTAGTGCGAAAAACTATGTTTTATAGCGAAATCAGGAATTATCGTGCGAAAAACGACGTTTTTCGTGCAAAAACAGCGTTTTTGGTGCGAAATATATGATATATGCGAGTTCCCACCATATTCATCGTTGATTTTCATGTTATTAATTGTGATGCCAAAATAATCAAATTGACGCCGCAATATTGGTCGAGAACGGGGAAATCAGCGTTTTTAGTGCGAAAAGCAACGTCTTATAGTAAAATCAGGAATTATCGTGCGAAAAACGACGTTTTTCGTGCAAAAACAGCGTTTTTGGTGCGAAATATATGATATTTGCGAGTTCACACCATATTCATCGTTGATTTTCATGTTATTAATAGTGATGCAAGGATAATCAAATTGACGCCGCAATATTGGTCGAGAACGCCAAAATCAGCGTTTTTAGTGCGAAAAACAACGTTTTATTTAGAAATCAGGAATTATCGTGCGAAAAATCAAGTTTTTCGTGCAAAAACAGCGTTTTTGGTGTGAAATATATGATATATGCGAGTTCCCACCATATTCATCGTTGATTTTCGTGTTATTAATAGTAATGCCAAGATAATCTAGTTGACGCCGCAATATTGGTCGAGAACGCAGAAATCAGCGTTTTTAGTGTGAAAAACAACGTTTTATTGCGAAATCAAGAATTATCGTGCGAAAAACGACGTTTTTCGTGCAAAAACAGCGTTTTTGGTGCGAAATATATGATATTTGCGAGTTCACACCATATTCATCGTTGATTTTCATGTTACTAATAGTGATGCAAGGATAATCAAATTGACGCCGCAATATTGGTCGAGAACGCCAAAATCAGCGTTTTTAGTGCGAAAAACAACGTTTTATTTCGAAATCAGGAATTATCGTGCGAAAAATCAAGTTTTTCGTGCAAAAACAGCGTTTTTGGTGCGAAATATATGATATATGCGAGTTCCCACCATATTCATCGTTGATTTTCGTGTTATTAATAGTGATGCCAAAATAATCAAATTGACGCCGCAATATTGGTCGAGAACGCGGAAATCAGCGTTTTTAGTGCGAAAAGCAACGTTTTATAGCAAAATCAGGAATTATCGTGCGAAGAACGACGTTTTTCGTGCAAAAACAGCGTTTTTGGTGCGAAATATATGATATATGCGAGTTCACACCATATTCATCGTTGATTTTCGTGTTATTAATAGTAATGCCAAGATAATCTAGTTGACGCCGCAATATTGGTCGAGAACGCCAAAATAAGCGATTTTAGTGTAAAAAACAACGTTTTATTGCGAAATCAGGAAATATCGTGCGAAAAACGACGTTCTTCGTGCAAAAACAGCGTTTTTGGTGCGAAATATATGATATATGCGAGTTCACACCATATTCATCGTTGATTTTCGTGTTATTAATAGTAATGCCAAGATAATCTAGTTGACGCTGCAATATTGGTCGAGAACGCCAAAATCAGCGTTTTTAGAGCAAAAAACAACGTTTTATTGCGAAATCAGGAATTATTGTTCAAAAAACGACGTTTTTCGTGCAAAAACAGCGTTTTTGGTGCGAAATATATGATATGTGCGAGTTCACACCATATTCATCGTTGATTTTCGTGTTATTAATAGTAATGCCAAGATAATCTAGTTGACGCCGCAATATTGGTCGAGAACGCAGAAATCAGCGTTTTTAGTGTGAAAAACAACGTTTTATTGCGAAATCAGGAATTATTGTTCAAAAAACGACGTTTTTCGTGCAAAAACAGCGTTTTTGGTGCGAAATATATGATATGTGCGAGTTCACACCATATTCATCGTTGATTTTCGTGTTATTAATAGTAATGCCAAGATAATCTAGTTGACGCCGCAATATTGGTCGAGAACGCAGAAATCAGCGTTTTTAGTGTGAAAAACAACGTTTTATTGCAAAATCAAGAATTATCGTGCGAAAAACGACGTTTTTCGTGCAAAAACAGCGTTTTTGGTGCGAAATATATGATATATGCGAGTTCACACCATATTCATCGTTGATTTTCGTGTTATTAATAGTAATGCCAAGATAATCTAGTTGACGCCGCAATATTGGTCGAGAACGCCAAAATCAGCGTTTTTAGAGCAAAAAACAACGTTTTATTGCGAAATCAGGAATTATTGTTCAAAAAACGACGTTTTTCGTGCAAAAACAGCGTTTTTGGTGCGAAATATATGATATGTGCGAGTTCACACCATATTCATCGTTGATTTTCGTGTTATTAATAGTAATGCCAAGATAATCTAGTTGACGCCGCAATATTGGTCGAGAACGCAGAAATCAGCGTTTTTAGTGTGAAATAACAACGTTTTATTGCAAAATCAGGAATTATCGTGCGAAAAACGACGTTTTTCGTGCAAAAACAGCGTTTTTGGTGCGAAATATATGATATTTGCGAGTTCACACCATATTCATCGTTGATTTTCATGTTATTAATAGTGATGCAAGGATAATCAAATTGACGCCGCAATATTGGTCGAGAACGCCAAAATCAGCGTTTTTAGTGCGAAAAACAACGTTTTATTTCGAAATCAGGAATTATCGTGCGAAAAATCAAGTTTTTCGTGCAAAAACAGCGTTTTTGGTGTGAAATATATGATATATGCGAGTTCCCACCATATTCATCGTTGATTTTCGTGTTATTAATAGTAATGCCAAGATAATCTAGTTGACGCCGCAATATTGGTCGAGAACGCAGAAATCAGCGTTTTTAGTGTGAAAAACAACGTTTTATTGCGAAATCAAGAATTATCGTGCGAAAAACGACGTTTTTCGTGCAAAAACAGCGTTTTTGGTGCGAAATATATGATATTTGCGAGTTCACACCATATTCATCGTTGATTTTCATGTTACTAATAGTGATGCAAGGATAATCAAATTGACGCCGCAATATTGGTCGAGAACGCCAAAATCAGCGTTTTTAGTGCGAAAAACAACGTTTTATTTCGAAATCAGGAATTATCGTGCGAAAAATCAAGTTTTTCGTGCAAAAACAGCGTTTTTGGTGCGAAATATATGATATATGCGAGTTCCCACCATATTCATCGTTGATTTTCGTGTTATTAATAGTGATGCCAAAATAATCAAATTGACGCCGCAATATTGGTCGAGAACGCGGAAATCAGCGTTTTTAGTGCGAAAAGCAACGTTTTATAGCAAAATCAGGAATTATCGTGCGAAGAACGACGTTTTTCGTGCAAAAACAGCGTTTTTGGTGCGAAATATATGATATATGCGAGTTCACACCATATTCATCGTTGATTTTCGTGTTATTAATAGTAATGCCAAGATAATCTAGTTGACGCCGCAATATTGGTCGAGAACGCCAAAATAAGCGATTTTAGTGTAAAAAACAACGTTTTATTGCGAAATCAGGAAATATCGTGCGAAAAACGACGTTCTTCGTGCAAAAACAGCGTTTTTGGTGCGAAATATATGATATATGCGAGTTCACACCATATTCATCGTTGATTTTCGTGTTATTAATAGTAATGCCAAGATAATCTAGTTGACGCTGCAATATTGGTCGAGAACGCCAAAATCAGCGTTTTTAGAGCAAAAAACAACGTTTTATTGCGAAATCAGGAATTATTGTTCAAAAAACGACGTTTTTCGTGCAAAAACAGCGTTTTTGGTGCGAAATATATGATATGTGCGAGTTCACACCATATTCATCGTTGATTTTCGTGTTATTAATAGTAATGCCAAGATAATCTAGTTGACGCCGCAATATTGGTCGAGAACGCAGAAATCAGCGTTTTTAGTGTGAAAAACAACGTTTTATTGCGAAATCAGGAATTATTGTTCAAAAAACGACGTTTTTCGTGCAAAAACAGCGTTTTTGGTGCGAAATATATGATATGTGCGAGTTCACACCATATTCATCGTTGATTTTCGTGTTATTAATAGTAATGCCAAAATAATCTAGTTGACGCCGCAATATTGGTCGAGAACGCAGAAATCAGCGTTTTTAGTGTGAAAAACAACGTTTTATTGCAAAATCAAGAATTATCGTGCGAAAAACGACGTTTTTCGTGCAAAAACAGCGTTTTTGGTGCGAAATATATGATATATGCGAGTTCACACCATATTCATCGTTGATTTTCGTGTTATTAATAGTAATGCCAAGATAATCTAGTTGACGCCGCAATATTGGTCGAGAACGCCAAAATCAGCGTTTTTAGAGCAAAAAACAACGTTTTATTGCGAAATCAGGAATTATTGTTCAAAAAACGACGTTTTTCGTGCAAAAACAGCGTTTTTGGTGCGAAATATATGATATGTGCGAGTTCACACCATATTCATCGTTGATTTTCGTGTTATTAATAGTAATGCCAAGATAATCTAGTTGACGCCGCAATATTGGTCGAGAACGCAGAAATCAGCGTTTTTAGTGTGAAATAACAACGTTTTATTGCAAAATCAAGAATTATCGTGCGAAAAACGACATTTTTCGTGCAAAAACAGCGTTTTTGGTGCGAAATATATGATATTTGCGAGTTCACACCATATTCATCGTTGATTTTCATGTTATTAATAGTGATGCAAGGATAATCAAATTGACGCCGCAATATTGGTCGAGAACGCCAAAATCAGCGTTTTTAGTGCGAAAAACAACGTTTTATTTCGAAATCAGGAATTATCGTGCAAAAAATCAAGTTTTTCGTGCAAAAACAGCGTTTTTGGTGCGAAATATATGATATATGCGAGTTCCCACCATATTCATCGTTGATTTTCGTGTTATTAATAGTGATGCCAAAATAATCAAATTGACGCCGCAATATTGGTCGAGAACGCGGAAATCAGCGTTTATAGTGCGAAAAGCAACGTTTTATAGCAAAATCAGGAATTATCGTGCGAAGAACGACGTTTTTCGTGCAAAAACAGCGTTTTTGGTGCGAAATATATGATATGTGCGAGTTCACACCATATTCATCGTTGATTTTCGTGTTATTAATAGTGATGCAAAGATAATCAAATTGACGCCGCAATATTGGTCGAGAACGCTGAAATCAGCGTTTTTAGTGCGAAAAACTACGTTTTATAGCGAAATCAGGAAATATCGTGCGAAAAACGACGTTCTTCGTGCAAAAACAGCGTTTTTGGTGCGAAATATATGATATATGCGAGTTCACACCATATTCATCGTTGATTTTCGTGTTATTAATAGTAATGCCAAGATAATCTAGTTGACGCTGCAATATTGGTCGAGAACGCCAAAATCAGCGTTTTTAGAGCAAAAAACAACGTTTTATTGCGAAATCAGGAATTATTGTTCAAAAAACGACGTTTTTCGTGCAAAAACAGCGTTTTTGGTGCGAAATATATGATATGTGCGAGTTCACACCATATTCATCGTTGATTTTCGTGTTATTAATAGTAATGCCAAGATAATCTAGTTGACGCCGCAATATTGGTCGAGAACGCAGAAATCAGCGTTTTTAGTGTGAAAAACAACGTTTTATTGCGAAATCAGGAATTATTGTTCAAAAAACGACGTTTTTCGTGCAAAAACAGCGTTTTTGGTGCGAAATATATGATATGTGCGAGTTCACACCATATTCATCGTTGATTTTTGTGTTATTAATAGTAATGCCAAGATAATCTAGTTGACGCCGCAATATTGGTCGAGAACGCAGAAATCAGCGTTTTTAGTGTGAAAAACAACGTTTTATTGCAAAATCAAGAATTATCGTGCGAAAAACGACGTTTTTCGTGCAAAAACAGCGTTTTTGGTGCGAAATATATGATATATGCGAGTTCACACCATATTCATCGTTGATTTTCGTGTTATTAATAGTAATGCCAAGATAATCTAGTTGACGCCGCAATATTGGTCGAGAACGCCAAAATCAGCGTTTTTAGAGCAAAAAACAACGTTTTATTGCGAAATCAGGAATTATTGTTCAAAAAACGACGTTTTTCGTGCAAAAACAGCGTTTTTGGTGCGAAATATATGATATGTGCGAGTTCACACCATATTCATCGTTGATTTTCGTGTTATTAATAGTAATGCCAAGATAATCTAGTTGACGCCGCAATATTGGTCGAGAACGCAGAAATCAGCGTTTTTAGTGTGAAAAACAACGTTTTATTGCAAAATCAAGAATTATCGTGCGAAAAACGACATTTTTCGTGCAAAAACAGCGTTTTTGGTGCGAAATATATGATATTTGCGAGTTCACACCATATTCATCGTTGATTTTCATGTTATTAATAGTGATGCAAGGATAATCAAATTGACGCCGCAATATTGGTCGAGAACGCCAAAATCAGCGTTTTTAGTGCGAAAAACAACGTTTTATTTCGAAATCAGGAATTATCGTGCGAAAAATCAAGTTTTTCGTGCAAAAACAGCGTTTTTGGTGCGAAATATATGATATATGCGAGTTCCCACCATATTCATCGTTGGTTTTCGTGTTATTAATAGTGATGCCAAAATAATCAAATTGACGCCGCAATATTGGTCGAGAACGCGGAAATCAGCGTTTATAGTGCGAAAAGCAACGTTTTATAGCAAAATCAGGAATTATCGTGCGAAGAACGACGTTTTTCGTGCAAAAACAGCGTTTTTGGTGCGAAATATATGATATGTGCGAGTTCACACCATATTCATCGTTGATTTTCGTGTTATTAATAGTGATGCAAAGATAATCAAATTGACGCCGCAATATTGGTCGAGAACGCTGAAATCAGCGTTTTTAGTGCGAAAAACTACGTTTTATAGCGAAATCAGGAATTATCGTGCGAAAAACGACGTTTTTCGTGCAAAAACAGCGTTTTTGGTGCGAAATATATGATATATGCGAGTTCCCACCATATTCATCGTTGATTTTCGTGTTATTAATAGTAATGCCAAGATAATCTAGTTGACGCCGCAATATTGGTCGAGAACGCAGAAATCAGCGTTTTTAGTGCGAAAAACAACGTTTTATTTCGAAATCAGGAATTATCGTGCGAAAAATCAAGTTTTTCGTGCAAAAACAGCGTTTTTGGTGCGAAATATATGATATGTGCGAGTTCACACCATATTCATCGTTGATTTTCGTGTTATTAATAGTAATGCCAAGATAATCTAGTTGACGCCGCAATATTGGTCGAGAACGCCAAAATAAGCGATTTTAGTGCGAAAAACAACGTTTTATTGCGAAATCAGAAAATATCATGCGAAAAACGACGTTCTTCGTGCAAAGACAGCGTTTTTGGTGCGAAATATATGATATATGCGAGTTCACACCATATTCATCGTTGATTTTCGTGTTATTAATAGTAATGCCAAGATAATCTAGTTGACGCCGCAATATTGGTCGAGAACGCAGAAATCAGCGTTTTTAGTGTGAAAAACAACGTTTTATTGCAAAATCAAGAATTATCGTGCGAAAAACGACGTTTTTCGTGCAAAAACAGCGTTTTTGGTGCGAAATATATGATATTTGCGAGTTCACACCATATTCATCGTTGATTTTGATGTTATTAATAGTGATGCAAGGATAATCAAATTGACGCCGCAATATTGGTCGAGAACGCCAAAATCAGCGTTTTTAGTGCGAAAAACAACGTTTTATTTCGAAATCAGGAATTATCGTGCGAAAAATCAAGTTTTTCGTGCAAAAACAGCGTTTTTGGTGCGAAATATATGATATATGCGAGTTCACACCATATTCATCGTTGATTTTCGTGTTATTAATAGTAATGCCAAGATAATCTAGTTGACGCCGCAATATTGGTCGAGAACGCCAAAATAAGCGATTTTAGTGCGAAAAGCAACGTTTTATTGCGAAATCAGGAAATATCATGCGAAAAACGACGTTTTTCGTGCAAAAACAGCGTTTTTGGTGCGAAATATATGATATTTGCGAGTTCACACCATATTCATCGTTGATTTTGATGTTATTAATAGTGATGCAAGGATAATTAAATTGACGCCGCAATATTGGTCGAGAACGCCAAAATCAGCGTTTTTAGTGCGAAAAACAACGTTTTATTTCGAAATCAGGAATTATCGTGCGAAAAATCAAGTTTTTCGTGCAAAAACAGCGTTTTTGGTGCGAAATATATGATATATGCGAGTTCCCACCATATTCATCGTTGATTTTCGTGTTATTAATAGTAATGCCAAGATAATCTAGTTGACGCCGCAATATTGGTCGAGAACGCAGAAATCAGCGTTTTTAGTGTGAAAAACAACGTTTTATTACGAAATCAAGAATTATCGTGCGAAAAACGACGTTTTTCGTGCAAAAACAGCGTTTTTGGTGCGAAATATATGATATTTGCGAGTTCACACCATATTCATCGTTGATTTTCATGTTATTAATAGTGATGCAAGGATAATCAAATTGACGCCGCAATATTGGTCGAGAACGCCAAAATCAGCGTTTTTAGTGCGAAAAACAACGTTTTATTTCGAAATCAGGAATTATCGTGCGAAAAATCAAGTTTTTCGTGCAAAAACAGCGTTTTTGGTGCGAAATATATGATATATGCGAGTTCCCACCATATTCATCGTTGATTTTCGTGTTATTAATAGTGATGCCAAAATAATCAAATTGACGCCGCAATATTGGTCGAGAACGCGGAAATCAGCGTTTTTAGTGCGAAAAGCAACGTTTTATAGCAAAATCAGGAATTATCGTGCGAAGAACGACGTTTTTCGTGCAAAAACAGCGTTTTTGGTGCGAAATATATGATATATGCGAGTTCACACCATATTCATCGTTGATTTTCGTGTTATTAATAGTAATGCCAAGATAATCTAGTTGACGCCGCAATATTGGTCGAGAACGCCAAAATAAGCGATTTTAGTGCGAAAAACAACGTTTTATTGCGAAATCAGGAAATATCATGCGAAAAACGACGTTCTTCGTGCAAAGACAGCGTTTTTGGTGCGAAATATATGATATATGCGAGTTCACACCATATTCATCGTTGATTTTCGTGTTATTAATAGTAATGCCAAGATAATCTAGTTGACGCCGCAATATTGGTCGAGAACGCAGAAATCAGCGTTTTTAGTGTGAAAAACAACGTTTTATTGCAAAATCAAGAATTATCGTGCGAAAAACGACGTTTTTCGTGCAAAAACAGCGTTTTTGGTGCGAAATATATGATATTTGCGAGTTCACACCATATTCATCGTTGATTTTGATGTTATTAATAGTGATGCAAGGATAATCAAATTGACGCCGCAATATTGGTCGAGAACGCCAAAATCAGCGTTTTTAGTGCGAAAAACAACGTTTTATTTCGAAATCAGGAATTATCGTGCGAAAAATCAAGTTTTTCGTGCAAAAACAGCGTTTTTGGTGCGAAATATATGATATATGCGAGTTCACACCATATTCATCGTTGATTTTCGTGTTATTAATAGTAATGCCAAGATAATCTAGTTGACGCCGCAATATTGGTCGAGAACGCCAAAATAAGCGATTTTAGTGCGAAAAACAACGTTTTATTGCGAAATCAGGAAATATCGTGCGAAAAACGACGTTCTTCGTGCAAAAACAGCGTTTTTGGTGCGAATATATATGATATATGCGAGTTCACACCATATTCATCGTTGATTTTCGTGTTATTAATAGTAATGCCAAGATAATGTAGTTGACGCCGCAATATTGGTCGAGAACGCCAAAATCAGCGATTTTAGAGCGAAAAACAACGTTTTATTGCGGAATCAGGAATTATTGTTCGAAAAACGACGTTTTTCGTGCAAAAACAGCGTTTTTGGTGCGAAATATATGATATATGCGAGTTCACACCATATTCATCGTTGATTTTCGTGTTATTAATAGTAATGCCAAGATAATCTAGTTGACGCCGCAATATTGGTCGAGAACGCAGAAATCAGCGTTTTTAGTGTGAAAAACAACGTTTTATTGCGAAATCAAGAATTATCGTGCAAAAAACGACGTTTTTCGTGCAAAAACAGCGTTTTTAGTGCGAAATATATGATATTTGCTAGTTCACTTCATATTCATCGTTGATTTTCATGTTATTAATAGTGATGCAAGGATAATCAAATTGACGCCGCAATATTGGTCGAGAACGCCAAAATCAGCGTTTTTAGTGCGAAAAACAACGTTTTATTTCGAAATCAGGAATTATCGTGCGAAAAATCAAGTTTTTCGTGCAAAAACAGCGTTTTTGGTGCGAAATATATGATATATGCGAGTTCCCACCATATTCATCGTTGATTTTCGTGTTATTAATAGTGATGCCAAAATAATCAAATTGACGCCGCAATATTGGTCGAGAACGCGGAAATCAGCGTTTTTAGTGCGAAAAGCAACGTTTTATAGCAAAATCAGGAATTATCGTGCGAAGAACGACGTTTTCCGTGCAAAAACAGCGTTTTTGGTGCGAAATATATGATATATGCGAGTTCACACCATATTCATCGTTGATTTTCGTGTTATTAATAGTAATGCCAAGATAATCTAGTTGACGCCGCAATATTGGTCGAGAACGCCAAAATAAGCGATTTTAGTGCGAAAAACAACGTTTTATTGCGAAATCAGGAAATATCGTGCGAAAAACGACGTTCTTCGTGCAAAAACAGCGTTTTTGGTGCGAAATATATGATATATGCGAGTTCACACCATATTCATCGTTGATTTTCGTGTTATTAATAGTAATGCCAAGATAATCTAGTTGACGCCGCAATATTGGTCGAGAACGCCAAAATCAGCGTTTTTAGAGCGAAAAACAACGTTTTATTGCGAAATCAGGAATTATTGTTCAAAAAACGACGTTTTTCGTGCAAAAACAGCATTTTTGGTGCGAAATATATGATATTTGCGAGTTCACACCATATTCATCGTTGATTTTCATGTTATTAATAGTAATGCCAAGATAATCTAGTTGACGCCGCAATATTGGTCGAGAACGCAGAAATCAGCGTTTTTAGTGTGAAAAACAACGTTTTATTGCGAAATCAAGAATTATCGTGCGAAAAACGACGTTTTTCGTGCAAAAACAGCGTTTTTGGTGCGAAATATATGATATTTGCGAGTTCACACCATATTCATCGTTGATTTTCATGTTATTAATAGTGATGCAAGGATAATCAAATTGACGCCGCAATATTGGTCGAGAACGCCAAAATCAGCGTTTTTAGTGCGAAAAACAACGTTTTATTTCGAAATCAGGAATTATCGTGCGAAAAATCAAGTTTTTCGTGCAAAAACAGCGTTTTTGGTGCGAAATATATGATATATGCGAGTTCCCACCATATTCATCGTTGATTTTCGTGTTATTAATAGTGATGCCAAAATAATCAAGTTGACGCCGCAATATTGTTCGAGAACGCGGAAATCAGCGTTTTTAGTGCGAAAAGCAACGTTTTATAGCAAAATCAGGAATTATCGTGCGAAGAACGACGTTTTTCGTGCAAAAACAGCGTTTTTGGTGCGAAATATATGATATATGCGAGTTCACACCATATTCATCGTTGATTTTCGTGTTATTAATAGTAATGCCAAGATAATCTAGTTGACGCCGCAATATTGGTCGAGAACGCCAAAATAAGCGATTTTAGTGCGAAAAACAACGTTTTATTGCGAAATCAGGAAATATCGTGCGAAAAACGACGTTCTTCGTGCAAAAACAGCGTTTTTGGTGCGAAATATATGATATATGCGAGTTCACACCATATTCATCGTTGATTTTCGTGTTATTAATAGTAATGCCAAGATAATCTAGTTGACGCCGCAATATTGGTCGAGAACGCCAAAATCAGCGTTTTTAGAGCAAAAAACAACGTTTTATTGCGAAATCAGGAATTATTGTTCAAAAAACGACGTTTTTCGTGCAAAAACAGCGTTTTTGGTGCGAAATATATGATATGTGCGAGTTCACACCATATTCATCGTTGATTTTCGTGTTATTAATAGTAATGCCAAGATAATGTAGTTGACGCCGCAATATTGGTCGAGAACGCCAAAATCAGCGATTTTAGAGCGAAAAACAACGTTTTATTGCGAAATCAGGAATTATTGTTCGAAAAACGACGTTTTTCGTGCAAAAACAGCGTTTTTGGTGCGAAATATATGATATATGCGAGTTCACACCATATTCATCGTTGATTTTCGTGTTATTAATAGTAATGCCAAGATAATCTAGTTGACGCCGCAATATTGGTCGAGAACGCAGAAATCAGCGTTTTTAGTGTGAAAAACAACGTTTTATTGCGAAATTAAGAATTATCGTGCGAAAAACGACGTTTTTCGTGCAAAAACAGCGTTTTTAGTGCGAAATATATGATATTTGCTAGTTCACTTCATATTCATCGTTGATTTTCATGTTATTAATAGTGATGCAAGGATAATCAAATTGACGCCGCAATATTGGTCGAGAACGCCAAAATCAGCGTTTTTAGTGCGAAAAACAACGTTTTATTTCGAAATCAGGAATTATCGTGCGAAAAATCAAGTTTTTCGTGCAAAAACAGCGTTTTTGGTGCGAAATATATGATATATGCGAGTTCCCACCATATTCATCGTTGATATTCGTGTTATTAATAGTGATGCCAAAATAATCAAATTGACGCCGCAATATTGGTCGAGAACGCGGAAATCAGCGTTTTTAGTGCGAAAAGCAACGTTTTATAGCAAAATCAGGAATTATCGTGCGAAGAACGACGTTTTTCGTGCAAAAACAGCGTTTTTGGTGCGAAATATATGATATATGCGAGTTCACACCATATTCATCGTTGATTTTCGTGTTATTAATAGTAATGCCAAGATAATCTAGTTGACGCCGCAATATTGGTCGAGAACGCCAAAATAAGCGATTTTAGTGCGAAAAACAACGTTTTATTGCGAAATCAGGAAATATCGTGCGAAAAACGACGTTCTTCGTGCAAAAACAGCGTTTTTGGTGCGAAATATATGATATATGCGAGTTCACACCATATTCATCGTTGATTTTCGTGTTATTAATAGTAATGCCAAGATAATCTAGTTGACGCCGCAATATTGGTCGAGAACGCCAAAATCAGCGTTTTTAGAGCGAAAAACAACGTTTTATTGCGAAATCAGGAATTATTGTTCAAAAAACGACGTTTTTCGTGCAAAAACAGCGTTTTTGGTGCGAAATATATGATATGTGCGAGTTCACACCATATTCATCGTTGATTTTCGTGTTATTAATAGTAATGCCAAGATAATCTAGTTGACGCCGCAATATTGGTCGAGAACGCAGAAATCAGCGTTTTTAGTGTGAAAAACAACGTTTTATTGCGAAATCAAGAATTATCGTGCGAAAAACGACGTTTTTCGTGCAAAAACAGCGTTTTTGGTGCGAAATATATGATATTTGCGAGTTCACACCATATTCATCGTTGATTTTCATGTTATTAATAGTGATGCAAGGATAATCAAATTGACGCCGCAATATTGGTCGAGAACGCCAAAATCAGCGTTTTTAGTGCGAAAAACAACGTTTTATTTCGAA
This sequence comes from Aleochara curtula, assembly GCA_963978815.1. Taxonomy (NCBI): domain Eukaryota; kingdom Metazoa; phylum Arthropoda; class Insecta; order Coleoptera; family Staphylinidae; genus Aleochara; species Aleochara curtula. The sequence continues at coordinate 9,577,829 of OZ022215.1, read as the reverse complement.
ATCAGGAATTATCGTGCGAAAAATCAAGTTTTTCGTGCAAAAACAGCGTTTTTGGTGCGAAATATATGATATATGCGAGTTCCCACCATATTCATCGTTGATTTTCGTGTTATTAATAGTGATGCCAAAATAATCAAATTGACGCCGCAATATTGGTCGAGAACGCGGAAATCAGCGTTTTTAGTGCGAAAAGCAACGTTTTATAGCAAAATCAGGAATTATCGTGCGAAGAACGACGTTTTTCGTGCAAAAACAGCGTTTTTGGTGCGAAATATATGATATATGCGAGTTCACACCATATTCATCGTTGATTTTCGTGTTATTAATAGTAATGCCAAGATAATCTAGTTGACGCCGCAATATTGGTCGAGAACGCCAAAATAAGCGATTTTAGTGCGAAAAACAACGTTTTATTGCGAAATCAGGAAATATCGTGCGAAAAACGACGTTCTTCGTGCAAAAACAGCGTTTTTGGTGCGAAATATATGATATATGCGAGTTCACACCATATTCATCGTTGATTTTCGTGTTATTAATAGTAATGCCAAGATAATCTAGTTGACGCCGCAATATTGGTCGAGAACGCCAAAATCAGCGTTTTTAGAGCAAAAAACAACGTTTTATTGCGAAATCAGGAATTATTGTTCAAAAAACGACGTTTTTCGTGCAAAAACAGCGTTTTTGGTGCGAAATATATGATATGTGCGAGTTCACACCATATTCATCGTTGATTTTCGTGTTATTAATAGTAATGCCAAGATAATCTAGTTGACGCCGCAATATTGGTCGAGAACGCAGAAATCAGCGTTTTTAGTGTGAAAAACAACGTTTTATTGCAAAATCAAGAATTATCGTGCGAAAAACGACGTTTTTCGTGCAAAAACAGCGTTTTTGGTGCGAAATATATGATATTTGCGAGTTCACACCATATTCATCGTTGATTTTCATGTTATTAATAGTGATGCAAGGATAATCAAATTGACGCCGCAATATTGGTCGAGAACGCGGAAATCAGCGTTTATAGTGCGAAAAGCAACGTTTTATAGCAAAATCAGGAATTATAGTGCGAAGAACGACGTTCTTCGTGCAAAAACAGCGTTTTTGGTGCGAAATATATGATATATGCGAGTTCACACCATATTCATCGTTGATTTTCGTGTTATTAATAGTAATGCCAAGATAATCTAGTTGACGCCGCAATATTGGTCGAGAACGCCAAAATCAGCGTTTTTAGAGCGAAAAACAACGTTTTATTGCGAAATCAGGAATTATTGTTCAAAAAACGACGTTTTTCGTGCAAAAACAGCGTTTTTGGTGCGAAATATATGATATGTGCGAGTTCACACCATATTCATCGTTGATTTTCGTGTTATTAATAGTAATGCCAAGATAATCTAGTTGACGCCGCAATATTGGTCGAGAACGCAGAAATCAGCGTTTTTAGTGTGAAAAACAACGTTTTATTGCGAAATCAAGAATTATCGTGCGAAAAACGACGTTTTTCGTGCAAAAACAGCGTTTTTGGTGCGAAATATATGATATTTGCGAGTTCACACCATATTCATCGTTGATTTTCATGTTATTAATAGTGATGCAAGGATAATCAAATTGACGCCGCAATATTGGTCGAGAACGCCAAAATCAGCGTTTTTAGTGCGAAAAACAACGTTTTATTTCGAAATCAGGAATTATCGTGCGAAAAATCAAGTTTTTCGTGCAAAAACAGCGTTTTTGGTGCGAAATATATGATATATGCGAGTTCCCACCATATTCATCGTTGATTTTCGTGTTATTAATAGTGATGCCAAAATAATCAAATTGACGCCGCAATATTGGTCGAGAACGCGGAAATCAGCGTTTTTAGTGCGAAAAGCAACGTTTTATAGCAAAATCAGGAATTATCGTGCGAAGAACGACGTTTTTCGTGCAAAAACAGCGTTTTTGGTGCGAAATATATGATATATGCGAGTTCACACCATATTCATCGTTGATTTTCGTGTTATTAATAGTAATGCCAAGATAATCTAGTTGACGCCGCAATATTGGTCGAGAACGCCAAAATAAGCGATTTTAGTGCGAAAAACAACGTTTTATTGCGAAATCAGGAAATATCGTGCGAAAAACGACGTTCTTCGTGCAAAAACAGCGTTTTTGGTGCGAAATATATGATATATGCGAGTTCACACCATATTCATCGTTGATTTTCGTGTTATTAATAGTAATGCCAAGATAATCTAGTTGACGCCGCAATATTGGTCGAGAACGCCAAAATCAGCGTTTTTAGAGCAAAAAACAACGTTTTATTGCGAAATCAGGAATTATTGTTCAAAAAACGACGTTTTTCGTGCAAAAACAGCGTTTTTGGTGCGAAATATATGATATGTGCGAGTTCACACCATATTCATCGTTGATTTTCGTGTTATTAATAGTAATGCCAAGATAATCTAGTTGACGCCGCAATATTGGTCGAGAACGCAGAAATCAGCGTTTTTAGTGTGAAAAACAACGTTTTATTGCAAAATCAAGAATTATCGTGCGAAAAACGACGTTTTTCGTGCAAAAACAGCGTTTTTGGTGCGAAATATATGATATTTGCGAGTTCACACCATATTCATCGTTGATTTTCATGTTATTAATAGTGATGCAAGGATAATCAAATTGACGCCGCAATATTGGTCGAGAACGCGGAAATCAGCGTTTATAGTGCGAAAAGCAACGTTTTATAGCAAAATCAGGAATTATAGTGCGAAGAACGACGTTTTTCGTGCAAAAACAGCGTTTTTGGTGCGAAATATATGATATGTGCGAGTTCACACCATATTCATCGTTGATTTTCGTGTTATTAATAGTGATGCAAAGATAATCAAATTGACGCCGCAATATTGGTCGAGAACGCTGAAATCAGCGTTTTTAGTGCGAAAAACTACGTTTTATAGCGAAATCAGGAATTATCGTGCGAAAAACGACGTTTTTCGTGCAAAAACAGCGTTTTTGGTGCGAAATATATGATATGTGCGAGTTCACACCATATTCATCGTTGATTTTCGTGTTATTAATAGTAATGCCAAGATAATCTAGTTGACGCCGCAATATTGGTCGAGAACGCAGAAATCAGCGTTTTTAGTGCGAAAAACAACGTTTTATTTCGAAATCAGGAATTATCGTGCGAAAAATCAAGTTTTTCGTGCAAAAACAGCGTTTTTGGTGCGAAATATATGATATATGCGAGTTCCCACCATATTCATCGTTGATTTTCGTGTTATTAATAGTGATGCCAAAATAATCAAATTGACGCCGCAATATTGGTCGAGAACGCGGAAATCAGCGTTTATAGTGCGAAAAGCAACGTTTTATAGCAAAATCAGGAATTATAGTGCGAAGAACGACGTTTTTCGTGCAAAAACAGCGTTTTTGGTGCGAAATATATGATATGTGCGAGTTCACACCATATTCATCGTTGATTTTCGTGTTATTAATAGTGATGCAAAGATAATCAAATTGACGCCGCAATATTGGTCGAGAACGCTGAAATCAGCGTTTTTAGTGCGAAAAACTACGTTTTATAGCGAAATCAGGAATTATCGTGCGAAAAACGACGTTTTTCGTGCAAAAACAGCGTTTTTGGTGCGAAATATATGATATATGCGAGTTCCCACCATATTCATCGTTGATTTTCGTGTTATTAATAGTGATGCCAAAATAATCAAATTGACGCCGCAATATTGGTCGAGAACGGGGAAATCAGCGTTTTTAGTGCGAAAAGCAACGTCTTATAGTAAAATCAGGAATTATCGTGCGAAGAACGACGTTTTTCGTGCAGAAACAGCGTTTTTGGTGCGAAATATATGATATATGCGAGTTCCCACCATATTCATCGTTGATTTTCGTGTTATTAATAGTGATGCCAAAATAATCAAATTGACGCCGCAATATTGGTCGAGAACGCGGAAATCAGCGTTTATAGTGCGAAAAGCAACGTTTTATAGCAAAATCAGGAATTATCGTGCGAAGAACGACGTTTTTCGTGCAAAAAGAGCGTTTTTGGTGCGAAATATATGATATGTGCGAGTTCACACCATATTCATCGTTGATTTTCGTGTTATTAATAGTGATGCAAAGATAATCAAATTGACGCCGCAATATTGGTCGAGAACGCTGAAATCAGCGTTTTTAGTGCGAAAAACTACGTTTTATAGCGAAATCAGGAATTATCGTGCGAAAAACGACGTTTTTCGTGCAAAAACAGCGTTTTTGGTGCGAAATATATGATATTTGCGAGTTCACACCATATTCATCGTTGATTTTCATGTTATTAATGGTGATGCAAGGATAATCAAATTGACGCCGCAATATTGGTCGAGAACGCCAAAATCAGCGTTTTTAGTGCGAAAAACAACGTTTTATTTCGAAATCAGGAATTATCGTGCGAAAAATCAAGTTTTTCGTGCAAAAACAGCGTTTTTGGTGTGAAATATATGATATATGCGAGTTCCCACCATATTCATCGTTGATTTTCGTGTTATTAATAGTAATGCCAAGATAATCTAGTTGACGCCGCAATATTGGTCGAGAACGCAGAAATCAGCGTTTTTAGTGTGAAAAACAACGTTTTATTGCGAAATCAAGAATTATCGTGCGAAAAACGACGTTTTTCGTGCAAAAACAGCGTTTTTGGTGCGAAATATATGATATTTGCGAGTTCACACTATATTCATCGTTGATTTTCATGTTATTAATAGTGATGCAAGGATAATCAAATTGACGCCGCAATATTGGTCGAGAACGCCAAAATCAGCGTTTTTAGTGCGAAAAACAACGTTTTATTTCGAAATCAGGAATTATCGTGCGAAAAATCAAGTTTTTCGTGCAAAAACAGCGTTTTTGGTGCGAAATATATGATATATGCGAGTTCCCACCATATTCATCGTTGATTTTCGTGTTATTAATAGTGATGCCAAAATAATCAAATTGACGCCGCAATATTGGTCGAGAACGCGGAAATCAGCGTTTTTAGTGCGAAAAGCAACGTTTTATAGCAAAATCAGGAATTATCGTGCGAAGAACGACGTTTTTCGTGCAAAAACAGCGTTTTTGGTGCGAAATATATGATATATGCGAGTTCACACCATATTCATCGTTGATTTTCGTGTTATTAATAGTAATGCCAAGATAATCTAGTTGACGCCGCAATATTGGTCGAGAACGCCAAAATAAGCGATTTTAGTGCGAAAAACAACGTTTTATTGCGAAATCAGGAAATATCGTGCGAAAAACGACGTTCTTCGTGCAAAAACAGCGTTTTTGGTGCGAAATATATGATATATGCGAGTTCACACCATATTCATCGTTGATTTTCGTGTTATTAATAGTAATGCCAAGATAATCTAGTTGACGCTGCAATATTGGTCGAGAACGCCAAAATCAGCGTTTTTAGAGCAAAAAACAACGTTTTATTGCGAAATCAGGAATTATTGTTCAAAAAACGACGTTTTTCGTGCAAAAACAGCGTTTTTGGTGCGAAATATATGATATGTGCGAGTTCACACCATATTCATCGTTGATTTTCGTGTTATTAATAGTAATGCCAAGATAATCTAGTTGACGCCGCAATATTGGTCGAGAACGCAGAAATCAGTGTTTTTAGTGTGAAAAACAACGTTTTATTGCGAAATCAGGAATTATTGTTCAAAAAACGACGTTTTTCGTGCAAAAACAGCGTTTTTGGTGCGAAATATATGATATGTGCGAGTTCACACCATATTCATCGTTGATTTTCGTGTTATTAATAGTAATGCCAAGATAATCTAGTTGACGCCGCAATATTGGTCGAGAACGCAGAAATCAGCGTTTTTAGTGTGAAAAACAACGTTTTATTGCAAAATCAAGAATTATCGTGCGAAAAACGACGTTTTTCGTGCAAAAACAGCGTTTTTGGTGCGAAATATATGATATATGCGAGTTCACACCATATTCATCGTTGATATTCGTGTTATTAATAGTGATGCAAAGATAATCAAATTGACGCCGCAATATTGGTCGAGAACGCTGAAATCAGCGTTTTTAGTGCGAAAAACTACGATTTATAGCGAAATCAGGAATTATCGTGCGAAGAACGACGTTTTTCGTGCAGAAACAGCGTTTTTGGTGCGAAATATATGATATATGCGAGTTCCCACCATATTCATCGTTGATTTTCGTGTTATTAATAGTGATGCCAAAATAATCAAATTGACGCCGCAATATTGGTCGAGAACGCGGAAATCAGCGTTTATAGTGCGAAAAGCAACGTTTTATAGCAAAATCAGGAATTATCGTGCGAAGAACGACGTTTTTCGTGCAAAAAGAGCGTTTTTGGTGCGAAATATATGATATGTGCGAGTTCACACCATATTCATCGTTGATTTTCGTGTTATTAATAGTGATGCAAAGATAATCAAATTGACGCCGCAATATTGGTCGAGAACGCTGAAATCAGCGTTTTTAGTGCGAAAAACTACGTTTTATAGCGAAATCAGGAATTATCGTGCGAAAAACGACGTTTTTCGTGCAAAAACAGCGTTTTTGGTGCGAAATATATGATATTTGCGAGTTCACACCATATTCATCGTTGATTTTCATGTTATTAATAGTGATGCAAGGATAATCAAATTGACGCCGCAATATTGGTCGAGAACGCCAAAATCAGCGTTTTTAGTGCGAAAAACAACGTTTTATTTCGAAATCAGGAATTATCGTGCGAAAAATCAAGTTTTTCGTGCAAAAACAGCGTTTTTGGTGTGAAATATATGATATATGCGAGTTCCCACCATATTCATCGTTGATTTTCGTGTTATTAATAGTAATGCCAAGATAATCTAGTTGACGCCGCAATATTGGTCGAGAACGCAGAAATCAGCGTTTTTAGTGTGAAAAACAACGTTTTATTGCGAAATCAAGAATTATCGTGCGAAAAACGACGTTTTTCGTGCAAAAACAGCGTTTTTGGTGCGAAATATATGATATTTGCGAGTTCACACCATATTCATCGTTGATTTTCATGTTATTAATAGTGATGCAAGGATAATCAAATTGACGCCGCAATATTGGTCGAGAACGCCAAAATCAGCGTTTTTAGTGCGAAAAACAACGTTTTATTTCGAAATCAGGAATTATCGTGCGAAAAATCAAGTTTTTCGTGCAAAAACAGCGTTTTTGGTGCGAAATATATGATATATGCGAGTTCCCACCATATTCATCGTTGATTTTCGTGTTATTAATAGTGATGCCAAAATAATCAAATTGACGCCGCAATATTGGTCGAGAACGCGGAAATCAGCGTTTTTAGTGCGAAAAGCAACGTTTTATAGCAAAATCAGGAATTATCGTGCGAAGAACGACGTTTTTCGTGCAAAAACAGCGTTTTTGGTGCGAAATATATGATATATGCGAGTTCACACCATATTCATCGTTGATTTTCGTGTTATTAATAGTAATGCCAAGATAATCTAGTTGACGCCGCAATATTGATCGAGAACGCCAAAATAAGCGATTTTAGTGCGAAAAACAACGTTTTATTGCGAAATCAGGAAATATCGTGCGAAAAACGACGTTCTTCGTGCAAAAACAGCGTTTTTGGTGCGAAATATATGATATATGCGAGTTCACACCATATTCATCGTTGATTTTCGTGTTATTAATAGTAATGCCAAGATAATCTAGTTGACGCTGCAATATTGGTCGAGAACGCCAAAATCAGCGTTTTTAGAGCAAAAAACAACGTTTTATTTCGAAATCAGGAATTATCGTGCGAAAAATCAAGTTTTTCGTGCAAAAACAGCGTTTTTGGTGCGAAATATATGATATATGCGAGTTCCCACCATATTCATCGTTGATTTTCGTGTTATTAATAGTGATGCCAAAATAATCAAATTGACGCCGCAATATTGGTCGAGAACGCGGAAATCAGCGTTTATAGTGCGAAAAGCAACGTTTTATAACAAAATCAGGAATTATCGTGCGAAGAACGACGTTTTTCGTGCAAAAACAGCGTTTTTGGTGCGAAATATATGATATGTGCGAGTTCACACCATATTCATCGTTGATTTTCGTGTTATTAATAGTGATGCAAAGATAATCAAATTGACGCCGCAATATTGGTCGAGAACGCTGAAATCAGCGTTTTTAGTGCGAAAAACTATGTTTTATAGCGAAATCAGGAATTATCGTGCGAAAAACGACGTTTTTCGTGCAAAAACAGCGTTTTTGGTGCGAAATATATGATATATGCGAGTTCCCACCATATTCATCGTTGATTTTCATGTTATTAATTGTGATGCCAAAATAATCAAATTGACGCCGCAATATTGGTCGAGAACGGGGAAATCAGCGTTTTTAGTGCGAAAAGCAACGTCTTATAGTAAAATCAGGAATTATCGTGCGAAAAACGACGTTTTTCGTGCAAAAACAGCGTTTTTGGTGCGAAATATATGATATTTGCGAGTTCACACCATATTCATCGTTGATTTTCATGTTATTAATAGTGATGCAAGGATAATCAAATTGACGCCGCAATATTGGTCGAGAACGCCAAAATCAGCGTTTTTAGTGCGAAAAACAACGTTTTATTTCGAAATCAGGAATTATCGTGCGAAAAATCAAGTTTTTCGTGCAAAAACAGCGTTTTTGGTGTGAAATATATGATATATGCGAGTTCCCACCATATTCATCGTTGATTTTCGGGTTATTAATAGTAATGCCAAGATAATCTAGTTGACGCCGCAATATTGGTCGAGAACGCAGAAATCAGCGTTTTTAGTGTGAAAAACAACGTTTTATTGCGAAATCAAGAATTATCGTGCGAAAAACGACGTTTTTCGTGCAAAAACAGCGTTTTTGGTGCGAAATATATGATATTTGCGAGTTCACACCATATTCATCGTTGATTTTCATGTTATTAATAGTGATGCAAGGATAATCAAATTGACGCCGCAATATTGGTCGAGAACGCCAAAATCAGCGTTTTTAGTGCGAAAAACAACGTTTTATTTCGAAATCAGGAATTATCGTGCGAAAAATCAAGTTTTTCGTGCAAAAACAGCGTTTTTGGTGCGAAATATATGATATATGCGAGTTCCCACCATATTCATCGTTGATTTTCGTGTTATTAATAGTGATGCCAAAATAATCAAATTGACGCCGCAATATTGGTCGAGAACGCGGAAATCAGCGTTTTTAGTGCGAAAAGCAACGTTTTATAGCAAAATCAGGAATTATCGTGCGAAGAACGACGTTTTTCGTGCAAAAACAGCGTTTTTGGTGCGAAATATATGATATATGCGAGTTCACACCATATTCATCGTTGATTTTCGTGTTATTAATAGTAATGCCAAGATAATCTAGTTGACGCCGCAATATTGGTCGAGAACGCCAAAATAAGCGATTTTAGTGTAAAAAACAACGTTTTATTGCGAAATCAGGAAATATCGTGCGAAAAACGACGTTCTTCGTGCAAAAACAGCGTTTTTGGTGCGAAATATATGATATATGCGAGTTCACACCATATTCATCGTTGATTTTCGTGTTATTAATAGTAATGCCAAGATAATCTAGTTGACGCTGCAATATTGGTCGAGAACGCCAAAATCAGCGTTTTTAGAGCAAAAAACAACGTTTTATTGCGAAATCAGGAATTATTGTTCAAAAAACGACGTTTTTCGTGCAAAAACAGCGTTTTTGGTGCGAAATATATGATATGTGCGAGTTCACACCATATTCATCGTTGATTTTCGTGTTATTAATAGTAATGCCAAGATAATCTAGTTGACGCCGCAATATTGGTCGAGAACGCAGAAATCAGCGTTTTTAGTGTGAAAAACAACGTTTTATTGCGAAATCAGGAATTATTGTTCAAAAAACGACGTTTTTCGTGCAAAAACAGCGTTTTTGGTGCGAAATATATGATATGTGCGAGTTCACACCATATTCATCGTTGATTTTCGTGTTATTAATAGTAATGCCAAGATAATCTAGTTGACGCCGCAATATTGGTCGAGAACGCAGAAATCAGCGTTTTTAGTGTGAAAAACAACGTTTTATTGCAAAATCAAGAATTATCGTGCGAAAAACGACGTTTTTCGTGCAAAAACAGCGTTTTTGGTGCGAAATATATGATATATGCGAGTTCACACCATATTCATCGTTGATTTTCGTGTTATTAATAGTAATGCCAAGATAATCTAGTTGACGCCGCAATATTGGTCGAGAACGCCAAAATCAGCGTTTTTAGAGCAAAAAACAACGTTTTATTGCGAAATCAGGAATTATTGTTCAAAAAACGACGTTTTTCGTGCAAAAACAGCGTTTTTGGTGCGAAATATATGATATGTGCGAGTTCACACCATATTCATCGTTGATTTTCGTGTTATTAATAGTAATGCCAAGATAATCTAGTTGACGCCGCAATATTGGTCGAGAACGCAGAAATCAGCGTTTTTAGTGTGAAAAACAACGTTTTATTGCAAAATCAAGAATTATCGTGCGAAAAACGACATTTTTCGTGCAAAAACAGCGTTTTTGGTGCGAAATATATGATATTTGCGAGTTCACACCATATTCATCGTTGATTTTCATGTTATTAATAGTGATGCAAGGATAATCAAATTGACGCCGCAATATTGGTCGAGAACGCCAAAATCAGCGTTTTTAGTGCGAAAAACAACGTTTTATTTCGAAATCAGGAATTATCGTGCAAAAAATCAAGTTTTTCGTGCAAAAACAGCGTTTTTGGTGCGAAATATATGATATATGCGAGTTCCCACCATATTCATCGTTGATTTTCGTGGTATTAATAGTGATGCCAAAATAATCAAATTGACGCCGCAATATTGGTCGAGAACGCGGAAATCAGCGTTTATAGTGCGAAAAGCAACGTTTTATAGCAAAATCAGGAATTATCGTGCGAAGAACGACGTTTTTCGTGCAAAAACAGCGTTTTTGGTGCGAAATATATGATATGTGCGAGTTCACACCATATTCATCGTTGATTTTCGTGTTATTAATAGTGATGCAAAGATAATCAAATTGACGCCGCAATATTGGTCGAGAACGCTGAAATCAGCGTTTTTAGTGCGAAAAACTACGTTTTATAGCGAAATCAGGAAATATCGTGCGAAAAACGACGTTCTTCGTGCAAAAACAGCGTTTTTGGTGCGAAATATATGATATATGCGAGTTCACACCATATTCATCGTTGATTTTCGTGTTATTAATAGTAATGCCAAGATAATCTAGTTGACGCTGCAATATTGGTCGAGAACGCAGAAATCAGCGTTTTTAGTGTGAAAAACAACGTTTTATTGCAAAATCAAGAATTATCGTGCGAACAACGACGTTTTTCGTGCAAAAACAGCGTTTTTGGTGCGAAATATATGATATATGCGAGTTCACACCATATTCATCGTTGATTTTCGTGTTATTAATAGTAATGCCAAGATAATCTAGTTGACGCCGCAATATTGGTCGAGAACGCAGAAATCAGCGTTTTTAGTGTGAAAAACAACGTTTTATTGCAAAATCAGGAATTATTGTTCAAAAAACGACGTTTTTCGTGCAAAAACAGCGTTTTTGGTGCGAAATATATGATATGTGCGAGTTCACACCATATTCATCGTTGATTTTCGTGTTATTAATAGTAATGCCAAGATAATCTAGTTGACGCCGCAATATTGGTCGAGAACGCAGAAATCAGCGTTTTTAGTGTGAAAAACAACGTTTTATTGCGAAATCAGGAATTATTGTTCAAAAAACGACGTTTTTCGTGCAAAAACAGCGTTTTTGGTGCGAAATATATGATATGTGCGAGTTCACACCATATTCATCGTTGATTTTCGTGTTATTAATAGTAATGCCAAGATAATCTAGTTGACGCCGCAATATTGGTCGAGAACGCAGAAATCAGCGTTTTTAGTGTGAAAAACAACGTTTTATTGCAAAATCAAGAATTATCGTGCGAACAACGACGTTTTTCGTGCAAAAACAGCGTTTTTGGTGCGAAATATATGATATATGCGAGTTCACACCATATTCATCGTTGATTTTCGTGTTATTAATAGTAATGCCAAGATAATCTAGTTGACGCCGCAATATTGGTCGAGAACGCCAAAATCAGCGTTTTTAGAGCAAAAAACAACGTTTTATTGCGAAATCAGGAATTATTGTTCAAAAAACGACGTTTTTCGTGCAAAAACAGCGTTTTTGGTGCGAAATATATGATATGTGCGAGTTCACACCATATTCATCGTTGATTTTCGTGTTATTAATAGTAATGCCAAGATAATCTAGTTGACGCCGCAATATTGGTCGAGAACGCAGAAATCAGCGTTTTTAGTGTGAAAAACAACGTTTTATTGCAAAATCAAGAATTATCGTGCAAAAAACGACATTTTTCGTGCAAAAACAGCGTTTTTGGTGCGAAATATATGATATTTGCGAGTTCACACCATATTCATCGTTGATTTTCATGTTATTAATAGTGATGCAAGGATAATCAAATTGACGCCGCAATATTGGTCGAGAACGCCAAAATCAGCGTTTTTAGTGCGAAAAACAACGTTTTATTTCGAAATCAGGAATTATCGTGCGAAAAATCAAGTTTTTCGTGCAAAAACAGCGTTTTTGGTGCGAAATATATGATATATGCGAGTTCCCACCATATTCATCGTTGGTTTTCGTGTTATTAATAGTGATGCCAAAATAATCAAATTGACGCCGCAATATTGGTCGAGAACGCGGAAATCAGCGTTTATAGTGCGAAAAGCAACGTTTTATAGCAAAATCAGGAATTATCGTGCGAAGAACGACGTTTTTCGTGCAAAAACAGCGTTTTTGGTGCGAAATATATGATATGTGCGAGTTCACACCATATTCATCGTTGATTTTCGTGTTATTAATAGTGATGCAAAGATAATCAAATTGACGCCGCAATATTGGTCGAGAACGCTGAAATCAGCGTTTTTAGTGCGAAAAACTACGTTTTATAGCGAAATCAGGAATTATCGTGCGAAAAACGACGTTTTTCGTGCAAAAACAGCGTTTTTGGTGCGAAATATATGATATTTGCGAGTTCACACCATATTCATCGTTGATTTTCATGTTATTAATAGTGATGCAAGGATAATTAAATTGACGCCGCAATATTGGTGGAGAACGCCAAAATCAGCGTTTTTAGTGCGAAAAACAACGTTTTATTTCGAAATCAGGAATTATCGTGCGAAAAATCAAGTTTTTCGTGCAAAAACAGCGTTTTTGGTGCGAAATATATGATATATGCGAGTTCCCACCATATTCATCGTTGATTTTCGTGTTATTCATAGTAATGCCAAGATAATCTAGTTGACGCCGCAATATTGGTCGAGAACGCAGAAATCAGCGTTTTTAGTGTGAAAAACAACGTTTTATTGCGAAATCAAGAATTATCGTGCGAAAAACGACGTTTTTCGTGCAAAAACAGCGTTTTTGGTGCGAAATATATGATATTTGCGAGTTCACACCATATTCATCGTTGATTTTCATGTTATTAATAGTGATGCAAGGATAATCAAATTGACGCCGCAATATTGGTCGAGAACGCCAAAATCAGCGTTTTTAGTGCGAAAAACAACGTTTTATTTCGAAATCAGGAATTATCGTGCGAAAAATCAAGTTTTTCGTGCAAAAACAGCGTTTTTGGTGCGAAATATATGATATATGCGAGTTCCCACCATATTCATCGTTGATTTTCGTGTTATTAATAGTGATGCCAAAATAATCAAATTGACGCCGCAATATTGGTCGAGAACGCGGAAATCAGCGTTTTTAGTGCGAAAAGCAACGTTTTATAGCAAAATCAGGAATTATCGTGCGAAGAACGACGTTTTTCGTGCAAAAACAGCGTTTTTGGTGCGAAATATATGATATATGCGAGTTCACACCATATTCATCGTTGATTTTCGTGTTATTAATAGTAATGCCAAGATAATCTAGTTGACGCCGCAATATTGGTCGAGAACGCCAAAATAAGCGATTTTAGTGCGAAAAACAACGTTTTATTGCGAAATCAGGAAATATCATGCGAAAAACGACGTTCTTCGTGCAAAGACAGCGTTTTTGGTGCGAAATATATGATATATGCGAGTTCACACCATATTCATCGTTGATTTTCGTGTTATTAATAGTAATGCCAAGATAATCTAGTTGACGCCGCAATATTGGTCGAGAACGCAGAAATCAGCGTTTTTAGTGTGAAAAACAACGTTTTATTGCAAAATCAAGAATTATCGTGCGAAAAACGACGTTTTTCGTGCAAAAACAGCGTTTTTGGTGCGAAATATATGATATTTGCGAGTTCACACCATATTCATCGTTGATTTTGATGTTATTAATAGTGATGCAAGGATAATCAAATTGACGCCGCAATATTGGTCGAGAACGCCAAAATCAGCGTTTTTAGTGCGAAAAACAACGTTTTATTTCGAAATCAGGAATTATCGTGCGAAAAATCAAGTTTTTCGTGCAAAAACAGCGTTTTTGGTGCGAAATATATGATATATGCGAGTTCACACCATATTCATCGTTGATTTTCGTGTTATTAATAGTAATGCCAAGATAATCTAGTTGACGCCGCAATATTGGTCGAGAACGCCAAAATAAGCGATTTTAGTGCGAAAAACAACGTTTTATTGCGAAATCAGGAAATATCATGCGAAAAACGACGTTCTTCGTGCAAAGACAGCGTTTTTGGTGCGAAATATATGATATATGCGAGTTCACACCATATTCATCGTTGATTTTCGTGTTATTAATAGTAATGCCAAGATAATCTAGTTGACGCCGCAATATTGGTCGAGAACGCAGAAATCAGCGTTTTTAGTGTGAAAAACAACGTTTTATTGCAAAATCAAGAATTATCGTGCGAAGAACGACGTTTTTCGTGCAAAAACAGCGTTTTTGGTGCGAAATATATGATATGTGTGAGTTCACACCATATTCATCGTTGATTTTCGTGTTATTAATAGTGATGCAAAGATAATCAAATTGACGCCGCAATATTGGTCGAGAACGCTGAAATCAGCGTTTTTAGTGCGAAAAACTACGTTTTATAGCGAAATCAGGAATTATCGTGCGAAAAACGACGTTTTTCGTGCAAAAACAGCGTTTTTGGTGCGAAATATATGATATATGCGAGTTCCCACCATATTCATCGTTGATTTTCGTGTTATTAATAGTGATGCCAAAATAATCAAATTGACGCCGCAATATTGGTCGAGAACGGGGAAATCAGCGTTTTTAGTGCGAAAAGCAACGTCTTATAGTAAAATCAGGAATTATCGTGCGAAGAACGACGTTCTTCGTACAAAAAAAAACGTTTTTGGTGCGAAATATATGATATATGCGAGTTCACACCATATTCATCGTTGCTTTCGTGTTATTAATAGTAATGCCAAGATAATCTAGTTGACGCCGCAATATTGGTCGAGAACGCGGAAATCAGCGTTTTTAGTGCGAAAAACAACGTTCTATGGCGAAATCAAGAAATATCGTGCGAAAAACGACGTTTTTCGTGCAAAAACAGCGTTTTTGGTGCGAAATATATGATATATGCGAGTTCACACCATATTCATCGTTGATTTTCGTGTTATTAATAGTAATGCCAAGATAATCTAGTTGACGCCGCAATATTGGTCGAGAACGCCAAAATCAGCGTTTTTAGAGCGAAAAACAACGTTTTATTGCGAAATCAGGAATTATTGTTCGAAAAACGATGTTTTTCGTGCAAAAACAGCGTTTTTGGTGCGAAATATATGATATATGCGAGTTCACACCATATTCATCGTTGATTTTCGTGTTATTAATCGTAATGCTAAGATAATCTAGTTGACGCCGCAATATTGGTCGAGAACGCAGAAATCAGCGTTTTTAGTGTGAAAAACAACGTTTTATTGCGAAATCAAGAATTATCGTGCGAAAAACGACGTTTTTCGTGCAAAAACAGCGTTTTTGGTGCGAAATATATGATATTTGCGAGTTCACACCATATTCATCGTTGATTTTCATGTTATTAATAGTGATTCAAAGATAATCAAATTGACGCCGCAATATTGGTCGAGAACGCCAAAATCAGCGTTTTTAGTGCGAAAAACAACGTTTTATTTCGAAATCAGGAATTATCGTACGAAAAATCAAGTTTTTCGTGCAAAAACAGCGTTTTTGGTGCGAAATATATGATATATGCGAGTGCCCACCATATTCATCGTTGATTTTCGTGTTATTAATAGTAATGCCAAGATAATCTAGTTGACGCCGCAATATTGGTCTAGAACGCGGACATCAGCGTTTTTAGAGCGAAAACCAACGTTTTATTGCGAAATCAGGAATTATCGTGCGAAGAACGACGTTTTTCGTGCAAAAACAGCATTTTTGGTGCGAAATATATTATATATGCGAGTTCACACCATATTCATCGTTGATTTTCGTGTTATTAATAGTAATGCCAAGATAATCTAGTTGACGCCGCAATATTGGTCGAGAACGCGAAAATCAGCGTTTTTAGAGCGAAAAACAACGTTTTATTGCGAAATCAGGAATTATTGTTCGCAAAACGACGTTTTTCGTGCAAAAACAGCGTTTTTGGTGCGAAATATATGATATATGCGAGTTCACACCATATTCATCCTTGATTTTCGTGTTATTAATAGTAATGCCAAGATAATCTAGTTGACGCCGCAATATTGGTCGAGAACACCAAAATAAGCGATTTTAGTGCAAAAAACAACGTTTTATTGCGAAATCAGGAATTATCGTGCGAAAAATCAAGTTTTTCGTGCAAAAACAGCGTTTTTGGTGCGAAATATATGATATATGCGAGTGCCCACCATATTCATCGTTGATTTTCGTGTTATTAATAGTAATGCCAAGATAATCTAGTTGACGCCGCAATATTGGTCGAGAACGCCAAAATCAGCGTTTTTAGAGCGAAAAACAACGTTTTATTGCGAAATCAGGAATTATCGTGCGAAAAACGACGTTTTTCGTGCAAAAACAGCGTTTTTGGTGCGAAATATATGATATATGCGAGTTCACACCATATTCATCGTTGATTTTCGTGTTATTAATAGTAATGCCAAGATAATCTAGTTGACGCCGCAATATTGGTCGAGAACGCGAAAATCAGCGTTTTTAGAGCGAAAAACAACGTTTTATTGCGAAATCAGGAATTATTGTTCGCAAAACGACGTTTTTCGTGCAAAAACAGCGTTTTTGGTGCGAAATATATGATATATGCGAGTTCACACCATATTCATCGTTGATTTTCGTGTTATTAATAGTGATGTAAAGATAATCTAGTTGACGCCGCAATATTGGTTGAAAACGCCAAAATCAGCGTTTTTAGTGCGAAAAACAACGTTTTATTTCGAAATCAGGAATTATCGTGCGAAAAATCAAGTTTTTCGTGCAAAAACAGCGTTTTTGGTGCGAAATATATGATATATGCGAGTTCCCACCATATTCATCGTTGATTTTCGTGTTATTAATAGTAATGCCAAGATAATCTAGTTGACGCCGCAATATTGGTCTAGAACGCGGACATCAGCGTTTTTAGAGCGAAAAACAACGTTTTATTGCGAAATCAGGAATTATCGTGCGAAGAACGACGTTTTTCGTGCAAAAACAGCATTTTTGGTGCGAAATATATGATATATGCGAGTTCACACCATATTCATCCTTGATTTTCGTGTTATTAATAGTAATGCCAAGATAATCTAGTTGACGCCGCAATATTGGTCGAGAACGCCAAAATCAGCGTTTTTAGAGCGAAAAACAACGTTTTATTGCGAAATCAGGAATTATTGTTCGAAAAACGACGTTTTTCGTGCAAAAACAGCGTTTTTGGTGCGAAATATATGATATATGCGAGTTCACACCATATTCATCGTTGATTTTCGTGTTATTAATAGTGATGTAAAGATAATCAAATTGACGCCGCTATATTGGTCGAGAACGCCAAAATCAGCGTTTTTAGTGCGAAAAACAACGTTTTATTGCGCAATCAGAAATTATCGTGCGAACAATGACGTTTTTCGTACAAAAACAGCGTTTTTGGTGCGAAATATATGATATATGCGAGTTCACACCATATTCATCGTTGATTATTTTGTTATTAATAGTAATGCCAAGATAATCTAGTTGACGCCGCAATATTGGTCGAAAACGCCAAAATCAGCGTTTTTAGTGCGAAAAACAATGTTTTATTGCGAAATCAGGAATTATCGTGCGAACAACGAAGTTTTTCGTGCAAAAACAGCGTTTTTGGTGCGAAATATATGATATATGCGAGTTCACACCATATTCATCGTTGATTTTCGTGTTATTAATAGTAATGCCAAGATAATCTAGTTGACGCCCCAATATTGGTCGAGAACGCCAAAATAAGCGATTTTAGTGCGAAAAACAACGTTTTACTGCAAAATCAGGAAATATCGTGCGAAAAACGACGTTCTTCGTGCAAAAACAGCGTTTTTGGTGCGAAATATATGATATATGCGAGTTCACACCATATTCATCGTTGATTTTCGTGTTATTAATAGTAATGCCAAGATAATCTAGTTGACGCCGCAATATTGGTCGAGAACGCCAAAATCAGCGTTTTTGGAGCGAAAAACAACGTTTTATTGCGAAATCAGGAATTGTTGTTCGAAAAACGACGTTTTTCGTGCAAAAACAGCGTTTTTGGTGCGAAATATATGATATATGCGAGTTCACACCATATTCATTGTTGATTTTCGTGTTATTAATAGTAATGCTAAGATAATCTAGTTGACGCCGCAATATTGGTCGAGAACGCAGAAATCAGCGTTTTTAGTGTGAAAAACAACGTTTTATTGCGAAATCAAGAATTATCGTGCGAAAAACGACGTTTTTCGTGCAAAAACAGCGTTTTTGGTGCGAAATATATGATATTTGCGAGTTCACACCATATTCATCGTTGATTTTTATGTTATTAATAGTGATTCAAGGATAATCAAATTGACGCCGCAATATTGGTCGAGAACGCCAAAATCAGCGTTTTTAGTGCGAAAAACAACGTTTTATTTCGAAATCAGGAATTATCGTGCGAAAAATCAAGTTTTTCGTGCAAAAACAGCGTTTTTGGTGCGAAATATATGATATATGCGAGTTCCCACCATATTCATCGTTGATTTTCGTGTTATTAATAGTAATGCCAAGATAATCTAGTTGACGCCGCAATATTGGTCTAGAACGCGGACATCAGCGTTTTTAGAGCGAAAAACAACGTTTTATTGCGAAATCAGGAATTATCGTGCGAAGAACGACGTTTTTCGTGCAAAAACAGCATTTTTGGTGCGAAATATATGATATATGCGAGTTCACACAATATTCATCGTTGATTTTCGTGTTATTAATAGTAATGCCAAGATAATCTAGTTGACGCCGCAATATTGGTCTAGAACGCGGACATCAGCGTTTTTAGAGCGAAAAACAACGTTTTATTGCGAAATCAGGAATTATCGTGCGAAGAACGACGTTTTTCGTGCAGAAACAGCTTTTTTGGTGCGAAATATATGATATATGCGAGTTCACAACATATTCATCCTTGATTTTCGTGTTATTAATAGTAATGCCAAGATAATCTAGTTGACGCCGCAATATTGGTCGAGAACACCAAAATAAGCGATTTTAGTGCAAGAAACAACGTTTTATTGCGAAATCAAGAAATATCGTGCGAAAAACGACGTTTTTTGTGCAAAAACAGCGTTTTTTGGTGCAAAATATATGATATATGCGAGTTCACACCATATTCATCGTTGATTTTCGTGTTATTAATAGTAATGCCAAGATAATCTAGTTGACGCCGCAATATTGGTCTAGAACGCGGACATCAGCGTTTTTAGAGCGAAAAACAACGTTTTATTGCGAAATCAGGAATTATCGTGCGAAGAACGACGTTTTTCGTGCAAAAACAGCATTTTTGGTGCGAAATATATGATATATGCGAGTTCACACAATATTCATCGTTGATTTTCGTGTTATTAATAGTAATGCCAAGATAATCTAGTTGACGCCGCAATATTGGTCTAGAACGCGGACATCAGCGTTTTTAGAGTGAAAAACAACGTTTTATTGCGAAATCAGGAATTATCGTGCGAAGAACGACGTTTTTCGTGCAGAAACAGCTTTTTTGGTGCGAAATATATGATATATGCGAGTTCACAACATATTCATCCTTGATTTTCGTGTTATTAATAGTAATGCCAAGATAATCTAGTTGACGCCGCAATATTGGTCGAGAACACCAAAATAAGCGATTTTAGTGCAAGAAACAACGTTTTATTGCGAAATCAAGAAATATCGTGCGAAAAACGACGTTTTTTGTGCAAAAACAGCGTTTTTGGTGCAAAATATATGATATATGCGAGTTCACACCATATTCATCGTTGATTTTCGTGTTATTAATAGTAATGCCAAGATAATCTAGTTGACGCCGCAATATTGGTCTAGAACGCGGACATCACCGTTTTTAGAGCGAAAAACAACGTTTTATTGCGAAATCAGGAATTATCGTGCGAAGAACGACGTTTTTCGTGCAAAAACAGCATTTTTGGTGCGAAATATATGATATATGCGAGTTCACACAATATTCATCGTTGATTTTCGTGTTATTAATAGTAATGCCAAGATAATCTAGTTGACGCCGCAATATTGGTCTAGAACGCGGACATCAGCGTTTTTAGAGCGAAAAACAACGTTTTATTGCGAAATCAGGAATTATCGTGCGAAGAACGACGTTTTTCGTGCAGAAACAGCTTTTTTGGTGCGAAATATATGATATATGCGAGTTCACAACATATTCATCCTTGATTTTCGTGTTATTAATAGTAATGCCAAGATAATCTAGTTGACGCCGCAATATTGGTCGAGAACACCAAAATAAGCGATTTTAGTGCAAGAAACAACGTTTTATTGCGAAATCAAGAAATATCGTGCGAAAAACGACGTTTTTTGTGCAAAAACAGCGTTTTTGGTGCAAAATATATGATATATGCGAGTTCACACCATATTCATCGTTGATTTTCGTGTTATTAATAGTAATGCCAAGATAATCTAGTTGACGCCGCAATATTGGTCGAGAACGCCAAAATCAGCGTTTTTAGTGCGAAAAACAACGTTTTATTGCGAAATCAGGAATTATCGTGCGAAAAACGACGTTTTTCGTGCAAAAACAGCATTTTTGGTGCGAAATATATGATATATACGAGTTCACACCATATTCATCGTTGATTTTCGTGTTATTAATAGTAATGCCAAGATAATCTAGTTGACGCCGCAATATTGGTCTAGAACGCGGACATCAGCGTTTTTAGAGCGAAAAACAACGTTTTATTGCGAAATCAGGAATTATCGTGCGAAAAACGACGTTTTTCGTGTAAAAACAGCGTTTTTGGTGCGAAATATATGATATATGCGAGTTTACACCATATTCATCGTTGATTTTCATGTTATTAATAGTAATGCCAAGATAATCTAGTTGACGCCGCAATATTGGTCGAGAACGCCAAAATCAGCGTTTTTAGTGCGAAAAACAACGTTTTATTGCGAAATCAGGAATTATCGTGCGAAAAACGACGTTTTTCGTGCTAAAACAGCGTTTTTGGTGCGAAATATATGATATATGCGAGTTCACACCATATTCATCGTTGATTTTCGTGTTATTAATAGTAATGCCAGGATAATCTAGTTGACGCCGCAATATTGGTCTAGAACGCGGACATCAGCGTTTTTAGAGCGAAAAACAACGTTTTATTGCGAAATCAGGAATTATCGTGCGAAGAACGACGTTTTTCGTGCAAAAACAGCATTTTTGGTGCGAAATATATGATATATGCGAGTTCACAACATATTCATCCTTGATTTTCGTGTTATTAATAGTAATGCCAAGATAATCTAGTTGACGCCGCAATATTGGTCGAGAACACCAAAATAAGCGATTTTAGTGCAAAAAACAACGTTTTATTGCGAAATCAGGAATTATTGTTCGAAAAACGACGTTTTTCGTGCAACAACAGCGTTTTTGGTGCGAAATATATGATATATGCGAGTTCACACCATATTCATCGTTGATTTTCGTGTTATTAATAGTGATGTAAAGATAATCAAATTGACGCCGCAATATTGGTCGAGAACGCCATAATCAGCGTTTTTAGTGCGAAATATATGATATATGCGAGTTCACACCATATTCATCGTTGATTTTCGTGTTATTAATAGTAATGCCAAGATAATCTAGTTGACGCCGCAATATTGGTCGAGAACACCAAAATAAGCGATTTTAGTGCAAGAAACAACGTTTTATTGCGAAATCAAGAAATATCGTGCGAAGAACGACGTTTTTCGTGCAGAAACAGCTTTTTTGGTGCGAAATATATGATATATGCGAGTTCACAACATATTCATCCTTGATTTTCGTGTTATTAATAGTAATGCCAAGATAATCTAGTTGACGCCGCAATATTGGTCGAGAACACCAAAATAAGCGATTTTAGTGCAAGAAACAACGTTTTATTGCGAAATCAAGAAATATCGTGCGAAAAACGACGTTTTTTGTGCAAAAACAGCGTTTTTGGTGCAAAATATATGATATATGCGAGTTCACACCATATTCATCGTTGATTTTCGTGTTATTAATAGTAATGCCAAGATAATCTAGTTGACGCCGCAATATTGGTCTAGAACGCGGACATCAGCGTTTTTAGAGCGAAAAACAACGTTTTATTGCGAAATCAGGAATTATCGTGCGAAGAACGACGTTTTTCGTGCTAAAACAGCATTTTTGGTGCGAAATATATGATATATGCGAGTTCACACAATATTCATCGTTGATTTTTGTGTTATTAATAGTAATGCCAAGATAATCTAGTTGACGCCGCAATATTGGTCTAGAACGCGGACATCAGCGTTTTTAGAGCGAAAAACAACGTTTTATTGCGAAATCAGGAATTATCGTGCGAAGAACGACGTTTTTCGTGCAAAAACAGCATTTTTGGTGCGAAATATATGATATATGCGAGTTCACAACATATTCATCCTTGATTTTCGTGTTATTAATAGTAATGCCAAGATAATCTAGTTGACGCCGCAATATTGGTCGAGAACACCAAAATAAGCGATTTTAGTGCAAAAAACAACGTTTTATTGCGAAATCAGGAATTATTGTTCGAAAAACGACGTTTTTCGTGCAAAAACAGCGTTTTTGGTGCGAAATATATGATATATGCGAGTTCACACCATATTCATCGTTGATTTTCGTGTTATTAATAGTGATGTAAAGATAATCAAATTGACGCCGCAATATTGGTCGAGAACGCCATAATCAGCGTTTTTAGTGCGAAATATATGATATATGCAAGTTCACACCATATTCATAGTTGATTTTCGTGTTATTAATAGTAATGCCAAGATAATCTAGTTGACGCCGCAATATTGGTCTAGAACGCGGACATCAGCGTTTTTAGAGCGAAAAACAACGTTTTATTGCGAAATCAGGAAATATCGTGCGAAAAACGACGTTCTTCGTGCAAAAACAGCGTTTTTGGTGCGAAATATATGATATATGCGAGTTCACACCATATTCATCGTTGATTTTCGTGTTATTAATAGTAATGCCAAGATAATCTAGTTGACGCCGCAATATTGGTCGAGAACGCCAAAATCAGCGTTTTTAGAGCGAAAAACAACGTTTTATTGCGAAATCAGGAATTATTGTTCGAAAAACGACGTTTTTCGTGCAAAAACAGCGTTTTTGGTGCGAAATATATGATATATGCGAGTTCACACCATATTCATCGTTGATTTTCGTGTTATTAATAGTGATGTAAAGATAATCAAATTGACGCCCCAATATTGGTCGAGAACGCCAAAATCAGCGTTTTTAGTGCGAAAAACAACGTTTTATTGCGCAATCAGGAATTATCGTGCGAACAACGACGTTTTTCGTGCAAAAACAGCGTTTTTGGTGCGAAATATATGATATATGCGAGTTCACACCATATTCATCGTTGATTTTCGTGTTATTAATGGTAATGCCAAGATAATCTAGTTGACGCCGCAATATTGGTCGAAAACGCCAAAATCAGCGTTTTTAGTGCGAAAAACAATGTTTTATTGCGAAATCAGGAATTATCGTGCGAACAACGACGTTTTTCGTGCAAAAACAGCGTTTTTGGTGCGAAATATATGATATATGCGAGTTCACACCATATTCATCGTTGATTTTCGTGTTATTAATAGTAATGCCAAGATAATCTAGTTGACGCCCCAATATTGGTCGAGAACGCCAAAATAAGCGATTTTAGTGCGAAAAACAACGTTTTATTGCGAAATCAGGAAATATCGTGCGAAAAACGACGTTCTTCGTGCAAAAACAGCGTTTTTGGTGCGAAATATATGATATATGCGAGTTCACACCATATTCATCGTTGATTTTCGTGTTATTAATAGTAATGCCATGATAATCTCGTTGACGCCGCAATATTGGTCGAGAACGCAGAAATCAGCGTTTTTAGTGCAAAAAACAACGTTTTATTGAGAAATCAGGAATTATCGTCCGAAAAACGACGTTTTTCGTGCAAAAACAGCGTTTTTGGTGCGAAATATATGATATATGCGAGTTCACACCATATTCATCGTTGATTTTCGTGTTATTAATAGTAATGCCAAGATAATCTAGTTGACGCCCCAATATTGGTCGAGAACGCCAAAATAAGCGATTTTAGTGCGAAAAACAACGTTTTATTGCGAAATCAGGAAATATCGTGCGAAAAACGACGTTTTTCGTGCAAAAACAGCGTTTTTGGTGCGAAATATATGATATTTGCGAGTTCACACCATATTCATCGTTGATTTTGATGTTATTAATAGTGATGCAAGGATAATCAAATTGACGCCGCAATATTGGTCGAGAACGCCAAAATCAGCGTTTTTAGTGCGAAAAACAACGTTTTATTTCGAAATCAGGAATTATCGTGCGAAAAATCAAGTTTTTCGTGCAAAAACAGCGTTTTTGGTGCGAAATATATGATATATGCGAGTTCCCACCATATTCATCGTTGATTTTCGTGTTATTAATAGTGATGCCAAAATAATCAAATTGACGCCGCAATATTGGTCGAGAACGCGGAAATCAGCGTTTATAGTGCGAAAAGCAACGTTTTATAGCAAAATCAGGAATTATCGTGCGAAGAACGACGTTTTTCGTGCAAAAACAGCGTTTTTGGTGCGAAATATATGATATGTGTGAGTTCACACCATATTCATCGTTGATTTTCGTGTTATTAATAGTAATGCCAAGATAATCTAGTTGACGCCGCAATATTGGTCGAGAACACCAAAATAAGCGATTTTAGTGCAAAAAACAACGTTTTATTGCGAAATCAGGAATTATTGTTCGAAAAACGACGTTTTTCGTGCAAAAACAGCGTTTTTGGTGTGAAATATATGATATATGCGAGTTCACACCATATTCATCGTTGATTTTCGTGTTATTAATAGTGATGTAAAGATAATCAAATTGACGCCGCAATATTGGTCGAGAACGCCATAATCAGCGTTTTTAGTGCGAAATATATGATATATGCGAGTTCACACCATATTCATCGTTGATTTTCGTGTTATTAATAGTAATGCCAAGATAATCTAGTTGACGCCGCAATATTGGTCGAGAACGCCAAAATCAGCGTTTTTAGTGCGAAAAACAACGTTTTATTGCGAAATCAGGAATTATCGTGCGAAAAACGACGTTTTTCGTGCAAAAACAGCGTTTTTGGTGCGAAATATATGATATTTGCGAGTTCACACCATATTCATCGTTGATTTTGATGTTATTAATAGTGATGCAAGGATAATCAAATTGACGCCGCAATATTGGTCGAGAACGCCAAAATCAGCGTTTTTAGTGCGAAAAACAACGTTTTATTTCGAAATCAGGAATTATCGTGCGAAAAATCAAGTTTTTCGTGCAAAAACAGCGTTTTTGGTGCGAAATATATGATATATGCGAGTTCCCACCATATTCATCGTTGATTTTCGTGTTATTAATAGTGATGCCAAAATAATCAAATTGACGCCGCAATATTGGTCGAGAACGCGGAAATCAGCGTTT
The DNA here is from genome assembly GCA_963978815.1 of Aleochara curtula. NCBI lineage: Eukaryota > Metazoa > Arthropoda > Insecta > Coleoptera > Staphylinidae > Aleochara > Aleochara curtula. The sequence continues at coordinate 9,551,641 of OZ022215.1, read as the reverse complement.
ATAGTGCGAAAAGCAACGTTTTATAGCAAAATCAGGAATTATCGTGCGAAGAACGACGTTCTTCGTGCAAAAACAGCATTTTTGGTGCGAAATATATGATATATGCGAGTTCACAACATATTCATCCTTGATTTTCGTGTTATTAATAGTAATGCCAAGATAATCTAGTTGACGCCGCAATATTGGTCGAGAACACCAAAATAAGCGATTTTAGTGCAAAAAACAACGTTTTATTGCGAAATCAGGAATTATTGTTCGAAAAACGACGTTTTTCGTGCAAAAACAGCGTTTTTGGTGCGAAATATATGATATATGCGAGTTCACACCATATTCATCGTTGATTTTCGTGTTATTAATAGTGATGTAAAGATAATCAAATTGACGCCGCAATATTGGTCGAGAACGCCATAATCAGCGTTTTTAGTGCGAAATATATGATATATGCGAGTTCACACCATATTCATCGTTGATTTTCGTGTTATTAATAGTAATGCCAAGATAATCTAGTTGACGCCGCAATATTGGTCTAGAACGCGGACATCAGCGTTTTTAGAGCGAAAAACAACGTTTTATTGCGAAATCAGGAAATATCGTGCGAAAAACGACGTTCTTCGTGCAAAAACAGCGTTTTTGGTGCGAAATATATGATATATGCGAGTTCACACCATATTCATCGTTGATTTTCGTGTTATTAATAGTAATGCCAAGATAATCTAGTTGACGCCGCAATATTGGTCGAGAACGCCAAAATCAGCGTTTTTAGAGCGAAAAACAACGTTTTATTGCGAAATCAGGAATTATTGTTCGAAAAACTACGTTTTTCGTGCAAAAACAGCGTTTTTGGTGCGAAATATATGATATATGCGAGTTCACACCATATTCATCGTTGATTTTCGTGTTATTAATAGTGATGTAAAGATAATCAAATTGACGCCCCAATATTGGTCGAGAACGCCAAAATCAGCGTTTTTAGTGCGAAAAACAACGTTTTATTGCGCAATCAGGAATTATCGTGCGAACAACGACGTTTTTCGTGCAAAAACAGCGTTTTTGGTGCGAAATATATGATATATGCGAGTTCACACCATATTCATCGTTGATTTTCGTGTTATTAATAGTAATGCCAAGATAATCTAGTTGACGCCGCAATATTGGTCGAAAACGCCAAAATCAGCGTTTTTAGTGCGAAAAACAATGTTTTATTGCGAAATCAGGAATTATCGTGCGAACAACGACGTTTTTCGTGCAAAAACAGCGTTTTTGGTGCGAAATATATGATATATGCGAGTTCACACCATATTCATCGTTGATTTTCGTGTTATTAATAGTAATGCCAAGATAATCTAGTTGACGCCCCAATATTGGTCGAGAACGCCAAAATAAGCGATTTTAGTGCGAAAAACAACGTTTTATTGCGAAATCAGGAAATATCGTGCGAAAAACGACGTTCTTCGTGCAAAAACAGCGTTTTTGGTGCGAAATATATGATATATGCGAGTTCACACCATATTCATCGTTGATTTTCGTGTTATTAATAGTAATGCCATGATAATCTCGTTGACGCCGCAATATTGGTCGAGAACGCAGAAATCAGCGTTTTTAGTGCAAAAAACAACGTTTTATTGAGAAATCAGGAATTATCGTCCGAAAAACGACGTTTTTCGTGCAAAAACAGCGTTTTTGGTGCGAAATATATGATATTTGCGAGTTCACACCATATTCATCGTTGATTTTGATGTTATTAATAGTGATGCAAGGATAATCAAATTGACGCCGCAATATTGGTCTAGAACGCCAAAATCAGCGTTTTTAGTGCGAAAAACAACGTTTTATTTCGAAATCAGGAATTATCGTGCGAAAAATCAAGTTTTTCGTGCAAAAACAGCGTTTTTGGTGCGAAATATATGATATATGCGAGTTCCCACCATATTCATCGTTGATTTTCGTGTTATTAATAGTGATGCCAAAATAATCAAATTGACGCCGCAATATTGGTCGAGAACGCGGAAATCAGCGTTTATAGTGCGAAAAGCAACGTTTTATAGCAAAATCAGGAATTATCGTGCGAAGAACGACGTTTTTCGTGCAAAAACAGCGTTTTTGGTGCGAAATATATGATATGTGTGAGTTCACACCATATTCATCGTTGATTTTCGTGTTATTAATAGTAATGCCAAGATAATCTAGTTGACGCCGCAATATTGGTCGAGAACACCAAAATAAGCGATTTTAGTGCAAAAAACAACGTTTTATTGCGAAATCAGGAATTATTGTTCGAAAAACGACGTTTTTCGTGCAAAAACAGCGTTTTTGGTGCGAAATATATGATATATGCGAGTTCACACCATATTCATCGTTGATTTTCGTGTTATTAATAGTGATGTAAAGATAATCAAATTGACGCCGCAATATTGGTCGAGAACGCCATAATCAGCGTTTTTAGTGCGAAATATATGATATATGCGAGTTCACACCATATTCATCGTTGATTTTCGTGTTATTAATAGTAATGCCAAGATAATCTAGTTGACGCCGCAATATTGGTCGAGAACGCCAAAATCAGCGTTTTTAGTGCGAAAAACAACGTTTTATTGCGAAATCAGGAATTATCGTGCGAAAAACGACGTTTTTCGTGCAAAAACAGCGTTTTTGGTGCGAAATATATGATATTTGCGAGTTCACACCATATTCATCGTTGATTTTGATGTTATTAATAGTGATGCAAGGATAATCAAATTGACGCCGCAATATTGGTCGAGAACGCCAAAATCAGCGTTTTTAGTGCGAAAAACAACGTTTTATTTCGAAATCAGGAATTATCGTGCGAAAAATCAAGTTTTTCGTGCAAAAACAGCGTTTTTGGTGCGAAATATATGATATATGCGAGTTCCCACCATATTCATCGTTGATTTTCGTGTTATTAATAGTGATGCCAAAATAATCAAATTGACGCCGCAATATTGGTCGAGAACGCGGAAATCAGCGTTTATAGTGCGAAAAGCAACGTTTTATAGCAAAATCAGGAATTATCGTGCGAAGAACGACGTTCTTCGTGCAAAAACAGCATTTTTGGTGCGAAATATATGATATATGCGAGTTCACAACATATTCATCCTTGATTTTCGTGTTATTAATAGTAATGCCAAGATAATCTAGTTGACGCCGCAATATTGGTCGAGAACACCAAAATAAGCGATTTTAGTGCAAAAAACAACGTTTTATTGCGAAATCAGGAATTATTGTTCGAAAAACGACGTTTTTCGTGCAAAAACAGCGTTTTTGGTGCGAAATATATGATATATGCGAGTTCACACCATATTCATCGTTGATTTTCGTGTTATTAATAGTGATGTAAAGATAATCAAATTGACGCCGCAATATTGGTCGAGAACGCCATAATCAGCGTTTTTAGTGCGAAATATATGATATATGCGAGTTCACACCATATTCATCGTTGATTTTCGTGTTATTAATAGTAATGCCAAGATAATCTAGTTGACGCCGCAATATTGGTCTAGAACGCGGACATCAGCGTTTTTAGAGCGAAAAACAACGTTTTATTGCGAAATCAGGAAATATCGTGCGAAAAACGACGTTCTTCGTGCAAAAACAGCGTTTTTGGTGCGAAATATATGATATATGCGAGTTCACACCATATTCATCGTTGATTTTCGTGTTATTAATAGTAATGCCAAGATAATCTAGTTGACGCCGCAATATTGGTCGAGAACGCCAAAATCAGCGTTTTTAGAGCGAAAAACAACGTTTTATTGCGAAATCAGGAATTATTGTTCGAAAAACGACGTTTTTCGTGCAAAAACAGCGTTTTTGGTGCGAAATATATGATATATGCGAGTTCACACCATATTCATCGTTGATTTTCGTGTTATTAATAGTGATGTAAAGATAATCAAATTGACGCCCCAATATTGGTCGAGAACGCCAAAATCAGCGTTTTTAGTGCGAAAAACAACGTTTTATTGCGCAATCAGGAATTATCGTGCGAACAACGACGTTTTTCGTGCAAAAACAGCGTTTTTGGTGCGAAATATATGATATATGCGAGTTCACACCATATTCATCGTTGATTTTCGTGTTATTAATAGTAATGCCAAGATAATCTAGTTGACGCCGCAATATTGGTCGAAAACGCCAAAATCAGCGTTTTTAGTGCGAAAAACAATGTTTTATTGCGAAATCAGGAATTATCGTGCGAACAACGACGTTTTTCGTGCAAAAACAGCGTTTTTGGTGCGAAATATATGATATATGCGAGTTCACACCATATTCATCGTTGATTTTCGTGTTATTAATAGTAATGCCAAGATAATCTAGTTGACGCCCCAATATTGGTCGAGAACGCCAAAATAAGCGATTTTAGTGCGAAAAACAACGTTTTATTGCGAAATCAGGAAATATCGTGCGAAAAACGACGTTCTTCGTGCAAAAACAGCGTTTTTGGTGCGAAATATATGATATATGCGAGTTCACACCATATTCATCGTTGATTTTCGTGTTATTAATAGTAATGCCATGATAATCTCGTTGACGCCGCAATATTGGTCGAGAACGCAGAAATCAGCGTTTTTAGTGCAAAAAACAACGTTTTATTGAGAAATCAGGAATTATCGTCCGAAAAACGACGTTTTTCGTGCAAAAACAGCGTTTTTGGTGCGAAATATATGATATATGCGAGTTCACACCATATTCATCGTTGATTTTCGTGTTATTAATAGTAATGCCAAGATAATCTAGTTGACGCCGCAATATTGGTCGAGAACGCCAAAATCAGCGTTTTTAGTGCGAAAAACAACGTTTTATTGCGAAATCAGGAATTATCGTGCGAAAAACGACGTTTTTCGTGCAAAAACAGCGTTTTTGGTGCGAAATATATGATATTTGCGAGTTCACACCATATTCATCGTTGATTTTGATGTTATTAATAGTGATGCAAGGATAATCAAATTGACGCCGCAATATTGGTCGAGAACGCCAAAATCAGCGTTTTTAGTGCGAAAAACAACGTTTTATTTCGAAATCAGGAATTATCGTGCGAAAAATCAAGTTTTTCGTGCAAAAACAGCGTTTTTGGTGCGAAATATATGATATATGCGAGTTTCCACCATATTCATCGTTGATTTTCGTGTTATTAATAGTGATGCCAAAATAATCAAATTGACGCCGCAATATTGGTCGAGAACGCGGAAATCAGCGTTTATAGTGCGAAAAGCAACGTTTTATAGCAAAATCAGGAATTATCGTGCGAAGAACGACGTTTTTCGTGCAAAAACAGCGTTTTTGGTGCGAAATATATGATATGTGTGAGTTCACACCATATTCATCGTTGATTTTCGTGTTATTAATAGTGATGCAAAGATAATCAAATTGACGCCGCAATATTGGTCGAGAACGCTGAAATCAGCGTTTTTAGTGCGAAAAACTACGTTTTATAGCGAAATCAGGAATTATCGTGCGAAAAACGACGTTTTTCGTGCAAAAACAGCGTTTTTGGTGCGAAATATATGATATATGCGAGTTCCCACCATATTCATCGTTGATTTTCGTGTTATTAATAGTGATGCCAAAATAATCAAATTGACGCCGCAATATTGGTCGAGAACGGGGAAATCAGCGTTTTTAGTGCGAAAAGCAACGTCTTATAGTAAAATCAGGAATTATCGTGCGAAGAACGACGTTTTTCGTACAAAAAAAAAGTTTTTGGTGCGAAATATATGATATATGCGAGTTCACACCATATTCATCGTTGCTTTCGTGTTATTAATAGTAATGCCAAGATAATCTAGTTGACGCCGCAATATTGGTCGAGAACGCGGAAATCAGCGTTTTTAGTGCGAAAAACAACGTTCTATTGCGAAATCAAGAAATATCGTGCGAAAAACGACGTTTTTCGTGCAAAAACAGCGTTTTTGGTGCGAAATATATGATATATGCGAGTTCACACCATATTCATCGTTGATTTTCGTGTTATTAATAGTAATGCCAAGATAATCTAGTTGACGCCGCAATATTGGTCGAGAACGCGGAAATCAGCGTTGTTAGTGCGAAAAACAACGTTCTATTGCGAAATCAAGAAATATCGTGCGAAAAACGACGTATTTCGTGCAAAAACAGCGTTTTTGGTGCGAAATATATGATATATGCGAGTTCACACCATATTCATCGTTGATTTTCGTGTTATTAATAGTAATGCCAAGATAATCTAGTTGACGCCGCAATATTGGTCGAGAACGCCAAAATCAGCGTTTTTAGAGCGAAAAACAACGTTTTATTGCGAAATCAGGAATTATTGTTCGAAAAACGACGTTTTTCGTGCAAAAACAGCGTTTTTGGTGCGAAATATATGATATATGCGAGTTCACACCATATTCATCGTTGATTTTCGTGTTATTAATAGTAATGCTAAGATAATCTAGTTGACGCCGCAATATTGGTCGAGAACGCAGAAATCAGCGTTTTTAGTGTGAAAAACAACGTTTTATTGCGAAATCAAGAATTATCGTGCGAAAAACGACGTTTTTCGTGCAAAAACAGCGTTTTTGGTGCGAAATATATGATATTTGCGAGTTCACACCATATTCATCGTTGATTTTCATGTTATTAATAGTGATTCAAAGATAATCAAATTGACGCCGCAATATTGGTCGAGAACGCCAAAATCAGCGTTTTTAGTGCGAAAAACAACGTTTTATTTCGAAATCAGGAATTATCGTACGAAAAATCAAGTTTTTCGTGCAAAAACAGCGTTTTTGGTGCGAAATATATGATATATGCGAGTGCCCACCATATTCATCGTTGATTTTCGTGTTATTAATAGTAATGCCAAGATAATCTAGTTGACGCCGCAATATTGGTCTAGAACGCGGACATCAGCGTTTTTAGAGCGAAAACCAACGTTTTATTGCGAAATCAGGAATTATCGTGCGAAGAACGACGTTTTTCGTGCAAAAACAGCATTTTTGGTGCGAAATATATTATATATGCGAGTTCACACCATATTCATCGTTGATTTTCGTGTTATTAATAGTAATGCCAAGATAATCTAGTTGACGCCGCAATATTGGTCGAGAACGCGAAAATCAGCGTTTTTAGAGCGAAAAACAACGTTTTATTGCGAAATCAGGAATTATTGTTCGCAAAACGACGTTTTTCGTGCAAAAACAGCGTTTTTGGTGCGAAATATATGATATATGCGAGTTCACACCATATTCATCCTTGATTTTCGTGTTATTAATAGTAATGCCAAGATAATCTAGTTGACGCCGCAATATTGGTCGAGAACACCAAAATAAGCGATTTTAGTGCAAAAAACAACGTTTTATTGCGAAATCAGGAATTATCGTGCGAAAAATCAAGTTTTTCGTGCAAAAACAGCGTTTTTGGTGCGAAATATATGATATATGCGAGTGCCCACCATATTCATCGTTGATTTTCGTGTTATTAATAGTAATGCCAAGATAATCTAGTTGACGCCGCAATATTGGTCGAAAACGCCAAAATCAGCGTTTTTAGAGCGAAAAACAACGTTTTATTGCGAAATCAGGAATTATCGTGCGAAAAACGACGTTTTTCGTGCAAAAACAGCGTTTTTGGTGCGAAATATATGATATATGCGAGTGCCCACCATATTCATCGTTGATTTTCGTGTTATTAATAGTAATGCCAAGATAATCTAGTTGACGCCGCAATATTGGTCGAGAACGCGAAAATCAGCGTTTTTAGTGCGAAAAACAACGTTTTATTGCGAAATCAGGAATTATCGTGCGAAAAACGACGTTTTTCGTGCAAAAACAGCGTTTTTGGTGCGAAATATATGATATTTGCGAGTTCACACCATATTCATCGTTGATTTTGATGTTATTAATAGTGATGCAAGGATAATCAAATTGACGCCGCAATATTGGTCGAGAACGCCAAAATCAGCGTTTTTAGTGCGAAAAACAACGTTTTATTTCGAAATCAGGAATTATCGTGCGAAAAATCAAGTTTTTCGTGCAAAAACAGCGTTTTTGGTGCGAAATATATGATATATGCGAGTTCCCACCATATTCATCGTTGATTTTCGTGTTATTAATAGTGATGCCAAAATAATCAAATTGACGCCGCAATATTGGTCGAGAACGCGGAAATCAGCGTTTATAGTGCGAAAAGCAACGTTTTATAGCAAAATCAGGAATTATCGTGCGAAGAACGACGTTTTTCGTGCAAAAACAGCGTTTTTGGTGCGAAATATATGATATGTGTGAGTTCACACCATATTCATCGTTGATTTTCGTGTTATTAATAGTGATGCAAAGATAATCAAATTGACGCCGCAATATTGGTCGAGAACGCTGAAATCAGCGTTTTTAGTGCGAAAAACTACGTTTTATAGCGAAATCAGGAATTATCGTGCGAAAAACGACGTTTTTCGTGCAAAAACAGCGTTTTTGGTGCGAAATATATGATATATGCGAGTTCCCACCATATTCATCGTTGATTTTCGTGTTATTAATAGTGATGCCAAAATAATCAAATTGACGCCGCAATATTGGTCGAGAACGGGGAAATCAGCGTTTTTAGTGCGAAAAGCAACGTCTTATAGTAAAATCAGGAATTATCGTGCGAAGAACGACGTTTTTCGTACAAAAAAAAACGTTTTTGGTGCGAAATATATGATATATGCGAGTTCACACCATATTCATCGTTGCTTTCGTGTTATTAATAGTAATGCCAAGATAATCTAGTTGACGCCGCAATATTGGTCGAGAACGCGGAAATCAGCGTTTTTAGTGCGAAAAACAACGTTCTATTGCGAAATCAAGAAATATCGTGCGAAAAACGACGTTTTTCGTGCAAAAACAGCGTTTTTGGTGCGAAATATATGATATATGCGAGTTCACACCATATTCATCGTTGATTTTCGTGTTATTAATAGTAATGCCAAGATAATCTAGTTGACGCCGCAATATTGGTCGAGAACGCGGAAATCAGCGTTGTTAGTGCGAAAAACAACGTTCTATTGCGAAATCAAGAAATATCGTGCGAAAAACGACGTATTTCGTGCAAAAACAGCGTTTTTGGTGCGAAATATATGATATATGCGAGTTCACACCATATTCATCGTTGATTTTCGTGTTATTAATAGTAATGCCAAGATAATCTAGTTGACGCCGCAATATTGGTCGAGAACGCCAAAATCAGCGTTTTTAGAGCGAAAAACAACGTTTTATTGCGAAATCAGGAATTATTGTTCGAAAAACGACGTTTTTCGTGCAAAAACAGCGTTTTTGGTGCGAAATATATGATATATGCGAGTTCACACCATATTCATCGTTGATTTTCGTGTTATTAATAGTAATGCTAAGATAATCTAGTTGACGCCGCAATATTGGTCGAGAACGCCAAAATCAGCGTTTTTAGAGCGAAAAACAACGTTTTATTGCGAAATCAGGAATTATTGTTCGAAAAACGACGTTTTTCGTGCAAAAACAGCGTTTTTGGTGCGAAATATATGATATATGCGAGTTCACACCATATTCATCGTTGATTTTCGTGTTATTAATAGTAATGCCAAGATAATCTAGTTGACGCCGCAATATTGGTCGAAAACGCCAAAATCAGCGTTTTTAGAGCGAAAAACAACGTTTTATTGCGAAATCAGGAATTATCGTGCGAAAAACGACGTTTTTCGTGCAAAAACAGCGTTTTTGGTGCGAAATATATGATATATGCGAGTGCCCACCATATTCATCGTTGATTTTCGTGTTATTAATAGTAATGCCAAGATAATCTAGTTGACGCCGCAATATTGGTCGAGAACGCGAAAATCAGCGTTTTTAGTGCGAAAAACAACGTTTTATTGCGAAATCAGGAATTATCGTGCGAAAAACGACGTTTTTCGTGCAAAAACAGCGTTTTTGGTGCGAAATATATGATATTTGCGAGTTCACACCATATTCATCGTTGATTTTGATGTTATTAATAGTGATGCAAGGATAATCAAATTGACGCCGCAATATTGGTCGAGAACGCCAAAATCAGCGTTTTTAGTGCGAAAAACAACGTTTTATTTCGAAATCAGGAATTATCGTGCGAAAAATCAAGTTTTTCGTGCAAAAACAGCGTTTTTGGTGCGAAATATATGATATATGCGAGTTCCCACCATATTCATCGTTGATTTTCGTGTTATTAATAGTGATGCCAAAATAATCAAATTGACGCCGCAATATTGGTCGAGAACGCGGAAATCAGCGTTTATAGTGCGAAAAGCAACGTTTTATAGCAAAATCAGGAATTATCGTGCGAAGAACGACGTTTTTCGTGCAAAAACAGCGTTTTTGGTGCGAAATATATGATATGTGTGAGTTCACACCATATTCATCGTTGATTTTCGTGTTATTAATAGTGATGCAAAGATAATCAAATTGACGCCGCAATATTGGTCGAGAACGCTGAAATCAGCGTTTTTAGTGCGAAAAACTACGTTTTATAGCGAAATCAGGAATTATCGTGCGAAAAACGACGTTTTTCGTGCAAAAACAGCGTTTTTGGTGCGAAATATATGATATATGCGAGTTCCCACCATATTCATCGTTGATTTTCGTGTTATTAATAGTGATGCCAAAATAATCAAATTGACGCCGCAATATTGGTCGAGAACGGGGAAATCAGCGTTTTTAGTGCGAAAAGCAACGTCTTATAGTAAAATCAGGAATTATCGTGCGAAGAACGACGTTTTTCGTACAAAAAAAAAACGTTTTTGGTGCGAAATATATGATATATGCGAGTTCACACCATATTCATCGTTGCTTTCGTGTTATTAATAGTAATGCCAAGATAATCTAGTTGACGCCGCAATATTGGTCGAGAACGCGGAAATCAGCGTTTTTAGTGCGAAAAACAACGTTCTATTGCGAAATCAAGAAATATCGTGCGAAAAACGACGTTTTTCGTGCAAAAACAGCGTTTTTGGTGCGAAATATATGATATATGCGAGTTCACACCATATTCATCGTTGATTTTCGTGTTATTAATAGTAATGCCAAGATAATCTAGTTGACGCCGCAATATTGGTCGAGAACGCGGAAATCAGCGTTGTTAGTGCGAAAAACAACGTTCTATTGCGAAATCAAGAAATATCGTGCGAAAAACGACGTATTTCGTGCAAAAACAGCGTTTTTGGTGCGAAATATATGATATATGCGAGTTCACACCATATTCATCGTTGATTTTCGTGTTATTAATAGTAATGCCAAGATAATCTAGTTGACGCCGCAATATTGGTCGAGAACGCCAAAATCAGCGTTTTTAGAGCGAAAAACAACGTTTTATTGCGAAATCAGGAATTATTGTTCGAAAAACGACGTTTTTCGTGCAAAAACAGCGTTTTTGGTGCGAAATATATGATATATGCGAGTTCACACCATATTCATCGTTGATTTTCGTGTTATTAATAGTAATGCTAAGATAATCTAGTTGACGCCGCAATATTGGTCGAGAACGCAGAAATCAGCGTTTTTAGTGTGAAAAACAACGTTTTATTGCGAAATCAAGAATTATCGTGCGAAAAACGACGTTTTTCGTGCAAAAACAGCGTTTTTGGTGCGAAATATATGATATTTGCGAGTTCACACCATATTTATCGTTGATTTTCATGTTATTAATAGTGATTCAAAGATAATCAAATTGACGCCGCAATATTGGTCGAGAACGCCAAAATCAGCGTTTTTAGTGCGAAAAACAACGTTTTATTTCGAAATCAGGAATTATCGTACGAAAAATCAAGTTTTTCGTGCAAAAACAGCGTTTTTGGTGCGAAATATATGATATATGCGAGTGCCCACCATATTCATCGTTGATTTTCGTGTTATTAATAGTAATGCCAAGATAATCTAGTTGACGCCGCAATATTGGTCTAGAACGCGGACATCAGCGTTTTTAGAGCGAAAACCAACGTTTTATTGCGAAATCAGGAATTATCGTGCGAAGAACGACGTTTTTCGTGCAAAAACAGCATTTTTGGTGCGAAATATATTATATATGCGAGTTCACACCATATTCATCGTTGATTTTCGTGTTATTAATAGTAATGCCAAGATAATCTAGTTGACGCCGCAATATTGGTCGAGAACGCCAAAATCAGCGTTTTTAGAGCGAAAAACAACGTTTTATTGCGAAATCAGGAATTATTGTTCGAAAAACGACGTTTTTCGTGCAAAAACAGCGTTTTTGGTGCGAAATATATGATATATGCGAGTTCACACCATATTCATCGTTGATTTTCGTGTTATTAATAGTAATGCTAAGATAATCTAGTTGACGCCGCAATATTGGTCGAGAACGCCAAAATCAGCGTTTTTAGAGCGAAAAACAACGTTTTATTGCGAAATCAGGAATTATTGTTCGAAAAACGACGTTTTTCGTGCAAAAACAGCGTTTTTGGTGCGAAATATATGATATATGCGAGTTCACACCATATTCATCGTTGATTTTCGTGTTATTAATAGTAATGCCAAGATAATCTAGTTGACGCCGCAATATTGGTCGAAAACGCCAAAATCAGCGTTTTTAGAGCGAAAAACAACGTTTTATTGCGAAATCAGGAATTATCGTGCGAAAAACGACGTTTTTCGTGCAAAAACAGCGTTTTTGGTGCGAAATATATGATATATGCGAGTGCCCACCATATTCATCGTTGATTTTCGTGTTATTAATAGTAATGCCAAGATAATCTAGTTGACGCCGCAATATTGGTCGAGAACGCGAAAATCAGCGTTTTTAGTGCGAAAAACAACGTTTTATTGCGAAATCAGGAATTATCGTGCGAAAAACGACGTTTTTCGTGCAAAAACAGCGTTTTTGGTGCGAAATATATGATATTTGCGAGTTCACACCATATTCATCGTTGATTTTGATGTTATTAATAGTGATGCAAGGATAATCAAATTGACGCCGCAATATTGGTCGAGAACGCCAAAATCAGCGTTTTTAGTGCGAAAAACAACGTTTTATTTCGAAATCAGGAATTATCGTGCGAAAAATCAAGTTTTTCGTGCAAAAACAGCGTTTTTGGTGCGAAATATATGATATATGCGAGTTCCCACCATATTCATCGTTGATTTTCGTGTTATTAATAGTGATGCCAAAATAATCAAATTGACGCCGCAATATTGGTCGAGAACGCGGAAATCAGCGTTTATAGTGCGAAAAGCAACGTTTTATAGCAAAATCAGGAATTATCGTGCGAAGAACGACGTTTTTCGTGCAAAAACAGCGTTTTTGGTGCGAAATATATGATATGTGTGAGTTCACACCATATTCATCGTTGATTTTCGTGTTATTAATAGTGATGCAAAGATAATCAAATTGACGCCGCAATATTGGTCGAGAACGCTGAAATCAGCGTTTTTAGTGCGAAAAACTACGTTTTATAGCGAAATCAGGAATTATCGTGCGAAAAACGACGTTTTTCGTGCAAAAACAGCGTTTTTGGTGCGAAATATATGATATATGCGAGTTCCCACCATATTCATCGTTGATTTTCGTGTTATTAATAGTGATGCCAAAATAATCAAATTGACGCCGCAATATTGGTCGAGAACGGGGAAATCAGCGTTTTTAGTGCGAAAAGCAACGTCTTATAGTAAAATCAGGAATTATCGTGCGAAGAACGACGTTTTTCGTACAAAAAAAAACGTTTTTGGTGCGAAATATATGATATATGCGAGTTCACACCATATTCATCGTTGCTTTCGTGTTATTAATAGTAATGCCAAGATAATCTAGTTGACGCCGCAATATTGGTCGAGAACGCGGAAATCAGCGTTTTTAGTGCGAAAAACAACGTTCTATTGCGAAATCAAGAAATATCGTGCGAAAAACGACGTTTTTCGTGCAAAAACAGCGTTTTTGGTGCGAAATATATGATATATGCGAGTTCACACCATATTCATCGTTGATTTTCGTGTTATTAATAGTAATGCCAAGATAATCTAGTTGACGCCGCAATATTGGTCGAGAACGCGGAAATCAGCGTTGTTAGTGCGAAAAACAACGTTCTATTGCGAAATCAAGAAATATCGTGCGAAAAACGACGTATTTCGTGCAAAAACAGCGTTTTTGGTGCGAAATATATGATATATGCGAGTTCACACCATATTCATCGTTGATTTTCGTGTTATTAATAGTAATGCCAAGATAATCTAGTTGACGCCGCAATATTGGTCGAGAACGCCAAAATCAGCGTTTTTAGAGCGAAAAACAACGTTTTATTGCGAAATCAGGAATTATTGTTCGAAAAACGACGTTTTTCGTGCAAAAACAGCGTTTTTGGTGCGAAATATATGATATATGCGAGTTCACACCATATTCATCGTTGATTTTCGTGTTATTAATAGTAATGCTAAGATAATCTAGTTGACGCCGCAATATTGGTCGAGAACGCAGAAATCAGCGTTTTTAGTGTGAAAAACAACGTTTTATTGCGAAATCAAGAATTATCGTGCGAAAAACGACGTTTTTCGTGCAAAAACAGCGTTTTTGGTGCGAAATATATGATATTTGCGAGTTCACACCATATTTATCGTTGATTTTCATGTTATTAATAGTGATTCAAAGATAATCAAATTGACGCCGCAATATTGGTCGAGAACGCCAAAATCAGCGTTTTTAGTGCGAAAAACAACGTTTTATTTCGAAATCAGGAATTATCGTACGAAAAATCAAGTTTTTCGTGCAAAAACAGCGTTTTTGGTGCGAAATATATGATATATGCGAGTGCCCACCATATTCATCGTTGATTTTCGTGTTATTAATAGTAATGCCAAGATAATCTAGTTGACGCCGCAATATTGGTCTAGAACGCGGACATCAGCGTTTTTAGAGCGAAAACCAACGTTTTATTGCGAAATCAGGAATTATCGTGCGAAGAACGACGTTTTTCGTGCAAAAACAGCATTTTTGGTGCGAAATATATTATATATGCGAGTTCACACCATATTCATCGTTGATTTTCGTGTTATTAATAGTAATGCCAAGATAATCTAGTTGACGCCGCAATATTGGTCGAGAACGCGAAAATCAGCGTTTTTAGAGGGAAAAACAACGTTTTATTGCGAAATCAGGAATTATTGTTCGCAAAACGACGTTTTTCGTGCAAAAACAGCGTTTTTGGTGCGAAATATATGATATATGCGAGTTCACACCATATTCATCCTTGATTTTCGTGTTATTAATAGTAATGCCAAGATAATTTAGTTGACGCCGCAATATTGGTCGAGAACACCAAAATAAGCGATTTTAGTGCAAAAAACAACGTTTTATTGCGAAATCAGGAATTATCGTGCGAAAAATCAAGTTTTTCGTGCAAAAACAGCGTTTTTGGTGCGAAATATATGATATATGCGAGTGCCCACCATATTCATCGTTGATTTTCGTGTTATTAATAGTAATGCCAAGATAATCTAGTTGACGCCGCAATATTGGTCGAGAACGCCAAAATCAGCGTTTTTAGAGCGAAAAACAACGTTTTATTGCGAAATCAGGAATTATCGTGCGAAAAACGACGTTTTTCGTGCAAAAACAGCGTTTTTGGTGCGAAATATATGATATATGCGAGTTCACACCATATTCATCGTTGATTTTCGTGTTATTAATAGTAATGCCAAGATATTCTAGTTGACGCCGCAATATTGGTCGAGAACGCGAAAATCAGCGTTTTTAGAGCGAAAAACAACGTTTTATTGCGAAATCAGGAATTATTGTTCGCAAAACGACGTTTTTCGTGCAAAAACAGCGTTTTTGGTGCGAAATATATGATATATGCGAGTTCACACCATATTCATCGTTGATTTTCGTGTTATTAATAGTGATGTAAAGATAATCTAGTTGACGCCGCAATATTGGTTGAAAACGCCAAAATCAGCGTTTTTAGTGCGAAAAACAACGTTTTATTTCGAAATCAGGAATTATCGTGCGAAAAATCAAGTTTTTCGTGCAAAAACAGCGTTTTTGGTGCGAAATATATGATATATGCGAGTTCCCACCATATTCATCGTTGATTTTCGTGTTATTAATAGTAATGCCAAGATAATCTAGTTGACGCCGCAATATTGGTCTAGAACGCGGACATCAGCGTTTTTAGAGCGAAAAACAACGTTTTATTGCGAAATCAGGAATTATCGTGCGAAGAACGACGTTTTTCGTGCAAAAACAGCATTTTTGGTGCGAAATATATGATATATGCGAGTTCACACCATATTCATCCTTGATTTTCGTGTTATTAATAGTAATGCCAAGATAATCTAGTTGACGCCGCAATATTGGTCGAGAACGCCAAAATCAGCGTTTTTAGAGCGAAAAACAACGTTTTATTGCGAAATCAGGAATTATTGTTCGAAAAACGACGTTTTTCGTGCAAAAACAGCGTTTTTGGTGCGAAATATATGATATATGCGAGTTCACACCATATTCATCGTTGATTTTCGTGTTATTAATAGTGATGTAAAGATAATCAAATTGACGCCGCTATATTGGTCGAGAACGCCAAAATCAGCGTTTTTAGTGCGAAAAACAACGTTTTATTGCGCAATCAGAAATTATCGTGCGAACAATGACGTTTTTCGTGCAAAAACAGCGTTTTTGGTGCGAAATATATGATATATGCGAGTTCACACCATATTCATCGTTGATTATTTTGTTATTAATAGTAATGCCAAGATAATCTAGTTGACGCCGCAATATTGGTCGAAAACGCCAAAATCAGCGTTTTTAGTGCGAAAAACAATGTTTTATTGCGAAATCAGGAATTATCGTGCGAACAACGAAGTTTTTCGTGCAAAAACAGCGTTTTTGGTGCGAAATATATGATATATGCGAGTTCACACCATATTCATCGTTGATTTTCGTGTTATTAATAGTAATGCCAAGATAATCTAGTTGACGCCGCAATATTGGTCGAGAACGCGGAAATCAGCGTTGTTAGTGCGAAAAACAACGTTCTATTGCGAAATCAAGAAATATCGTGCGAAAAACGACGTATTTCGTGCAAAAACAGCGTTTTTGGTGCGAAATATATGATATATGCGAGTTCACACCATATTCATCGTTGATTTTCGTGTTATTAATAGTAATGCCAAGATAATCTAGTTGACGCCGCAATATTGGTCGAGAACGCCAAAATCAGCGTTTTTAGAGCGAAAAACAACGTTTTATTGCGAAATCAGG
Organism: Aleochara curtula; assembly: GCA_963978815.1. Classification (NCBI taxonomy): domain Eukaryota; kingdom Metazoa; phylum Arthropoda; class Insecta; order Coleoptera; family Staphylinidae; genus Aleochara; species Aleochara curtula. The sequence continues at coordinate 9,534,418 of OZ022215.1, read as the reverse complement.
AATTATTGTTCGAAAAACGACGTTTTTCGTGCAAAAACAGCGTTTTTGGTGCGAAATATATGATATATGCGAGTTCACACCATATTCATCGTTGATTTTCGTGTTATTAATAGTAATGCTAAGATAATCTAGTTGACGCCGCAATATTGGTCGAGAACGCAGAAATCAGCGTTTTTAGTGTGAAAAACAACGTTTTATTGCGAAATCAAGAATTATCGTGCGAAAAACGACGTTTTTCGTGCAAAAACAGCGTTTTTGGTGCGAAATATATGATATTTGCGAGTTCACACCATATTCATCGTTGATTTTCATGTTATTAATAGTGATTCAAAGATAATCAAATTGACGCCGCAATATTGGTCGAGAACGCCAAAATCAGCGTTTTTAGTGCGAAAAACAACGTTTTATTTCGAAATCAGGAATTATCGTACGAAAAATCAAGTTTTTCGTGCAAAAACAGCGTTTTTGGTGCGAAATATATGATATATGCGAGTGCCCACCATATTCATCGTTGATTTTCGTGTTATTAATAGTAATGCCAAGATAATCTAGTTGACGCCGCAATATTGGTCTAGAACGCGGACATCAGCGTTTTTAGAGCGAAAACCAACGTTTTATTGCGAAATCAGGAATTATCGTGCGAAGAACGACGTTTTTCGTGCAAAAACAGCATTTTTGGTGCGAAATATATTATATATGCGAGTTCACACCATATTCATCGTTGATTTTCGTGTTATTAATAGTAATGCCAAGATAATCTAGTTGACGCCGCAATATTGGTCGAGAACGCGAAAATCAACGTTTTTAGAGCGAAAAACAACGTTTTATTGCGAAATCAGGAATTATCGTGCGAAAAATCAAGTTTTTCGTGCAAAAACAGCGTTTTTGGTGCGAAATATATGATATATGCGAGTGCCCACCATATTCATCGTTGATTTTCGTGTTATTAATAGTAATGCCAAGATAATCTAGTTGACGCCGCAATATTGGTCGAGAACGCCAAAATCAGCGTTTTTAGAGCGAAAAACAACGTTTTATTGCGAAATCAGGAATTATCGTGCGAAAAACGACGTTTTTCGTGCAAAAACAGCGTTTTTGGTGCGAAATATATGATATATGCGAGTTCACACCATATTCATCGTTGATTTTCGTGTTATTAATAGTAATGCCAAGATAATCTAGTTGACGCCGCAATATTGGTCGAGAACGCGAAAATCAGCGTTTTTAGAGCGAAAAACAACGTTTTATTGCGAAATCAGGAATTATTGTTCGCAAAACGACGTTTTTCGTGCAAAAACAGCGTTTTTGGTGCGAAATATATGATATATGCGAGTTCACACCATATTCATCGTTGATTTTCGTGTTATTAATAGTGATGTAAAGATAATCTAGTTGACGCCGCAATATTGGTTGAAAACGCCAAAATCAGCGTTTTTAGTGCGAAAAACAACGTTTTATTTCGAAATCAGGAATTATCTTGCGAAAAATCAAGTTTTTCGTGCAAAAACAGCGTTTTTGGTGCGAAATATATGATATATGCGAGTTCCCACCATATTCATCGTTGATTTTCGTGTTATTAATAGTAATGCCAAGATAATCTAGTTGACGCCGCAATATTGGTCGAGAACGCGGAAATCAGCGTTGTTAGTGCGAAAAACAACGTTCTATTGCGAAATCAAGAAATATCGTGCGAAAAACGACGTATTTCGTGCAAAAACAGCGTTTTTGGTGCGAAATATATGATATATGCGAGTTCACACCATATTCATCGTTGATTTTCGTGTTATTAATAGTAATGCCAAGATAATCTAGTTGACGCCGCAATATTGGTCGAGAACGCCAAAATCAGCGTTTTTAGAGCGAAAAACAACGTTTTATTGCGAAATCAGGAATTATTGTTCGAAAAACGACGTTTTTCGTGCAAAAACAGCGTTTTTGGTGCGAAATATATGATATATGCGAGTTCACACCATATTCATCGTTGATTTTCGTGTTATTAATAGTAATGCTAAGATAATCTAGTTGACGCCGCAATATTGGTCGAGAACGCAGAAATCAGCGTTTTTAGTGTGAAAAACAACGTTTTATTGCGAAATCAAGAATTATCGTGCGAAAAACGACGTTTTTCGTGCAAAAACAGCGTTTTTGGTGCGAAATATATGATATTTGCGAGTTCACACCATATTCATCGTTGATTTTCATGTTATTAATAGTGATTCAAAGATAATCAAATTGACGCCGCAATATTGGTCGAGAACGCCAAAATCAGCGTTTTTAGTGCGAAAAACAACGTTTTATTTCGAAATCAGGAATTATCGTACGAAAAATCAAGTTTTTCGTGCAAAAACAGCGTTTTTGGTGCGAAATATATGATATATGCGAGTGCCCACCATATTCATCGTTGATTTTCGTGTTATTAATAGTAATGCCAAGATAATCTAGTTGACGCCGCAATATTGGTCTAGAACGCGGACATCAGCGTTTTTAGAGCGAAAACCAACGTTTTATTGCGAAATCAGGAATTATCGTGCGAAGAACGACGTTTTTCGTGCAAAAACAGCATTTTTGGTGCGAAATATATTATATATGCGAGTTCACACCATATTCATCGTTGATTTTCGTGTTATTAATAGTAATGCCAAGATAATCTAGTTGACGCCGCAATATTGGTCGAGAACGCGAAAATCAACGTTTTTAGAGCGAAAAACAACGTTTTATTGCGAAATCAGGAATTATTGTTCGCAAAACGACGTTTTTCGTGCAAAAACAGCGTTTTTGGTGCGAAATATATGATATATGCGAGTTCACACCATATTCATCCTTGATTTTCGTGTTATTAAAAGTAATGCCAAGATAATCTAGTTGACGCCGCAATATTGGTCGAGAACACCAAAATAAGCGATTTTAGTGCAAAAAACAACGTTTTATTGCGAAATCAGGAATTATCGTGCGAAAAATCAAGTTTTTCGTGCAAAAACAGCGTTTTTGGTGCGAAATATATGATATATGCGAGTGCCCACCATATTCATCGTTGATTTTCGTGTTATTAATAGTAATGCCAAGATAATCTAGTTGACGCCGCAATATTGGTCGAGAACGCCAAAATCAGCGTTTTTAGAGCGAAAAACAACGTTTTATTGCGAAATCAGGAATTATCGTGCGAAAAACGACGTTTTTCGTGCAAAAACAGCGTTTTTGGTGCGAAATATATGATATATGCGAGTTCACACCATATTCATCGTTGATTTTCGTGTTATTAATAGTAATGCCAAGATAATCTAGTTGACGCCGCAATATTGGTCGAGAACGCGAAAATCAGCGTTTTTAGAGCGAAAAACAACGTTTTATTGCGAAATCAGGAATTATTGTTCGCAAAACGACGTTTTTCGTGCAAAAACAGCGTTTTTGGTGCGAAATATATGATATATGCGAGTTCACACCATATTCATCGTTGATTTTCGTGTTATTAATAGTGATGTAAAGATAATCTAGTTGACGCCGCAATATTGGTTGAAAACGCCAAAATCAGCGTTTTTAGTGCGAAAAACAACGTTTTATTTCGAAATCAGGAATTATCTTGCGAAAAATCAAGTTTTTCGTGCAAAAACAGCGTTTTTGGTGCGAAATATATGATATATGCGAGTTCCCACCATATTCATCGTTGATTTTCGTGTTATTAATAGTAATGCCAAGATAATCTAGTTGACGCCGCAATATTGGTCTAGAACGCGGACATCAGCGTTTTTAGAGCGAAAAACAACGTTTTATTGCGAAATCAGGAATTATCGTGCGAAGAACGACGTTTTTCGTGCAAAAACAGCATTTTTGGTGCGAAATATATGATATATGCGAGTTCACACCATATTCATCCTTGATTTTCGTGTTATTAATAGTAATGCCAAGATAATCTAGTTGACGCCGCAATATTGGTCGAGAACGCCAAAATCAGCGTTTTTAGAGCGAAAAACAACGTTTTATTGCGAAATCAGGAATTATTGTTCGAAAAACGACGTTTTTCGTGCAAAAACAGCGTTTTTGGTGCGAAATATATGATATATGCGAGTTCACACCATATTCATCGTTGATTTTCGTGTTATTAATAGTGATGTAAAGATAATCAAATTGACGCCGCTATATTGGTCGAGAACGCCAAAATCAGCGTTTTTAGTGCGAAAAACAACGTTTTATTGCGCAATCAGAAATTATCGTGCGAACAATGACGTTTTTCGTGCAAAAACAGCGTTTTTGGTGCGAAATATATGATATATGCGAGTTCACACCATATTCATCGTTGATTATTTTGTTATTAATAGTAATGCCAAGATAATCTAGTTGACGCCGCAATATTGGTCGAAAACGCCAAAATCAGCGTTTTTAGTGCGAAAAACAATGTTTTATTGCGAAATCAGGAATTATCGTGCGAACAACGAAGTTTTTCGTGCAAAAACAGCGTTTTTGGTGCGAAATATATGATATATGCGAGTTCACACCATATTCATCGTTGATTTTCGTGTTATTAATAGTAATGCCAAGATAATCTAGTTGACGCCCCAATATTGGTCGAGAACGCCAAAATAAGCGATTTTAGTGCGAAAAACAACGTTTTATTGCAAAATCAGGAAATATCTTGCGAAAAACGACGTTCTTCGTGCAAAAACAGCGTTTTTGGTGCGAAATATATGATATATGCGAGTTCACACCATATTCATCGTTGATTTTCGTGTTATTAATAGTAATGCCAAGATAATCTAATTGACGCCGCAATATTGGTCGAGAACGCCAAAATCAGCGTTTTTGGAGCGAAAAACAACGTTTTATTGCAAAATCAGGAATTGTTGTTCGAAAAACGACGTTTTTCGTGCAAAAACAGCGTTTTTGGTGCGAAATATATGATATATGCGAGTTCACACCATATTCATTGTTGATTTTCGTGTTATTAATAGTAATGCTAAGATAATCTAGTTGACGCCGCAATATTGGTCGAGAACGCAGAAATCAGCGTTTTTAGTGTGAAAAACAACGTTTTATTGCGAAATCAAGAATTATCGTGCGAAAAACGACGTTTTTCGTGCAAAAACAGCGTTTTTGGTGCGAAATATATGATATTTGCGAGTTCACACCATATTCATCGTTGATTTTTATGTTATTAATAGTGATTCAAGGATAATCAAATTGACGCCGCAATATTGGTCGAGAACGCCAAAATCAGCGTTTTTAGTGCGAAAAACAACGTTTCATTTCGAAATCAGGAATTATCGTGCGAAAAATCAAGTTTTTCGTGCAAAAACAGCGTTTTTGGTGCGAAATATATGATATATGCGAGTTCCCACCATATTCATCGTTGATTTTCGTGTTATTAATAGTAATGCCAAGATAATCTAGTTGACGCCGCAATATTGGTCTAGAACGCGGACATCAGCGTTTTTAGAGCGAAAAACAACGTTTTATTGCGAAATCAGGAATTATCGTGCGAAGAACGACGTTTTTCGTGCAAAAACAGCATTTTTGGTGCGAAATATATGATATATGCCAGTTCACACAATATTCATCGTTGATTTTCGTGTTATTAATAGTAATGCCAAGATAATCTAGTTGACGCCGCAATATTGGTCTAGAACGCGGACATCAGCGTTTTTAGAGCGAAAAACAACGTTTTATTGCGAAATCAGGAATTATCGTGCAAAGAACGACGTTTTTCGTGCAGAAACAGCTTTTTTGGTGCGAAATATATGATATATGCGAGTTCACAACATATTCATCCTTGATTTTCGTGTTATTAATAGTAATGCCAAGATAATCTAGTTGACGCCGCAATATTGGTCGAGAACACCAAAATAAGCGATTTTAGTGCAAGAAACAACGTTTTATTGCGAAATCAAGAAATATCGTGCGAAAAACGACGTTTTTTGTGCAAAAACAGCGTTTTTGGTGCAAAATATATGATATATGCGAGTTCACACCATATTCATCGTTGATTTTCGTGTTATTAATAGTAATGCCAAGATAATCTAGTTGACGCCGCAATATTGGTCTAGAACGCGGACATCAGCGTTTTTAGAGCGAAAAACAACGTTTTATTGCGAAATCAGGAATTATCGTGCGAAGAACGACGTTTTTCGTGCAAAAACAGCATTTTTGGTGCGAAATATATGATATATGCGAGTTCACACAATATTCATCGTTGATTTTCGTGTTATTAATAGTAATGCCAAGATAATCTAGTTGACGCCGCAATATTGGTCTAGAACGCGGACATCAGCGTTTTTAGAGCGAAAAACAACGTTTTATTGCGAAATCAGGAATTATCGTGCGAAGAACGACGTTTTTCGTGCAGAAACAGCTTTTTTGGTGCGAAATATATGATATATGCGAGTTCACAACATATTCATCCTTGATTTTCGTGTTATTAATAGTAATGCCAAGATAATCTAGTTGACGCCGCAATATTGGTCGAGAACACCAAAATAAGCGATTTTAGTGCAAGAAACAACGTTTTATTGCGAAATCAAGAAATATCGTGCGAAAAACGACGTTTTTTGTGCAAAAACAGCGTTTTTGGTGCAAAATATATGATATATGCGAGTTCACACCATATTCATCGTTGATTTTCGTGTTATTAATAGTAATGCCAAGATAATCTAGTTGACGCCGCAATATTGGTCGAGAACGCCAAAATCAGCGTTTTTAGTGCGAAAAACAACGTTTTATTGCGAAATCAGGAATTATCGTGCGAAAAACGACGTTTTTCGTGCAAAAACAGCATTTTTGGTGCGAAATATATGATATATACGAGTTCACACCATATTCATCGTTGATTTTCGTGTTATTAATAGTAATGCCAAGATAATCTAGTTGACGCCGCAATATTGGTCTAGAACGCGGACATCAGCGTTTTTAGAGCGAAAAACAACGTTTTATTGCGAAATCAGGAATTATCGTGCGAAAAACGACGTTTTTCGTGTAAAAACAGCGTTTTTGGTGCGAAATATATGATATATGCGAGTTCACACCATATTCATCGTTGATTTTCGTGCTATTAATGGTAATGCCAAGATAATCTAGTTGACGCCGCAATATTGGTCGAGAACGCAGAAATCAGCGTTTTTAGTGCAAAAAACAACGTTTTATTGTGAAATCAGGAATTATCGTGCGAAAAACGACGTTTTTCGTGCAAAAACAGCGTTTTTTGTGCGAAATATATGATATATGCGAGTTTACACCATATTCATCGTTGATTTTCATGTTATTAATAGTAATGCCAAGATAATCTAGTTGACGCCGCAATATTGGTCGAGAACGCCAAAATCAGCGTTTTTAGTGCGAAAAACAACGTTTTATTGCGAAATCAGGAATTATCGTGCGAAAAACGACGTTTTTCGTGCTAAAACAGCGTTTTTGGTGCGAAATATATGATATATGCGAGTTCACACCATATTCATCGTTGATTTTCGTGTTATTAATAGTAATGCCAGGATAATCTAGTTGACGCCGCAATATTGGTCTAGAACGCGGACATCAGCGTTTTTAGAGCGAAAAACAACGTTTTATTGCGAAATCAGGAATTATCGTGCGAAGAACGACGTTTTTCGTGCAAAAACAGCATTTTTGGTGCGAAATATATGATATATGCGAGTTCACAACATATTCATCCTTGATTTTCGTGTTATTAATAGTAATGCCAAGATAATCTAGTTGACGCCGCAATATTGGTCGAGAACACCAAAATAAGCGATTTTAGTGCAAAAAACAACGTTTTTTTGCGAAATCAGGAATTATTGTTCGAAAAACGACGTTTTTCGTGCAAAAACAGCGTTTTTGGTGCGAAATATATGATATATGCGAGTTCACACCATATTCATCGTTGATTTTCGTGTTATTAATAGTGATGTAAAGATAATCAAATTGACGCCGCAATATTGGTCGAGAACGCCATAATCAGCGTTTTTAGTGCGAAATATATGATATATGCGAGTTCACACCATATTCATCGTTGATTTTCGTGTTATTAATAGTAATGCCAAGATAATCTAGTTGACGCCGCAATATTGGTCTAGAACGCGGACATCAGCGTTTTTAGAGCGAAAAACAACGTTTTATTGCGAAATCAGGAAATATCGTGCGAAAAACGACGTTCTTCGTGCAAAAACAGCGTTTTTGGTGCGAAATATATGATATATGCGAGTTCACACCATATTCATCGTTGATTTTCGTGTTATTAATAGTAATGCCAAGATAATCTAGTTGACGCCGCAATATTGGTCGAGAACGCCAAAATCAGCGTTTTTAGAGCGAAAAACAACGTTTTATTGCGAAATCAGGAATTATTGTTCGAAAAACGACGTTTTTCGTGCAAAAACAGCGTTTTTGGTGCGAAATATATGATATATGCGAGTTCACACCATATTCATCGTTGATTTTCGTGTTATTAATAGTGATGTAAAGATAATCAAATTGACGCCCCAATATTGGTCGAGAACGCCAAAATCAGCGTTTTTAGTGCGAAAAACAACGTTTTATTGCGCAATCAGGAATTATCGTGCGAACAACGACGTTTTTCGTGCAAAAACAGCGTTTTTGGTGCGAAATATATGATATATGCGAGTTCACACCATATTCATCGTTGATTTTCGTGTTATTAATAGTAATGCCAAGATAATCTAGTTGACGCCGCAATATTGGTCGAAAACGCCAAAATCAGCGTTTTTAGTGCGAAAAACAATGTTTTATTGCGAAATCAGGAATTATCGTGCGAACAACGACGTTTTTCGTGCAAAAACAGCGTTTTTGGTGCGAAATATATGATATATGCGAGTTCACACCATATTCATCGTTGATTTTCGTGTTATTAATAGTAATGCCAAGATAATCTAGTTGACGCCCCAATATTGGTCGAGAACGCCAAAATAAGCGATTTTAGTGCGAAAAACAACGTTTTATTGCGAAATCAGGAAATATCGTGCGAAAAACGACGTTCTTCGTGCAAAAACAGCGTTTTTGGTGCGAAATATATGATATATGCGAGTTCACACCATATTCATCGTTGATTTTCGTGTTATTAATAGTAATGCCATGATAATCTCGTTGACGCCGCAATATTGGTCGAGAACGCAGAAATCAGCGTTTTTAGTGCAAGAAACAACGTTTTATTGAGAAATCAGGAATTATCGTCCGAAAAACGACGTTTTTCGTGCAAAAACAGCGTTTTTGGTGCGAAATATATGATATATGCGAGTTCACACCATATTCATCGTTGATTTTCGTGTTATTAATAGTAATGCCAAGATAATCTAGTTGACGCCGCAATATTGGTCGAGAACGCCAAAATCAGCGTTTTTAGTGCGAAAAACAACGTTTTATTGCGAAATCAGGAATTATCGTGCGAAAAACGACGTTTTTCGTGCAAAAACAGCATTTTTGGTGCGAAATATATGATATATACGAGTTCACACCATATTCATCGTTGATTTTCGTGTTATTAATAGTAATGCCAAGATAATCTAGTTGACGCCGCAATATTAGTCTAGAACGCGGACATCAGCGTTTTTAGAGCGAAAAACAACGTTTTATTGCGAAATCAGGAATTATCGTGCGAAAAACGACGTTTTTCGTGTAAAAACAGCGTTTTTGGTGCGAAATATATGATATATGCGAGTTCACACCATATTCATCGTTGATTTTCGTGCTATTAATGGTAATGCCAAGATAATCTAGTTGACGCCGCAATATTGGTCGAGAACGCAGAAATCAGCGTTTTTAGTGCAAAAAACAACGTTTTATTGCGAAATCAGGAATTATCGTGCGAAAAACGACGTTTTTCGTGCAAAAACAGCGTTTTTTGTGCGAAATATATGATATATGCGAGTTTACACCATATTCATCGTTGATTTTCATGTTATTAATAGTAATGCCAAGATAATCTAGTTGACGCCGCAATATTGGTCGAGAACGCCAAAATCAGCGTTTTTAGTGCGAAAAACAACGTTTTATTGCGAAATCAGGAATTATCGTGCGAAAAACGACGTTTTTCGTGCTAAAACAGCGTTTTTGGTGCGAAATATATGATATATGCGAGTTCACACCATATTCATCGTTGATTTTCGTGTTATTAATAGTAATGCCAGGATAATCTAGTTGACGCCGCAATATTGGTCTAGAACGCGGACATCAGCGTTTTTAGAGCGAAAAACAACGTTTTATTGCGAAATCAGGAATTATCGTGCGAAGAACGACGTTTTTCGTGCAAAAACAGCATTTTTGGTGCGAAATATATGATATATGCGAGTTCACACCATATTCATCGTTGATTTTCGTGTTATTAATAGTGATGTAAAGATAATCAAATTGACGCCGCAATATTGGTCGAGAACGCCATAATCAGCGTTTTTAGTGCGAAATATATGATATATGCGAGTTCACACCATATTCATCGTTGATTTTCGTGTTATTAATAGTAATGCCAAGATAATCTAGTTGACGCCGCAATATTGGTCTAGAACGCGGACATCAGCGTTTTTAGAGCGAAAAACAACGTTTTATTGCGAAATCAGGAAATATCGTGCGAAAAACGACGTTTTTCGTGCAAAAACAGCGTTTTTGGTGCGAAATATATGATATATGCGAGTTCACACCATATTCATCGTTGATTTTCGTGTTATTAATAGTAATGCCAAGATAATCTAGTTGACGCCGCAATATTGGTCGAGAACGCCAAAATCAGCGTTTTTAGAGCGAAAAACAATGTTTTATTGCGAAATCAGGAATTATCGTGCGAACAACGACGTTTTTCGTGCAAAAACAGCGTTTTTGGTGCGAAATATATGATATATGCGAGTTCACACCATATTCATCGTTGATTTTCGTGTTATTAATAGTAATGCCAAGATAATCTAGTTGACGCCCCAATATTGGTCGAGAACGCCAAAATAAGCGATTTTAGTGCGAAAAACAACGTTTTATTGCGAAATCAGGAAATATCGTGCGAAAAACGACGTTCTTCGTGCAAAAACAGCGTTTTTGGTGCGAAATATATGATATATGCGAGTTCACACCATATTCATCGTTGATTTTCGTGTTATTAATAGTAATGCCATGATAATCTCGTTGACGCCGCAATATTGGTCGAGAACGCAGAAATCAGCGTTTTTAGTGCAAAAAACAACGTTTTATTGAGAAATCAGGAATTATCGTCCGAAAAACGACGTTTTTCGTGCAAAAACAGCGTTTTTGGTGCGAAATATATGATATATGCGAGTTCACACCATATTCATCGTTGATTTTCGTGTTAGTAATAGTAATGCCAAGATAATCTAGTTGACGCCGCAATATTGGTCGAGAACGCCAAAATCAGCGTTTTTAGTGCGAAAAACAACGTTTTATTGCGAAATCAGGAATTATCGTGCGAAAAACGACGTTTTTCGTGCAAAAACAGCATTTTTGGTGCGAAATATATGATATATACGAGTTCACACCATATTCATCGTTGATTTTCGTGTTATTAATAGTAATGCCAAGATAATCTAGTTGACGCCGCAATATTAGTCTAGAACGCGGACATCAGCGTTTTTAGAGCGAAAAACAACGTTTTATTGCGAAATCAGGAATTATCGTGCGAAAAACGACGTTTTTCGTGTAAAAACAGCGTTTTTGGTGCGAAATATATGATATATGCGAGTTCACACCATATTCATCGTTGATTTTCGTGCTATTAATGGTAATGCCAAGATAATCTAGTTGACGCGGCAATATTGGTCGAGAACGCAGAAATCAGCGTTTTTAGTGCAAAAAACAACGTTTTATTGCGAAATCAGGAATTATCGTGCGAAAAACGACGTTTTTCGTGCAAAAACAGCGTTTTTTGTGCGAAATATATGATATATGCGAGTTTACACCATATTCATCGTTGATTTTCATGTTATTAATAGTAATGCCAAGATAATCTAGTTGACGCCGCAATATTGGTCGAGAACGCCAAAATCAGCGTTTTTAGTGCGAAAAACAACGTTTTATTGCGAAATCAGGAATTATCGTGCGAAAAACGACGTTTTTCGTGCTAAAACAGCGTTTTTGGTGCGAAATATATGATATATGCGAGTTCACACCATATTCATCGTTGATTTTCGTGTTATTAATAGTAATGCCAGGATAATCTAGTTGACGCCGCAATATTGGTCTAGAACGCGGACATCAGCGTTTTTAGAGCGAAAAACAACGTTTTATTGCGAAATCAGGAATTATCGTGCGAAGAACGACGTTTTTCGTGCAAAAACAGCATTTTTGGTGCGAAATATATGATATATGCGAGTTCACACCATATTCATCGTTGATTTTCGTGTTATTAATAGTGATGTAAAGATAATCAAATTGACGCCGCAATATTGGTCGAGAACGCCATAATCAGCGTTTTTAGTGCGAAATATATGATATATGCGAGTTCACACCATATTCATCGTTGATTTTCGTGTTATTAATAGTAATGCCAAGATAATCTAGTTGACGCCGCAATATTGGTCTAGAACGCGGACATCAGCGTTTTTAGAGCGAAAAACAACGTTTTATTGCGAAATCAGGAAATATCGTGCGAAAAACGACGTTCTTCGTGCAAAAACAGCGTTTTTGGTGCGAAATATATGATATATGCGAGTTCACACCATATTCATCGTTGATTTTCGTGTTATTAATAGTAATGCCAAGATAATCTAGTTGACGCCGCAATATTGGTCGAGAACGCCAAAATCAGCGTTTTTAGAGCGAAAAACAACGTTTTATTGCGAAATCAGGAATTATTGTTCGAAAAACGACGTTTTTCGTGCAAAAACAGCGTTTTTGGTGCGAAATATATGATATATGCGAGTTCACACCATATTCATCGTTGATTTTCGTGTTATTAATAGTGATGTAAAGATAATCAAATTGACGCCCCAATATTGGTCGAGAACGCCAAAATCAGCGTTTTTAGTGCGAAAAACAACGTTTTATTGCGCAATCAGGAATTATCGTGCGAACAACGACGTTTTTCGTGCAAAAACAGCGTTTTTGGTGCGAAATATATGATATATGCGAGTTCACACCATATTCATCGTTGATTTTCGTGTTATTAACAGTAATGCCAAGATAATCTAGTTGACGCCGCAATATTGGTCGAAAACGCCAAAATCAGCGTTTTTAGTGCGAAAAACAATGTTTTATTGCGAAATCAGGAATTATCGTGCGAACAACGACGTTTTTCGTGCAAAAACAGCGTTTTTGGTGCGAAATATATGATATATGCGAGTTCACACCATATTCATCGTTGATTTTCGTGTTATTAATAGTAATGCCAAGATAATCTAGTTGACGCCCCAATATTGGTCGAGAACGCCAAAATAAGCGATTTTAGTGCGAAAAACAACGTTTTATTGCGAAATCAGGAAATATCGTGCGAAAAACGACGTTCTTCGTGCAAAAACAGCGTTTTTGGTGCGAAATATATGATATATGCGAGTTCACACCATATTCATCGTTGATTTTCGTGTTATTAATAGTAATGCCAAAATAATCTAGTTGACGCCGCAATATTGGTCGAGAACGCCAAAATCAGCGTTTTTAGAGCGAAAAACAACGTTTTATTGCGAAATCAGAAATTGTTGTTCGAAAAACGACGTTTTTCGTGCAAAACCAGCGTTTTTGGTGCGAAATATATGATATATGCGAGTTCACACCATATTCATTGTTGATTTTCGTGTTATTAATAGTAATGCTAAGATAATCTAGTTGACGCCGCAATATTGGTCGAGAACGCCAAAATCAGCGTTTTTAGAGCGAAAAACAACGTTTTATTGCGCAATCAGGAATTATCGTGCGAACAACGACGTTTTTGGTGCAAAAACAGCGTTTTTGGTGCGAAATATATGATATATGCGAGTTCACACCATATTCATCGTTGATTTTCGTGTTATTAATAGTAATGCCAAGATAATCTAGTTGACGCCGCAATATTGGTCGAAAACGCCAAAATCAGCGTTTTTAGTGCGAAAAACAATGTTTTATTGCGAAATCAGGAATTATCGTGCGAACAACGACGTTTTTCGTGCAAAAACAGCGTTTTTGGTGCGAAATATATGATATATGCGAGTTCACACTATATTCATCGTTGATTTTCGTGTTATTAATAGTAATGCCAAGATAATCTAGTTGACGCCCCAATATTGGTCGAGAACGCCAAAATAAGCGATTTTAGTGCGAAAAACAACGTTTTATTGCGAAATCAGGAAATATCGTGCGAAAAACGACGTTCTTCGTGCAAAAACAGCGTTTTTGGTGCGAAATATATGATATATGCGAGTTCACACCATATTCATCGTTGATTTTCGTGTTATTAATAGTAATGCCAAGATAATCTAGTTGACGCCGCAATATTGGTCGAGAACGCCAAAATCAGCGTTTTTAGAGCGAAAAACAACGTTTTATTGCGAAATCAGAAATTGTTGTTCGAAAAACGACGTTTTTCGTGCAAAAACAGCGTTTTTGGTGCGAAATATATGATATATGCGAGTTCACACCATATTCATCGTTGATTTTCGTGTTATTAATAGTAATGCCAAGATAATCTAGTTGACGCCGCAATATTGGTCGAAAACGCCAAAATCAGCGTTTTTAGTGCGAAAAACAATGTTTTATTGCGAAATCAGGAATTATCGTGCGAACAACGACGTTTTTCGTGCAAAAACAGCGTTTTTGGTGCGAAATATATGATATATGCGAGTTCACACCATATTCATCGTTGATTTTCGTGTTATTAATAGTAATGCCAAGATAATCTAGTTGACGCCCCAATATTGGTCGAGAACGCCAAAATAAGCGATTTTAGTGCGAAAAACAACGTTTTATTGCGAAATCAGGAAATATCGTGCGAAAAACGACGTTCTTCGTGCAAAAACAGCGTTTTTGGTGCGAAATATATGATATATGCGAGTTCACACCATATTCATCGTTGATTTTCGTGTTATTAATAGTAATGCCAAGATAATCTAGTTGACGCCGCAATATTGGTCGAGAACGCCAAAATCAGCGTTTTTAGAGCGAAAAACAACGTTTTATTGCGAAATCAGGAATTATCGTGCGAAGAACGACGTTTTTCGTGCAAAAACAGCATTTTTGGTGCGAAATATATGATATATGCGAGTTCACAACATATTCATCCTTGATTTTCGTGTTATTAATAGTAATGCCAAGATAATCTAGTTGACGCCGCAATATTGGTCGAGAACACCAAAATAAGCGATTTTAGTGCAAAAAACAACGTTTTATTGCGAAATCAGGAATTATTGTTCGAAAAACGACGTTTTTCGTGCAAAAACAGCGTTTTGGTGCGAAATATATGCGAGTTCACAACATATTCATCGTTGATTTTCGTGTTATTAATAGTGATGTAAAGATAATCAAATTGACGCCGCAATAATGGTCGAGAACGCCATAATCAGCGTTTTTAGTGCGAAATATATGATATATGCGAGTTCACACCATATTCATCGTTGATTTTCGTGTTATTAATAGTAATGCCAAGATAATCTAGTTGACGCCGCAATATTGGTCTAGAACGCGGACATCAGCGTTTTTAGAGCGAAAAACAACGTTTTATTGCGAAATCAGGAAATATCGTGCGAAAAACGACGTTCTTCGTGCAAAAACAGCGTTTTTGGTGCGAAATATATGATATATGCGAGTTCACACCATATTCATCGTTGATTTTCGTGTTATTAATAGTAATGCCAAGATAATCTAGTTGACGCCGCAATATTGGTCGAGAACGCCAAAATCAGCGTTTTTAGAGCGAAAAACAACGTTTTATTGCGAAATCAGGAATTATTGTTCGAAAAACGACGTTTTTCGTGCAAAAACAGCGTTTTTGGTGCGAAATATATGATATATGCGAGTTCACACCATATTCATCGTTGATTTTCGTGTTATTAATAGTAATGCCAAGATAATCTAGTTGACGCCGCAATATTGGTCGAAAACGCCAAAATCAGCGTTTTTAGTGCGAAAAACAATGTTTTATTGCGAAATCAGGAATTATCGTGCGAACAACGACGTTTTTCGTGCAACAACAGCGTTTTTTGTGCGAAATATATGATATATGCGAGTTTACACCATATTCATCGTTGAGTTTCATGTTATTAATAGTAATGCCAAGATAATCTAGTTGACGCCGCAATATTGGTCGAGAACGCCAAAATCAGCGTTTTTAGTGCGAAAAACAACGTTTTATTGCGAAATCAGGAATTATCGTGCGAAAAACGACGTTTTTCGTGTTAAAACAGCGTTTTTGGTGCGAAATATATGATATATGCGAGTTCACACCATATTCATCGTTGATTTTCGTGTTATTAATAGTAATGCCAAGATAATCTAGTTGACGCCGCAATATTGGTCTAGAACGCGGACATCAGCGTTTTTAGAGCGAAAAACAACGTTTTATTGCGAAATCAGGAATTATCGTGCGAAGAACGACGTTTTTCGTGCAAAAACAGCATTTTTGGTGCGAAATATATGATATATGCGAGTTCACAACATATTCATCCTTGATTTTCGTGTTATTAATAGTAATGCCAAGATAATCTAGTTGACGCCGCAATATTGGTCCAGAACACCAAAATAAGCGATTTTAGTGCAAAAAACAACGTTTTATTGCGAAATCAGGAATTATTGTTCGAAAAACGACGTTTTTCGTGCAAAAACAGCGTTTTTGGTGCGAAATATATGATATATGCGAGTTCAAACCATATTCATCGTTGATTTTCGTGTTATTAATAGTGATGTAAAGATAATCAAATTGACGCCGCAATATTGGTCGAGAACGCCAAAATCAGCGTTTTTAGTGCGAAATATATGATATATGCAAGTTCACACCATATTCATCGTTGATTTTCGTGTTATTAATAGTAATGCCAAGATAATCTAGTTGACGCCGCAATATTGGTCGAGAACACCAAAATAAGCGATTTTAGTGCAAAAAACAACGTTTTATTGCGAAATCAGGAATTATTGTTCGAAAAACGACGTTTTTCGTGCAAAAACAGCGTTTTTGGTGCGAAATATATGATATATGCGAGTTCACACCATATTCATCGTTGATTTTCGTGTTATTAATAGTGATGTAAAGATAATCAAATTGACGCCGCAATATTGGTCGAGAACGCCATAATCAGCGTTTTTAGTGCGAAATATATGATATATGCGAGTTCACACCATATTCATCGTTGATTTTCGTGTTATTAATAGTAATGCCAAGATAATCTAGTTGACGCCGCAATATTGGTCTAGAACGCGGACATCAGCGTTTTTAGAGCGAAAAACAACGTTTTATTGCGAAATCAGGAAATATCGTGCGAAAAACGACGTTCTTCGTGCAAAAACAGCGTTTTTGGTGCGAAATATATGATATATGCGAGTTCACACCATATTCATCGTTGATTTTCGTGTTATTAATAGTAATGCCAAGATAATCTAGTTGAAGCCGCAATATTGGTCGAGAACGCCAAAATCAGCGTTTTTAGAGCGAAAAACAACGTTTTATTGCGAAATCAGGAATTATTGTTCGAAAAACGACGTTTTTCGTGCAAAAACAGCGTTTTTGGTGCGAAATATATGATATATGCGAGTTCACACCATATTCATCGTTGATTTTCGTGTTATTAATAGTGATGTAAAGATAATCAAATTGACGCCGCAATATTGGTCGAGAACGCCAAAATCAGCGTTTTTAGTGCGAAAAACAACGTTTTATTGCGCAATCAGGAATTATCGTGCGAACAACGACGTTTTCCGTGCAAAAACTGCGTTTTTGGTGCGAAATATATGATATATGCGAGTTCACACCATATTCATCGTTGATTTTCGTGTTATTAATAGTAATGCCAAGATAATCTAGTTGACGCCCCAATATTGGTCGAGAACGCCAAAATAAGCGATTTTAGTGCGAAAAACCACGTTTTATTGCGAAATCAGGAAATATCGTGCGAAAAACGACGTTCTTCGTGCAAAAACAGCGTTTTTGGTGCGAAATATATGATATATGCGAGTTCACACCATATTCATTGTTGATTTTCGTGTTATTAATAGTAATGCTAAGATAATCAAGTTGACGCCGCAATATTGGTCGAGAACGCAGAAATCAGCGTTTTTAGTGTGAAAAACAACGTTTTATTGCGAAATCAAGAATTATCGTGCGAAAAACGACGTTTTTCGTGCAAAAACAACGTTTTTGGTGCGAAATATATGATATTTGCGAGTTCACACCATATTCATCGTTGATTTTCATGTTATTAATAGTGATTCAAAGATAATCAAATTGACGCCGCAATATTGGTCGAGAACGCCAAAATCAGCGTTTTTAGTGCGAAAAACAACGTTTTATTGCGCAATCAGGAATTATCGTGCGAACAACGACGTTTTTCGTGCAAAAACAGCGTTTTTGGTGCGAAATATATGATATATGCGAGTTCACACCATATTCATCGTTGATTTTCGTGTTATTAATAGTAATGCCAAGATAATCTAGTTGACGCCGCAATATTGGTCGAAAACGCCAAAATCAGCGTTTTTAGAGCGAAAAACAACGTTTTATTGCGAAATCAGGAATTATTGTTCGAAAAACTACGTTTTTTGTGCAAAAACAGCGTTTTTGGTGCGAAATATATGATATATGCGAGTTCACACCATATTCATCGTTGATTTTCGTGTTATTAATAGTGATGTAAAGATAATCAAATTGACGCCGCAATATTGGTCGAGAACGCCAAAATCAGCGTTTTTAGTGCGAAAAACAACGTTTTATTGCGCAATCAGGAATTATCGTGCGAACAACGACGTTTTTCGTGCAAAAACAGCGTTTTTGGTGCGAAATATATGATATATGCTAGTTCACACCATATTCATCGTTGATTTTCGTGTTATTAATAGTAATGCCAAGATAATCTAGTTGACGCCGCAATATTGGTCGAAAACGCCAAAATCAGCGTTTTTAGTGCGAAAAACAATGTTTTATTGCGAAATCAGAAATTATCGTGCGAACAACGACGTTTTTCGTGCAAAAACAGCGTTTTTGGTGCAAAATATATGATATATGCGAGTTCACACCATATTCATCGTTGATTTTCGTGTTATTAATAGTAATGCCAAGATAATCTAGTTGACGCCCCAATATTGGTCGAGAACGCCAAAATAAGCGATTTTAGTGCGAAAAACAACGTTTTATTGCGAAATCAGGAAATATCGTGCGAAAAACGACGTTCTTCGTGCAAAAACAGCGTTTTTGGTGCGAAATATATGATATATGCGAGTTCACACCATATTCATTGTTGATTTTCGTGTTATTAATAGTAATGCTAAGATAATCTAGTTGACGCCGCAATATTGGTCGAGAACGCAGAAATCAGCGTTTTTAGTGTGAAAAACAACGTTTTATTGCGAAATCAAGAATTATCGTGCGAAAAACGACGTTTTTCGTGCAAAAACAGCGTTTTTGGTGCGAAATATATGATATTTGCGAGTTCACACCATATTCATCGTTGATTTTCATGTTATTAATAGTGATTCAAGGATAATCAAATTGACGCCGCAATATTGGTCGAGAACGCCAAAATCAGCGTTTTTAGTGCAAAAAACAACGTTTTATTGCGCAATCAGGAATTATCGTGCGAACAACGACGTTTTTCGTGCAAAAACAGCGTTTTTGGTGCGAAATATATGATATATGCGAGTTCACACCATATTCATCGTTGATTTTCGTGTTATTAATAGTAATGCCAAGATAATCTAGTTGACGCCGCAATATTGGTCGAAAACGCCAAAATCAGCGTTTTTAGAGCGAAAAACAACGTTTTATTGCGAAATCAGGAATTATTGTTCGAAAAACTACGTTTTTCGTGCAAAAACAGCGTTTTTGGTGCGAAATATATGATATATGCGAGTTCACACCATATTCATCGTTGATTTTCGTGTTATTAATAGTGATGTAAAGATAATCAAATTGACGCCGCAATATTGGCCGAGAACGCCAAAATCAGCGTTTTTAGTGCGAAAAACAACGTTTTATTGCGCAATCAGGAATTATCGTGCGAACAACGACGTTTTTCGTGCAAAAACAGCGTTTTCGGTGCGAAATATATGATATATGCGAGTTCACACCATATTCATCGTTGATTTTCGTGTTATTAATAGTAATGCCAAGATAATCTAGTTGACGCCGCAATATTGGTCGAAAACGCCAAAATCAGCGTTTTTAGTGCGAAAAACAATGTTTTATTGCGAAATCAGGAATTATCGTGCGAACAACGACGTTTTTCGTGCAAAAACAGCGTTTTTGGTGCAAAATATATGATATATGCGAGTTCACACCATATTCATCGTTGATTTTCGTGTTATTAATAGTAATGCCAAGATAATCTAGTTGACGCCGCAATATTGGTCGAAAACGCCAAAATCAGCGTTTTTAGTGCGAAAAACAATGTTTTATTGCGAAATCAGGAATTATCGTGCGAACAACGACGTTTTTCGTGCAAAAACAGCGTTTTTGGTGCGAAATATATGATATATGCGAGTTCACACCATATTCATCGTTGATTTTCATGTTATTAATAGTAATGCCAAGATAATCTAGTTGACGCCGCAATATTGGTCGAGAACGCCAAAATCAGCGTTTTTAGTGCGAAAAACAACGTTTTATTGCGAAATCAGGAATTATCGTGCGAAAAACGACGTTTTTCGTGCTAAAACAGCGTTTTTGGTGCGAAATATATGATATATGCGAGTTCACACCATATTCATCGTTGATTTTCGTGTTATTAATAGTAATGCCAAGATAATCTAGTTGACGCCGCAATATTGGTCTAGAACGCGGACATCAGCGTTTTTAGAGCGAAAAACAACGTTTTATTGCGAAATCAGGAATTATCGTGCGAAGAACGACGTTTTTCGTGCAAAAACAGCATTTTTGGTGCGAAATATATGATATATGCGAGTTCACAACATATTCATCCTTGATTTTCGTGTTATTAATAGTAATGCCAAGATAATCTAGTTGACGCCGCAATATTGGTCCAGAACACCAAAATAAGCGATTTTAGTGCAAAAAACAACGTTTTATTGCGAAATCAGGAATTATTGTTCGAAAAACGACGTTTTTCGTGCAAAAACAGCGTTTTTGGTGCGAAATATATGATATATGCGAGTTCACACCATATTCATCGTTGATTTTCGTGTTATTAATAGTGATGTAAAGATAATCAAATTGACGCCGCAATATTGGTCGAGAACGCCAAAATCAGCGTTTTTAGTGCGAAATATATGATATATGCAAGTTCACACCATATTCATCGTTGATTTTCGTGTTATTAATAGTAATGCCAAGATAATCTAGTTGACGCCGCAATATTGGTCGAGAACACCAAAATAAGCGATTTTAGTGCAAAAAACAACGTTTTATTGCGAAATCAGGAATTATTGTTCGAAAAACGACGTTTTTCGTGCAAAAACAGCGTTTTTGGTGCGAAATATATGATATATGCGAGTTCACACCATATTCATCGTTGATTTTCGTGTTATTAATAGTGATGTAAAGATAATCAAATTGACGCCGCAATATTGGTCGAGAACGCCATAATCAGCGTTTTTAGTGCGAAATATATGATATATGCGAGTTCACACCATATTCATCGTTGATTTTCGTGTTATTAATAGTAATGCCAAGATAATCTAGTTGACGCCGCAATATTGGTCTAGAACGCGGACATCAGCGTTTTTAGAGCGAAAAACAACGTTTTATTGCGAAATCAGGAAATATCGTGCGAAAAACGACGTTCTTCGTGCAAAAACAGCGTTTTTGGTGCGAAATATATGATATATGCGAGTTCACACCATATTCATCGTTGATTTTCGTGTTATTAATAGTAATGCCAAGATAATCTAGTTGAAGCCGCAATATTGGTCGAGAACGCCAAAATCAGCGTTTTTAGAGCGAAAAACAACGTTTTATTGCGAAATCAGGAATTATTGTTCGAAAAACGACGTTTTTCGTGCAAAAACAGCGTTTTTGGTGCGAAATATATGATATATGCGAGTTCACACCATATTCATCGTTGATTTTCGTGTTATTAATAGTGATGTAAAGATAATCAAATTGACGCCGCAATATTGGTCGAGAACGCCAAAATCAGCGTTTTTAGTGCGAAAAACAACGTTTTATTGCGCAATCAGGAATTATCGTGCGAACAACGACGTTTTTCGTGCAAAAACTGCGTTTTTGGTGCGAAATATATGATATATGCGAGTTCACACCATATTCATCGTTGATTTTCGTGTTATTAATAGTAATGCCAAGATAATCTAGTTGACGCCCCAATATTGGTCGAGAACGCCAAAATAAGCGATTTTAGTGCGAAAAACAACGTTTTATTGCGAAATCAGGAAATATCGTGCGAAAAACGACGTTCTTCGTGCAAAAACAGCGTTTTTGGTGCGAAATATATGATATATGCGAGTTCACACCATATTCATTGTTGATTTTCGTGTTATTAATAGTAATGCTAAGATAATCAAGTTGACGCCGCAATATTGGTCGAGAACGCAGAAATCAGCGTTTTTAGTGTGAAAAACAACGTTTTATTGCGAAATCAAGAATTATCGTGCGAAAAACGACGTTTTTCGTGCAAAAACAGCGTTTTTGGTGCGAAATATATGATATTTGCGAGTTCACACCATATTCATCGTTGATTTTCATGTTATTAATAGTGATTCAAAGATAATCAAATTGACGCCGCAATATTGGTCGAGAACGCCAAAATCAGCGTTTTTAGTGCGAAAAACAACGTTTTATTGCGCAATCAGGAATTATCGTGCGAACAACGACGTTTTTCGTGCAAAAACAGCGTTTTTGGTGCGAAATATATGATATATGCGAGTTCACACCATATTCATCGTTGATTTTCGTGTTATTAATAGTAATGCCAAGATAATCTAGTTGACGCCGCAATATTGGTCGAAAACGCCAAAATCAGCGTTTTTAGAGCGAAAAACAACGTTTTATTGCGAAATCAGGAATTATTGTTCGAAAAACTACGTTTTTCGTGCAAAAACAGCGTTTTTGGTGCGAAATATATGATATATGCGAGTTCACACCATATTCATCGTTGATTTTCGTGTTATTAATAGTGATGTAAAGATAATCAAATTGACGCCGCAATATTGGCCGAGAACGCCAAAATCAGCGTTTTTAGTGCGAAAAACAACGTTTTATTGCGCAATCAGGAATTATCGTGCGAACAACGACGTTTTTCGTGCAAAAACAGCGTTTTTGGTGCGAAATATATGATATATGCTAGTTCACACCATATTCATCGTTGATTTTCGTGTTATTAATAGTAATGCCAAGATAATCTAGTTGACGCCGCAATATTGGTTGAAAACGCCAAAATCAGCGTTTTTAGTGCGAAAAACAATGTTTTATTGCGAAATCAGGAATTATCGTGCGAACAACGACGTTTTTCGTGCAAAAACAGCGTTTTTGGTGCGAAATATATGATATATGCGAGTTCACACCATATTCATCGTTGATTTTCGTGTTATTAATAGTGATGTAAAGATAATCAAATTGACGCCGCAATATTGGTCGAGAACGCCAAAATCAGCGTTTTTAGTGCGAAAAACAACGTTTTATTGCGCAATCAGGAATTATCGTGCGAACAACGACGTTTTTCGTGCAAAAACTGCGTTTTTGGTGCGAAATATATGATATATGCGAGTTCACACCATATTCATCGTTGATTTTCGTGTTATTAATAGTAATGCCAAGATAATCTAGTTGACGCCCCAATATTGGTCGAGAACGCCAAAATAAGCGATTTTAGTGCGAAAAACAACGTTTTATTGCGAAATCAGGAAATATCGTGCGAAAAACGACGTTCTTCGTGCAAAAACAGCGTTTTTGGTGCGAAATATATGATATATGCGAGTTCACACCATATTCATTGTTGATTTTCGTGTTATTAATAGTAATGCTAAGATAATCAAGTTGACGCCGCAATATTGGTCGAGAACGCAGAAATCAGCGTTTTTAGTGTGAAAAACAACGTTTTATTGCGAAATCAAGAATTATCGTGCGAAAAACGACGTTTTTCGTGCAAAAACAGCGTTTTTGGTGCGAAATATATGATATTTGCGAGTTCACACCATATTCATCGTTGATTTTCATGTTATTAATAGTGATTCAAAGATAATCAAATTGACGCCGCAATATTGGTCGAGAACGCCAAAATCAGCGTTTTTAGTGCGAAAAACAACGTTTTATTGCGCAATCAGGAATTATCGTGCGAACAACGACGTTTTTCGTGCAAAAACAGCGTTTTTGGTGCGAAATATATGATATATGCGAGTTCACACCATATTCATCGTTGATTTTCGTGTTATTAATAGTAATGCCAAGATAATCTAGTTGACGCCGCAATATTGGTCGAAAACGCCAAAATCAGCGTTTTTAGAGCGAAAAACAACGTTTTATTGCGAAATCAGGAATTATTGTTCGAAAAACTACGTTTTTCGTGCAAAAACAGCGTTTTTGGTGCGAAATATATGATATATGCGAGTTCACACCATATTCATCGTTGATTTTCGTGTTATTAATAGTGATGTAAAGATAATCAAATTGACGCCGCAATATTGGCCGAGAACGCCAAAATCAGCGTTTTTAGTGCGAAAAACAACGTTTTATTGCGCAATCAGGAATTATCGTGCGAACAACGACGTTTTTCGTGCAAAAACAGCGTTTTTGGTGCGAAATATATGATATATGCTAGTTCACACCATATTCATCGTTGATTTTCGTGTTATTAATAGTAATGCCAAGATAATCTAGTTGACGCCGCAATATTGGTTGAAAACGCCAAAATCAGCGTTTTTAGTGCGAAAAACAATGTTTTATTGCGAAATCAGGAATTATCGTGCGAACAACGACGTTTTTCGTGCAAAAACAGCGTTTTTGGTGCAAAATATATGATATATGCGAGTTCACACCATATTCATCGTTGATTTTCGTGTTATTAATAGTAATGCCAAGATAATCTAGTTGACGCCCCAATATTGGTCGAGAACGCCAAAATAAGCGATTTTAGTGCGAAAAACAACGTTTTATTGCGAAATCAGGAAATATCGTGCGAAAAACTACGTTCTTCGTGCAAAAACAGCGTTTTTGGTGCGAAATATATGATATATGCGAGTTCACACCATATTCATTGTTGATTTTCGTGTTATTAATAGTAATGCTAAGATAATCTAGTTGACGCCGCAATATTGGTCGAGAACGCAGAAATCAGCGTTTTTAGTGTGAAAAACAACGTTTTATTGCGAAATCAAGAATTATCGTGCGAAAAACGACGTTTTTCGTGCAAAAACAGCGTTTTTGGTGCGAAATATATGATATTTGCGAGTTCACACCATATTCATCGTTGATTTTCATGTTATTAATAGTGATTCAAGGATAATCAAATTGACGCCGCAATATTGGTCGAGAACGCCAAAATCAGCGTTTTTAGTGCGAAAAACAACGTTTTATTGCGCAATCAGGAATTATCGTGCGAACAACGACGTTTTTCGTGCAAAAACAGCGTTTTTGGTGCGAAATATATGATATATGCGAGTTCACACCATATTCATCGTTGATTTTCGTGTTATTAATAGTAATGCCAAGATAATCTAGTTGACGCCGCAATATTGGTCGAAAACGCCAAAATCAGCGTTTTTAGAGCGAAAAACAACGTTTTATTGCGAAATCAGGAATTATTGTTCGAAAAACTACGTTTTTCGTGCAAAAACAGCGTTTTTGGTGCGAAATATATGATATATGCGAGTTCACACCATATTCATCGTTGATTTTCGTGTTATTAATAGTGATGTAAAGATAATCAAATTGACGCCGCAATATTGGCCGAGAACGCCAAAATCAGCGTTTTTACTGCGAAAAACAACGTTTTATTGCGCAATCAGGAATTATCGTGCGACCAACGACGTTTTTCGTGCAAAAACAGCGTTTTTGGTGCGAAATATATGATATATGCGAGTTCACACCATATTCATCGTTGATTTTCGTGTTATTAATAGTAATGCCAAGATAATCTAGTTGACGCCGCAATATTGGTCGAAAACGCCAAAATCAGCGTTTTTAGTGCGAAAAACAATGTTTTATTGCGAAATCAGGAATTATCGTGCGAACAACGACGTTTTTCGTGCAAAAACAGCGTTTTTGGTGCAAAATATATGATATATGCGAGTTCACACCATATTCATCGTTGATTTTCGTGTTATTAATAGTAATGCCAAGATAATCTAGTTGACGCCCCAATATTGGTCGAGAACGCCAAAATAAGCGATTTTAGTGCGAAAAACAACGTTTTATTGCGAAATCAGGAAATATCGTCCGAAAAACGACGTTCTTCGTGCAAAAACAGCGTTTTTGGTGCGAAATATATGATATATGCGAGTTCACACCATATTCATCGTTGATTTTCGTGTTATTAATAGTAATGCCAAGATAATCTAGTTGACGCCGCAATATTGGCCGAGAACGCCAAAATCAGCGTTTTTAGAGCGAAAAACAACGTTTTATTGCGAAATCAGGAATTGTTGTTCGAAAAACGACGTTTTTCGTGCAAAAACAGCGTTTTTGGTGCGAAATATATGATATATGCGAGTTCACACCATATTCATTGTTGATTTTCGTGTTATTAATAGTAATGCTAAGATAATCTAGTTGACGCCGCAATATTGGTCGAGAACGCAGAAATCAGCGTTTTTAGTGTGAAAAACAACGTTTTATTGCGAAATCAAGAATTATCGTGCGAAAAACGACGTTTTTCGTGCAAAAACAGCGTTTTTGGTGCGAAATATATGATATTTGCGAGTTCACACCATATGCATCGTTGATTTTCATGTTATTAATAGTGATTCAAGGATAATCAAATTGACGCCGCAATATTGGTCGAGAACGCCAAAATCAGCGTTTTTAGTGCGAAAAACAACGTTTTATTGCGCAATCAGGAATTATCGTGCGAACAACGACGTTTTTCGTGCAAAAACAGCGTTTTTGGTGCGAAATATATGATATATGCGAGTTCACACCATATTCATCGTTGATTTTCGTGTTATTAATAGTAATGCCAAGATAATCTAGTTGACGCCGCAATATTGGTCGAAAACGCCAAAATCAGCGTTTTTAGTGCGAAAAACAATGTTTTATTGCGAAATCAGGAATTATCGTGCGAACAACGACGTTTTTCGTGCAAAAACAGCGTTTTTGGTGCAAAATATATGATATATGCGAGTTCACACCATATTCATCGTTGATTTTCGTGTTATTAATAGTAATGCCAAGATAATCTAGTTGACGCCCCAATATTGGTCGAGAACGCCAAAATAAGCGATTTTAGTGCGAAAAACAACGTTTTATTGCGAAATCAGGAAATATCGTGCGAAAAACGACGTTCTTCGTGCAAAAACAGCGTTTTTGGTGCGAAATATATGATATATGCGAGTTCACACCATATTCATCGTTGATTTTCGTGTTATTAATAGTAATGCCAAGATAATCTAGTTGAAGCCGCAATATTGGTCGAGAACGCCAAAATCAGCGTTTTTAGAGCGAAAAACAACGTTTTATTGCGAAATCAGGAATTGTTGTTCGAAAAACGACGTTTTTCGTGCAAAAACAGCGTTTTTGGTGCGAAATATATGATATATGCGAGTTCACACCATATTCATTGTTGATTTTCGTGTTATTAATAGTAATGCTAAGATAATCTAGTTGACGCCGCAATATTGGTCGAGAACGCAGAAATCAGCGTTTTTAGTGTGAAAAACAACGTTTTATTGCGAAATCAAGAATTATCGTGCGAAAAACGACGTTTTTCGTGCAAAAACAGCGTTTTTGGTGCGAAATATATGATATTTGCGAGTTCACACCATATGCATCGTTGATTTTCATGTTATTAATAGTGATTCAAGGATAATCAAATTGACGCCGCAATATTGGTCGAGAACGCCAAAATCAGCGTTTTTAGTGCGAAAAACAACGTTTTATTGCGCAATCAGGAATTATCGTGCGAACAACGACGTTTTTCGTGCAAAAACAGCGTTTTTGGTGCGAAATATATGATATATGCGAGTTCACACCATATTCATCGTTGATTTTCGTGTTATTAATAGTAATGCCAAGATAATCTAGTTGACGCCGCAATATTGGTCGAAAACGCCAAAATCAGCGTTTTTAGTGCGAAAAACAATGTTTTATTGCGAAATCAGGAATTATCGTGCGAACAACGACGTTTTTCGTGCAAAAACAGCGTTTTTGGTGCAAAATATATGATATATGCGAGTTCACACCATATTCATCGTTGATTTTCGTGTTATTAATAGTAATGCCAAGATAATCTAGTTGACGCCCCAATATTGGTCGAGAACGCCAAAATAAGCGATTTTAGTGCGAAAAACAACGTTTTATTGCGAAATCAGGAAATATCGTGCGAAAAACGACGTTCTTCGTGCAAAAACAGCGTTTTTGGTGCGAAATATATGATATATGCGAGTTCACACCATATTCATCGTTGATTTTCGTGTTATTAATAGTAATGCCAAGATAATCTAGTTGAAGCCGCAATATTGGTCGAGAACGCCAAAATCAGCGTTTTTAGAGCGAAAAACAACGTTTTATTGCGAAATCAGGAATTGTTGTTCGAAAAACGACGTTTTTCGTGCAAAAACAGCGTTTTTGGTGCGAAATATATGATATATGCGAGTTCACACCATATTCATTGTTGATTTTCGTGTTATTAATAGTAATGCTAAGATAATCTAGTTGACGCCGCAATATTGGTCGAGAACGCAGAAATCAGCGTTTTTAGTGTGAAAAACAACGTTTTATTGCGAAATCAAGAATTATCGTGCGAAAAACGACGTTTTTCGTGCAAAAACAGCGTTTTTGGTGCGAAATATATGATATTTGCGAGTTCACACCATATTCATCGTTGATTTTCATGTTATTAATAGTGATTCAAGGATAATCAAATTGACGCCGCAATATTGGTCGAGAACGCCAAAATCAGCGTTTTTAGTGCGAAAAACAACGTTTTATTGCGCAATCAGGAATTATCGTGCGAACAACGACGTTTTTCGTGCAAAAACAGCGTTTTTGGTGCAAAATATATGATATATGCGAGTTCACACCATATTCATCGTTGATTTTCGTGTTATTAATAGTAATGCCAAGATAATCTAGTTGACGCCGCAATATTGGTCGAAAACGCCAAAATCAGCGTTTTTAGAGCGAAAAACAACGTTTTATTGCGAAATCAGGAATTATTGTTCGAAAAACGACGTTTTTCGTGCAAAAACAGCGTTTTTGGTGCGAAATATATGATATATGCGAGTTCACACCATATTCATTGTTGATTTTCGTGTTATTAATAGTAATGCTAAGATAATCTAGTTGACGCCGCAATATTGGTCGAGAACGCAGAAATCAGCGTTTTTAGTGTGAAAAACAACGTTTTATTGCGAAATCAAGAATTATCGTGCGAAAAACGACGTTTTTCGTGCAAAAACAGCGTTTTTGGTGCGAAATATATGATATATGCGAGTTCCCACCATATTCATCGTTGATTTTCGTGTTATTAATAGTAATGCTAAGATAATCTAGTTGACGCCGCAATATTGGTCGAGAACGCCAAAATCAGCGTTTTTAGAGCGAAAAACAACGTTTTATTGCGAAATCAGGAATTGTTGTTCGAAAAACGACGTTTTTCGTGCAAAAACAGCGTTTTTGGTGCGAAATATATGATATATGCGAGTTCACACCATATTCATTGTTGATTTTCGTGTTATTAATAGTAATGCTAAGATAATCTAGTTGACGCCGCAATATTGGTCGAGAACGCCAAAATCAGCGTTTTTAGTGCGAAAAACAACGTTTTATTTCGAAATCAGGAATTATCGTGCGAAAAATCAAGTTTTTCGTGCAAAAACAGCGTTTTTGGTGCGAAATATATGATATATGCGAGTTCCCACCATATTCATCGTTGATTTTCGTGTTATTAATAGTAATGCCAAGATAATCTAGTTGACGCCGCAATATTGGTCTAGAACGCGGACATCAGCGTTTTTAGAGCGAAAAACAATGTTTTATTGCGAAATCAGGAATTATCGTGCGAAGAACGACGTTTTTCGTGCAAAAACAGCATTTTTGGTGCGAAATATATGATATATGCGAGTTCACACCATATTCATCGTTGATTTCCGTGTTATTAATAGTAATGCCAAGATAATCTAGTTGACGCCGCAATATTGGTCTAGAACGCGGACATCAGCGTTTTTAGAGCGAAAAACAACGTTTTATTGCGAAATCAGGAATTATCGTACGAAGAACGTCGTTTTTCATGCAAAAACAGCATTTTTGGTGCGAAATCTATGATATATGCGAGTTCACAACATATTCATCCTTGATTTTGTGTTATTAATAGTAATGCCAAGATAATGTAGTTGACGCCGCAATATTGGTCGAGAACACCAAAATAAGCGATTTTAGTGCAAAAAACAACGTTTTATTGCAAAATCAAGAAATATCGTGCGAAAAACGACGTTTTTTGTGCAAAAACAGCGTTTTTGGTGCAAAATATATGATATATGCGAGTTCACACCATATTC
Source organism: Aleochara curtula (assembly GCA_963978815.1). NCBI lineage: Eukaryota > Metazoa > Arthropoda > Insecta > Coleoptera > Staphylinidae > Aleochara > Aleochara curtula. The sequence goes on along the minus strand of OZ022215.1, from coordinate 9,503,698 downwards.
ATCGTTGATGTTCGTGTTATTAATAGTAATGCCAAGATAATCTCGTTGACGCCGCAATATTGGTCGAGAACGCAGAAATTTTTAGTGTGAAAAACAACGTTTTATTGCGAAATCAAGAATTATCGTGCGAAAAACGACGTTTTTCGTGCAAAAACAGCGTTTTTGGTGCGAAATATATGATATTTGCGAGTTCACACCATATGCATCGTTGATTTTCATGTTATTAATAGTGATTCAAGGATAATCAAATTGACGCCGCAATATTGGTCGAGAACGCCAAAATCAGCGTTTTTAGTGCGAAAAACAACGTTTTATTGCGCAATCAGGAATTATCGTGCGAACAACGACGTTTTTCGTGCAAAAACAGCGTTTTTGGTGCGAAATATATGATATATGCGAGTTCACACCATATTCATCGTTGATTTTCGTGTTATTAATAGTAATGCCAAGATAATCTAGTTGACGCCGCAATATTGGTCGAAAACGCCAAAATCAGCGTTTTTAGTGCGAAAAACAATGTTTTATTGCGAAATCAGGAATTATCGTGCGAACAACGACGTTTTTCGTGCAAAAACAGCGTTTTTGGTGCAAAATATATGATATATGCGAGTTCACACCATATTCATCGTTGATTTTCGTGTTATTAATAGTAATGCCAAGATAATCTAGTTGACGCCCCAATATTGGTCGAGAACGCCAAAATAAGCGATTTTAGTGCGAAAAACAACGTTTTATTGCGAAATCAGGAAATATCGTGCGAAAAACGACGTTCTTCGTGCAAAAACAGCGTTTTTGGTGCGAAATATATGATATATGCGAGTTCACACCATATTCATCGTTGATTTTCGTGTTATTAATAGTAATGCCAAGATAATCTAGTTGAAGCCGCAATATTGGTCGAGAACGCCAAAATCAGCGTTTTTAGAGCGAAAAACAACGTTTTATTGCGAAATCAGGAATTGTTGTTCGAAAAACGACGTTTTTCGTGCAAAAACAGCGTTTTTGGTGCGAAATATATGATATATGCGAGTTCACACCATATTCATTGTTGATTTTCGTGTTATTAATAGTAATGCTAAGATAATCTAGTTGACGCCGCAATATTGGTCGAGAACGCAGAAATCAGCGTTTTTAGTGTGAAAAACAACGTTTTATTGCGAAATCAAGAATTATCGTGCGAAAAACGACGTTTTTCGTGCAAAAACAGCGTTTTTGGTGCGAAATATATGATATTTGCGAGTTCACACCATATGCATCGTTGATTTTCATGTTATTAATAGTGATTCAAGGATAATCAAATTGACGCCGCAATATTGGTCGAGAACGCCAAAATCAGCGTTTTTAGTGCGAAAAACAACGTTTTATTGCGCAATCAGGAATTATCGTGCGAACAACGACGTTTTTCGTGCAAAAACAGCGTTTTTGGTGCGAAATATATGATATATGCGAGTTCACACCATATTCATCGTTGATTTTCGTGTTATTAATAGTAATGCCAAGATAATCTAGTTGACGCCGCAATATTGGTCGAAAACGCCAAAATCAGCGTTTTTAGTGCGAAAAACAATGTTTTATTGCGAAATCAGGAATTATCGTGCGAACAACGACGTTTTTCGTGCAAAAACAGCGTTTTTGGTGCAAAATATATGATATATGCGAGTTCACACCATATTCATCGTTGATTTTCGTGTTATTAATAGTAATGCCAAGATAATCTAGTTGACGCCCCAATATTGGTCGAGAACGCCAAAATAAGCGATTTTAGTGCGAAAAACAACGTTTTATTGCGAAATCAGGAAATATCGTGCGAAAAACGACGTTCTTCGTGCAAAAACAGCGTTTTTGGTGCGAAATATATGATATATGCGAGTTCACACCATATTCATCGTTGATTTTCGTGTTATTAATAGTAATGCCAAGATAATCTAGTTGAAGCCGCAATATTGGTCGAGAACGCCAAAATCAGCGTTTTTAGAGCGAAAAACAACGTTTTATTGCGAAATCAGGAATTGTTGTTCGAAAAACGACGTTTTTCGTGCAAAAACAGCGTTTTTGGTGCGAAATATATGATATATGCGAGTTCACACCATATTCATTGTTGATTTTCGTGTTATTAATAGTAATGCTAAGATAATCTAGTTGACGCCGCAATATTGGTCGAGAACGCAGAAATCAGCGTTTTTAGTGTGAAAAACAACGTTTTATTGCGAAATCAAGAATTATCGTGCGAAAAACGACGTTTTTCGTGCAAAAACAGCGTTTTTGGTGCGAAATATATGATATTTGCGAGTTCACACCATATTCATCGTTGATTTTCATGTTATTAATAGTGATTCAAGGATAATCAAATTGACGCCGCAATATTGGTCGAGAACGCCAAAATCAGCGTTTTTAGTGCGAAAAACAACGTTTTATTGCGCAATCAGGAATTATCGTGCGAACAACGACGTTTTTCGTGCAAAAACAGCGTTTTTGGTGCAAAATATATGATATATGCGAGTTCACACCATATTCATCGTTGATTTTCGTGTTATTAATAGTAATGCCAAGATAATCTAGTTGACGCCGCAATATTGGTCGAAAACGCCAAAATCAGCGTTTTTAGAGCGAAAAACAACGTTTTATTGCGAAATCAGGAATTATTGTTCGAAAAACGACGTTTTTCGTGCAAAAACAGCGTTTTTGGTGCGAAATATATGATATATGCGAGTTCACACCATATTCATTGTTGATTTTCGTGTTATTAATAGTAATGCTAAGATAATCTAGTTGACGCCGCAATATTGGTCGAGAACGCAGAAATCAGCGTTTTTAGTGTGAAAAACAACGTTTTATTGCGAAATCAAGAATTATCGTGCGAAAAACGACGTTTTTCGTGCAAAAACAGCGTTTTTGGTGCGAAATATATGATATATGCGAGTTCCCACCATATTCATCGTTGATTTTCGTGTTATTAATAGTAATGCTAAGATAATCTAGTTGACGCCGCAATATTGGTCGAGAACGCCAAAATCAGCGTTTTTAGAGCGAAAAACAACGTTTTATTGCGAAATCAGGAATTGTTGTTCGAAAAACGACGTTTTTCGTGCAAAAACAGCGTTTTTGGTGCGAAATATATGATATATGCGAGTTCACACCATATTCATTGTTGATTTTCGTGTTATTAATAGTAATGCTAAGATAATCTAGTTGACGCCGCAATATTGGTCGAGAACGCCAAAATCAGCGTTTTTAGTGCGAAAAACAACGTTTTATTTCGAAATCAGGAATTATCGTGCGAAAAATCAAGTTTTTCGTGCAAAAACAGCGTTTTTGGTGCGAAATATATGATATATGCGAGTTCCCACCATATTCATCGTTGATTTTCGTGTTATTAATAGTAATGCCAAGATAATCTAGTTGACGCCGCAATATTGGTCTAGAACGCGGACATCAGCGTTTTTAGAGCGAAAAACAATGTTTTATTGCGAAATCAGGAATTATCGTGCGAAGAACGACGTTTTTCGTGCAAAAACAGCATTTTTGGTGCGAAATATATGATATATGCGAGTTCACACCATATTCATCGTTGATTTCCGTGTTATTAATAGTAATGCCAAGATAATCTAGTTGACGCCGCAATATTGGTCTAGAACGCGGACATCAGCGTTTTTAGAGCGAAAAACAACGTTTTATTGCGAAATCAGGAATTATCGTACGAAGAACGTCGTTTTTCATGCAAAAACAGCATTTTTGGTGCGAAATCTATGATATATGCGAGTTCACAACATATTCATCCTTGATTTTGTGTTATTAATAGTAATGCCAAGATAATGTAGTTGACGCCGCAATATTGGTCGAGAACACCAAAATAAGCGATTTTAGTGCAAAAAACAACGTTTTATTGCAAAATCAAGAAATATCGTGCGAAAAACGACGTTTTTTGTGCAAAAACAGCGTTTTTGGTGCAAAATATATGATATATGCGAGTTCACACCATATTCATCGTTGATGTTCGTGTTATTAATAGTAATGCCAAGATAATCTCGTTGACGCCGCAATATTGGTCGAGAACGCAGAAATCAGCGTTTTTAGTGCAAAAAACAACGTTTTATTGAGAAATCAGGAATTATCGTCCGAAAAACAACGTTTTTCGTGCAAAAACAGCGTTTTTGGTGCGAAATATATGATATATGCGAGTTCACACCATATTCATCGTTGATTTTCGTGTTATTAATAGTAATGCCAAGATAATCTAGTTGACGCCGCAATATTGGTCGAGAACGCCAAAATCAGCGTTTTTAGTGCGAAAAACAACGTTTTATTGCGAAATCAGGAATTATCGTGCGAAAAACGACGTTTTTCGTGCTAAAACAGCGTTTTTGGTGCGAAATATATGATATTTGCGAGTTCACACCATATTCATCGTTGATTTTCATGTTATTAATAGTGATTCAAGGATAATCAAATTGACGCCGCAATATTGGTCGAGAACGCCAAAATCAGCGTTTTTAGTGCGAAAAACAACGTTTTATTTCGAAATCAGGAATTATCGTGCGAAAAATCAAGTTTTTCGTGCAAAAACAGCGTTTTTGGTGCGAAATATATGATATATGCGAGTTCCCACCATATTCATCGTTGATTTTCGTAATATTAATAGTAATGCCAAGATAATCTAGTTGACGCCGCAATATTGGTCTAGAACGCGGACAACAGCGTTTTTAGAGCGAAAAACAACGTTTTATTGCGAAATCAGGAATTATCGTGCGAAAAACGACGTTTTTCGTGCAAAAACAGCGTTTTTGGTGCAAAATATATGATATATGCGAGTTCCCACCATATTCATCGTTGATTTTCGTGTTATTAATAGTAATGCCAAGATAATCTAGTTGACGCCGCAATATTGGTCGAGAACGCCAAAATCAGCGTTTTTAGAGCGAAAAACAACGTTTTATTGCGAAATCAGGAATTGTTGTTCGAAAAACGACGTTTTTCGTGCAAAAACAGTGTTTTTGGTGCGAAATATATGATATATGCGAGTTCACACCATATTCATTGTTGATTTTCGTGTTATTAATAGTAATGCCAAGATAATCTAGTTGACGCCGCAATATTGGTCGAAAACGCCAAAATCAGCGTTTTTAGAGCGAAAAACAACGTTTTATTGCGAAATCAGGAATTATTGTTCGAAAAACGACGTTTTTCGTGCAAAAACAGCGTTTTTGGTGCGAAATATATGATATATGCGAGTTCACACCATATTCATTGTTGATTTTCGTGTTATTAATAGTAATGCTAAGATAATCTAGTTGACGCCGCAATATTGGTCGAGAACGCAGAAATCAGCGTTTTTAGTGTGAAAAACAACGTTTTATTGCGAAATCAAGAATTATCGTGCGAAAAACGACGTTTTTCGTGCAAAAACAGCGTTTTTGGTGCGAAATATATGATATATGCGAGTTCCCACCATATTCATCGTTGATTTTCGTGTTATTAATAGTAATGCTAAGATAATCTAGTTGACGCCGCAATATTGGTCGAGAACGCCAAAATCAGCGTTTTTAGAGCGAAAAACAACGTTTTATTGTGAAATCAGGAATTGTTGTTCGAAAAACGACGTTTTTCGTGCAAAAACAGCGTTTTTGGTGCGAAATATATGATATATGCGAGTTCACACCATATTCATTGTTGATTTTCGTGTTATTAATAGTAATGCTAAGATAATCTAGTTGACGCCGCAATATTGGTCGAGAACGCCAAAATCAGCGTTTTTAGTGCGAAAAACAACGTTTTATTTCGAAATCAGGAATTATCGTGCGAAAAATCAAGTTTTTCGTGCAAAAACAGCGTTTTTGGTGCGAAATATATGATATATGCGAGTTCCCACCATATTCATCGTTGATTTTCGTGTTATTAATAGTAATGCCAAGATAATCTAGTTGACGCCGCAATATTGGTCTAGAACGCGGACATCAGCGTTTTTAGAGCGAAAAACAATGTTTTATTGCGAAATCAGGAATTATCGTGCGAAGAACGACGTTTTTCGTGCAAAAACAGCATTTTTGGTGCGAAATATATGATATATGCGAGTTCACACCATATTCATCGTTGATTTCCGTGTTATTAATAGTAATGCCAAGATAATCTAGTTGACGCCGCAATATTGGTCTAGAACGCGGACATCAGCGTTTTTAGAGCGAAAAACAACGTTTTATTGCGAAATCAGGAATTATCGTACGAAGAACGTCGTTTTTCATGCAAAAACAGCATTTTTGGTGCGAAATCTATGATATATGCGAGTTCACAACATATTCATCCTTGATTTTGTGTTATTAATAGTAATGCCAAGATAATCTAGTTGACGCCGCAATATTGGTCGAGAACACCAAAATAAGCGATTTTAGTGCAAAAAACAACGTTTTATTGCAAAATCAAGAAATATCGTGCGAAAAACGACGTTTTTTGTGCAAAAACAGCGTTTTTGGTGCAAAATATATGATATATGCGAGTTCACACCATATTCATCGTTGATGTTCGTGTTATTAATAGTAATGCCAAGATAATCTCGTTGACGCCGCAATATTGGTCGAGAACGCAGAAATCAGCGTTTTTAGTGCAAAAAACAACGTTTTATTGAGAAATCAGGAATTATCGTCCGAAAAACAACGTTTTTCGTGCAAAAACAGCGTTTTTGGTGCGAAATATATGATATATGCGAGTTCACACCATATTCATCGTTGATTTTCGTGTTATTAATAGTAATGCCAAGATAATCTAGTTGACGCCGCAATATTGGTCGAGAACGCCAAAATCAGCGTTTTTAGTGCGAAAAACAACGTTTTATTGCGAAATCAGGAATTATCGTGCGAAAAACGACGTTTTTCGTGCTAAAACAGCGTTTTTGGTGCGAAATATATGATATTTGCGAGTTCACACCATATTCATCGTTGATTTTCATGTTATTAATAGTGATTCAAGGATAATCAAATTGACGCCGCAATATTGGTCGAGAACGCCAAAATCAGCGTTTTTAGTGCGAAAAACAACGTTTTATTTCGAAATCAGGAATTATCGTGCGAAAAATCAAGTTTTTCGTGCAAAAACAGCGTTTTTGGTGCGAAATATATGATATATGCGAGTTCCCACCATATTCATCGTTGATTTTCGTAATATTAATAGTAATGCCAAGATAATCTAGTTGACGCCGCAATATTGGTCTAGAACGCGGACATCAGCGTTTTTAGAGCGAAAAACAACGTTTTATTGCGAAATCAGGAATTATCGTGCGAAAAACGACGTTTTTCGTGCAAAAACAGCGTTTTTGGTGCAAAATATATGATATATGCGAGTTCCCACCATATTCATCGTTGATTTTCGTGTTATTAATAGTAATGCCAAGATAATCTAGTTGACGCCGCAATATTGGTCGAGAACACCAAAATAAGCGATTTTAGTGCAAAAAACAACGTTTTATTGCAAAATCAAGAAATATCGTGCGAAAAACGACGTTTTTTGTGCAAAAACAGCGTTTTTGGTGCAAAATATATGATATATGCGAGTTCACACCATATTCATCGTTGATGTTCGTGTTATTAATAGTAATGCCAAGATAATCTCGTTGACGCCGCAATATTGGTCGAGAACGCAGAAATCAGCGTTTTTAGTGCAAAAAACAACGTTTTATTGAGAAATCAGGAATTATCGTCCGAAAAACAACGTTTTTCGTGCAAAAACAGCGTTTTTGGTGCGAAATATATGATATATGCGAGTTCACACCATATTCATCGTTGATTTTCGTGTTATTAATAGTAATGCCAAGATAATCTAGTTGACGCCGCAATATTGGTCGAGAACGCCAAAATCAGCGTTTTTAGTGCGAAAAACAACGTTTTATTGCGAAATCAGGAATTATCGTGCGAAAAACGACGTTTTTCGTGCTAAAACAGCGTTTTTGGTGCGAAATATATGATATTTGCGAGTTCACACCATATTCATCGTTGATTTTCATGTTATTAATAGTGATTCAAGGATAATCAAATTGACGCCGCAATATTGGTCGAGAACGCCAAAATCAGCGTTTTTAGTGCGAAAAACAACGTTTTATTTCGAAATCAGGAATTATCGTGCGAAAAATCAAGTTTTTCGTGCAAAAACAGCGTTTTTGGTGCGAAATATATGATATATGCGAGTTCCCACCATATTCATCGTTGATTTTCGTAATATTAATAGTAATGCCAAGATAATCTAGTTGACGCCGCAATATTGGTCTAGAACGCGGACATCAGCGTTTTTAGAGCGAAAAACAACGTTTTATTGCGAAATCAGGAATTATCGTGCGAAAAACGACGTTTTTCGTGCAAAAACAGCGTTTTTGGTGCAAAATATATGATATATGCGAGTTCCCACCATATTCATCGTTGATTTTCGTGTTATTAATAGTAATGCCAAGATAATCTAGTTGACGCCGCAATATTGGTCTAGAACGCGGACATCAGCGTTTTTAGAGCGAAAAACAATGTTTTATTGCGAAATCAGGAATTATCGTGCGAAGAACGACGTTTTTCGTGCAAAAACAGCATTTTTGGTGCGAAATATATGATATATGCGAGTTCACACCATATTCATCGTTGATTTCCGTGTTATTAATAGTAATGCCAAGATAATCTAGTTGACGCCGCAATATTGGTCTAGAACGCGGACATCAGCGTTTTTAGAGCGAAAAACAACGTTTTATTGCGAAATCAGGAATTATCGTACGAAGAACGTCGTTTTTCATGCAAAAACAGCATTTTTGGTGCGAAATCTATGATATATGCGAGTTCACAACATATTCATCCTTGATTTTGTGTTATTAATAGTAATGCCAAGATAATCTAGTTGACGCCGCAATATTGGTCGAGAACACCAAAATAAGCGATTTTAGTGCAAAAAACAACGTTTTATTGCAAAATCAAGAAATATCGTGCGAAAAACGACGTTTTTTGTGCAAAAACAGCGTTTTTGGTGCAAAATATATGATATATGCGAGTTCACACCATATTCATCGTTGATGTTCGTGTTATTAATAGTAATGCCAAGATAATCTCGTTGACGCCGCAATATTGGTCGAGAACGCAGAAATCAGCGTTTTTAGTGCAAAAAACAACGTTTTATTGAGAAATCAGGAATTATCGTCCGAAAAACAACGTTTTTCGTGCAAAAACAGCGTTTTTGGGGCGAAATATATGATATATGCGAGTTCACACCATATTCATCGTTGATTTTCGTGTTATTAATAGTAATGCCAAGATAATCTAGTTGACGCCGCAATATTGGTCGAGAACGCCAAAATCAGCGTTTTTAGTGCGAAAAACAACGTTTTATTGCGAAATCAGGAATTATCGTGCGAAAAACGACGTTTTTCGTGCTAAAACAGCGTTTTTGGTGCGAAATATATGATATTTGCGAGTTCACACCATATTCATCGTTGATTTTCATGTTATTAATAGTGATTCAAGGATAATCAAATTGACGCCGCAATATTGGTCGAGAACGCCAAAATCAGCGTTTTTAGTGCGAAAAACAACGTTTTATTTCGAAATCAGGAATTATCGTGCGAAAAATCAAGTTTTTCGTGCAAAAACAGCGTTTTTGGTGCGAAATATATGATATATGCGAGTTCCCACCATATTCATCGTTGATTTTCGTGTTATTAATAGTAATGCCAAGATAATCTAGTTGACGCCGCAATATTGGTCTAGAACGCGGACATCAGCGTTTTTAGAGCGAAAAACAACGTTTTATTGCGAAATCAGGAATTATCGTGCGAAAAACGACGTTTTTCGTGCAAAAACAGCGTTTTTGGTGCAAAATATATGATATATGCGAGTTCACACCATATTCATCGTTGATTTTCGTGTTATTAATAGTGATGTAAAGATAATCAAATTGACGCCGCAATATTGGTCGAGAACGCCAAAATCAGCGTTTTTAGTGCGAAATATATCATATATGCGAGTTCACACCATATTCATCGTTGATTTTCGTGTTATTAATAGTAATGCCAAGATAATCTAGTTGACGCCGCAATATTGGTCGAGAACGCAGAAATCAGCGTTTTTAGTGCGAAAAACAACGTTTTATTGCGAAATCAGGAATTATCGTGCGAAAAACGACGTTTTTCGTGCAAAAACAGCGTTTTTGGTGCGAAATATATCATATATGCGAGTTCACACCATATTCATCGTTGATTTTCGTGTTATTAATAGTAATGCCAAGATAATCTAGTTGACGCCGCAATATTGGTCTAGAACGCGGACATCAGCGTTTTTAGAGCGAAAAACAACGTTTTATTGCGAAATCAGGAATTATCGTGCGAAAAACGACGTTTTTTGTGTAAAAACAGCGTTTTTGGTGCGAAATATATGATATATGCGAGTTCACACCATATTCATCGTTGATTTTCATGTTATTAATAGTAATGCCAAGATAATCTAGTTGACGCCGCAATATTGGTCGAGAACGCAAAAATCAGCGTTTTTAGTGCGAAAAACAACGTTTTATTTCGAAATCAGGAATTATCGTGCGAAAAACGACGTTTTTCGTGCTAAAACAGCGTTTTTGGTGCGAAATATATGATATATGCGAGTTCACACCATATTCATCGTTGATTTTCGTGTTATTAATAGTAATGCCAAGATAATCTAGTTGACGCCGCAATATTGGTCTAGAACGCGGACATCAGCGTTTTTAGAGCGAAAAACAACGTTTTATTGCGAAATCAGGAATTATCGTGCGAAGAACGACGTTTTTCGTGCAAAAACAGCGTTTTTGGTGCGAAATATATCATATATGCGAGTTCACACCATATTCATCGTTGATTTTCGTGTTATTAATAGTAATGCCAAGATAATCTAGTTGACGCCGCAATATTGGTCTAGAACGCGGACATCAGCGTTTTTAGAGCGAAAAACAACGTTTTATTGCGAAATCAGGAATTATCGTGCGAAAAACGACGTTTTTCGTGCTAAAACAGCGTTTTTGGTGCGAAATATATGATATATGCGAGTTCACACCATATTCATCGTTGATTTTCGTGTTATTAATAGTAATGCCAAGATAATCTAGTTGACGCCGCAATATTGGTCTAGAACGCGGACATCAGCGTTGTTAGAGCGAAAAACAACGTTTTATTGCGAAATCAGGAATTATCGTGCGAAAAACGACGTTTTTCGTGCAAAAACAGCGTTTTTGGTGCGAAATATATCATATATGCGAGTTCACACCATATTCATCGTTGATTTTCGTGTTATTAATAGTAATGCCAAGATAATCTAGTTGACGCCGCAATATTGGTCTAGAACGCGGACATCAGCGTTTTTAGTGCGAAAAACAACGTTTTATTGCGAAATCAGGAATTATCGTGCGAAAAACGACGTTTTTCGTGCAAAAACAGCGTTTTTGGTGCGAAATATATCATATATGCGAGTTCACACCATATTCATCGTTGATTTTCGTGTTATTAATAGTGATGTAAAGATAATCAAATTGACGCCGCAATATTGGTCGAGAACGCCAAAATCAGCGTTTTTAGTGCGAAATATATCATATATGCGAGTTCACACCATATTCATCGTTGATTTTCGTGTTATTAATAGTAATGCCAAGATAATCTAGTTGACGCCGCAATATTGGTCGAGAACGCAGAAATGAGCGTTTTTAGTGCGAAAAACAACGTTTTATTGCGAAATCAGGAATTATCGTGCGAAAAACGACGTTTTTCGTGCAAAAACAGCGTTTTTGGTGCGAAATATATCATATATGCGAGTTCACACCATATTCATCGTTGATTTTCGTGTTATTAATAGTAATGCCAAGAAAATCTAGTTGACGCCGCAATATTGGTCTAGAACGCGGACATCAGCGTTTTTAGAGCGAAAAACAACGTTTTATTGCGAAATCAGGAATTATCGTGCGAAAAACGACGTTTTTTGTGTAAAAACAGCGTTTTTGGTGCGAAATATATGATATATGCGAGTTCACACCATATTCATCGTTGATTTTCATGTTATTAATAGTAATGCCAAGATAATCTAGTTGACGCCGCAATATTGGTCGAGAACGCCAAAATCAGCGTTTTTAGTGCGAAAAACAACGTTTTATTGCGAAATCAGGAATTATCGTGCGAAAAACGACGTTTTTCGTGCTAAAACAGCGTTTTTGGTGCGAAATATATGATATATGCGAGTTCACACCATATTCATCGTTGATTTTCGTGTTATTAATAGTAATGCCAAGATAATCTAGTTGACGCCGCAATATTGGTCTAGAACGCGGACATCAGCGTTTTTAGAGCGAAAAACAACGTTTTATTGCGAAATCAGGAATTATCGTGCGAAGAACGACGTTTCTCGTGCAAAAACAGCATTTTTGGTGCGAAATATATGATATATGCGAGTTCACAACATATTCATCCTTGATTTTCCTGTTATTAATAGTAATGCCAAGATAATCTAGTTGACGCCGCAATATTGGTCGAGAACACCAAAATAAGCGATTTTAGTGCAAAAAACAACGTTTTATTGCGAAATCAAGAAATATCGTGCGAAAAACGACGTTTTTTGTGCAAAAACAGCGTTTTTGGTGCAAAATATATGATATATGCGAGTTCACACCATATTCATCGTTGATTTTCGTGTTATTAATAGTAATGCCAAGATAATCTAGTTGACGCCGCAATATTGGTCGAGAACGCAGAAATCAGCGTTTTTAGTGCAAAAAACAACGTTTTATTGAGAAATCAGGAATTATCGTCCGAAAAACGACGTTTTTCGTGCAAAAACTGCGTTTTTGGTGCGAAATATATGATATATGCAAGTTCACACCATATTCATCGTTGATTTTCGTGTTATTAATAGTAATGCCAAGATAATCTAGTTGACGCCGCAATATTGGTCTAGAACGCGGACATCAGCGTTTTTAGAGCGAAAAACAACGTTTAATTGCGAAATCAGGAATTATCGTGCGAAGAACGACGTTTTTCGTGCAAAAACAGCATTTTTGGTGCGAAATATATGATATATGCGAGTTCACACCATATTCATCGTTGATTTTCGTGTTATTAACAGTAATGCCAAGATAATCTAGTTGACGCCGCAATATTGGTCGAGAACGCCAAAATCACCGTTTTTAGAGCGAAAAACAACGTTTTATTGCGAAATCAGGAATTATTGTTCGAAAAACGACGTTTTTCGTGCAAAAACAGCGTTTTTGGTGCGAAATGTATGATATATGCGAGTTCACACCATATTCATCGTTGATTTTCGTGTTATTAATAGTAATGCCAAGATAATCTAGTTGACGCCGCAATATTGGTCTAGAACGCGGACATCAGCGTTTTTAGAGCGAAAAACAATGTTTTATTGCGAAATCAGGAATTATCGTGCGAAGAACGACGTTTTTCGTGCAAAAACAGCATTTTTGGTGCGAAATATATGATATATGCGAGTTCACACCATATTCATCGTTGATTTCCGTGTTATTAATAGTAATGCCAAGATAATCGAGTTGACGCCGCAATATTGGTCTAGAACGCGGACATCAGCGTTTTTAGAGCGAAAAACAACGTTTTATTGCGAAATCAGGAATTATCGTACGAAGAACGTCGTTTTTCATGCAAAAACAGCATTTTTGGTGCGAAATCTATGATATATGCGAGTTCACAACATATTCATCCTTGATTTTGTGTTATTAATAGTAATGCCAAGATAATCTAGTTGACGCCGCAATATTGGTCGAGAACACCAAAATAAGCGATTTTAGTGCAAAAAACAACGTTTTATTGCAAAATCAAGAAATATCGTGCGAAAAACGACGTTTTTTGTGCAAAAACAGCGTTTTTGGTGCAAAATATATGATATATGCGAGTTCACACCATATTCATCGTTGATGTTCGTGTTATTAATAGTAATGCCAAGATAATCTCGTTGACGCCGCAATATTGGTCGAGAACGCAGAAATCAGCGTTTTTAGTGCAAAAAACAACGTTTTATTGAGAAATCAGGAATTATCGTCCGAAAAACAACGTTTTTCGTGCAAAAACAGCGTTTTTGGTGCGAAATATATGATATATGCGAGTTCACACCATATTCATCGTTGATTTTCGTGTTATTAATAGTAATGCCAAGATAATCTAGTTGACGCCGCAATATTGGTCGAGAACGCCAAAATCAGCGTTTTTAGTGCGAAAAACAACGTTTTATTGCGAAATCAGGAATTATCGTGCGAAAAACGACGTTTTTCGTGCTAAAACAGCGTTTTTGGTGCGAAATATATGATATTTGCGAGTTCACACCATATTCATCGTTGATTTTCATGTTATTAATAGTGATTCAAGGATAATCAAATTGACGCCGCAATATTGGTCGAGAACGCCAAAATCAGCGTTTTTAGTGCGAAAAACAACGTTTTATTTCGAAATCAGGAATTATCGTGCGAAAAATCAAGTTTTTCGTGCAAAAACAGCGTTTTTGGTGCGAAATATATGATATATGCGAGTTCCCACCATATTCATCGTTGATTTTCGTGTTATTAATAGTAATGCCAAGATAATCTAGTTGACGCCGCAATATTGGTCTAGAACGCGGACATCAGCGTTTTTAGAGCGAAAAACAACGTTTTATTGCGAAATCAGGAATTATCGTGCGAAAAACGACGTTTTTCGTGCAAAAACAGCGTTTTTGGTGCAAAATATATGATATATGCGAGTTCACACCATATTCATCGTTGATTTTCGTGTTATTAATAGTGATGTAAAGATAATCAAATTGACGCCGCAATATTGGTCGAGAACGCCAAAATCAGCGTTTTTAGTGCGAAATATATCATATATGCGAGTTCACACCATATTCATCGTTGATTTTCGTGTTATTAATAGTAATGCCAAGATAATCTAGTTGACGCCGCAATATTGGTCGAGAACGCAGAAATCAGCGTTTTTAGTGCGAAAAACAACGTTTTATTGCGAAATCAGGAATTATCGTGCGAAAAACGACGTTTTTCGTGCAAAAACAGCGTTTTTGGTGCGAAATATATCATATATGCGAGTTCACACCATATTCATCGTTGATTTTCGTGTTATTAATAGTAATGCCAAGATAATCTAGTTGACGCCGCAATATTGGTCTAGAACGCGGACATCAGCGTTTTTAGAGCGAAAAACAACGTTTTATTGCGAAATCAGGAATTATCGTGCGAAAAACGACGTTTTTTGTGTAAAAACAGCGTTTTTGGTGCGAAATATATGATATATGCGAGTTCACACCATATTCATCGTTGATTTTCATGTTATTAATAGTAATGCCAAGATAATCTAGTTGACGCCGCAATATTGGTCGAGAACGCCAAAATCAGCGTTTTTAGTGCGAAAAACAACGTTTTATTTCGAAATCAGGAATTATCGTGCGAAAAACGACGTTTTTCGTGCTAAAACAGCGTTTTTGGTGCGAAATATATGATATATGCGAGTTCACACCATATTCATCGTTGATTTTCGTGTTATTAATAGTAATGCCAAGATAATCTAGTTGACGCCGCAATATTGGTCTAGAACGCGGACATCAGCGTTTTTAGAGCGAAAAACAACGTTTTATTGCGAAATCAGGAATTATCGTGCGAAGAACGACGTTTTTCGTGCAAAAACAGCGTTTTTGGTGCGAAATATATCATATATGCGAGTTCACACCATATTCATCGTTGATTTTCGTGTTATTAATAGTAATGCCAAGATAATCTAGTTGACGCCGCAATATTGGTCTAGAACGCGGACATCAGCGTTTTTAGAGCGAAAAACAACGTTTTATTGCGAAATCAGGAATTATCGTGCGAAAAAACGACGTTTTTCGTGCTAAAACAGCGTTTTTGGTGCGAAATATATGATATATGCGAGTTCACACCATATTCATCGTTGATTTTCGTGTTATTAATAGTAATGCCAAGATAATCTAGTTGACGCCGCAATATTGGTCTAGAACGCGGACATCAGCGTTGTTAGAGCGAAAAACAACGTTTTATTGCGAAATCAGGAATTATCGTGCGAAAAACGACGTTTTTCGTGCAAAAACAGCGTTTTTGGTGCGAAATATATCATATATGCGAGTTCACACCATATTCATCGTTGATTTTCGTGTTATTAATAGTAATGCCAAGATAATCTAGTTGACGCCGCAATATTGGTCTAGAACGCGGACATCAGCGTTTTTAGTGCGAAAAACAACGTTTTATTGCGAAATCAGGAATTATCGTGCGAAAAACGACGTTTTTCGTGCAAAAACAGCGTTTTTGGTGCGAAATATATCATATATGCGAGTTCACACCATATTCATCGTTGATTTTCATGTTATTAATAGTGATGTAAAGATAATCAAATTGACGCCGCAATATTGGTCGAGAACGCCAAAATCAGCGTTTTTAGTGCGAAATATATCATATATGCAAGTTCACACCATATTCATCGTTGATTTTCGTGTTATTAATAGTAATGCCAAGATAATCTAGTTGACGCCGCAATATTGGTCGAGAACGCAGAAATGAGCGTTTTTAGTGCGAAAAACAACGTTTTATTGCGAAATCAGGAATTATCGTGCGAAAAACGACGTTTTTCGTGCAAAAACAGCGTTTTTGGTGCGAAATATATCATATATGCGAGTTCACACCATATTCATCGTTGATTTTCGTGTTATTAATAGTAATGCCAAGAAAATCTAGTTGACGCCGCAATATTGGTCTAGAACGCGGACATCAGCGTTTTTAGAGCGAAAAACAACGTTTTATTGCGAAATCAGGAATTATCGTGCGAAAAACGACGTTTTTTGTGTAAAAACAGCGTTTTTGGTGCGAAATATATGATATATGCGAGTTCACACCATATTCATCGTTGATTTTCATGTTATTAATAGTAATGCCAAGATAATCTAGTTGACGCCGCAATATTGGTCGAGAACGCCAAAATCAGCGTTTTTAGTGCGAAAAACAACGTTTTATTGCGAAATCAGGAATTATCGTGCGAAAAACGACGTTTTTCGTGCTAAAACAGCGTTTTTGGTGCGAAATATATGATATATGCGAGTTCACACCATATTCATCGTTGATTTTCGTGTTATTAATAGTAATGCCAAGATAATCTAGTTGACGCCGCAATATTGGTCTAGAACGCGGACATCAGCGTTTTTAGAGCGAAAAACAACGTTTTATTGCGAAATCAGGAATTATCGTGCGAAGAACGACGTTTCTCGTGCAAAAACAGCATTTTTGGTGCGAAATATATGATATATGCGAGTTCACAACATATTCATCCTTGATTTTCGTGTTATTAATAGTAATGCCAAGATAATCTAGTTGACGCCGCAATATTGGTCGAGAACACCAAAATAAGCGATTTTAGTGCAAAAAACAACGTTTTATTGCGAAATCAAGAAATATCGTGCGAAAAACGACGTTTTTTGTGCAAAAACAGCGTTTTTGGTGCAAAATATATGATATATGCGAGTTCACACCATATTCATCGTTGATTTTCGTGTTATTAATAGTAATGCCAAGATAATCTAGTTGACGCCGCAATATTGGTCGAGAACGCAGAAATCAGCGTTTTTAGTGCAAAAAACAACGTTTTATTGAGAAATCAGGAATTATCGTCCGAAAAACGACGTTTTTCGTGCAAAAACTGCGTTTTTGGTGCGAAATATATGATATATGCAAGTTCACACCATATTCATCGTTGATTTTCGTGTTATTAATAGTAATGCCAAGATAATCTAGTTGACGCCGCAATATTGGTCTAGAACGCGGACATCAGCGTTTTTAGAGCGAAAAACATCGTTTTATTGCGAAATCAGGAATTATCGTGCGAAGAACGACGTTTTTCGTGCAAAAACAGCATTTTTGGTGCGAAATATATGATATATGCGAGTTCACACCATATTCATCGTTGATTTTCGTGTTATTAATAGTAATGCCAAGATAATCTAGTTGACGCCGCAATATTGGCCGAGAACGCCAAAATAAGCGATTTTAGTGCGAAAAACAACGTTTTATTGCGAAATCAGGAAATATCGTGCGAAAAACGACGTTCTTCGTGCAAAAACAGCGTTTTTGGTGCGAAATTTATGATATATGCGAGTTCACACCATATTCATCGTTGATTTTCGTGTTATTAATAGTAATGCCAAGATAATCTAGTTGACGCCGCAATATTGGTCGAGAACGCCAAAATCACCGTTTTTAGAGCGAAAAACAACGTTTTATTGCGAAATCAGGAATTATTGTTCGAAAAACGACGTTTTTCGTGCAAAAACAGCGTTTTTGGTGCGAAATGTATGATATATGCGAGTTCACACCATATTCATCGTTGATTTTCGTGTTATTAATAGTGATGTAAAGATAATCAAATTGACGCCGCAATATTGGTCGAGAACGCAGAAATCAGCGTTTTTAGTGCGAAAAACAACGTTTTATTGCGAAATCAGGAGTTATCGTGCAAAGAACGACGTTTTTCGTGCAAAAACAGTGTTTTTGGTGCGAAATATATGATATATACGAGTTCACACCATATTCATCGTTGATTTTCGTGTTATTAATAGTAATGCCAAGATAATCTAGTTGACGCCGCAATATTGGTCGAGAACGCCAAAATCACCGTTTTTAGAGCGAAAAACAACGTTTTATTGCGAAATCAGGAATTATTGTTCGAAAAACGACGTTTTTCGTGCAAAAACAGCGTTTTTGGTGCGAAATGTATGATATATGCGAGTTCACACCATATTCATCGTTGATTTTCGTGTTATTAATAGTGATGTAAAGATAATCAAATTGACGCCGCAATATTGGTCAAGAACGCAGAAATCAGCGTTTTTAGTGCGAAAAACAACGTTTTATTGCGAAATCAGGAGTTATCGTGCAAAGAACGACGTTTTTCGTGCAAAAACAGTGTTTTTGGTGCGAAATATATGATATATACGAGTTCACACCATATTCATCGTTGATTTTCGTGTTATTAATAGTAATGCCAAGATAATCTAGTTGACGCCGCAATATTGGTCGAGAACGCAGAAATCAGCGTTTTTAGTGCGAAAAACAACGTTTTATTGCGAAATCAAGAAATATCGTGCGAAAAACGACGTTTTTTGTGCAAAAACAGCGTTTTTGGTGCAAAATATATGATATATGCGAGTTCACACCATATTCATCGTTGATTTTCGTGTTATTAATAATAATGCCAAGATAATCTAGTTGACGCCGCAATATTGGTCGAGAACGCAGAAATCAGCGTTTTTAGTGCAAAAAACAACGTTTTATTGAGAAATCAGGAATTATCGTCCGAAAAACGACGTTTTTCGTGCAAAAACTGCGTTTTTGGTGCGAAATATATGATATATGCAAGTTCACACCATATTCATCGTTGATTTTCGTGTTATTAATAGTAATGCCAAGATAATCTAGTTGACGCCGCAATATTGGTCTAGAACGCGGACATCAGCGTTTTTAGAGCGAAAAACAACGTTTTATTGCGAAATCAGGAATTATCGTGCGAAGAACGACGTTTTTCGTGCAAAAACAGCATTTTTGGTGCGAAATATATGATATATGCGAGTTCACACCATATTCATCGTTGATTTTCGTGTTATTAATAGTAATGCCAAGATAATCTAGTTGACGCCGCAATATTGGCCGAGAACGCCAAAATAAGCGATTTTAGTGCGAAAAACAACGTTTTATTGCGAAATCAGGAAATATCGTGCGAAAAACGACGTTCTTCGTGCAAAAACAGCGTTTTTGGTGCGAAATTTATGATATATGCGAGTTCACACCATATTCATCGTTGATTTTCGTGTTATTAATAGTAATGCCAAGATAATCTAGTTGACGCCGCAATATTGGTCGAGAACGCCAAAATCACCGTTTTTAGAGCGAAAAACAACGTTTTATTGCGAAATCAGGAATTATTGTTCGAAAAACGACGTTTTTCGTGCAAAAACAGCGTTTTTGGTGCGAAATGTATGATATATGCGAGTTCACACCATATTCATCGTTGATTTTCGTGTTATTAATAGTGATGTAAAGATAATCAAATTGACGCCGCAATATTGGTCGAGAACGCAGAAATCAGCGTTTTTAGTGCGAAAAACAACGTTTTATTGCGAAATCAGGAGTTATCGTGCAAAGAACGACGTTTTTCGTGCAAAAACAGTGTTTTTGGTGCGAAATATATGATATATACGAGTTCACACCATATTCATCGTTGATTTTCGTGTTATTAATAGTAATGCCAAGATAATCTAGTTGACGCCGCAATATTGGTCGAGAACGCCAAAATCACCGTTTTTAGAGCGAAAAACAACGTTTTATTGCGAAATCAGGAATTATTGTTCGAAAAACGACGTTTTTCGTGCAAAAACAGCGTTTTTGGTGCGAAATGTATGATATATGCGAGTTCACACCATATTCATCGTTGATTTTCGTGTTATTAATAGTGATGTAAAGATAATCAAATTGACGCCGCAATATTGGTCGAGAACGCAGAAATCAGCGTTTTTAGTGCGAAAAACAACGTTTTATTGCGAAATCAGGAGTTATCGTGCAAAGAACGACGTTTTTCGTGCAAAAACAGTGTTTTTGGTGCGAAATATATGATATATACGAGTTCACACCATATTCATCGTTGATTTTCGTGTTATTAATAGTAATGCCAAGATAATCTAGTTGACGCCGCAATATTGGTCGAGAACGCAGAAATCAGCGTTTTTAGTGCGAAAAACAACGTTTTATTGCGAAATCAGGAATTATCGTGCGAAAAACGACGTTTTTCGTGTAAAAACAGCGTTTTTGGTGCGAAATATAACATATATGCGAGTTCACACCATATTCATCGTTGATTTTCGTGTTATTAATAGTAATGCCAAGATAATCTAGTTGACGCCGCAATATTGGTCGAGAACGCAGAAATCAGCGTTTTTAGTGCGAAAAACAACGTTTTATTGCGAAATCAGGAATTATCGTGCAAAGAACGACGTTTTTCGTGCAAAAACAGTGTTTTTGGTGCGAAATATATGATATATACGAGTTCACACCATATTCATCGTTGATTTTCGTGTTATTAATAGTAATGCCAAGATAATCTAGTTGACGCCGCAATATTGGCCGAGAACGCCAAAATAAGCGATTTTAGTGCGAAAAACAACGTTTTATTGCGAAATCAGGAAATATCGTGCGAAAAACGACGTTTTTCGTGCTAAAACAGCGTTTTTGGTGCGAAATATATGATATATGCGAGTTCACACCATATTCATCGTTGATTTTCGTGTTATTAATAGTAATGCCAAGATAATCTAGTTGACGCCGCAATATTGGTCTAGAACGCGGACATCAGCGTTTTTAGAGCGAAAAACAACGTTTTATTGCGAAATCAGGAATTATCGTGCGAAAAACGACGTTTTTCGTGCTAAAACAGCGTTTTTGGTGCGAAATATATGATATATGCGAGTTCACACCATATTCATCGTTGATTTTCGTGTTATTAATAGTAATGCCAAGATAATCTAGTTGACGCCGCAATATTGGTCTAGAACGCGGACATCAGCGTTGTTAGAGCGAAAAACAACGTTTTATTGCGAAATCAGGAATTATCGTGCGAAAAACGACGTTTTTCGTGCAAAAACAGCGTTTTTGGTGCGAAATATATCATATATGCGAGTTCACACCATATTCATCGTTGATTTTCGTGTTATTAATAGTAATGCCAAGATAATCTAGTTGACGCCGCAATATTGGTCTAGAACGCGGACATCAGCGTTTTTAGTGCGAAAAACAACGTTTTATTGCGAAATCAGGAATTATCGTGCGAAAAACGACGTTTTTCGTGCAAAAACAGCGTTTTTGGTGCGAAATATATCATATATGCGAGTTCACACCATATTCATCGTTGATTTTCGTGTTATTAATAGTGATGTAAAGATAATCAAATTGACGCCGCAATATTGGTCGAGAACGCCAAAATCAGCGTTTTTAGTGCGAAATATATCATATATGCGAGTTCACACCATATTCATCGTTGATTTTCGTGTTATTAATAGTAATGCCAAGATAATCTAGTTGACGCCGCAATATTGGTCGAGAACGCAGAAATGAGCGTTTTTAGTGCGAAAAACAACGTTTTATTGCGAAATCAGGAATTATCGTGCGAAAAACGACGTTTTTCGTGCAAAAACAGCGTTTTTGGTGCGAAATATATCATATATGCGAGTTCACACCATATTCATCGTTGATTTTCGTGTTATTAATAGTAATGCCAAGAAAATCTAGTTGACGCCGCAATATTGGTCTAGAACGCGGACATCAGCGTTTTTAGAGCGAAAAACAACGTTTTATTGCGAAATCAGGAATTATCGTGCGAAAAACGACGTTTTTTGTGTAAAAACAGCGTTTTTGGTGCGAAATATATGATATATGCGAGTTCACACCATATTCATCGTTGATTTTCATGTTATTAATAGTAATGCCAAGATAATCTAGTTGACGCCGCAATATTGGTCGAGAACGCCAAAATCAGCGTTTTTAGTGCGAAAAACAACGTTTTATTGCGAAATCAGGAATTATCGTGCGAAAAACGACGTTTTTCGTGCTAAAACAGCGTTTTTGGTGCGAAATATATGATATATGCGAGTTCACACCATATTCATCGTTGATTTTCGTGTTATTAATAGTAATGCCAAGATAATCTAGTTGACGCCGCAATATTGGTCTAGAACGCGGACATCAGCGTTTTTAGAGCGAAAAACAACGTTTTATTGCGAAATCAGGAATTATCGTGCGAAGAACGACGTTTCTCGTGCAAAAACAGCATTTTTGGTGCGAAATATATGATATATGCGAGTTCACAACATATTCATCCTTGATTTTCGTGTTATTAATAGTAATGCCAAGATAATCTAGTTGACGCCGCAATATTGGTCGAGAACACCAAAATAAGCGATTTTAGTGCAAAAAACAACGTTTTATTGCGAAATCAAGAAATATCGTGCGAAAAACGACGTTTTTTGTGCAAAAACAGCGTTTTTGGTGCAAAATATATGATATATGCGAGTTCACACCATATTCATCGTTGATTTTCGTGTTATTAATAGTAATGCCAAGATAATCTAGTTGACGCCGCAATATTGGTCGAGAACGCAGAAATCAGCGTTTTTAGTGCAAAAAACAACGTTTTATTGAGAAATCAGGAATTATCGTCCGAAAAACGACGTTTTTCGTGCAAAAACTGCGTTTTTGGTGCGAAATATATGATATATGCAAGTTCACACCATATTCATCGTTGATTTTCGTGTTATTAATAGTAATGCCAAGATAATCTAGTTGACGCCGCAATATTGGTCTAGAACGCGGACATCAGCGTTTTTAGAGCGAAAAACATCGTTTTATTGCGAAATCAGGAATTATCGTGCGAAGAACGACGTTTTTCGTGCAAAAACAGCATTTTTGGTGCGAAATATATGATATATGCGAGTTCACACCATATTCATCGTTGATTTTCGTGTTATTAATAGTAATGCCAAGATAATCTAGTTGACGCCGCAATATTGGCCGAGAACGCCAAAATAAGCGATTTTAGTGCGAAAAACAACGTTTTATTGCGAAATCAGGAAATATCGTGCGAAAAACGACGTTCTTCGTGCAAAAACAGCGTTTTTGGTGCGAAATTTATGATATATGCGAGTTCACACCATATTCATCGTTGATTTTCGTGTTATTAATAGTAATGCCAAGATAATCTAGTTGACGCCGCAATATTGGTCGAGAACGCCAAAATCACCGTTTTTAGAGCGAAAAACAACGTTTTATTGCGAAATCAGGAATTATTGTTCGAAAAACGACGTTTTTCGTGCAAAAACAGCGTTTTTGGTGCGAAATGTATGATATATGCGAGTTCACACCATATTCATCGTTGATTTTCGTGTTATTAATAGTGATGTAAAGATAATCAAATTGACGCCGCAATATTGGTCGAGAACGCAGAAATCAGCGTTTTTAGTGCGAAAAACAACGTTTTATTGCGAAATCAGGAGTTATCGTGCAAAGAACGACGTTTTTCGTGCAAAAACAGTGTTTTTGGTGCGAAATATATGATATATACGAGTTCACACCATATTCATCGTTGATTTTCGTGTTATTAATAGTAATGCCAAGATAATCTAGTTGACGCCGCAATATTGGTCGAGAACGCCAAAATCACCGTTTTTAGAGCGAAAAACAACGTTTTATTGCGAAATCAGGAATTATTGTTCGAAAAACGACGTTTTTCGTGCAAAAACAGCGTTTTTGGTGCGAAATGTATGATATATGCGAGTTCACACCATATTCATCGTTGATTTTCGTGTTATTAATAGTGATGTAAAGATAATCAAATTGACGCCGCAATATTGGTCAAGAACGCAGAAATCAGCGTTTTTAGTGCGAAAAACAACGTTTTATTGCGAAATCAGGAGTTATCGTGCAAAGAACGACGTTTTTCGTGCAAAAACAGTGTTTTTGGTGCGAAATATATGATATATACGAGTTCACACCATATTCATCGTTGATTTTCGTGTTATTAATAGTAATGCCAAGATAATCTAGTTGACGCCGCAATATTGGTCGAGAACGCAGAAATCAGCGTTTTTAGTGCGAAAAACAACGTTTTATTGCGAAATCAAGAAATATCGTGCGAAAAACGACGTTTTTTGTGCAAAAACAGCGTTTTTGGTGCAAAATATATGATATATGCGAGTTCACACCATATTCATCGTTGATTTTCGTGTTATTAATAATAATGCCAAGATAATCTAGTTGACGCCGCAATATTGGTCGAGAACGCAGAAATCAGCGTTTTTAGTGCAAAAAACAACGTTTTATTGAGAAATCAGGAATTATCGTCCGAAAAACGACGTTTTTCGTGCAAAAACTGCGTTTTTGGTGCGAAATATATGATATATGCAAGTTCACACCATATTCATCGTTGATTTTCGTGTTATTAATAGTAATGCCAAGATAATCTAGTTGACGCCGCAATATTGGTCTAGAACGCGGACATCAGCGTTTTTAGAGCGAAAAACAACGTTTTATTGCGAAATCAGGAATTATCGTGCGAAGAACGACGTTTTTCGTGCAAAAACAGCATTTTTGGTGCGAAATATATGATATATGCGAGTTCACACCATATTCATCGTTGATTTTCGTGTTATTAATAGTAATGCCAAGATAATCTAGTTGACGCCGCAATATTGGCCGAGAACGCCAAAATAAGCGATTTTAGTGCGAAAAACAACGTTTTATTGCGAAATCAGGAAATATCGTGCGAAAAACGACGTTCTTCGTGCAAAAACAGCGTTTTTGGTGCGAAATTTATGATATATGCGAGTTCACACCATATTCATCGTTGATTTTCGTGTTATTAATAGTAATGCCAAGATAATCTAGTTGACGCCGCAATATTGGTCGAGAACGCCAAAATCACCGTTTTTAGAGCGAAAAACAACGTTTTATTGCGAAATCAGGAATTATTGTTCGAAAAACGACGTTTTTCGTGCAAAAACAGCGTTTTTGGTGCGAAATGTATGATATATGCGAGTTCACACCATATTCATCGTTGATTTTCGTGTTATTAATAGTGATGTAAAGATAATCAAATTGACGCCGCAATATTGGTCGAGAACGCAGAAATCAGCGTTTTTAGTGCGAAAAACAACGTTTTATTGCGAAATCAGGAGTTATCGTGCAAAGAACGACGTTTTTCGTGCAAAAACAGTGTTTTTGGTGCGAAATATATGATATATACGAGTTCACACCATATTCATCGTTGATTTTCGTGTTATTAATAGTAATGCCAAGATAATCTAGTTGACGCCGCAATATTGGTCGAGAACGCCAAAATCACCGTTTTTAGAGCGAAAAACAACGTTTTATTGCGAAATCAGGAATTATTGTTCGAAAAACGACGTTTTTCGTGCAAAAACAGCGTTTTTGGTGCGAAATGTATGATATATGCGAGTTCACACCATATTCATCGTTGATTTTCGTGTTATTAATAGTGATGTAAAGATAATCAAATTGACGCCGCAATATTGGTCGAGAACGCAGAAATCAGCGTTTTTAGTGCGAAAAACAACGTTTTATTGCGAAATCAGGAGTTATCGTGCAAAGAACGACGTTTTTCGTGCAAAAACAGTGTTTTTGGTGCGAAATATATGATATATACGAGTTCACACCATATTCATCGTTGATTTTCGTGTTATTAATAGTAATGCCAAGATAATCTAGTTGACGCCGCAATATTGGTCGAGAACGCAGAAATCAGCGTTTTTAGTGCGAAAAACAACGTTTTATTGCGAAATCAGGAATTATCGTGCGAAAAACGACGTTTTTCGTGTAAAAACAGCGTTTTTGGTGCGAAATATAACATATATGCGAGTTCACACCATATTCATCGTTGATTTTCGTGTTATTAATAGTAATGCCAAGATAATCTAGTTGACGCCGCAATATTGGTCGAGAACGCAGAAATCAGCGTTTTTAGTGCGAAAAACAACGTTTTATTGCGAAATCAGGAATTATCGTGCAAAGAACGACGTTTTTCGTGCAAAAACAGTGTTTTTGGTGCGAAATATATGATATATACGAGTTCACACCATATTCATCGTTGATTTTCGTGTTATTAATAGTAATGCCAAGATAATCTAGTTGACGCCGCAATATTGGCCGAGAACGCCAAAATAAGCGATTTTAGTGCGAAAAACAACGTTTTATTGCGAAATCAGGAAATATCGTGCGAAAAACGACGTTTTTCGTGCTAAAACAGCGTTTTTGGTGCGAAATATATGATATATGCGAGTTCACACCATATTCATCGTTGATTTTCGTGTTATTAATAGTAATGCCAAGATAATCTAGTTGACGCCGCAATATTGGTCTAGAACGCGGACATCAGCGTTTTTAGAGCGAAAAACAACGTTTTATTGCGAAATCAGGAATTATCGTGCGAAGAACGACGTTTTTCGTGCAAAAACAGCATTTTTGGTGCGAAATATATGATATATGCGAGTTCACAACATATTCATCCTTGATTTTCGTGTTATTAATAGTAATGCCAAGATAATCTAGTTGACGCCGCAATATTGGTCGAGAACACCAAAATAAGCGATTTTAGTGCAAAAAACAACGTTTTATTGCGAAATCAAGAAATATCGTGCGAAAAACGACGTTTTTTGTGCAGAAACAGCGTTTTTGGTGCAAAATATATGATATATGCGAGTTCACACCATATTCATCGTTGATTTTCGTGTTATTAATAGTAATGCCAAGATAATCTAGTTGACGCCGCAATATTGGTCGAGAACCCAGAAATCAGCGTTTTTAGTGCAAAAAACAACGTTTTATTGAGAAATCTGGAATTATCGTCCGAAAAACGACGTTTTTCGTGCAAAAACAGCGTTTTTGGTGCGAAATATATGATATATGCGAGTTCACACCATATTCATCGTTGATTTTCGTGTTATTAATAGTAATGCCAAGATACTCTAGCTGACGCCGCAATATTGGTCGAGAACACTAAAATAAGCGATTTTAGTGCAAAAAACAACGTTTTATTGCGAAATCAAGAAATATCGTGCGAAAAACGACGTTTTTCGTGCAAAAACAGCGTTTTTGGTGCAAAATATATGATATATGCGAGTTCACACCATATTCATCGTTGATTTTCGTGTTATTAATAGTAATGCCAAGATAATCTAGTTGACGCCGCAATATTGGCCGAGAACGCCAAAATAAGCGATTTTAGTGCGAAAAACAACGTTTTATTGCGAAATCAGGAATTATCGTGCAAAAAACGACGTTTTTCGTGCAAAAACAGCGTTTTTGGTGCGAAATGTATGATATATGCGAGTTCACACCATATTCATCGTTGATTTTCGTGTTATTAATAGTAATGCCAAGATAATCTAGTTGACGCCGCAATATTGGTCGAAAACGCCAAAATCAGCGTTTTTAGTGCGAAAAACAACGTTTTATTGCGAAATCAGGAATTATCGTGCGAACAACGACGTTTTTCGTGCAAAAACAGCGTTTTTGGTGCGAAATATATGATATATGCGAGTTCACACCATATTCATCGTTGATTTTCGTGTTATTAATAGTAATGCCAAGATAATCTAGTTGACGCCGCAATATTGGTCGAGAACGCAGAAATCAGCGTTTTTAGTGCGAAAAACAACGTTTTATTGCGAAATCAGGAATTATCGTGCAAAGAACGACGTTTTTCGTGCAAAAACAGTGTTTTTGGTGCGAAATATATGATATATACGAGTTCACACCATATTCATCGTTGATTTTCGTGTTATTAATAGTAATGCCAAGATAATCTAGCTGACGCCGCAATATTGGTCTAGAACGCGGACATCAGCGTTTTTAGAGCGAAAAACAACGTTTTATTGCGAAATCAGGAATTATCGTGCGAAAAACGACGTTTTTCGTGTAAAAACAGCGTTTTTGGTGCGAAATATATGATATATGCGAGTTCACACCATATTCATCGTTGATTTTCGTGTTATTAATAGTAATGCCAAGATAATCTAGTTGACGCCGCAATATTGGTCGAGAACGTAGAAATCAGCGTTTTTAGTGCGAAAAACAACGTTTTATTGCGAAATCAGCAATTATCGTGCAAAGAACGACGTTTTTCGTGCAAAAACAGTGTTTTTGGTGCGAAATATATGATATATACGAGTTCACACCATATTCATCGTTGATTTTCGTGTTATTAATAGTAATGCCAAGATACTCTAGCTGACGCCGCAATATTGGTCGAGAACGCAGAAATCAGCGTTTTTAGTGCGAAAAACAACGTTTTATTGCGAAATCAGGAATTATCGTGCAAAGAACGACGTTTTTCGTGCAAAAACAGTGTTTTTGGTGCGAAATATATGATATATACGAGTTCACACCATATTCATCGTTGATTTTCGTGTTATTAATAGTAATGCCAAGATAATCTAGTTGACGCCGCAATATTGGCCGAGAACGCCAAAATAAGCGATTTTAGTGCGAAAAACAACGTTTTATTGCGAAATCAGGAAATATCGTGCGAAAAACGACGTTTTTCGTGCTAAAACAGCGTTTTTGGTGCGAAATATATGATATATACGAGTTCACACCATATTCATCGTTGATTTTCGTGTTATTAATAGTAATGCCAAGATAATCTAGCTGACGCCGCAATATTGGTCTAGAACGCGGACATCAGCGTTTTTAGAGCGAAAAACAACGTTTCATTGCGAAATCAGGAATTATCGTGCGAAAAACGACGTTTTTCGTGTAAAAACAGCGTTTTTGGTGCGAAATATATGATATATGCGAGTTCACACCATATTCATCGTTGATTTTCGTGTTATTAATAGTAATGCCAAGATAATCTAGTTGACGCCGCAATATTGGTCGAGAACGCCAAAATAAGCGATTTTAGTGCGAAAAACAACGTTTTATTGCGAAATCAGGAAATATCGTGCGAAAAACGACGTTTTTCGTGCTAAAACAGCGTTTTTGGTGCGAAATATATGATATATGCGAGTTCACACCATATTTATCGTTGATTTTCGTGTTAATAATAGTAATGCCAAGATAATCTAGTTGACGCCGCAATATTGGTCTAGAACGCGGACATCAGCGTTTGTAGAGCGAAAAACAACGTTTTATTGCGAAATCAGGAATTATCGTGCGAAGAACGACGTTTTTCGTGCAAAAACAGCATTTTTGGTGCGAAATATATGATATATGCGAGTTCACGCCATATTCATCCTTGATTTTCGTGTTATTAATAGTAATGCCAAGATAATCTAGTTGACGCCGCAATATTGGTCGAGAACACCAAAATAAGCGATTTTAGTGCAAAAAACAACGTTTTATTGCGAAATCAAGAAATATCGTGCGAAAAACGACGTTTTTTGTGCAAAAACAGCGTTTTTGGTGCAAAATATATGATATATGCGAGTTCACACCATATTCATCGTTGAATTTCGTGTTATTAATAGTAATGCCAAGATAATCGAGTTGACGCCGCAATATTGGTCGAGAACGCAGAAATCAACGTTTTTAGTGCAAAAAACAACGTTTTATTGAGAAATCTGGAATTATCGTCCGAAAAACGACGTTTTTCGTGCAAAAACAGCGTTTTTGGTGCGAAACATATGATATATGCGAGTTCTCACTATATTCATCGTTGATTTTCATGTTATTAGTAGTAATGCCAAGATAATCTAATTGACGCCGCAATATTGGTCGAGAACGCCGAAATCAGCGTTTTTCGTGCGAAAAACGACGTTTTATTGCAAAATCAGGCATAATCGTGCGAAAAACGACGTTTTTCGTGCAAAAACAGCGTTTTTGGTGCGAAATATATGATATATGCGAGTTCTCACCATATTCATCGTTGATTTTCATGTTATTAGTAGTAATGCCAAGATAATCTAATTGACGCCGCAATATTGGTCGAGAACGCCGAAATCAGCGTTTTTCGTGCGAAAAACAACGTTTTATTGCAAAATCAGGCATAATCGTGCGAAAAACGACGTTTTTCGTGCAAAAACAGCGTTTGTGGTGCGAAATATATGTTATATGCGAGTTCTCACCATATTCATCGTTGATTTTCATGTTATTAGTAGTAATGCCAAGATAATCTAATTGACGCCGCAATATTGGTCGAGAACGCCGAAATCAGCGTTTTTCGTGCGAAAAACAACGTTTTATTGCAAAATCAGGCATAATCGTGCGAAAAACGACGTTTTTCGTGCAAAATCAGCGTTTTTGGTGCGAAATATATGATATATGCGAGTTCTCACCATATTCATCGTTGATTTTCATGTTATTAGTAGTAATGCCAAGATAATCTAATTGACGCCGCAATATTGGTCGAGAACGCCGAAATCAGCGTTTTTCGTGCGAAAAACAACGTTTTATTGCAAAATCAGGCATAATCGTGCGAAAAACGACGTTTTTCGTGCAAAAACAGCGTTTTTGGTGCGAAACATATGATATATGCGAGTTCTCACCATATTCATCGTTGATTTTCATGTTATTAGTAGTAATGCCAAGATAATCTAATTGACGCCGCAATATTGGTCGAGAACGCCGAAATCAGCGTTTTTCGTGCGAAAAACAACGTTTTATTGCAAAATCAGGCATAATCGTGCGAAAAACGACGTTTTTCGTGCAAAAACAGCGTTTTTGGTGCGAAATATATGATATATGCGAGTTCTCACCATATTCATCGTTGATTTTCATGTTATTAGTAGTAATGGCAAGATAAACTAATTGACGCCGCAATATTGGTCGAGAACGCCGAAATCAGCGTTTTTCGTGCGAAAAACAACGTTTTATTGCAAAATCAGGCATAATCGTGCGAAAAACGACGTTTTTCGTGCAAAAACAGCGTTTTTGGTGCGAAATATATGATATATGCGAGTTCTCACTATATTCATCGTTGATTTTCATGTTATTAGTAGTAATGCCAAGATAATCTAATTGACGCCGCAACATTGGTCGAGAACGCCGAAATCAGCGTTTTTCGTGCGAAAAACAACGTTTTATTGCAAAATCAGGCATAATCGTGCGAAAAACGACGTTTTTCGTGCAAAAACAGCGTTTTTGGTGCGAAATATATGATATATGCGAGTTCTCACCATATTCATCGTTGATTTTCATGTTATTAGTAGTAATGCCAAGATAAACTAATTGACGCCGCAATATTGGTCGAGAACGCCGAAATCAGCGTTTTTCGTGCGAAAAACAACGTTTTATTGCAAAATCAGGCATAATCGTGCGAAAAACGACGTTTTTCGTGCAAAAACAGCGTTTTTGGTGCGAAACATTTGATATATGCGAGTTCTCACCATATTCATCGTTGATTTTCATGTTATTAGTAGTAATGCTAAGATAATCTAATTGACGCCGCAATATTGGTCGAGAACGCCAAAATCAGCGTTTTTCGTGCGAAAAACAACGTTTTATTGCAAAATCAGGCATAATCGTGCGAAAAACGACGTTTTTCGTGCAAAACAGCGTTTTTGGTGCGAAACATATGATATATGCGAGTTCTCACTATATTCATCGTTGATTTTCATGTTATTAGTAGTAATGCCAAGATAATCTAATTGACGCCGCAACATTGGTCGAGAACGCCGAAATCAGCGTTTTTCGTGCGAAAAACAACGTTTTATTGCAAAATCAGGCATAATCGTGCGAAAAACGACGTTTTTCGTGCAAAAACAGCGTTTTTGGTGCGAAATATATGATATATGCGAGTTCTCACTATATTCATCGTTGATTTTCATGTTATTAGTAGTAATGCCAAGATAATCTAATTGACGCCGCAATATTGGTCGAGAACGCCGAAATCACCGTTTTTCGTGCGAAAAACAACGTTTTATTGCAAAATCAGGCATAATCGTGCGAAAAACGACGTTTTTCGTGCAAAAACAGCGTTTTTGGTGCGAAACATATGATATATGCGAGTTCTCACCATATTCATCGTTGATTTTCATGTTATTAGTAGTAATGCCAAGATAATCTAATTGACGCCGCAATATTGGTCGAGAACGCCGAAATCAGCGTTTTTCGTGCGAAAAACAACGTTTTATTGCAAAATCAGGCATAATCGTGCGAAAAACGACGTTTTTCGTGCAAAACAGCGTTTTTGGTGCGAAACATATGATATATGCGAGTTCTTACTATATTCATCGTTGATTTTCATGTTATTAGTAGTAATGCCAAGATAATCTAATTGACGCCGCAATATTGGTCGAGAACGCCGAAATCAGCGTTTTTCGAGCGAAAAACAACGTTTTATTGCAAAATCAGGCATAATCGTGCGAAAAACGACGTTTTTCGTGCAAAAACAGCGTTTTTGGTGCGAAATATATGATATATGCGAGTTCTCACCATATTCATCGTTGATTTTCATGTTATTAGTAGTAATGCCAAGATAATCTAATTGACGCCGCAATATTGGTCGAGAACGCCGAAATCAGCGTTTTTCGTGCGAAAAACAACGTTTTATTTGCAAAATCAGGCATAATCGTGCGAAAAAACGACGTTTTTCGTGCAAAAACAGCGTTTTTGGTGCGAAATATATGTTATATGCGAGTTCTCACCATATTCATCGTTGATTTTCATGTTATTAGTAGTAATGCCAAGATAATCTAATTGACGCCGCAATATTGGTCGAGAACGCCGAAATCAGCGTTTTTCGTGCGAAAAACAACGTTTTATTGCAAAATCAGGCATAATCGTGCGAAAAACGACGTTTTTCGTGCAAAAACAGCGTTTTTGGTGCGAAATATATGATATATGCGAGTTCTCACCATATTCATCGTTGATTTTCATGTTATTAGTAGTAATGCCAAGATAATCTAATTGACGCCGCAATATTGGTCGAGAACGCCGAAATCAGCGTTTTTCGTGCGAAAAACAACGTTTTATTGCAAAATCAGGCATAATCGTGCGAAAAAACGACGTTTTTCGTGCAAAAAACAGCGTTTTTGGTGCGAAACATATGATATATGCGAGTTCTCACCATATTCATCGTTGATTTTCATGTTATTAGTAGTAATGCCAAGATAATCTAATTGACGCCGCAATATTGGTCGAGAACGCCGAAATCAGCGTTTTTCGTGCGAAAAACAACGTTTTATTGCAAAATCAGGCATAATCGTGCGAAAAACGACGTTTTTCGTGCAAAAACAGCGTTTTTGGTGCGAAATATATGATATATGCGAGTTCTCACCATATTCATCGTTGATTTTTCATGTTATTAGTAGTAATGCCAAGATAATCTAATTGACGCCGCAATATTGGTCGAGAACGCCGAAATCAGCGTTTTTTCGTGCGAAAAACAACGTTTTATTGCAAAATCAGGCATAATCGTGCGAAAAAACGACGTTTTTCGTGCAAAAACAGCGTTTTTGGTGCGAAATATATGATATATGCGAGTTCTCACCATATTCATCGTTGATTTTCATGTTATTAGTAGTAATGCCAAGATAATCTAATTGACGCCGCAATATTGGTCGAGAACGCCGAAATCAGCGTTTTTCGTGCGAAAAACAACGTTTTATTGCAAAATCAGGCATAATCGTGCGAAAAAACGACGTTTTTCGTGCAAAAACAGCGTTTTTGGTGCGAAATATATGATATATGCGAGTTCTCACTATATTCATCATTGATTTTCATGTTATTAGTAGTAATGCCAAGATAATCTAATTGACGCCGCAATATTGGTCGAGAACGCCGAAATCAGCGTTTTTCGTGCGAAAAACAACGTTTTATTGCAAAATCAGGCATAATCGTGCGAAAAACGACGTTTTTCGTGCAAAAACAGCGTTTTTGGTGCGAAACATATGATATATGCGAGTTCTCACTATATTCATCGTTGATTTTCATGTTATTAGTAGTAATGCCAAGATAATCTAATTGACGCCGCAATATTGGTCGAGAACGCCAAAATCAGCGTTTTTCGTGCGAAAAACAACGTTTTATTGCAAAATCAGCATAATCGTGCGAAAAACGACGTTTTTCGTGCAAAAACAGCGTTTTTGGTGCGAAATATATGATATATGCGAGTTCTCACCATATTCATCGTTGATTTTCATGTTATTAGTAGTAATGCCAAGATAATCTAATTGACGCCGCAATATTGGTCGAGAACGCCGAAATCAGCGTTTTTCGTGCGAAAAACAACGTTTTATTGCAAAATCAGGCATAATCGTGCGAAAAACGACGTTTTTCGTGCAAAAACAGCGTTTTTGGTGCGAAATATATGATATATGCGAGTTCTCACCATATTCATCGTTGATTTTCATGTTATTAGTAGTAATGCCAAGATAATCTAATTGACGCCGCAATATTGGTCGAGAACGCCGAAATCAGCGTTTTTCGTGCGAAAAACAACGTTTTATTGCAAAATCAGGCATAATCGTGCGAAAAACGACGTTTTTTCTTGCAAAAACAGCGTTTTTGGTGCGAAATATATGATATATGCGAGTTCTCACCATATCATCGTTGATTTTCATGTTATTAGTAGTAATGCCAAGATAATCTAATTGACGCCGCAATATTGGTCGAGAACGCCGAAATCAGCGTTTTTCGTGCGAAAAACAACGTTTTATGCAAAATCAGGCATAATCGTGCGAAAAACGACGTTTTTTCGTGCAAAAACAGCGTTTTTGGCGCGAAACATAAGATATATGCGAGTTCTCACCATATTCATCGTTGATTTTCATGTTATTAGTAGTAATGCCAAGATAATCTAATTAACGCCGCAATATTGGTCGAGAACGCCGAAATCAGCGTTTTTCGTGCGAAAAACAACGTTTTATTGCAAAATCAGGCATAATCGTGCGAAAAACGACGTTTTTCGTGCAAAAACAGCGTTTTTGGTGCGAAACATTTGATATATGCGAGTTCTCACCATATTCATCGTTGATTTTCATGTTATTAGTAGTAATGCTAAGATAATCCAATTGACGCCGCAATATTGGTCGAGAACGCCAAAATCAGCGTTTTTCGTGCGAAAAACAACGTTTTATTGCAAAATCAGGCATAATCGTGCGAAAAACGACGTTTTTCGTGCAAAACAGCGTTTTTTGGTGCGAAACATATGATATATGCGAGTTCTCACTATATTCATCGTTGATTTTCATGTTATTAGTAGTAATGCCAAGATAATCTAATTGACGCCGCAATATTGGTCGAGAACGCCGAAATCAGCGTTTTTTCGTGCGAAAAACAACGTTTTATTGCAAAATCAGGCATAATCGTGCGAAAAAACGACGTTTTTCGTGCAAAAACAGCGTTTTTGGTGCGAAATATATGATATATGCGAGTTCTCACCATATTCATCGTTGATTTTCATGTTATTAGTAGTAATGCCAAGATAATCTAATTGACGCCGCAATATTGGTCGAGAACGCCGAAATCAGCGTTTTTCGTGCGAAAAACAACGTTTTATTGCAAAATCAGGCATAATCGTGCGAAAAAACGACGTTTTTCGTGCAAAAACAGCGTTTTTGGTGCGAAATATATGATATATGCGAGTTCTCACTATATTCATCAGTTGATTTTCATGTTATTAGTAGTAATGCCAAGATAATCTAATTGACGCCGCAATATTGGTCGAGAACGCCGAAATCAGCGTTTTTCGTGCGAAAAACAACGTTTTATTGCAAAATCAGGCATAATCGTGCGAAAAACGACGTTTTTCGTGCAAAAACAGCGTTTTTGGTGCGAAACATATGATATATGCGAGTTCTCACTATATTCATCGTTGATTTTCATGTTATTAGTAGTAATGCCAAGATAATCTAATTGACGCCGCAATAATGGTCGAGAACGCCGAAATCAGCGTTTTTCGTGCGAAAAACAACGTTTTATTGCAAAATCAGGCATAATCGTGCGAAAAACGACGTTTTTCGTGCAAAAAACAGCGTTTTGGTGCGAAATATATGATATATGCGAGTTCTCACCATATTCATCGTTGATTTTCATGTTATTAGTAGTAATGCCAAGATAATCTAATTGACGCCGCAATATTGGTCGAGAACGCCGAAATCAGCGTTTTTTCGTGCGAAAAACAACGTTTTATTGCAAAATCAGGCATAATCGTGCGAAAAACGACGTTTTTCGTGCAAAAACAGCGTTTTTGGTGCGAAATATATGATATATGCGAGTTCTCACCATATTCATCGTTGATTTTCATGTTATTAGTAGTAATGCCAAGATAATCTAATTGACGCCGCAATATTGGTCGAGAACGCCGAAATCAGCGTTTTTCGTGCGAAAAACAACGTTTTATTGCAAAATCAGGCATAATCGTGCGAAAAACGACGTTTTTCGTGCAAAAACAGCGTTTTTGGTGCGAAATATATGATATATGCGAGTTCTCACCATATTCATCGTTGATTTTCATGTTATTAGAAAAAACAACGTTTTATTGCAAAATCAGGCATAATCGTGCGAAAAACGACGTTTTTCGTGCAAAATCAGCGTTTTTGGTGGCGAAATATATTGATATATGCGAGTTCTCACCATAGTTCATCGTTGATTTTCATGTTATTAGTAGTAATGCCAAGATAATCAATTTACGCCGCAATATTGGTCGAGAACGCCGAAATCAGCGTTTTTCGTGCGAAAAACAACGTTTACTTGCAAAATCAGGCATATGGGGGAATCGCGTTTTTTTTTGTCCGGAAAAGGAAAACGTGGACGGTTTTTCGTGCAAAAACAGCGGTTTTTGGTGCGAAATATATGATATATGCGAAGTTCTCACCATATTCATCGTTGATTTTCATGTTATTAAGTAGTAATGCCAAAGATAATCTAATTGACGCCGCAATATTGGTCGAGAACGCCGAAGATCACGGTTTTTCGTGCGGAAAAACAACGTTTTATGCAAAATTCAGGGCATAATCGTGCGAAAACGACGTTTTTCGTGCAAAAGTCAGCGTTTTGTGGTGCGAGAAATATAGGATATATGCGTGTTCGTCAACATATTCATCGTTGATTTCATGTTATTAGTAGTAAGTGCCAAGATAATCTAATTGGACGCCGCAATATTGGTCGAGAACCCGAAATCATCGTATTTCGTGGCGAAAAACAACGTTTTATTGCAAAATCAGGCATAATCGTGCGAAAAACGACGTTTTTCGTGCAAAATCAGCGTTTTTGGTGCGAAATATATGATATATGCGAGTTCTCACCATATTCATCGTTGATTTTCATGTTATTAGTAGTAATGCCAAGATAATCTAATTGACGCCGCAATATTGGTCGAGAACGCCGAAATCAGCGTTTTTCGTGCGAAAAACAACGTTTTATTGCAAAATCAGGCATAATCGTGCGAAAAACGACGTTTTTCGTGCAAAAACAGCGTTTTTGGTGCGAAAAATATGATATATGCGAGTTCTCACTATATTCATCGTTGATTTTCATGTTATTAGTAGTAATGCCAAGATAATCTAATTGACGCCGCAATATTGGTCGAGAACGCCGAAATCAGCGTTTTTTCGTGCGAAAAACAACGTTTTATTGCAAAATCAGGCATAATCGTGCGAAAAACGGACGTTTTTCGTGCAAAAACAGCGTTTTTGGTGCGAAATATATGATATATGCGAGTTCTCACCATATTCATCGTTGATTTTCATGTTATTAGTAGTAATGCCAAGATAATCTAATTGACGCCGCAATATTGGTCGAGAACGCCGAAATCAGCGTTTTTCGTGCGAAAAACAACGTTTTATTGCAAAATCAGGCATAATCGTGCGAAAAACGACGTTTTTCGTGCAAAAACAGCGTTTTTTGGTGCGAAATATATGATATATGCGAGTTCTCACCATATTCATCGTTGATTTTCATGTTATTAGTAGGTAATGCCAAGATAATCTAATTGACGCCGCAATATTGGTCGAGAACGCCGAAATCAGCGTTTTTCGTGCGAAAAAACAACGTTTTATTGCAAAATCAGGCATAATCGTGCGAAAAACGACGTTTTTCGTGCAAAAACAGCGTTTTTTGGTGCGAAACATATGATATATGCGAGTTCTCACATATTCATCGTTGATTTTCATGTTATTAGTAGTAATGCCAAGATAATCTAATTGACGCCGCAATAAGTGGTCGAGAACGCCGAAATCAGCGTTTTTCGTGCGAAAAACAACGTTTTATTGCAAAATCAGGCATAATCGTGCGAAAACGACGTTTTCGTGCAAAAACAGCGTTTTTGGTGCGAAACATATGATATATGCGAGTTCTCACCAATTCATCGTTGATTTTCATGTTATTAGTAGTAATGCCAAGATAATCTAATTGACGCCGCAATATTGGTCGAGAACGCCGAAATCAGCGTTTTTTCGT
The DNA here is from genome assembly GCA_963978815.1 of Aleochara curtula. Taxonomy (NCBI): domain Eukaryota; kingdom Metazoa; phylum Arthropoda; class Insecta; order Coleoptera; family Staphylinidae; genus Aleochara; species Aleochara curtula. Next base: position 9,464,764 of record OZ022215.1, on the reverse strand, counting down.
TGCGAAAAACAACGTTTTATTGCAAAATCAGGCATAATCGTGCGAAAAACGACGTTTTTCGTGCAAAAACAGCGTTTTTGGTGCGAAACATATGATATATGCGAGTTCTCACATATTCATCGTTGATTTTCATGTTATTAGTAGTAAATGCCAAGATAATCTAATTGACGCCGCAATATTGGTCGAGGAACGCCGAAATCAGCGTTTTTCGTGCGAAAAACAACGTTTTTATTGCAAAATCAGGCATAATCGTGCGAAAAACGACGTTTTTCGTGCAAAAACAGCGTTTTTGGTGCGAAACATATGATATATGCGAGTTCTCACCATATTCATCGTTGATTTTCATGTTATTAGTAGTAATGCCAAGATAATCTAATTGACGCCGCAATATTGGTCGAGAACGCCGAAATCAGCGTTTTTTCGTGCGAAAAACAACGTTTTATTGCAAAATCAGGCATAATCGTGCGAAAAACGACGTTTTTCGTGCAAAAAACAGCGTTTTTGGTGCGAAATATATGATATATGCGAGTTCTCACATATTCATCGTTGATTTTCATGTTATTAGTAGTAATGCCAAGATAATCTAATTGACGCCGCAATATTGGTCGAGAACGCCGAAATCAGCGTTTTTCGTGCGAAAAACAACGTTTTATTGCCAAAATCAGGCATAATCGTGCGAAAAAACGACGTTTTTCGTGCAAAAACAGCGTTTTTGGTGCGAAACATATGATATATGCGAGTTCTCACTATATTCATCGTTGATTTTCATGTTATTAGTAGTAATGCCAAGATAATCTAATTGACGCCGCAATATTGGTCGAGAACGCCGAAATCAGCGTTTTTCGTGCGAAAAAACAACGTTTTATTGCAAAATCAGGCATAATCGTGCGAAAAACGACGTTTTTCGTGCAAAAACAGCGTTTTTGGTGCGAAACATATGATATATGCGAGTTCTCACCTATATTCATCGTTGATTTTCATGTTATTAGTAGTAATGCCAAGATAATCTAATTGACGCCGCAATATTGGTCGAGAACGCCGAAATCAGCGTTTTTTCGTGCGAAAAACAACGTTTTATTGCAAAATCAGGCATAATCGTGCGAAAAACGACGTTTTTCGTGCAAAAACAGCGTTTTTGGTGCGAAACATATGATATATGCGAGTTCTCACCTTATTCATCGTTGATTTTCATGTTATTAGTAGTAATGCCAAGATAATCTAATTGACGCCGCAATATTGGTCGAGAACGCCGAAAATCAGCGTTTTTCGTGCGAAAAACAACGTTTTTATTGCAAAATCAGGCATAATCGTGCGGAAAAACGACGTTTTTCGTGCAAAAACAGCGTGTTTGGTGAGAAATATTGATTTATGCGAGTTCTCACTATATTCATCGTTGATTTTCATGTTATTAGTAGTAATGCCAAGATAATCTAATTGACGCCGCAATATTGGTCGAGAACGCCGAAATCAGCGTTTTTTCGTGCGAAAAACAACGTTTTATTGCAAAATCAGGCATAATCGTGCGAAAAACGACGTTTTTCGTGCAAAAACAGCGTTTTTGGTGCGAAAATATGATATATGCGAGTTCTCACCATATTCATCGTTGATTTTCATGTTATTAGTAGTAATGCCAAGATAATCTAATTGACGCGCAATATTGGTCGAGAACGCCGAAATCAGCGTTTTTCGTGCGAAAAACAACGTTTTATTGCAAAATCAGGCATAATCGTGCGAAAAACGACGTTTTTCGTGCAAAAAACAGAGCGTTTTTGGTGGTGCGAAATATATGATATATGCGAGTTCTCACCTATATTCATCGTTGATTTTCATGTTATTAGTAGTAATGCCAAGATAATCTAATTGACGCCGCAATATTGGTCGAGAACGCCGAAATCAGCGTTTTTCGTGCGAAAAACAACGTTTTATTGCAAAATCAGGCATAATCGTGCGAAAAACGACGTTTTTCGTGCAAAAACAGCGTTTTTGGTGCGAAACTATATGATATATGCGAGTTCTCACTATATTCATCGTTGATTTTCATGTTATTAGTAGTAATGCCAAGATAATCTAATTGACGCCGCAATATTGGTCGAGAACGCCGAAATCAGCGTTTTTCGTGCGAAAAACAACGTTTTATTGCAAAATCAGGCATAATCGTGCGAAAAACGACGTTGTTTCGTGCAAAAACAGCGTTTTTGGTGCGAAATATATGATATATGCGAGTTCTCACCATATTCATCGTGTGATTTTCATGTTATTAGTAGTAAATGCCAAGATAAGCTAATTGACGCCGCAATATTGGTCGAGAACGCCGAAATCAGCGTTTTTCGTGCGAAAAACAACGTTTTATTGCAAAATCAGGCATAATCGTGCGAAAAACGACGTTTTTCGTGCAAAAAGCAGCGTTTTTGGTGCGAAATATATGATATATGCGAGTTCTCACTATATTCATCGTTGATTTTCATGTTATTAGTAGTAATGCCAAGATAATCTAATTGACGCCGCAATATTGGTCGAGAACGCCGAAATCAGCGTTTTTCGTGCGAAAAACAACGTTTTATTGCAAAATCAGGCATAATCGTGCGAAAAACGACGTTTTTCGTGCAAAAACAGCGTTTTTGGTGCGAAATATATGATATATGCGAGTTCTCACCATATTCATCGTTGATTTTCATGTTATTAGTAGTAATGCCAAGATAATCAACTAATTGACGCCGCAATATTGGTCGAGAACGCCGAAATCAGCGTTTTTCGTGCGAAAAACAACGTTTTATTGCAAAATCAGGCATAATCGTGCGAAAAACCGACGTTTTTCGTGCAAAAACAGCGTTTTTGGTGCGAAACATATGATATATGCGAGTTCTCACCATATTCATCGTTGATTTCATGTTATTAGTAGTAATGCCAAGATAATCTAATTGACGCCGCAATATTGGTCGAGAACGCCGAAATCAGCGTTTTTCGTGCGAAAAAACAACGTTTTATTGCAAAATCAGGCATAATCGTGCGAAAAACGACGTTTTTCGTGCAAAAACAGCGTTTTTGGTGCGAAATATATGATATATGCGAGTTCTCACCATATTCATCGTTGATTTTCATGTTATTAGTAGTAATGCCAAGATAATCTAATTGACGCCGCAATAATGGTCGAGAACGCCGAAATCAGCGTTTTTTCGTGCGAAAAAACAACGTTTTATTGCAAAATCAGGCATAATCGTGCGAAAAACGACCGTTTTTCGTGCAAAAACAGCGTTTTTGGTGCGAAACTATATGATATATGCGAGTTCTCACCATATTTCCATCGTTGATTTTCATGTTATTAGTAGTAATGCCAAGATAATCTAATTGACGCCGCAATATTGGTCGAGAACGCCGAAATCAGCGTTTTTCGTGCGAAAAACAACGTTTTATTGCAAAATCAGGCATAATCGTGCGAAAAACGACGTTTTTCGTGCAAAAACAGCGTTTTTGGTGCGAAATATATGATATATGCGAGTTCTCACTATATTCATCGTTGATTTTCATGTTATTAGTAGTAATGCCAAGATAATCTAATTGACGCCGCAATATTGGTCGAGAACGCCGAAATCAGCGTTTTTCGTGCGAAAAACAACGTTTTATTGCAAAATCAGGCATAATCGTGCGAAAAACGACGTTTTTCGTGCAAAAACAGCGTTTTTGGTGCGAAATATATGATATATGCGAGTTCTCACCATATTCATCGTTGATTTTCATGTTATTAGTAGTAATGCCAAGATAATCAATCTAATTGACGCCGCAATATTGGTCGAGAACGCCGAAATCAGCGTTTTTCGTGCGAAAAACAACGTTTTATTGCAAAATCAGGCATAATCGTGCGAAAAACGACGTTTTTCGTGCAAAAACAGCGTTTTTGGTGCGAAACATATGATATATGCGAGTTCTCACCATATTCATCGTTGATTTTCATGTTATTAGTAGTAATGCCAAGATAATCTAATTGACGCCGCAATATTGGTCGAGAACGCCGAAATCAGCGTTTTTCGTGCGAAAAACAACGTTTTATTGCAAAATCAAGCATAATCGTGCGAAAAACCACGTTTTTCGTGCAAAAACAGCGTTTTTGGTGCGAAATATATGATATATGCGAGTTCTCACCATATTCATCGTTGATTTTCATGTTATTAGTAGTAATGCCAAGATAATCTAATTGACGCCGCAATATTGGTCGAGAACGCCGAAATCAGCGTTTTTCGTGCGAAAAACAACGTTTTATTGCAAAATCAGGCATAATCGTGCGAAAAACCACGTTTTTCGTGCAAAAACAGCGTTTTTGGTGCGAAACATATGATATATGCGAGTTCTCACCATATTCATCGTTGATTTTCATGTTATTAGTAGTAATGCCAAGATAATCTAATTGACGCCGCAATATTGGTCGAGAACGCCGAAATCAGCGTTTTTCGTGCGAAAAACAACGTTTTATTGCAAAATCAAGCATAATCGTGCGAAAAACGACGTTTTTCGTGCAAAAACAGCGTTTTTGGTGCGAAATATATGATATATGCGAGTTCTCACCATATTCATCGTTGATTTTCATGTTATTAGTAGTAATGCCAAGATAATCTAATTGACGCCGCAATATTGGTCGAGAACGCCGAAATCAGCGTTTTTCGTGCGAAAAACAACGTTTTATTGCAAAATCAGGCATAATCGTGCGAAAAACGACGTTTTTCGTGCAAAAACAGCGTTTTTGGTGCGAAATATATGATATATGCGAGTTCTCACCATATTCATCGTTGATTTTCATGTTATTAGTAGTAATGCCAAGATAATCTAATTGACGCCGCAATATTGGTCGAGAACGCCGAAATCAGCGTTTTTCGTGCGAAAAACAACGTTTTATTGCAAAATCAGGCATAATCGTGCGAAAAACGACGTTTTTCGTGCAAAAACAGCGTTTTTGGTGCGAAACATATGATATATGCGAGTTCTCACCATATTCATCGTTGATTTTCATGTTATTAGTAGTAATGCCAAGATAATCTAATTGACGCCGCAATATTGGTCGAGAACGCCGAAATCAGCGTTTTTCGTGCGAAAAACAACGTTTTATTGCAAAATCAGGCATAATCGTGCGAAAAACGACGTTTTTCGTGCAAAAACAGCGTTTTTGGTGCGAAATATATGATATATGCGAGTTCTCACCATATTCATCGTTGATTTTCATGTTATTAGTAGTAATGCCAAGATAATCTAATTGTCGCCGCAATATTGGTCGAGAACGCCGAAATCAGCGTTTTTCGTGCGAAAAACAACGTTTTATTGCAAAATCAGGCATAATCGTGCGAAAAACAACGTTTTTCGTGCAAAAACAGCGTTTTTGGTGCGAAATATATGATATATGCGAGTTCTCACCATATTCATCGTTGATTTTCATGTTATTAGTAGTAATGCCAAGATAATCTAATTGACGCCGCAATATTGGTCGAGAACGCCGAAATCAGCGTTTTTCGTGCGAAAAACAACGTTTTATTGCAAAATCAGGCATAATCGTGCGAAAAACGACGTTTTTCGTGCATAAAACAGCGTTTTTGGTGCGAAATATATGATATATGCGAGTTCTCACCATATTCATCGTTGATTTTCATGTTATTAGTAGTAATGCCAAGATAATCTAATTGACGCCGCAATATTGGTCGAGAACGCCGAAATCAGCGTTTTTCGTGCGAAAAACAACGTTTTATTGCAAAATCAGGCATAATCGTGCGAAAAACCACGTTTTTCGTGCAAAAACAGCGTTTTTGGTGCGAAACATATGATATATGCGAGTTCTCACCATATTCATCGTTGATTTTCATGTTATTAGTAGTAATGCCAAGATAATCTAATTGACGCCGCAATATTGGTCGAGAACGCCGAAATCAGCGTTTTTCGTGCGAAAAACAACGTTTTATTGCAAAATCAAGCATAATCGTGCGAAAAACGACGTTTTTCGTGCAAAAACAGCGTTTTTGGTGCGAAATATATGATATATGCGAGTTCTCACCATATTCATCGTTGATTTTCATGTTATTAGTAGTAATGCCAAGATAATCTAATTGACGCCGCAATATTGGTCGAGAACGCCGAAATCAGCGTTTTTCGTGCGAAAAACAACGTTTTATTGCAAAATCAGGCATAATCGTGCGAAAAACGACGTTTTTCGTGCAAAAACAGCGTTTTTGGTGCGAAACATATGATATATGCGAGTTCTCACCATATTCATCGTTGATTTTCATGTTATTAGTAGTAATGCCAAGATAATCTAATTGACGCCGCAATATTGGTCGAGAACGCCGAAATCAGCGTTTTTCGTGCGAAAAACAACGTTTTATTGCAAAATCAGGCATAATCGTGCGAAAAACGACGTTTTTCGTGCAAAAACAGCGTTTTTGGTGCGAAATATATGATATATGCGAGTTCTCACCATATTCATCGTTGATTTTCATGTTATTAGTAGTAATGCCAAGATAATCTAATTGACGCCGCAATATTGGTCGAGAACGCCGAAATCAGCGTTTTTCGTGCGAAAAACAACGTTTTATTGCAAAATCAAGCATAATCGTGCGAAAAACGACGTTTTTCGTGCAAAAACAGCGTTTTTGGTGCGAAATATATGATATATGCGAGTTCTCACCATATTCATCGTTGATTTTCATGTTATTAGTAGTAATGCCAAGATAATCTAATTGACGCCGCAATATTGGTCGAGAACGCCGAAATCAGCGTTTTTCGTGCGAAAAACAACGTTTTATTGCAAAATCAGGCATAATCGTGCGAAAAACGACGTTTTTCGTGCAAAAACAGCGTTTTTGGTGCGAAACATATGATATATGCGAGTTCTCACCATATTCATCGTTGATTTTCATGTTATTAGTAGTAATGCCAAGATAATCTAATTGACGCCGCAATATTGGTCGAGAACGCCGAAATCAGCGTTTTTCGTGCGAAAAACAACGTTTTATTGCAAAATCAAGCATAATCGTGCGAAAAACGACGTTTTTCGTGCAAAAACAGCGTTTTTGGTGCGAAATATATGATATATGCGAGTTCTCACCATATTCATCGTTGATTTTCATGTTATTAGTAGTAATGCCAAGATAATCTAATTGACGCCGCAATATTGGTCGAGAACGCCGAAATCAGCGTTTTTCGTGCGAAAAACAACGTTTTATTGCAAAATCAGGCATAATCGTGCGAAAAACGACGTTTTTCGTGCAAAAACAGCGTTTTTGGTGCGAAACATATGATATATGCGAGTTCTCACCATATTCATCGTTGATTTTCATGTTATTAGTAGTAATGCCAAGATAATCTAATTGACGCCACAATATTGGTCGAGAACGCCGAAATCAGCGTTTTTCGTGCGAAAAACAACGTTTTATTGCAAAATCAGGCATAATCGTGCGAAAAACGACGTTTTTCGTGCAAAAACAGCGTTTTTGGTGCGAAATATATGATATATGCGAGTTCTCACCATATTCATCGTTGATTTTCATGTTATTAGTAGTAATGCCAAGATAATCTAATTGACGCCGCAATATTGGTCGAGAACGCCGAAATCAGCGTTTTTCGTGCGAAAAACAACGTTTTATTGCAAAATCAGGCATAATCGTGCGAAAAACGACGTTTTTCGTGCAAAAACAGCGTTTTTGGTGCGAAACATATGATATATGCGAGTTCTCACCATATTCATCGTTGATTTTCATGTTATTAGTAGTAATGCCAAGATAATCTAATTGACGCCGCAATATTGGTCGAGAACGCCGAAATCAGCGTTTTTCGTGCGAAAAACAACGTTTTATTGCAAAATCAGGCATAATCGTGCGAAAAACGACGTTTTTCGTGCAAAAACAGCGTTTTTGGTGCGAAATATATGATATATGCGAGTTCTCACCATATTCATCGTTGATTTTCATGTTATTAGTAGTAATGCCAAGATAATCTAATTGACGCCGCAATATTGGTCGAGAACGCCGAAATCAGCGTTTTTCGTGCGAAAAACAACGTTTTATTGCAAAATCAAGCATAATCGTGCGAAAAACGACGTTTTTCGTGCAAAAACAGCGTTTTTGGTGCGAAATATATGATATATGCGAGTTCTCACCATATTCATCGTTGATTTTCATGTTATTAGTAGTAATGCCAAGATAATCTAATTGACGCCGCAATATTGGTCGAGAACGCCGAAATCAGCGTTTTTCGTGCGAAAAACAACGTTTTATTGCAAAATCAGGCATAATCGTGCGAAAAACGACGTTTTTCGTGCAAAAACAGCGTTTTTGGTGCGAAACATATGATATATGCGAGTTCTCACCATATTCATCGTTGATTTTCATGTTATTAGTAGTAATGCCAAGATAATCTAATTGACGCCGCAATATTGGTCGAGAACGCCGAAATCAGCGTTTTTCGTGCGAAAAACAACGTTTTATTGCAAAATCAAGCATAATCGTGCGAAAAACGACGTTTTTCGTGCAAAAACAGCGTTTTTGGTGCGAAATATATGATATATGCGAGTTCTCACCATATTCATCGTTGATTTTCATGTTATTAGTAGTAATGCCAAGATAATCTAATTGACGCCGCAATATTGGTCGAGAACGCCGAAATCAGCGTTTTTCGTGCGAAAAACAACGTTTTATTGCAAAATCAGGCATAATCGTGCGAAAAACGACGTTTTTCGTGCAAAAACAGCGTTTTTGGTGCGAAACATATGATATATGCGAGTTCTCACCATACTCATCGTTGATTTTCATGTTATTAGTAGTAATGCCAAGATAATCTAATTGACGCCACAATATTGGTCGAGAACGCCGAAATCAGCGTTTTTCGTGCGAAAAACAACGTTTTATTGCAAAATCAGGCATAATCGTGCGAAAAACGACGTTTTTCGTGCAAAAACAGCGTTTTTGGTGCGAAATATATGATATATGCGAGTTCTCACCATATTCATCGTTGATTTTCATGTTATTAGTAGTAATGCCAAGATAATCTAATTGACGCCGCAATATTGGTCGAGAACGCCGAAATCAGCGTTTTTCGTGCGAAAAACAACGTTTTATTGCAAAATCAGGCATAATCGTGCGAAAAACGATGTTTTTCGTGCAAAAACAGCGTTTTTGGTGCGAAATATATGATATATGCGAGTTCTCACTATATTCATCGTTGATTTTCATGTTATTAGTAGTAATGCCAAGATAATCTAATTGACGCCGCAATATTGGTCGAGAACGCCGAAATCAGCGTTTTTCGTGCGAAAAACAACGTTTTATTGCAAAATCAGGCATAATCGTGCGAAAAACGACGTTTTTCGTGCAAAAACAGCGTTTTTGGTGCGAAACATGATATATGCGAGTTCTCACCATATTCATCGTTGATTTTCATGTTATTAGTAGTAATGCCAAGATAATCTAATTGACGCCACAATATTGGTCGAGAACGCCGAAATCAGCGTTTTTCGTGCGAAAAACAACGTTTTATTGCAAAATCAGGCATAATCGTGCGAAAAACGACGTTTTTCGTGCAAAAACAGCGTTTTTGGTGCGAAATATATGATATATGCGAGTTCTCACCATATTCATCGTTGATTTTCATGTTATTAGTAGTAATGCCAAGATAATCTAATTGACGCCGCAATATTGGTCGAGAACGCCGAAATCAGCGTTTTTCGTGCGAAAAACAACGTTTTATTGCAAAATCAGGCATAATCGTGCGAAAAACGATGTTTTTCGTGCAAAAACAGCGTTTTTGGTGCGAAATATATGATATATGCGAGTTCTCACTATATTCATCGTTGATTTTCATGTTATTAGTAGTAATGCCAAGATAATCTAATTGACGCCGCAATATTGGTCGAGAACGCCGAAATCAGCGTTTTTCGTGCGAAAAACAACGTTTTATTGCAAAATCAGGCATAATCGTGCGAAAAACGACGTTTTTCGTGCAAAAACAGCGTTTTTGGTGCGAAACATATGATATATGCGAGTTCTCACCATATTCATCGTTGATTTTCATGTTATTAGTAGTAATGCCAAGATAATCTAATTGACGCCGCAATATTGGTCGAGAACGCCAAAATCAGCGTTTTTCGTGCGAAAAACAACGTTTTATTGCAAAATCAGGCATAATCGTGCGAAAATCGACGTTTCTCGTGCAAAAACAGCGTTTTTGGTGCGAAATATATGATATATGCGAGTTCTCACCATATTCATCGTTGATTTTCATGTTATTAGTAGTAATGCCAAGATAATCTAATTGACGCCGCAATATTGGTCGAGAACGCCGAAATCAGCGTTTTTCGTGCGAAAAACAACGTTTTATTGCAAAATCAGGCATAATCGTGCGAAAAACGACGTTTTTCGTGCAAAATCAGCGTTTTTGGTGCGAAATATATGATATATGCGAGTTCTCACCATATTCATCGTTGATTTTCATGTTATTAGTAGTAATGCCAAGATAATCTAATTGACGCCGCAATATTGGTCGAGAACGCCGAAATCAGCGTTTTTCGTGCGAAAAACAAAGTTTTATTGCAAAATCAGGCATAATCGTGCGAAAAACGATGTTTTTCGTGCAAAAACAGCGTTTTTGGTGCGAAACATTTGATATATGCGAGTTCTCACTATATTCATCGTTGATTTTCATGTTATTAGTAGTAATGCCAAGATAATCTAATTGACGCCGCAATATTGGTCGAGAACGCCGAAATCAGCGTTTTTCGTGCGAAAAACAACGTTTTATTGCAAAATCAGGCATAATCGTGCGAAAAACGACGTTTTTCGTGCAAAAACAGCGTTTTTGGTGCGAAACATGATATATGCGAGTTCTCACCATATTCATCGTTGATTTTCATGTTATTAGTAGTAATGCCAAGATAATCTAATTGACGCCGCAATATTGGTCGAGAACGCCGAAATCAGCGTTTTTCGTGCGAAAAACAACGTTTTATTGCAAAATCAGGCATAATCGTGCGAAAAACGACGTTTTTCGTGCAAAATCAGCGTTTTTGGTGCGAAATATATGATATATGCGAGTTCTCACCATATTCATCGTTGATTTTCATGTTATTAGTAGTAATGCCAAGATAATCTAATTGACGCCGCAATATTGGTCGAGAACGCCGAAATCAGCGTTTTTCGTGCGAAAAACAAAGTTTTATTGCAAAATCAGGCATAATCGTGCGAAAAACGATGTTTTTCGTGCAAAAACAGCGTTTTTGGTGCGAAACATATGATATATGCGAGTTCTCACTATATTCATCGTTGATTTTCATGTTATTAGTAGTAATGCCAAGATAATCTAATTGACGCCGCAATATTGGTCGAGAACGCCGAAATCAGCGTTTTTCGTGCGAAAAACAACGTTTTATTGCAAAATCAGGCATAATCGTGCGAAAAACGACGTTTTTCGTGCAAAAACAGCGTTTTTGGTGCGAAATATATGATATATGCGAGTTCTCACCATATTCATCGTTGATTTTCATGTTATTAGTAGTAATGCCAAGATAATCTAATTGACGCCGTAATATTGGTCGAGAACGCCGAAATCAGCGTTTTTCGTGCGAAAAACAACGTTTTATTGCAAAATCAGGCATAATCGTGCGAAAAACGACGTTTTTCGTGCAAAAACAGCGTTTTTGGTGCGAAATATATGATATATGCGAGTTCTCACTATATTCATCGTTGATTTTCATGTTATTAGTAGTAATGCCAAGATAATCTAATTGACGCCGCAATATTGGTCGAGAACGCCGAAATCAGCGTTTTTCGTGCGAAAAACAACGTTTTATTGCAAAATCAGGCATAATCGTGCGAAAAACGACGTTTTTCGTGCAAAAACAGCGTTTTTGGTGTGAAACATATGATATATGCGAGTTCTCACCATATTCATCGTTGATTTTCATGTTATTAGTAGTAATGCCAAGATAATCTAATTGACGCCGCAATATTGGTCGAGAACGCCAAAATCAGCGTTTTTCGTGCGAAAAACAACGTTTTATTGCAAAATCAGGCATAATCGTGCGAAAATCGACGTTTCTCGTGCAAAAACAGCGTTTTTGGTGCGAAATATATGATATATGCGAGTTCTCACCATATTCATCGTTGATTTTCATGTTATTAGTAGTAATGCCAAGATAATCTAATTGACGCCGCAATATTGGTCGAGAACGCCGAAATCAGCGTTTTTCGTGCGAAAAACAACGTTTTATTGCAAAATCAGGCATAATCGTGCGAAAAACGACGTTTTTCGTGCAAAATCAGCGTTTTTGGTGCGAAATATATGATATATGCGAGTTCTCACCATATTCATCGTTGATTTTCATGTTATTAGTAGTAATGCCAAGATAATCTAATTGACGCCGCAATATTGGTCGAGAACGCCGAAATCAGCGTTTTTCGTGCGAAAAACAACGTTTTATTGCAAAATCAGGCATAATCGTGCGAAAAACGATGTTTTTCGTGCAAAAACAGCGTTTTTGGTGCGAAACATATGATATATGCGAGTTCTCACTATATTCATCGTTGATTTTCATGTTATTAGTAGTAATGCCAAGATAATCTAATTGACGCCGCAATATTGGTCGAGAACGCCGAAATCAGCGTTTTTCGTGCGAAAAACAAAGTTTTATTGCAAAATCAGGCATAATCGTGCGAAAAACGATGTTTTTCGTGCAAAAACAGCGTTTTTGGTGCGAAACATATGATATATGCGAGTTCTCACTATATTCATCGTTGATTTTCATGTTATTAGTAGTAATGCCAAGATAATCTAATTGACGCCGCAATATTGGTCGAGAACGCCGAAATCAGCGTTTTTCGTGCGAAAAACAACGTTTTATTGCAAAATCAGGCATAATCGTGCGAAAAACGACGTTTTTCGTGCAAAAACAGCGTTTTTGGTGCGAAACATGATATATGCGAGTTCTCACCATATTCATCGTTGATTTTCATGTTATTAGTAGTAATGCCAAGATAATCTAATTGACGCCGCAATATTGGTCGAGAACGCCGAAATCAGCGTTTTTCGTGCGAAAAACAACGTTTTATTGCAAAATCAGGCATAATCGTGCGAAAAACGACGTTTTTCGTGCAAAATCAGCGTTTTTGGTGCGAAATATATGATATATGCGAGTTCTCACCATATTCATCGTTGATTTTCATGTTATTAGTAGTAATGCCAAGATAATCTAATTGACGCCGCAATATTGGTCGAGAACGCCGAAATCAGCGTTTTTCGTGCGAAAAACAAAGTTTTATTGCAAAATCAGGCATAATCGTGCGAAAAACGATGTTTTTCGTGCAAAAACAGCGTTTTTGGTGCGAAACATATGATATATGCGAGTTCTCACTATATTCATCGTTGATTTTCATGTTATTAGTAGTAATGCCAAGATAATCTAATTGACGCCGCAATATTGGTCGAGAACGCCGAAATCAGCGTTTTTCGTGCGAAAAACAACGTTTTATTGCAAAATCAGGCATAATCGTGCGAAAAACGACGTTTTTCGTGCAAAAACAGCGTTTTTGGTGCGAAATATATGATATATGCGAGTTCTCACCATATTCATCGTTGATTTTCATGTTATTAGTAGTAATGCCAAGATAATCTAATTGACGCCGTAATATTGGTCGAGAACGCCGAAATCAGCGTTTTTCGTGCGAAAAACAACGTTTTATTGCAAAATCAGGCATAATCGTGCGAAAAACGACGTTTTTCGTGCAAAAACAGCGTTTTTGGTGCGAAATATATGATGTATGCGAGTTCTCACTATATTCATCGTTGATTTTCATGTTATTAGTAGTAATGCCAAGATAATCTAATTGACGCCGCAATATTGGTCGAGAACGCCGAAATCAGCGTTTTTCGTGCGAAAAACAACGTTTTATTGCAAAATCAGGCATAATCGTGCGAAAAACGACGTTTTTCGTGCAAAAACAGCGTTTTTGGTGTGAAACATATGATATATGCGAGTTCTCACCATATTCATCGTTGATTTTCATGTTATTAGTAGTAATGCCAAGATAATCTAATTGACGCCGCAATATTGGTCGAGAACGCCAAAATCAGCGTTTTTCGTGCGAAAAACAACGTTTTATTGCAAAATCAGGCATAATCGTGCGAAAATCGACGTTTCTCGTGCAAAAACAGCGTTTTTGGTGCGAAATATATGATATATGCGAGTTCTCACCATATTCATCGTTGATTTTCATGTTATTAGTAGTAATGCCAAGATAATCTAATTGACGCCGCAATATTGGTCGAGAACGCCGAAATCAGCGTTTTTCGTGCGAAAAACAACGTTTTATTGCAAAATCAGGCATAATCGTGCGAAAAACGACGTTTTTCGTGCAAAATCAGCGTTTTTGGTGCGAAATATATGATATATGCGAGTTCTCACCATATTCATCGTTGATTTTCATGTTATTAGTAGTAATGCCAAGATAATCTAATTGACGCCGCAATATTGGTCGAGAACGCCGAAATCAGCGTTTTTCGTGCGAAAAACAACGTTTTATTGCAAAATCAGGCATAATCGTGCGAAAAACGATGTTTTTCGTGCAAAAACAGCGTTTTTGGTGCGAAACATATGATATATGCGAGTTC